>CM054181.1:29308356-30025856 GCA_028829895.1 Sinotaia quadrata
ATGATATAAACAAGTGATTAAATTCTTTAAGCGACAGTCCAGGGCACTGTTAATGTTATGATAATCATTATTATTACTATAAGTAGTACTGAAGGATTATATAGACCATGTTAATAAACTGAAAGCTTTTATAGGCACAGGGCAGTAATTTTTTGTGGAAATAATGGTCTCTTAAGAATTCATGACTGTGACATTTTGGTGGGAGATGGGCAATAATTCTCCATCTCAGGCTGCCCATAACCTTAGACTAATCCCAAAACACACCTGGCTGGCCACACATTACAAAGATGAATGATAGCCAATGTATAGTAGAAGAGTGATAGTTCTAGAATATAGCTCAAGCCCTCCTGATACACGCAGCCAGGATAGTAAATAATACAGGTGACAGACTAGAACATATAACATGTAAGAGAGTCACACTAACATGAGCGGTCTATGTATCAACAAGAAATGTTTTCAACAAGAATAACATAAGACAGAATGGTTACATCTAGTGAATAGTTCAACACTTACAGTTAGAGTTTATAAATGTTTATAGTTCATAATTATGACCATGTGGTGTTGTAAGGGAATGTTCATTGAGTCCTATGGCACTGTAATAGTTATTTGGTTCATAAGAGCAAACTGTAAATGAGTTTATAAGAGAACACTGAATGTTTCTGAGTGAACTCTGAAATAAGTCTGAGACTGTGAGAGAAGTTGACTGAAGCTGTGCAGTCATTCACTTTATAGTTGTTACCTAACTTAGGATCACCTGATGTCATCTAGGGTCCCAGTGAATGTCGTAGCAGATGCACACATGGTCCACTGAACCATGGGTCATTCTGCTCTGGTGTTGCTTGGTGGTTCAATACTCATCAAAGTCAACATCCAAAATGAAGTGGTTTTGTTTTAGCATTGTTTCATGGCTCAGCGCTCATCAAATCAACATCTCAGATAAGGTGCTGCTGATCTGCCAGTAAAATATACATGGGCTAAAAATTCATCCTCATGTGTTCTCTGACTGAACATTCTTACTTACATGGTCATCATACATGAAATATAACAATATAAAATATAGTTAATGTCAAGAGATAAACATGAAAAATAATATTAGTTAGGCAAGCAAAAAAACATACCTTCAGCAGTAATATATACAGAGGGTTAGTATTATGACCCTAAGGCCAGGAGACAAAATATGTGTTGTCTCAATGGTCAATGGTCAGTTGCCTCAATGGTTAGCTGCATTCAACTAATGATGTTCAGGTAGATTTCTGGCATATTCATTGCATGCAGTTGAGCTGCACTTTGAATGGTTAATTTAGTGGTGTCTGGAACATTAAGGTATGTTTCCAGCCCAGAGGTTAGGGTCAGCTATTCTAGAAGGTAGGTTTGAATGTATTCTATTTTTAGAGGAGGATGGGTGTGGGCTACATAAGCCACTATGACAAAGATACGAATTTGTATAACCCATGACTAATACTAAAAAAAAAAATAGTAACAGAATCAACCTCATGTCTTGCTATATAAAGCAGATGAGCAATGCACCCAAATGACTCATTGACTGCAATAAATAGAGATATAGATAACAATTAACAGCCACTAAAACAATGCAGAGACAAATATACATAAATTCTCAAGGAATGGATGGTATACCAGTGACTGTTTTTATCCTGGTTATTACCCATACCAACCAAGAACTCAAAGAGCACTGATCTAAAACATTAACTTGAGCCAAACTCACAACCAAGAACAACTAAACCATGTGACCTATGACATCAGAAACTTATGTGCTTTCAAAGACACAAACATAATTAGTGAAATTAAAAGTTTAAAAATTCAAATATGAAGAAAATAAAATAGTTTCCAAATTTTGTTGCATTACTAGAAAATAAAGCTTTAAATTGCTGCGAGCAAGAAGAGGAAAAGCAGTGCTGACATTTTCTGAATCAAAATGACAGTGAATAGTGATCATTTGATCAGTTATTTACTTATTAAGAATGCAGGAATAACTTTACATAGCTGAAGAGAAAATAACTGCTACCATTCTGTGTGCAAAGGTATAAGTGACTAGTGATACAGACAAATAATACTGTGCTCATTCATGCCAGATATTACTGTTGCTGTGTTGGTCAAAGTTAGTGCTACATTTCTGCCTAATGTCTTCTCCACTGGCAATTATTATTTACTTATATTTGATTACAAAGTACCTAAAATTGAGAATTAATGCTTTCAGCACTCAATCACTATACAGCATGAAATTCTGGCACACATTTGTAATTTAGTTGAAGGGGGAAAAACACTCATCAAACAATATAATCATTTCAAAATCCCTTCAACACAGTAAAATGTCATTGCTTGTAATTTATTTTACAAATTATATTAAATAATAATGAAAGCAGTAAAAATGTTAATCATATAATATAATAATGCAATATGTATGCCCAAAGTTCATTAATAATACTAATATGTTAATCCAAAGCTTCTTCCACATAAAAAGTAAAGACACAAGAAGGCACTAGTATTGTCTGATATGTTTCTGGAAACATTACAAAATGTAAGCACATAATCTAATGGGTGTTGAATATATGGTCCCCAGACCATACCTGGCCCCCTCTGCTCTTTGATACAACCCGCCAAGCGTATTAATGTTTTATGAATGTAGTACTCCAGTAGTAGTAGTCCAAACAAAGAAATGTCAAGCATCTGGAAACAAACAGTCTGAACTAAAAGCTTACTGTTATTGTACTCATTAACAAGTTGCTTGACATTACACATGTTATTAATAAGAATTCCTATGTCATTTTCATACAAATAGCATTTAATAAATTAATAGTAAAAATATTATATTTGGCATATTAATATGGTTTTAATTTTCCATAATCAAGAAGTATAGACATTGGGAAAAGTATACAAATTAAAATTGGCTAGCTGCATGATTGACTCTGAGTCTGACACATCTGATTTAAATTCTAATGAGTAAAAATTATTGCTATTATTTTTCAGATTATTTGCTATTTAGTTTCTTGTTCTATTATTTATCACTCACACATTTGCACACACATACATACACATATGTATAGCTCATGTCTTCTATAATGCACTTTTCTACCAAAATCTGTCTGAGCTAAATTTTAAAGTATTATTTATTAAGTTCAAATTTAAAATGTAATAAGTTAAGATTAAGAATAAAAGTTAATCAATCCTGCAGTGAAAAATAGGACATATTTATATTAGTACACTGATATATTTTTGTGCACAAAAATTAGCCATATTTTTATAGTGAAATGTTTCACATTTTGTTTTGAGTAACATAATGCAAATTTACAATAAAATATGTTTGTAATCAAGTGTACACAACACATAAATTATAAAGTGAATATATAGAAACATTTATTACAAACATTTATTATAAATATATGCCAGCAATTACAAAAACTTCCAATGTGCTTTTACGTTTATGAATTTATAACCAGAAGTAACGCGAAACCGTGCCACGTTAATATTTAACGACATTCCACACATATAGATATACTGTGGAAGATCGTCTCACGATTAGACAAAAAATGTCTAGACGGGTAACCAACGGCAGAAGAAAAGCCTCATAACATTATGCTGCGACACTTTTGTGTGTAAAAGTATTTCTATATAAATGGTGACTAAGGTACACTTTACCCATTAAATAATCGAAAGCGAGCAAACAACATGTACAAGTAGTTAGTGGTTTAGCAACACTACACTTGACCTGTAATTCACTTGCAGAGTTGACTCAAACATACGTCTCTACTGAAAAACAGTATAAAAAAAGTACTTACAAATCAAAATCACTTCCAAAAATAAACAAAGAAAATGTCATTGAAACGTGTTCCCAAGTTTCCCTTCTGGCATAGCAGGTTCATCACGTTTGATTCATACTTAAAGGTGCAGACACGAAAGGTACATACACACTAGGGAAAAGTTTCGTTTGTGTCTCCATAGGCGCTTCCGATGTTAATGCCTAGTGCGCATGGCAGATCTTGTTCTCGTCAGAGACGAGAAGAAGGGGGAACTAATACAGATTTTATCTCACAGATTTATTTTGCAGGATTCTGTCCCCTGCATTACTGCTCTTGTGGATAGCCCCATTCTTATCTATCAATTAAACTATTACTGGTAAGTGCAAATCTTGAAATGATTATTAATAAAAATCTAGTAATGATTAAGAGTACAAAAGTCAAGAGAAGTTAATAAGACTGCAGTGTCGATGAACAAGCTAAAACGGTTGTAGAAGTAGTAGATTAGTAGAAGGACGGTCATTGATTCGTTGTTGACGGAAGCAGTTGTCAGTCAATTGTTTATGTCCACGCAATCTTTGAAAATAAAAACACTTGACTTAGAAGAAAATTATGTATTATGTGGTTACGTAGAAACTGATTATCAGGCTCTGAAAAGCCGTGGGAAATGTACTCCCTAATAAAAGAAATGGATTTTGTGTGTGTGTGTGGGGGGGGGGGGGTGTATTGTAGACCCGTGCTACTTTGATACTCTGTATTTAGTTAAGACTAAACCAAGACAGGGGGAGTATATGTGAGCTGTCATTTGGTTGGGTTTACCAGGATATCTGCAGTGTCAATGAACAAGCTAAAACGGTTGAAGAAGGTCTGTCATTGACTCATTGTTGACGGATGCCGTTTGACCTATACAACCTTAACCGGCCATCTTCGTACGATTGATTACTACTACTAGCCAGTTTTGTATGCGATTGGTTCGATTGTCATTTGATTTCCATTTATTGTTAACGTTTTGTTGAAGCTGTTGAATTTGTTATTCAGAATTGTAGTTTTGTTAGTCATTGGGCTTGGTGAGAAGAATACTCATCTGTACTAGTGAAATGTATATCACCCTAGCTATATTGACTATCCAGTTTTTCTTTCACTCTCTAGTCTACACTCTAATCCAGTGGCTCCCATCCCGTGGGTCACCCAAATTCGAGTCGCAAGAGATTTTTGATAGGTCACGTAGTGTGACTAGACAGATCTTTTTTCTTTCCTCTCTTAGCTGATTTGCATTGAATCGCCAGGCAAATAATTATGTTTCGAAATTTATTGTCGCAAACAAAACAAAGTTTGAGAAGCATTTATTTGGTGACTAGAATTGTCCTACCTGATGCTGTCCAGTCCCAAGGTGGGTTATCATTTGTTTTTTTAAAGCAGTGTATAACCGATGTGTATTGTTTCATTGCATCATGACTACACATTCAAAGTGATTATCAGTAAAATTCTTTACAGCAGTTAAACCTTTGATCTCAGCCCATTGAAGGTATCATATCGTCGTCTTATGACGTCATGAACTAAAGAATGTAAATAATTTGACAGGATAAATCCGCCAAGAAAGAAATTTTGGGTAGAATTCCTGGTCGACGAGATGTACTGACAATAATTGTTTATTACATTGGAATGTGCATTTTATAAACTGACTATAATTATAACACTGGAATATGTATTTTATATAATGACTAAAGTTGTTAATGACACTGAAATGTATTTTATATAGTGACTAAAATTGTTAATGACACTGAAATGTATTTTATATAGTGACTAAAATTGTTAATGACACTGAAATGTGTATATACTGACCATAATTGCTAATGATACTGGAACATATATTGTATATACTGATTATAATTGTTAATCGCACTGAAACGTGATTTTATACACTGACTAGCTATAATTGTTAATGACACTGGATGATGTATTTAATATACTGACTCTATTTGTTAATGGCACTGAAACGTGTATTTTATAAACTGACTATTAATTATTAATGACCCTGAAACATGTATTTTATATACAGACTATAATTATTAATGACACCGATAATGTGTAGTTCATATACTTACTATAATTGTTAATGGCACTGAAACGTGTATTTTATATAATGACTGTGACGCCAACCCCACCTAGTTAATGCTTATTATTATTAATTAATTAATCATCCATACCTAATTATAAGTGATGAGAATCTTAATTTAAGTTATTAATAATTCTCCAGCAGGCACCACTCGTATCTCTCAATTGGCGGATATGCGGGTGCTGTAAACGTTTTCTCTCTTCCACAATATTAAAGACAAACATTTACCATCACACAATATTTCCGTAGGTGGAACATTTATTAAAGGAGAAGATAAATCCATCTTTTAATCTATATTTAGCAAGCGCCCAATCCACCCATTTTCATCTCCAACATAAGGTTATCAATATGTGTAATAAGGTCAATAAGTTAATCAACAATCTAATATTCATATAACAAATACAAAGATCACTGTTCTTGTTATTACTGTCAGTTCCATGTTTCTCTCCTCACGTTGTAGAACAGATTCGCTGCTATTCTCTCGAGGCCATCTGGTGCTCCGCTGTATTAGCTCCCTCAGGCAGAACACAATTGTAGCAATTTCCAGTAACTTCATTATATCTCAAATTGCTGAATGTAGTCAGCATACTTTGCCACCAAACATCTGCTTAGTTCAGTGTATTCCTTACACTTACACACTGCGGTAGATACTTCCCGCATCTACCATGGTTGTAGCAGTTTATAATCAATAAACCAGGAGATTCAGGTAAAACGAGTGTTGTCTTCTGGAGAACTATTAATAACATAAATTAATATTCTTATCACTTGTAACTAGTTATGGATGATTAATAATAATCATAACCAATAATTAGGGAGGCACCTTGTCACACCCATCTATGAAGGTATTAATAGTTTTACTTCTTTCCTGAAGTTAGTATCTTGTGGCAACCAGATCTCTCACAGTTCCTACGAGTGCAAGTCTGAGGCAGCCTGAAAATAGATAATACACATGCAATAAAAAATAAAGATTTAGTCACTTGATGTCCTTAATATTTTCTGTCAAAATGCTCAACAGTTTCTAAGCAAAACCATTTCCTGTCTCTCAGAACGGTTTTAAAAAAAATATATCGATCAAATTAATTTTAATTATTTTTTACCTATATAGGCAAATAATTCAGATTACCTATTTTAAGTTTTATAAACCTCGTGGCTTACTGTTTCCATTTATACTTTAAAGCCGACAACCTTGACTCTGATCATAATTACTCTTTCCAATACATTTACTTTGATTCCCCTTTGAAAGGAGACTTCCGTTACGACTCACGCAACATCCTGTAAACAGAAGATGGTGTATTTAATGTCAGTACCTTCCTGCGGCTATTACATTCTGTTAATATAGGCCCTACAGGAACACAACAGTTTTAATGCAATAAAATGTGAGATTCCTTACATAGCACTAAACATAAATCTTAGAATAAAAATCCCTCTACTTAATTACTGTTTTCATTTTGGGGTTTTTTTTTGTTCTGGGTGATAGATTTTCGCCGCTAATGGAGACATTAATGTATGTCTGTCACATGTGATGGAAATACTCAAGGCTTCCTACATCCCTGATGTTTTCATTTCTCGACAAAATGTTTTCAGGAATTACAATAGTTCGCACCGTACAGACACACGGATAACTCCTTCTTTAATGCTGCCTGCGAGAGCGATAATTTGCCCAATTCATACACACATACACACACGTGTGCATATACACACACAAGTATACATATACACACTTATACATACACACACATATACAAACACACACACACACACACACACACACACACACACCATATATATATATATCACTTGCACGTATACATATATATGCACTTATAAACATATACATATACATGCACGTATACATACATTACCACGTATATATACAAACACTCAACGTACATACACATGTTTCAACTTTCTGCACTGATCTCGTAATTGTTTGAACTAGTGTCGTGACGCCATTAAGCAATAGACTAGAAAGAATCAGTGACTGAGAGAAATTTTCACTAGCAATATGGTGAATTGCTCTCCCACCTACTCTTAATATCAGTTAATGTCACTCGCTATAATTGACAGCAACCAGTTATACGATGCTTCTTAATATCAGTTAATGCCACTTGCTATCCCTATTTCTATACTTAATTGTTATATAAATTGTTAAATTGTCAAAGTGGTTCGACATTGGGCACTCCTTATGATGGTATTTTTGTAAGTGTCAGAATTGGAGTAAACAATTCGAGTTGAGAATATGCTAGAAAATTGCTGACGCAATCCAAACCAGTTCCAACTGGATGAGTAGTTTTTCTGACTAATAGCTTCACACTTGTTCATATCAAATTCATCGAATAGGGATGGACTGGAAATTTCTTTGTTGAAGAAGTATTATATTCTAATAACTTTGAATTTGAACAAAACTCGAGTCCGGTCATAAAAGCAATTGTTAGCATATGGTAGTTAACTGATTGATAAATAAAGAATGGACTTAGAATATTTTGTACATGTTTGCTATTGATCTATGATTTGAATTGGACAATGCTTATGTAATTGAACCATTATTTCTATGTTCATTATTTGATTACGATGTACATTATACTTGTGAATTTTGATTGATGTTATATTTCTTATGCTGCTTCTGACGCCAATACCTTTAGTTAATGATTATAATTATTATCAATTAATTAATCATTCACAACTAATTACAAGTGATGAGAATCATAATTTATGTTATTAACAATTCTCTAGCAGAAACCTCACCTCTCTCTCACTTGGCGGATATGCAAGCACTGTAAATGTTTTCTCTCTTCCCAACATTAAAGACAAATATTACCATCACACAGTATTTCATAGACAAATCCATCATTAATTTATATTTAGCGAGCCCCATCCACCCACTTTCTTCTCCAACATAAGGATTTTCAATATGTGTAAGGTCAGTAAATGTAACAATAAATTTATTGACTGAACAATAAAATATAAAATGACAAATAGAATGAAAAAAGATTACTTGACCTCAATTATTTCCATGAAACCACATTTGAATAATTTTATGTTTACATAGTCTATATCCTAAAATACAATTCAACAATAATGTCAATACAAATCACAGGATAGTTCATTGTAAGGAATGCCCAAGGTCGGGTTACTCTGACAATTTAAGTTTTAAAATAGGGATAGGAAAATTTACTCCAACATTCTGTGTATCAAGCTAATGAAATTGTTGCAGGATTTGTAAGTTGAGAATGATTGTAAGAGAGAAAGGAGTTTAGAGGTGAGATATGCCTGAAATTTAGTGCTGCCTTAATTTGACTTTTGGAGAGCAGAGCAAGCCTTTTTTTTTTTTGGTTGTCACTTCATGCTACAGTGACTACTGTATTCTACTTGAAAATGGAATTTATGCATCCATTTATGCACTTTTGTCAACTTATCAATAAATCATGTTGCTGTAAGTTGATTCCCATGAATTCCATTCAAGAATCAATATAGTGGAGATTTGTGGCCTGAGTTTGGTCTCAAGAATTCATGAAGATCACTGTGAACGTTCCTTGTGGTGTGTTGAGTAAATGCACACAAAACTTCATGAATGTTCCTCCTGATGTGCTTGATAGTGCATGTGAGATGTAGGACAATTCTCTATAGCATGTTTGGAGAATGCATCAAAGATTCTGGAACAGTTGTGTAATGTGTCTCTAGCAGGACACATGGAACCTTGCCTAGATATGAAAGGCAGTGAATTGTTGCAAACTGCATGATTGTGAAACATATCCGAATGACAGCCACCAACTTTGAACAGATTATGTTTATTGACTCTAACTATTTCTCTAAAACTCCACTATCATTTTTATGATGATATCCATAAACTTGATTATATATTTATGGTATTGACTGCTTATGTCTATCGTAGGATAAAATGAATGTTTGTCCAGTATTAATCGAAGTTATGTAAAGTGAAATGATGTAAATGTCAATGCTCTTTGGTTATATTCATATATCATATATTTGATTGTTGATTTAATAAATTTATTGTTAAATTTATTGACCTTTTTACACAAATTGATAACCATATGTTGTAAAGACAGTGGGTGGATGGGGATTCACTAAATATAGAATAAAGACGGATTTGTCTTCTCTTTTATAAAGAAGTTTTCCACCTACGGAAATATTGTGTGACAGTAAATGTTTGTCTTTAATGTTGTGGAAGAGAGAAAACGTTTACAGCGCCCGCATATCCGCCAAGTGGAGAGAGATGAGTGGTGTCTTCAGGAGAATTATCAATAACATAAATTAAGATTCTCACCACTTGTAATTAGTTATGGATGATTAATTAATTAATAATAATAATAATCTTTAAATAGGTGGCGTTGGCGTCACACTATCATTGACAGTAACCAGTCGTACGACATTTCATAATATCAGTTATTTGATTGTCATTCGCTATCGTTGACTGTAGCACACGGACCCAGTACGGCTTTGACGTCAGAAATGAAGAAAAGATAACTCCTGGTCCAAGTTCGGTAAGCCGTAGGAAGAGCCATTCTCGGAACAACAAATGCGGAGTATTGGGAAATCGATTTAAAGTGGGAAACATGTTGCGGGGTATTAACGAACTGCACGTATTTTTACTATTGTGCTAGTACCCATGATCTTTAATCTCCCAACAACTGAACTTGGAAGATCCCCTAAAAGTGTATGCGTGGGTGTGAACGTGTTTGTGTGTGTGTGTGTATGTTGTTATTCTATGCCTTTCGAGAAGGCTTTCCTGACGGGTCGCATTGCATCTTGTACCCGGTTGTCTTACAAAATCGTAAGGCTTTTGAAATAAGTGGACCATTTTCACCAGGATTGTCTTTCCTTCAAGCATTGTTCTGAGAAAGTGTGAAGAAATAAAAATAGACGGTCTCTATGGATCCAGATTACCTTCAGTTTTAGATCAATCAGAGGACAATGCTTTATTAATGAGTTCCGTAGGTTCTGAAACCTTACCTCAGAAACAAGTGGTCTGGCATACTCTTTGGCTCCCGGGCGGTACCTCCTTAGGCACGGATCTCTTCCTGCGAGTCTGCGAAATTTGAGTTGGTCAGTTTCTAAGAGGCTTGCGCGGCCCCTACATCCACGTCCAGAGTGATTGGCCAGGGTGGATAAGTTCTAAAGAAATTGGTTTGTTTGGTCCTTGCAGATAGTTTTATTAAGCATTTCTGGAAGTTTTTCGCAAGAGAGAGCGTGTCAAGTAGGCAAAAGCAGAAAATGAAGGGTGCTTAGTTTGTGAGTTGTCTTTTACTTTCTGGAGGGAGTTGCCACGCTTGTTTTCATCTGAGGAACGTTCAATTTTTTTTTTTCCCGGCCTGAGTCAACAACATACGTGGATTGCTGTTTCATATAGCTAATGTTCCAGTACAGTCTTTCATCGTCTTCGCTTTTCTGTATTTGAGTTTATCTTTGGCTTTCAGAATCACTTTTCGACTTTTAGAACTGCAGACTGAAGCAAGTATCAACTCTGTTTGGCTTATGGTGCTCGACCAATCAACTCTGTCTGTTTGACTTATGGTGCTCGACCAATCAACTCTGTCTGTTTGGCTTATGGTGCTCGACCAATCAACTCTGTCTGTTTGACTTATGGTGCTCGACCAATCAACTCTGTATGTTTGACTTATGGTGCTCGACCATGCACAATAGCTGCCATATAATGGACAGGAAAGAATTTTTTTTTTTTTGGGGGGGGGAGGTGCGGAGCGGAGGCTGAGATTTAATAAATAGAACGGAAGTGCTCCAATATCTTCTTCCTTGGCTAATGAAGCGTCCATTGGGAGAATGTCTGGGTAAAATCACAGCCAAACACAAACTGTCTTCAAGATGTTTGCACCATCGGCGCACGGATCATCATCACCGTTCATAACAACCCATAAACATGCATACAAACTTACACATGCACACACAATCTACTCGCACATACACGCACAGAATTATTGGACAAATGATTTGTTGATTGACTAATTGGTAGAATGATTGCTGTTTAGTGCTGGGTTCCAATTATAGTTCTTTGTTTTGAAAATCGGGCGCTTGCCTCGGGCAGGATTCATTATTTGAAAGGAAAAACAAGAAATTTGATTTTGGGAGAGAGAGCAAGGGAGAAACGTGGTGGATGAATGAATCGGGTGGGGATGAAGTCTCAGTCTAGAAGAGACTGCCCGTCCATTGTTTGTAGTTTTTTACATTTTGACACAGCTGTTTACCCCTGACATTAATTAATTTTTGGATTTGTTTGTTGTTGTTTTTGTGTTTTGTTTGTTTTTCTTGGGTTTTTTTGTTGTTGTTTTTTTTTTGGGGGGGATGTTTTTCACTACACACGCTAAATATAATTTATGGGTATGTACGTGTGCTTTGTTTGTGTGGTTATATGTGTGACATTTTAAGAAACTATACAAAACCAAAAACCTTTGGAGATTTGTAGCTTCCGTTTATTGCGCTAACGTTATATTAAAGCTGAAGTAAGGTGTTGTACCCCCTGAAATTTATTAATACTTATAATTTTTAAAAAGAAATTTGCCTCCATTCCAAGTAAACTGACTCCTTGTTCACCCGCCACCTCTTTCTCCATCATGAAAGTGTTCGCTTTATTACTGTATATATGTCTTATGATATGATTTACTTTTCACAAACTTATCTTTATTACTGCATATAATTATCTTAAAGACATGATTTACCTTTAAACTTCTTTTTATGACTGATGTATAACTTAAAGACATGATTACGTAAAGTTCACTTTATGACTGTAAGTATATGTTAAAGACATGATTCATTTTTGCGTAAGTTCACTTTATGGCTGTATGTATGCCTTAATGACATGATTCACTTTTCACAAGTTATCTCTTCATGTTCACTGCCGATCTTTCCACTGTCAAGAATAGTGAGAGTATGCTCTCTTGTTGCTATTATTATTTTAACATCATATAGCCGATTCAGTGTATATGTGTGTGTATAATTTATTTTCTTTACCTGTTTACTTGGGAGACGACCGAGATGATATAAATATAAGTCCTAACCGTTTGCATATTGCCCTTGTTCTTTGACTTGTAGCCTTCCAATATCATACACACACACACACACACACACACACACACACACACACACACACACACACACACACACACACACACACACACACACACACACACATATGCACGAACGCACACAACCACCACTACCACCATTATCACCACCACCACCCTAATCTTGATTTAGGTTTCATTCCGTCCGGACTAACACCAATGGGAATACATGACTCGGTAGTTTTGCAGTTCCCACTCGTAGAGATTCTTGTCGGAACTTGGAAGCTCAGAAATGGTCGCGCCCGCCACCGACTCACTTTCTGAAAAATCCCAAAACTGTAGCACTTGGCACTCAGAGAGTATTAAAGACGTGATATTTGTGATGACCACTATGAACCCGCGCCACGTAACCGCTATTGCGCGCGAGTGCTGGCAGGCTTGATATTCAGAAACTATCCCAAGGTATTTGATGCGGTCCAGCGCCTTGTTCCATCGGCCAGTACACTGACCTGTTATCAAAAACGGCTTCTCCCAGGCATCTTCATTTGGGTGCAGTTGCACAGAATTCTTGGATCGTTCGTGTTGAGTATAAAGAAGTGTATTCTCTAGGCTTATCAATGACTTAATGTTTAACAGTTAACCGGCTAACTTACCGGGTATCTTAATTCGTTTAATACGTTTGTCTATGACTGGTTGTATATACGTGTGTAAGCCTAAACTTGAATACCTTAGTTAACGATTAGATAACAGAAAAGAAGAGTGTATGTTGTTCGTGCTTGTGTATGCACACTTTATGTGTGGTGACTGTTTTTGTCCACGAGTCGACCCAGGAAACACAAATATTAGCATCTGCACGTGTGGATCGAACATACGTATACTTCAAACTCGGGGAAGATACACCTTAAAAGTGACATGACACAAGACTGCCTGGCATGTCACACTGTGACTTCATGGTATGTTACACGATGACTGTGATCTAATGCAACATAACATGATTACCTGACACGTCTTGATGACCGGGTGATACATGGACATACCATGTCCGCATGACAAGTCACATTTTGATTGCATGACACGTGACACGATGAATGATATGTGCCCTCATACCATTAACACTATGTCTGCAAGACATGTCACACCATGGCACGTCGCACGAATATTGCCTGTCTGATAGCATCACACCCTGACTGCATGACACATCACACCATGACTGCATGACATCACGTCATCACTGCACGACACACCACACTCACCCTGAATGCATGATACATCCATGATTGCATTACACACCATGACAACATGACACATCACACCATGACTAAGGAGTGTCTGACATCACACTATAATTATAAGATCTGTCGCACAGTGGCTACATATCACACCATGATTGCCTAACCTGCGGTGATTGTGACCTGACATGTACAAACTTGGCTACTGATGTGTCACACCAAAACTGTGACATGACCCTTTACACTATTAATGACAGATACATTAAACCAGGATTGCCTGACATGTCACACCATAACTAACACGATACAGAGTGATTGCCTGACACGTCACACCGCATGTACACGACGCGTCACAAATAGGTATAATACGGCACGTCCTGACACGTCACACAGCGTGTACACGACGCGTCACAAATAGGTATAATACGGCACGTCCTGACACGTCACACAGCGTGTACACGACGCGTCACAAATAGGTATAACTATACGGCACGTCCTGACACGTTGCAATATGATTTCCTGACACATCACACCATGACTGCATGACTCCTTATGATAGGCTTTTGAAAACATGAAAATATCACACACATGCAAAAGTCCTTCACCCTTTACCAATACAAATTCTACAAGATTATCTTTATTTCGCACTCAGAGGAATCAGATCCGTGTTAGTTCTTGTCATCGAAACGTTTCTCAAGACATTTGCAAGTAGACACTTTTTTTTTTTTTTGCTGTTGGAATTTTTGTTTTTCTTTCTATATCCCCGTTTGACATTTTGTGGAGACGAATCTAACGATTAAAACAGCCCAGCCATAGGGAAGGAGTCGATCTTTCGCTGGTGATGCCTTTCAGAGCTCAGGATGAGTCCTGTTTGTGCAAACCTGAGGACTTTCACTTGTGTGCTCAGAGAATTCGACTGAGGTGGCTGGTGCGTTTTGTCTGACACCAGGTTCGCTACGGATGTTGTAAGTCTGCATATCAGCCCTTTCTCTCTGTCTGTCTGTCTGTCTGTCTCTCTCTCTCTCTCTCTCTCTCTCTCTCTCTCTCTCTTCTACAGCGCTCTCTCCATCTATCTCGTAATCAGTAATCAGTTCAAAATAAGAATTATGTAAGCTTGATTTTTTTTCGTTGGATCATAACGCATTCTCTCTCTTTTAAAGTGCTTACATATCCTGTCATTTATTGCAACTCAAGTCACCTTGTTGACAACGTAAAAAAATGGTCGTAGAGTTTTCCACGTCTAATATTGACTGACTTATTGCTAATTCAAACAGATACTTAGGACATAAAAGTATAAAAACAAATGGCTAAATCTGCTTGGTTTCATACTTTCATAAACTGTCTCTTATTTCCCCAACTCCCTCAAAAATAATTTGTCCGGACTGCACCAACTTTAAGGCAAAAACAAATGATGAGAAAACAAACGTTAGATTTCGCTAATGAATATGATTATTACTTTCAGTCGTAATCCATCTCCCCCCTCCCTCTCTCTCTCCCTCACCATCCCCGGTATTACTGTAGCAATCCTGTCTAGGGCGTCTAATTGAGCGGTGGAATAGATTTTTCTGCTTTGTTTGCGAAAGGCCCAGCTGTTATATAGATCTTTCTTCTTTAGAACGCTTAAAAAAAAAAAAGTCATAACGCACCAAGACACACGCACTAAGGTAGGCAGAAACACTACATTAACATTTACGAACGCCATCTAAAATTGTCACCATATGACAAAAGCAAGATTAATGTATAAGAATTCAGATTTTAGGGTAAAAAACATATTAAATAAAACTATTTTTAGCAATGAGTTACCAATTATTAACTCAGAATGCAAGTTTTCTAACTGTTATAACAGCGTTTATTTGTTGAGTATATATGTATACATATGACTACAATAAATAAATAGTGCTTTCGAAAAAAAAAAAGTATGTATAACAAAGTAGTTCTGTTTAATTTTTTATTGCAAATTATTCACTTTGTTTATTGGTAGTTAGCTTGACCGATTTGGTTGAAATGATATTTCATTAAGTATGACCAGGTGAAAAGGTTTCTAGATCAAGCATTGGTATTTCGGAAACCCAACTAAATACCTTTTATTCTCTCTCTCTCTCTCTCTCTCTCTCTCTCTCTCTCTCTCTCTCTCTCTCTCTCAATCTTGTAAGTCTTCAAGAAGAATAAATAAATCTTGTTAATTTTGTGATACATTGCTACAATTCGACACATATGGTATGCAGCTTGTAAACCTGTTGCTTTCATAGTGTTGGCTAGCAGCTTGTAAACCTAATTTATTCATAGTGTTAGCTAGCAGCCTGTAAACCTAATTTATTCATAGTGTTAGCTAGCAGCTTGTAAACCTAATTTATTCATAGTGTTAGCTAGCAGCTTGTAAACCTAATTTATTCATAGTGTTGGCTAGCAGCTTGTAAACCTGTTGTCTTCATATTGTTAGTTAGTAAACCTAATGTATTCATAGTATTAGGTAGCAGCTTGTAAACCTGATGTATTCATAGTATTAGGTAGCAGTTTGTAAACATGCCTTCATAGTGTTAGCTAGCAGCTTGTAAACCTTATGTATTCATAGTATTAGGTAGCAATTTATAAACTTGTTGTCTTCATAGTGTTAGCTAGCAGCTTGTAAACCTGGTGTATTCATAGTATTAGGTAGCAGTTTGTAAACCTGATGTATTCATAGTATTAGGTAGCAGCTTGTAAACCTGATGTATTCATAGTATTAGGTAGCTATTTATAAACTTGTTGTCTTCATAGTGTTAGCTAGCAGCTTGTAAACCTGGTGTATTCATAGTATTAGGTAGCAGCTTGTAAACCTGATGTATTCATATATATATAACATGTAAAACTGTTATCGTTATAGGTCGACTTATAGCCAATAATTTAGTTAGCAGCTTGTGAACCTTTTGCCTTCATAGGGTTAGAAGTCGACTGCCAAGAATGACAACTCCTGCTGTGCGTGAAATCGATAGTTTGCTGTAGAAACTACTGGAAATCCTGGCAAATGACGTCATCAAATGGCTGCACGCAGTGGGTCGAGCACTCTGAAGACATTTGTTTGTCTTTTCATGCAGCTAAAGTATGCACTATCACGACACTAGCGCACGCGCTGTTTTGTTTCCTGCAGCTTTTACACCTTCCATATACAAGAGTGCTTGTGACGCAGTAGGTTTCTTTATCATCCTGCTTGCAGCAAGGATTTGTGGGACGTATGTTTTGTAAGAAAATAGTCGTTAAATACGTGTTTCAATTGCTTACTGAACACGATATTCGTAATAACTATTAATTACATGTTAATTATCGGTTCAAAGAGTGGATACATCTGTTCTAGTTTATTCTGTAGAGTTTCGTATAAAAGCCTTTTTTATTCGCACACATGGGTTCAACGCAAACATTCTGATGCCTCAGAAGTCATTTTAAAAAATCATGGAGTAGATTCATTTTAATTAATTTCCACTTTATTTAGACTGTATCCGTAGTCACTGTAAAAAAGTGTAATCCTTAAAGTTGATCCTAAACAGGAAGTGTCACCATTATTTCGTATAGGTATTTAATTCGGTCGCTACACTTGATCCTTATAAGAAAAAGAAGTGTTACCATTATTTCATATAGGTATTTAATTCGGTCGCTACACTTGATCCTTATAAGAAAAAGAAGTGTTACCATTATTTCATATAAATAATTAGGTCCTTACAGTTGATCCTAATCAGGAAAAGAAGTGTTACCATTATTTCGTTTAGGTATTTAATTCGGTCATCTATGGCAAGATGTTTTCATCTACTGATGTACTGCGTCCACGTAAAATTAAATTCTTCTTATAATTAAATTAAATTATTCTTAAATTAAATTCTTCTTATATTAAATTAAATTATTCTTATATTCTTAAATAAATTAAATTATTCTTAACAGAATTGATGAAATAACGGATAGAAACCCATAAATATACTCTATGAAACATAGTTTAAAACTCATTAATAGAGTTGATGAAATAACGGATAGAAACCCATAAATATACTCTATGAATAGAAACATAGTTTAAAACTCATTAATAGAGTTGATGAAATAACGGATAGAAACCCATAAATATACTCTATGAAACATAGTTTAACAATTCATTAATAGAGTTGATGAAATCCATAAATATACTCTATAATACATAGTTTAAAAACTCATTAACAGAGTTAATGAAATAACGAATAGAAATCCATAAATATACTCTATGAAACGTAGTTTAAAAACTCTTAAAGAGTTGATGAAATAACGGATAGATAAATATACTCTATGAAACATAGACGTGGAATTCGTTATTAAATTTGAGGAAGTAACGAATAGAAACCCGTACAACAAGAACTAAGTAGTTTATGGATTACAGACTTGAAACATATTTATTGTTCTATGAAATACTAGTAGGAACCATTAAATATAGTCTATAAACTACAAACTATAAATAGAGTTTATAACATATCGACTGAAAACACATAAATATAGAATATAAACTAAATATTAGAAGCCTGTAAATAGTCTTTATAACATATCACTGATAACAAACATATTTTATGAAACATATTAGAAATCTGTAAACAGACTTTATAATATATCGACTGAAAACTAATATATTTTATGAAACTGACTAGGAATCTGTAAATAGATTTTATAGCATATCGCCTGAAAACAAATATGTAAGACACTGAGACTAGAAGCTCATAAATATGGTCTTTGAACTGTAGACAAGTCATAAATATGCCTGTGAACTATAGACTGCAAACTGGTTCACATATGATCTGTGAACTATAGACTACAACTCATAAATATGGCCTGTGAAATATAGACTATAATTCATAAATATGGTCTGTGAGTTGTAGACTACATCTCATAAATATGGTCTGTGAACTATAGACTACAACCCATAAATATGGTCTGTGAGTTGTAGACTAAACCAACGAACTGTTCGAACTCAGAACCATATTGACACTGATCGTCATTTGATCGACTTTAAATTATCGACTATAACCATGAATATGGACGGCGAATGTTAGACTACAATCACATTGTGGACGGCGAATGTTAGACTACAATCACATTGTGGACGGCGAATGTTAGACTACAGGCACATTAAGGACGGCGAATGTTAGACTACAATCACATTGTGGACGGCGAATGTTAGACTACAGGCACATTAAGGACGGCGAATGTTAGACTACAATCACATTAAGAACGGCGAATGTTAGACTACAATCACATTAAGAACGGCGAATGTTAGACTACAGTCACATTAAGAACGGCGAATGTTAGACTACAATCACATTAAGAACGGCGAATGTTAGACTACAATCACATTAAGAACGGCGAATGTTAGACTACAATCACATTAAGAACGGCGAATGTTAGACTACAGTCACATTAAGAACGGCGAATGTTAGACTACAATCACATTAAGAACGGCGAATGTTAGACTACAGGCACATTAAGGACGGCGAATGTTAGACTACAATCACATTAAGGACGGCGAATGTTAGACTACAATCACATTAAGGACGGCGAATGTTAGACTACAATCACATTAAGGACGGCGAATGTTAGACTACAATCACATTAAGAACGGCGAATGTTAGACTACAATCACATTAAGAACGGCGAATGTTAAACTACAATCACATTAAGAACGGCGAATGTTAGACTACAATCACATTAAGAACGGCGAATGTTAAACTACAATCACATTAAGAACGGCGAATGTTAGACTACAATCACATTAAGAACGGCGAATGTTAGACTACAATCACATTAAGGACGGCGAATGTTAGACTACAATCACATTAAGGACGGCGAATGTTAGACTACAATCACATTAAGGACGGCGAATGTTAGACTACAATCACATTAAGAACGGCGAATGTTAGACTACAATCACATTAAGAACGGCGAATGTTAAACTACAATCACATTAAGAACGGCGAATGTTAGACTACAATCACATTAAGAACGGCGAATGTTAAACTACAATCACATTAAGAACGGCGAATGTTAGACTACAATCACATTAAGAACGGCGAATGTTAGACTACAATCACATTAAGAACGGCGAATGTTAGACTACAATCACATTAAGAACGGCGAATGTTAGACTACAATCACATTAAGAACGGCGAATGTTAGACTACAATCACATTAAGAACGGCGAATGTTAGACTACAGTCACATTAAGAACGGCGAATGTTAGACTACAATCACATTAAGAACGGCGAATGTTAGACTACAATCACATTAAGAACGGCGAATGTTAGACTACAGGCACATTAAGGACGGCGAATGTTAGACTATAACCACAATGTTGTCGAGGAAGATACAACCACGAATAAGGATGATGACTGTTAGACTACACCCCTTTAAGGCCGATGAATTACAGACTACATCCACACTATGGACTAAAATGTTACATATACATTCCCTATACAGACGATTATATATAGACCTAGGGAAGACAAATGTTACATATACATTCCCTATACAGACGATTATATATAAACCTAGGGAAGACAAATGTTAAACCAAAATACAGAAAATTCCTTCATGGTCGATAAATTATAGGCTGCAACCCCACTATATATATATATAAATCCCACATAGGCAAAAAATTATATACATCTTCATCGTCTCTAGATGAAATGCAATCTAACAATCGTCGCGTATATATTTTGAAGTGTAGACTACAGTTACATGTATATGAGCAGCAAAGGTTAGATCATAATCTAGTATGGATTATAATAGGTTATGAACTAATGACAACAAAACCATAAATGTGAGCAATAAACTGCAAAATCACTTAATTTTACTTTTACCCCGTCAAAGAGAGTACAAATCCTTGTCCAAAAGTATGAGCAATAGACTACAAAATCAATCTACTTTAATTTTCAAAGAGTCTTGAAAGTACCAACACGCTTGTCCACTAGTATGAACAATAGACTGCAAAATGATTCTATTTTAATTTTACCCTGTGACGCCAACGCCACCTAGTTAATGGTTTTGATTAATAATAATTAATTAATCATCCATAACTAATTACAAGTGATAAGAATCTAAATTTATGTCATTAATAATTCTCCAGCAGACACCACTTGTCTCTCTAACTTAGCGGATATGCGGGCGCCGTAACCGTTTTCTCTCTTCCACAACATTAAACACAAACATTTACCGTCACACAATGTTTCCATAGTTTGAAAACGTCTTACTAAGAGAAAAGATAAATACGTCTTTTAAACTATATTTAGCGAGCCCCATCCACCCACTTTTTTCTCCACCATGTGGTTATCAATATGTGTAAGAATGTCAACAAATTTAACAATAAATTTATTAAATAAACAATTTAATATACATATAACAAATGCAATGAAAAATATTACTTGACATCAATATTTCCATAAAACCATATTCAAATAATTTTAATACCTATACAGTCTTATATCCAAAAACACAATTCAACACATTAGAGTCAATACAAATCACAGGATAGTTTCTTATCAGAGAATAGAAATGGAGTTATTATAAGCAATAATAGTTTGTACGAAGCCTTGTCTAGGCGAAGCCCCATTAGTCTTTTTGCATGCCTTTCATAACAAAGTCACAAATTTATTATTCATGTTATTACTGCCATTTCCACATGTTTCCCTCTCACTTTGTAGAAGACAGAGTCACTGTTATTCTCTCAAGGCCATCTGGCACTCCACAGTATTATTGTAATTTCCAATAATCTCTTTATACCAGAAATTGCTCGATGTAGTCAGCATACTTTGCCACCATACATCAAGAGAATGCAGTATATTCCTTACATTTACACACTACGGTAGACACTTCTCACGCCTAACATGGTCGTAGCAATTTATAATCAGTAAACCAGGAGATTCAGTAAAAAGTAAAGGCTGCTTTTTCTCATTAAACTAATGGCCGCCTTGCATGACTGGACTTCTTGCCTCTCCAAATTCAAAGTGATTAGACAATATAATTCTCTACAGGAAGTAAACTTTTGATCTCAGCCAATTTGGCTGGTCTCGTTCTCGTATATCTTAACCATTGGATAATAAAAACTAATCATCCACTTGGAACAGGTTTGGATTGCATCAGCAATTTCTAGCATATTCTCAACTCGAGTTGTTTACTCCAACTCTGACACATACCATCATCAGGAGTCCATAAGGTCGTGTTACTTCGACAATTGAACAAATTTATAGAACAATTAGGTCTAGAAACAGAGTTAGGCAAATTTACTCCACCACAAACCCATGTCCACAAGTATGAGCAATAGACTGCCAAATCATTCTGTTTTAATTTCAAACAGTCCTAGAAACTACAAACCCTTGAATTCTGAACTATAGTGTACTGACAAATAAATAGGATCTATGATAAGCGAAAAAGACAGCTGCACCAGTACATAATGCCAGTGAGGGTTTAACAGACAGAGATTTTTTTTAAAGTCTGGCCTTTCCGGCGATTGCCAGGATCAAAGGTGCAGGATTTTTCTCTGGAGAAAACGATATGTTGGCATATCTAGTCGCGCCTGAAGACCATTAGAGCTCTTTGTTTCGCAGAAACCCTAATACAGAGCTTTCGTTGACGCGCGCCCATTTTCTTGGCACAGCACAACCAGCCAACAACTACTGTATCAGTTATTTAGTTGGTGTATAATTCTGAAGAAAAGCAAGAAACGTTGTAGTCCTTATTTTACAGAAGAAAGATTTTAGTTCTAACCACACACACTTAAACATGCAATTTATTCTTTCTCTGTCTCTCTCTCTTTCGACATCCACCCATTTCTCTCGCTGTCTCTCTCCTTCAGTCTCTTTCGACATCCATCCATTTCTCTTGCTGTCTCTCTCCTTCAGTCTCTTTCTCCACTTTCACACATACACCTCACCCACCCACCCCGCTAAAATGTATACGACACGGTTAAGTAAAATCTTGATTGAATATTAATTTAGCATTAGTCATGAGCTGATACTTTCTTTCTTTCTTTCTTTCTTTCTTTCTTTCTTTCTTTCTTTCTTTCTTTCTTTCTTTCTCAGAATCTCGCAATTCAACCAACCAACCAACCAACTATCATCCATATATTCTTCCTCTCTCTCTCTCTCTCTCTCTCTCTCTCTCTCTCTCTCTCTCTCTCTCTCTCTCTCTCTCTCTCTCATATATTCATATATATATATAAGACTCATAAAAATGATCTTATTCAGAGAATGGCGATTGCTGATATATAGCTCTGTGAGTTTCGCGAGTTAACTCCCCACAAGCACTATGGCCTCTTTAGAAGTAATCTAGGAATTTGACTATCGATTTTAGCAGTTAGCAGACAAAACAAATAAGATGTCTGATACCTCTTTTTTCGCGTGCTTGGCAAAGGGCTAAACTATAAATCAGATCTCGGTGAACTGACCCGGTGGCGCGATTTCTAAGTACTGTAGATATTGAAACTGTTCAGAATCACGTTCCATTAAATATTCTAGAGTTTACAAACGTTTGGGGGAGAAGAGATGATGGTGGGTTTTCTGTTGTGATTATTTTTAGATATTACTGAAGCAACTAGCGCTTTCGATGTACAAAGTGTGAGAAATTCAACGTCTGAATTGCAGCTGATGTCGCGTTTCAGCCTCGCCCTTGGTCGTATGCCTATCATCAAATAAACTTTTCGTCGCTTACGTTTCCAACGATTAGTGCCCCTGACGCCTATTGAGACCTAAAACAGTCATTGGAGGCGGACGACCAAGGGCGAGGCTGAAACGCGACATCAGCTGCAATTCAGACGTTGAATTTCTGAACAGTTTCAATATCTACAGTACTTTTAGAAATCGCGCCAATAGCTATGAATTTCTGTTGACCAACTGGACTTTTTAAATCTTGTATCTTACATA
This sequence comes from Sinotaia quadrata, assembly GCA_028829895.1. Classification (NCBI taxonomy): domain Eukaryota; kingdom Metazoa; phylum Mollusca; class Gastropoda; order Architaenioglossa; family Viviparidae; genus Sinotaia; species Sinotaia quadrata. Next base: position 29,332,384 of record CM054181.1, read on the forward strand.
ACAGTGCATATGATTTTTTTTCCTTTTTGCTCAAATCGTTAAATTCGTTATTTAATTCGTCTGAAACTATCTGCACTGTCTGCACAATATAATCTGGTAAGATCATGCTTTCAAGCGAACACTAAAACACTAATTTTACACACAGTGTAATTTGCGGCGCTGGCAGACCTAATATTACACACAGTGTAATTTGCGGCGCTGGAAGACCTAATTTTACACACAGTGTAATTTGCGGCGCTGGTAAACCTAATTTTACACAGTGTAATTTGCAGCGCTGGAAGACCTAATTTTACACACGGTGTAATTTGCGGCGCTGGAAGACCTAATTTTACACACAGTGTAATTTGCGGCGCTGGTAAACCTAATTTTACACAGTGTAATTTGCGGTGCTGGTAAACCTAATTTTACACACAGTGTAATTTGCGGCGCTGGAAGACCTAATTTTACACACGGTGTAATTTGCGGCGCTGGAAGACCTAATTTTACACACAGTGTAATTTGCGGCGCTGGTAAACCTAATTTTACACAGTGTAATTTGCGGTGCTGGTAAACCTAATTTTACACACAGTGTAATTTGCGGCGCTGGTAAACCTAATTTACAGCTTACAGCTGGATTGTGTATTATAGGTGCGTAGTATGAGGTACACCTCGAGTTGCTGATGAAAGCGGGGCATGACTGCATGATCTGGAGTCTTTACGCCTGTTCACTGGATCAGATATTTTCATAGGACGACTGAAGATACCATTTGGTCATAAGATATGTTTGTCACCATTCTACTATCGATATCTTAAATTTTTAGTATACCCAGTACTGGCCTTGAATCCGCCCACGGCATTTGCATTATTAGTTCATCTACGGCTAGCTTTTAATCTGTCGGAGTGTCCACGCTAGTAGTGCGTCTCTTGTAGGACCTTCAGTTTGTCAGTCGTGGGTCTGCATAACCAGTGTGTCCATTAATGGTTTTTAATCAGTTGGAGGGTCTGTGTTACTAGCCGCGTCTCTCTCTCTGGTCTTCAATCGGCCTGTAGTGCCAGCAATGTTCGTAGTGTCCATTGTCTGCTAGCCAAGTCACTGGAGAACTATTACGGTCGTATGCACTGTCGCACATTCTCACAGTATGGAGTCCTTTGCGTTTTGTTTTGTTATCCGCTAAAATATTGCTGCAATACTCGTGCAGTACAGCAGTACTGTAAGGTAACTCAGTAACCTCACTAAATAACCGAGCAGTTTCATTCTCACGATGATAATTAATTGGAGCAAGCGAAATTTGTTCATTACTGCAACGGCAATGTGTGTAATCTCCATCAGTACTGGAGTAGGTTAATTGTTTTGCACACGTGTTCTGTAACGGTGACGTCATCAACTACAAACTCATGCACAGAATGTTGAGGAACAGTAATTGCTGACCTTTCGTTGGTTGATTCACAACATTGATGGCTGAAGTCATGAGAACATCTCTTGTGCTGATATAGTTACTTTGAGTATTATTGACACTCGGTACAGTGTATTCAGTGTTGTTAACAATAACCAGAGCGATGTCATTACTCTAGGTACTAGTGACACTCGGTACAGTGTTTTCAGTGTTGTTAACAATAACCAGAGCGATGTCATTACTCTAGGTACTAGTGACACTCGGTACAGTGTATTCAGTGTTGTTAACAATAACCAGAGCGATGTCATTACTCTAGGTACTAGTGACACTCGGTACAGTGTTTTCAGTGTTGTTAACAATAACCAGAGCGATGTCATTACTCTAGGTACTAGTGACACTCGGTACAGTGTTTTCAGTGTTGTTAACAATAACCAGAGCGATGTCATTACTCTAGGTACTAGTGACACTCGGTATAGTGTTTTCAGTGCTGCTAACTATATCCAAGTAAGGCATTATTGATTACTGGTCCAGTATATTCAGTGCTATTAACTATAGGCCAGGTGATGCCATTACTCTGCTTTATTGACACTGGGTAAAGTGTATTTAGTGTTGTTAATCATAGGTTAGGTGATGCCATTATGCTAGGAATTATTGACCAGTGATACAATGTATTCAGTTTTGTCATCCGTAGCCAAGGTGATGCCATTATTCTAGGTATTATTGACAAGTGATACAGTGTATTCAGTGATTTTAACCATGTCAAGGTTGTGCCATTACACTTTGTATTTGTGGCAGAGTAAATTTGCCTATCCCAATTTCTAAACTTAATTGTTATATAAACCGTTAAATTGTCAAAGTGACCCGACCTTGAGAACTTATGACGGTATGTTTGTAAATGTTGGAGTTGGAGTAAACTGGTGATTCAATCCAAACCATTTCCAACTGGATGAGTATTATTATTATTATCCAATGGTTAATATTTATGGGAACGAGACCAGCCAATTGGCTGAGATCAAACATTTACCTGCTTTAGAGAATTCTATTGTCTAATTACTTGAATATGGTGTTGCAAGAAGTCCGATCATGAATGGCAGCCAGTAGCTTAATGGTGAGTAACTGACTGATTGAGAGAGAGTGGACTTAGAAATATTTTGTGTATTTTTGCTATTGATATGTTATACTTGCGTTTTAAGTTGAGATGTATTATGTGGTAAGTGTATTCAGTGCTGTATGTCAAGGTGATGCCTTTACTCTAGGTATTATTGACACTTGGTAAGTGTATTCAGTGCTGTATGTCAAGGTGATGCCTTTACTCTAGGTATTATTGACACTTGGTAAGTGTATTCAGTGCTGTATGTCAAGGTGATGCCTTTACTCTAGGTATTATTGACACTTGGTAAGTGTATTCAGTGCTGTATGTCAAGGTGATGCCTTTACACTAGGTATTATTGACACTTGGTAAGTGTATTCAGTGCTGTATGTCAAGGTGATGCCTTTACTCTAGGTATTATTGACACTTGGTAAGTGTATTCAGTGCTGTATGTCAAGGTGATGCCTTTACTCTAGGTATTATTGACACTTGGTAAGTGTATTCAGTGCTGTATGTCAAGGTGATGCCTTTACTCTAGGTATTATTGACAGTTGATATAGTGTATCGATTATTGTAGCCGAGGCTATGTGAATTGTTTCGTCAGAGCTTTCCAAATCACAGTTTTGCAATGCGCATCATTCTTAATAGATACGCCGCTACTATGCTGGCTGTAACTATCATAGACGATGCTTCGCTAAAAAGACGCTTCAATGATGACTGCAATTTGTTTAACGTCTTCTTTAATGATATCTGCAGCAATGGTGTATTGATGGCAAATTTAACTACAACTACACACAGTGGTATTGTGGAGAAGTGCTATCAGTAACATTTGAGACTGTGCTGCCCCCGCATACAGGACATTTAATGTCATCAAGCGATCCCAAGCCAGCGGAAGGGGAAAGTCGTTTGTTCTATTAAACAGATCGGCATTTTAAAAAAATTTTATTTTGCGAACCTGAGTTTTAGCTTGAGGAATTAATTTTGTCCCCACTTAAAGGCACTTTTGGCGCTGCGCAAGAATAAGGCCATGTTGTCATCAGTGCTATATGGAAGAAGCTTTGCGGGATTGTAAGATAATGTGAGAAGGGGGAAAGATAGAGGGAAAGAGTGAGTGGATTTATTGGATAAAGAAAGAGAGAAGGGGGAAATGGGGATTGAAGTGGGAGTGAGATGAAGAGAAAAGGTAAGTGGATTTGTTAGATAAAATCAGAGAGAAAGGAGGGAGGGAGGGAGGGGGAGGAAGAGATGGAAAGAGAGGGAGAGAGATTTAGAAAGGGATGTAAAGTTCAATGCAAACCGCAATCTCTAGCAGTATGGTATACGCGGATGTTGTTGTTAAACAACAGATATTCATGATTGTTTGTGTTTATATTATTGCAATGTTAAAACATTATACATGTATTTAAAATATTTCCCATTATCTCGTAAGTACAGTTTTCTTACTATTATTTGGGAAGTGCAGTTTAAAAGTTTGCTTTATCATTAAGTAATTTTTATTAATTTATAATATATACTTTCAAGATAATTATTTTTTACTGTAAATGTGTATGAAAGTGTTGGAAACAGTTTTTAAAAATTTAAAATGTAACAATTTACATTATATAATAGAACATGACGAAATGAAAATATTTTTTTAAAAAGTCTTCTTCTATCAAGAAACTGATATTCAGTTTGTCAGGAAAGGCTAAATTATCAATCTGCCCACAGATATAACAGTGTGCCTGCTATAAAGGTCTAAGCTATTAATCTACCCTCATATATATCAGTGTGTCTGTTAGAAGGTCTAACTATTAATCTACCCTCATATATATCAGTGTGTCTGTTAGAAGGTCTAAGCTATTAATCTACCCTCATATATATCAGTGTGTCTGTTAGAAGGTCTAAGCTATTAATCTACCTCATATATATCAGTGTGTCTGTTAGAAGGTCTAAGCTATTAATCTACCTCATATATATCAGTGTGTCTGTTAGAAGGTCTAAGCTATTAATCTACCTCATATATATCAGTGTATCTGTTATAAAGATCTGAACTATCAGTCTCAACACAGTACTAAGTTGAGCATATCCATCTATCTGTTTGTGTAATAACTTATTTAACTATCAGTCTGTCTTGATTGTATAACGTATTTATCTATCAGTCAGTCTTTTATATATTAAACATATCTATCAGTTTGTCTTTTATATATTAAGCATATTTATCTATCAGTCAGTCTTGATGGTATAACATATTTATCTATCAGTCTGTCTTGATTGTATAACATATTTATCTATCAGTCTGTCTTGATTGTATAACATATTTATCTATCAGTCTGTCTTGATTGTATAACATATTTATCTATCAGTCCGTGGATGTGTAATAAAGTATTTTTCTATCAGTCCGTCTGTGCATGAATAATAAAGTATTTATGTATCAGTCGGTCTGTTACATGTAAAGTATATATCTTCAGTGTGTCTTGCATGTATAATAACATTTTTATCTATCCGTCTATGTGTGCAGGCCTGATAAAATATTTATCTCTTGCATGTAAAACACATTAATCTATCAGTCTGTGTTTATATAATAAAGTATTTATCTGACAACGTATCTAATACTAATCTAGTCTAGAAATATGCCTGCAATAACAGCAGTATATCAAATCTTTAATGGAAACATCTGCTATTGATCTGGCTGTTATAAAAACGTGGTATTAATGTCAGTAATAGCCACCTGAGCTATCAATATGCCTGTAATAAAAACGGACTATAAATGTGCATGCAATCATAAAGTGAATGCTAACCGTTAAATACAAACTTTATCAATCTGTCCATAATAAAAAAATAAATAAAACTAAAACAAAGCTGAAACAAAACAGCTTAATTATCAGCCTACCTGTATTAGCTGCTGGAATTATCAGTCAACAACCTGGTTTATCAATCTGCCTATTAACAAATGACTGATGTATATGACTATGATAAGAACTAGAGTGTCAATCTGCCTTTAAAACATGTATCATCAAATTGCCTGTAATAACATCATCATATGGGCAATTCAAAACCCATTGAAACAGATATCTAGCAATTTACCTGTAATAACAGTCTGTAATTAAGCTGAACTAATCGATCTGTTTCAGTGAGTCATTAATCTATCTTAAATTCAGCTTGAGTTATTAATCCATCTGTAACAATGTCGACCATCAATCGGCCTTAGCGTGAACTATCGATCTGCAAAAACAAGACGAGCTTGTAATCTGCATGGCATAAAAGTCTGATTGTCCGAAGGAAATAGGATGTGTAGGTTTGTGAAATTCAGAGCATGAATTATTATTGCAGCTGCTTGAATTCACATGTGTTCGTCGACGTGTTTGTTTATCAAGTTAAATGAATTATATATAGACTTGTTAGTGTTCTAAAGCTTAAAGAATACGTATCGTTGCATTCTTTTTTCAAGAATATAAGTCGTAAACAGATCACATTTGCCATTACCGTGTTTCATTGATCCCAGTGTGAAGAATCATTATTTGCCTAGTAGAAATGCAATAGTCTACTAAATGACACACGTTATCACTGCTAGAATTATATATCATTATTTGCCTAGTAGATATGCAGTCTACTAAATGACACACGTTATCACTGCTAGAATTATATATCCCGACATCAGTTGCATCCCTTGTACCCACCCTCCCCGCTCCCTCAAACCTTCTCAACACCCTCTGATATGCTAGCCATGTTTTCCTTTTTACAAAAGCAAAATTGTGCATGTGTGTGTGTGGGGGGGGGGGGGGTGAGAGAGAACAAATTCAATGGCATGCATTTCCTGATAAATGTGAAACGATTTCTGGCTAACAGAAATGTATGTCTGCAGATCTCTCGCAGACCCTAAATGAAGATAATGGTTTCTTGCCTGTCTTTCAGTAGCAAACACATCAGCGTCCGTAATTTATGCAAGATTTTAACACTTGAACTTCTTGTTCTTCAAGGTGTCTTTATTCGAGCGTATCAGATTGAGCGAAAAAAAGACAGTGACAATTTAGGTCCCTCCTTCCCACTAGATCCATCATCGTCGGTTTAGATCCAGAGGCTCACAAAGGCTCTCAACACTGTTTTGTGCATTGCGAGTCTTTCACGTAACTTGAACAATACGTAATAGTGAGTTCCTCCGATATGAAATAGATGTAACTGTCTCAAGACCACACGTATTTTTTTTTAAAAAGAGATCGAGCGAGACTGTATCCGAATATTTCACTATATTTTTCGATTACCATTTTTGTTCTTTCTCAATTTTCTCTCTCTCTCTCCCTCCCCACACTTAACAACAACACAGCATACATTTGGGTCAATAATTGTGCTAAATTGGTTCTTGGCAATAAGCTGTGTGGTGCGCAGCGCAGGGCGTGGCCTCACGGAAGCAACTGCACGGTACCGGTTCGATGTGAACAGATGTGATCCGAATGTCAACCAAACCTCCCTGAACACGGCCGTGTAAGTATTTTAAAACAGGGCGCTTTCGAAGTGGTGAAATCACTGCCTTAACACTGATCTGCGTAGACGTCACGAAATACATGGTATAGTCTGGTTGTCATGGAAACGCTGTACATGAGTGCAGGTGCGAGTCAAGGAGCTGCCAGTTAAGGCAAAGGAGTTGCACCGTATCGTGTCAATAGCGTTCCAGTACTCGAGTGGTATTTATTTACCGGAAGTTCAAACTGCCGAAGACAATTTTTAACTGTGGAGTTACAAAAATATGATGATGATGATGATGATGATGATGATCCTTGTTACTCAATGCAGAATGACAATATTTTATTATATTATAATACCTACTGTGCCTTCGCAAAAATACTTTTGAAGGTGTGTGTGTGTGTGTGTGTGTGCGTGCGTGCGTGCGTGCGTGCGTGCGTGCGTGTGTCTGTCCATCCATCCATCCATCTATCTATCTCTGATATGCAATAGAATTGTATTATTTAAGTCGTGATTTGAATGCAGTTATCATCAATTGTGACAAGAAAGCAGAGTTCCTAACTGCATGTTTTCCAAGACAGGCAGTTATAAAATAACAATAACGGTATGCATTGCCAAAGAGTTCTTCTATCTTCGACACAAATCTAGATACTGTTACCCTAGATATAGATCTAGATACTGTTACCCTAGATATAGACCAAGATAGTCTAGACTAGACACAGTAGTTGATAGTGTTAGCCTAGACACAGACCTAGATAGTCTAGCTAGATACAGTCATTGATAGTGTTACCTTAGACACACATCAAGATAGTATTAGTCTAGACACAGACCTGGATACTGTTACCCTAGTCATAGACCTAAATACTGTTTCCTTAGACGCAGACCTAGATACTATTTGTCTAGACACACGTCTGGTTATATTTAGTTTAGACACGGACCTCTGCAGTGGCAGTTTAAACTATAAGCAAACTAGGCTTTTGCTTCTTGACACAAGAAGAATTACAGTAGGAAAGAAAATAATACTAATGTTAGAATGTGTGAAAGAGATATCACATAACGAGCCACGAGGAGGAAAGAATGTAGCTACACTTTCTCATGGACATAGGATTTGTAAAACTTTCACAGATTTAAAAACGCCAAAGGGACGTCACTCACAAAATCATCTACTTCCACTCAATTTAGCGATGCTAAGGAAAAGTATCTATATTTGCACAAAGATAATTTATTTTTGTGTTAGATGCGTGATTTTAAAATTTCGCTCTTATTTAAGAAATTAGCTACTAAGCGGTATATATCAAAACAAAGAATAATATATCTATAAATTACCTGCAGCCACTAGGGATCATATGCATACCAAAGTTTGGGGATCATATGCATACCAAAATTCAGGGATCAAACCTCGCGACTAACTTTCAAAATGTTTTATGCATTTTAATGTGAATAGGTGAATGTTATTAATGTTTAAAGTTGTTTTATTGAGCTTTTATCTTCTTTCTTTAAAAACAAAAAAGCAATTTGTTTGTTAGATTGGCGCCAATTGTCAAGTTTTTAAAGCAAAACATTGAATCTTTTCTATTTTATGTTTAAGTATTTCGCGCCAATTTTTCTCATTTGAACAGTTTTGCCATCTAGCTTCGGGAGCGCCACAATCGAAGATTACGCTATGCTTCTGGCTCCCGGCTTCCAGATTTCTTTTCCGTGGACTACTTTTCCAGATGCACAAAAAAGTTTTATTGAAAAGCAATTTTTTTTTTGGTTGAAAGTGTCTGCATCAAGATTGGTGCAGTGTGTTATATTTGGGGGGAAAACGTGCAAAACTAAATCAAAACTGTTCACCCTTGAAAAAGTATTAATTTTTATTTAGATTTTATGTCCACTAAGACGTCAGTTATCGTGATCGAGATGCTGGAAGAAAATGGGGGCTCAGTGGCTGGAAAAGGGCGAAACGAAAAGATAATTTACAGCAGCGATAATTAAACCGTTGACACACAACCTGACAGGTGATTCGAAGAAGCGTTGGTGCCATGTCAGAAACTTTGTGTCCACTTGTTTGAAACTCTCGATCCTGACATACTGTCTTTTGAATTTTTGGTGTCTTTAGTTTCGCCTGCAGTTGGTTCAAATGGAAGAAAATGTTGATCAAGAACAAGTATTAAGCGATGATATTGCTTTAATATCGGACGATCCAGCTTTGTGGCCAGTCATTTAAACAAAAGAAGCGGAAGAAATGGCCGGAATGATTAAAACGAAAGATCGACTCGTGTTAAAGAATTTGATATTTCTGCAGTTGAGAATTGGGAGTCCTGGTAACGACGAAAAAGTCTCCAGAAGCTGACTTCTTTATTCTAATAAAATAGTTGAGTATTTTGCTTTTGTTGTAAGCTATTTGTTATCTGTTGAGAGTTGCTGAATATTGAAAATCGTACGACAGAAATTAAAAGAACATAACGCAACTCCAGATCATTTAATTGCATGCAAATATGGAAGACTGTTGCAAATAATTTGCAAAGAATGCAAATAATTCTGTTTGAGAGTTCTCATCAGAGATGGATTGAAAATAAAAAGAAACACTGGCGTTCAGTGCTTGAATGTTTAATTACTTTTGTTGAAAAGTTGAATGAACGATCATTAGCTTTCTCTGACTATCGTGAGTGTTTTGATCGGCCTAGCAAAGGAACTTTCTTGTCCCAAGTAGGATTCCTCGCAAAATTTCATCCACTTAAGTCAGAGGATCTGCGACGTATAAAAGACAAGAATTGTTTTACACTTATCTTTAAAATATATTGTCAGAATGAAATGATTTGGTGACCTGACTTCTAATAGAATACTAAAAGTATCGTCTCTTCTGTGAAAAAAAAATCTTTCCATAATCAAATTCTACTCTCCCAACGTAAGCCATAAGGAGAAACTATCTATTATTAGTTTTTATTTCTATTATTTCTATTATTAGAAATAATTTCTATTATTAGAAATTAACCAAAAGAAGTCAGCATTAAAGAACATGTTTTTGGATTTTGCCTATCATTGATAGCACTTTTAGCTAATAGTTTTCACTAATTAGACAAGATTAATTTGGACTAAACAGTTGACGAAAGCACTTTTATAAAAATGGTGCTAACATAACGTGTTCTAGTTTTAATCACAGAAAGAAACTCGACAGCGTTTTATGTAAACTCGACAGCGTTTTATGTAAACTCGACAGCGTTTTATGTAAACTCGACAGCGTTTTATGTAAACTCGACAGCGTTTTATGTACCACGTGCTAATCATACGACTATTCTCACGATTTGTGACTGCTTAATCAGTCACTTGTGGAAACAATTTGGGGAAGTCTGTTCAAAGAATTTTTGCTCTTTTTTATTTTTGGCTGCTGCATTAACTATCCATTGTGAAATATTGCAGAGTACTTGTAAAGTAACCTTGAAGCCATTGTTCAGTACTTCTGACAAATTCGTATTAACTGCATAACAACAAATTTAAAAATAATTTGCTTGAAACTTGAGAAGCAATACAAAAGTTTGCAAACACCAGTGTAGTTGGCCTCGCGTACTGTCTTCCTATTGAGATATCATGGCAACAGTTTATGACGTGACTAATAATTTTGGCACGGCATTTTGTTTCAAATTAATGAAGCAACCAATCTAGTCCAGAATCTTTCAGCAGATTTTATTTTAATGATAACATTGTGGACGCTAGGAAGCAATTTTTACAAGAATTCAGAAGGGGTGAGTCATTGAAAGCACTCACTAAGCCAGCTGAAGAAATTGCTCTAAAACTTGGCACCAACCCCATTTTTCCTAAAGTACGATTATGACAAAAGCAACGTTAGACTTTGAACGTGAAGAGACACCACTGAGTACAGGGGCACACTTCAAAATCGAAGTTTTAACGCCATCGTAGATGTTACCACAGTTTCTCTACATGAAACACTTGAAATGCTCGATCCTTACAATAAAATATTTGGTTTTGTTACTCGCGCAGAAAAACTGCATAGCCTAGATGGAAGTAAAATGCGAAATTTTTGTTAAAAGTTAGAAACTGCTCTAATGGAATCATTACAAAAGAATCAGATGTGAACCGAGAAGAAATATACGCAAAAATTAAAAAAAAAAAACTTTTCTTAGAATGAAAGCCGAAAAATCAATGACTGTATTCAAAAGTTTGCAATATATTACTATGAATTCTTTAACAGAAAATTTTCTAAATTTATTTATTGCATTGCGAATTTTACTCACTTCTCCGGTTTCAATAGCAAGCACAGAAAGATTATTTTCCAAGTTGGAACTTAGAAAGTCAAGATCGCTTCTCTGGTTTAGGTTTAATTTCTATTGAAAATGAACTCAGGCATCCTTGGACAATTCGGATTTAATTGACGAGTTTGCCCGGCTATAGACTTGCCCTAGGCTATAGATACAAGGTTATAGATTTAGATGCTTGCCCTAGGTTTAGAGTGTTGTGGAAATCCTTTTACTACGCTAGTCTGAAAATGTTACAGAAGTCTTCTTACTATGCTAGTCTGAAAATGTTACAGAAGTCTTCTTACTATGCTAGTCTGAAAATGTTACAGAAGTCTTCTTACTATGCTAGTCTGAAAATGTTACAGAAGTCTTTTTACTATGCTAGTCTGAAAATGTTACAGAAGTCTTTTTACTATGCTAGTCTGAAAATGTTACAGAAGTCTTCTTACTATGCTAGTCGGAAAATGTTACAGAAGTCTTCTTACTATGCTAGTCTGAAAATGTTACAAAAGTCTTGTTACTTCGCTAGTCTGAAAATGTTACAGAAGTCTTGTTACTTCGCTAGTCTGAAAATGTTACGGAAGTCTTGTTACTATGCTAGTCTTTTGAGAGTTGTGTAAGTCATAATACTATGAGATTTTCGTTTCTCTGTGTTTTTCCTATTTTTTCTCCTTATTTTCTTGAATCTTGGCTTCTTGGACACTAATAAGCACAAATCGAAAAGAATATGGCCTTTATAACGCTGATAGGTGATTTGAACCAAAGGATTCTGTGTATGTAAATAGTCACAGAAGCTGATGCTATATGACCCAATTTTGTTTTTGTAAGAATTGAAGAAGCAGTAACATAAGTACAACTAACAAGTTCTATGATGCCATCGTTGATGTTTATGTTAACAAAATTATGTGACGTCATCGTTGATGTTTATGTTAACAAAATTATGTGACGTCATCTTTGACGTTTATGTTAACAAAATTATGTGACGTCATCGTTGATGTTTATGTTAACAAAATTATGTGACGTTATCGAAATTCTTTTACAGTTGAAAGGAGGAGGAAACAGAGAATGGGATAATAAAGGAAATAATGTTATAATTAAAGCCAGAAAGGTGACTAAATATACTGCTAAATGAATAAATGGCTTGAGGGAATGGAGAAATAAATTCAGAAAGAAAGAAAGAAAGGAAGGAAGGAAGGAAGGAAGAAAGAAAGGGAGGGAAAGAAAGAAAGAAAGAAAGGGGAAGGGAGGAAAGAAGGGAGGGAGGGAGGGAGTTTGGAAGGAAGCATCAGACAACTTAGATTTTTTTACATATTAGATTGAATGGGTATATTGATACATGCATACAAATGAAAGAGGACATATACATGCATGTTACTTGCAAATACACAATTTAGTCACATAGATGATGGATGTTATTAAGATATACAGATAGATACATAGAGAGATATTTAGGAAGGGTAACAGACATACAGATTTCAGGAAGCGGGTAAAAACATTCAGACCATCAAAATACATTAGACTGCTAAGTACTTCTGCACAATATTGAAATCTATGTAACACATTGTCATAAAATCATCGTCGTCGTCAGTACAACAAATGGATGTTGTTATGTGACGAAAGGTCATTACTGCATAGTCTTAATTTACTTTTACATTAAGTTTGTAATCATAAGTCTATTAGAAGACAACCGTTAATATCAACATAATTGTTCGCATACCATTTTGAAGTCAACAAATGATGCTAGTAATATCACAGGCCAGCTGGAAGACTACAATTAATGTCATGGTAATCGCATTCCTGACTCTCAGAAGGCGACATACGACTTCAGTAATTTCTCTGGCCGTGTTTGAAGACTACCGAAAAATGTGAGTTACTAAGACGGAAATGAATCTCAAGAGATCCGGAACTGAACCTAAACACAACGACCAGTCAATTAAGTCAAATGTAGTTCACAGCGAAAACCGCAGTCAGCTCAGTACTGAATTTTATTAATTCGCTGTAAAGATAAAACATGTCACACAGCCCCACACGCTCACGGCAAATAATCCGGATAAGACTCTATGGTGACATTCGTGATAAAGAGACTGGTTCCGGTTTGTGCTAAATTTAATTTGGCAATAACTTTTATCTGCGATTAGTAGGATCGACCCAAGCCGACTTGCTAGTCCCTGTTCGCACGTTTAGGAAATATTTTATACGCAAAAACGGCCAGCTCTGTCATGTAGTATATCCACAAAACCTCGGACCAGAACAAAAACTTATAATTTCGAGTTTATGATTGCAAATTCTGCTTTGCTTATTGAACAATATTCGATATTTCTGCACAGTGGCGCAACTATTGCCCCCCTCCCCGCAGTGGTGGTGGTAGGGCTTTCAACAGAACAGGCCAATATTTGTTCCCCAAGATAAAAAAATGTACTTGAAATTTGAGAAAGATATTCTCAAGTTTTCGCTGGAAGCCCGACAAACCTCGACAAGTTGGAAGACAAGCTGCAAGCTGATTTTCTTACACGATTGTAAGAGGAAAATAATAAGTATAGAAATTTAGAAAACTTAAAAAATACTTGACCAAATTCTTTAGCAAAAGAGGTGGAATTTAAATATAAACAATTGTTCATTGATTTTAATTTTGTCTTGTGAAACGTCGATAAATTTGCTTCGAACCCATGCTAACAGGAAGACTTATGGGTAGAAGTTACAGAGGAGATACATCTGCCTCCAAGTGCATGTTTAAAATTACTTTAGATGCAACAGATAGCAACCAGCTGACAAACCCATCTGAACTTGGAGATCGGCTCATGTGATTATGTGAGCAAATGCAAGACCGCGTGGGCGAGCGCCATCACTATACGAATCACTATAAGTTAATAATTTATTAATGACACTTGTAGAGATTAAAGTCTCTAGTAGTGTCAGTATGCTAATAAATGGTGACACCTGTAGCGATTTTAGTCTCCAATAGTGTCAGTAAGTTAATAATTGATGTTACAGGTAGAGATTACAGACTCTAGAATTGTCAGTAAGCTAATAATTAATGACACCTCTAGTAATGTCATCGAATAATTTATGACACCTGTAGTCTCTAGTAGTGTCAGTAAGCTAATAATTGATTATACTCTCTAGTAGTGACAGTAAGCTAATAATTAATGACACATCTAGTAGTGACAGTAAGCTAATAACTGATGACACCTGTAGTCTCTAGTAGTGTCAGTAAGCTAATAATTCATGACACCTGTAGTGATTATAGATAGGTTCTAGTAGTGTCAGTACCTTTAGCTTAAGAAACGGTGTCCAGTGCGGGGGGAAAGGGGGGAGCGGGATTGTGGTGTTTGAAGCATTTTTTTTGCTTGTTTTTGGTGATTACAACACCAATATACGTGTGAATCGTAAGTTTTATTTAAATAAAAAATCTCTTTTCTTTTTTCATTTGAAATTTTGATTGAACATCTAGTTGGAGTTGTCTGTCTGGAGGAAAATGAAAACTGACCAAAGTGCAAATCACTTGGCTATATTTATCAGTTTTTGTAAATAATTAATGTCTTTAAATGTACAAATAACCTCCCGTCCACAGTCTACGTTCCATTAACTTGTGTACAATCTGCATAAAGCTAACAAACTCTTAGTACCCACTCGGTGACAAGGGATCACTAATTTATAAATCTTGTGACTTATAAATCCTTGCTAATTATTATATGTACATCTTCGGGATTTACTAACTTTTAGGTCCTTGGAAGTCGCTAATTTAATTACATAGCATCCATTTTAACAGATTGTACTGCTCAATCGCTACTGTTAAGCTACGCCTTAAATGAAAAGGGTTCTTCCTTATCTTAAAACGCGTTGTAAGCTGTTTATGTACATGAAAATTGATCCAAGATCAAGATTAGAAATATTTAGTGTCTGAATAATATACGATTTTGCTTCACATAACAAAAATGGGCAAGTTTAAAGAAGAATTCACTTTCCAAAAGCGTTGATTTATACTTTCTCAAATGGCATATTGCTGTGAAGGAATCACGAAGCTATTTTTGTATGGACCGTAAAGTTATTTTTGAATGGACCATGAAACTATTTTTGAATGGAACATGAAACTATTTTTGAATGGATCATAAAGTTACTTTTGATTGGACCACGAAGTTATTTTTGAATGGAACATGACTACTTGGCAGCGGAGTTTAGATTCTGGGATCAGCAAGCGCTTGTCATGTTTGTCATCGGAATTTTAATGTATTGGAGGCATTGCATTTTAGAAAAATAGTTTATTGCCTGTTATAAATGAATTAAATTGTATGAATTCATGATTTCGGTTAGAATTCAAGACTTGCGGGCCAGTGAATTGAATTTCGTGTTCCTGATTTTAGCTTAAAATTCACACACACACACACACACACACACACACACACACACACACACACACACACACACACACACACACACAAACTGAACTTCGTGATACTGATTGAAATTTAAAACCGTCCTGGGATAAATGATGCAAATTTCTAATATCTCACAGAGTTTAAAATTGTCCCGGGATTAATGAAGTAAATATGTCTCTCATTGTTTAAAGCTGTCTTGGAATAAATGAAGTGAATTTTATGTTTCAATGTGGAGTATCTTGAGATAAATGAAGTGAATTTTATGTTTCAAGTGGAGTATCTTGAGATAAATGAAGTCAATTTTCTACTGGAGTGTAAAATTGTCCCTGGGTAAATGACGTCAATTTATTTGTCTCATTAAAGTAGAATTTAAGTGGCCTAAGGAGAGTTCATATTTCAGGGTAGAATTGAAATGCCATGGGGCTAGAGGATACATTTCATATCTCAGAGGAGAAAATAAATTTTGTAGGGCTAGGAAGTAAATCTCGTATCTCTGAGCAGAAGTAAATTTATTAGGACTAGGAATGTCTGAGAGTAGAGAACAAATGTTATATGGCTAGGAAATGTTTCATGTCGTCTCAGAGAAACAAACAAGTGTCATGGGTTAGGAAGTAAATTTCACCTATCGGGGAATAAGGTTTAAGATCGTGTCTCTAAGTTTGGCGATTTTTTCCGCTTAAAAATATAGTTGTACTAATTTGGATATTAATACAACCAGAAACTGTCGCCGAAAAAAAGTTTTAAGATTCTGGGGTCAGGAAGTTCTGAATGCGTGTTTGATTGTAGTTTATTTGTACTAAGGTCATTAAGTACATTCATATCTCCTAGTACAGTTTAAGTGCGTTGTGCTATACAGAGCACTTAGTCGTGACGTGGAAAGCATTCAGAATGTCTACTGCAGTTTAATGCTGATAGTATATTTCAATCATGACGTGGAAGGCATTCAGAATGTCCACTACAGTTTAATGCTGATAGTATATTTCAATCATGACGTGGAAGGCATTCAGAATGTCCACTGCAGTTTAATGCTGATAGTATATTTCAATCATGACGTGGAAGGCATTCAGAATGTCCACTGCAGTTTAATGCTGATAGTATATTTCAATCATGACGTGGAAGGCATTCAGAATGTCCACGGCAGTTTAATGCTGATAGTATATTTCAATCATGACGTGGAAAGCATTCAGAATGTCCACTGCAGTTTAATAATTCAAACAAGAAAACCCATATAATGTGAATTAATATTCGTGACTTGAAATTGTTTAAGCTAAATTCAAGCGGATGTCGGAACGCCTTGAACACTCACTCACTCACACACACACACACACACACACACGCACACACACACACAAACACACACACACACACACACACACACACACACACATTTATATATATATATATTATCCAGATGAAGTGTCTTTTAAAGGCGCTGTCGCCACGATATGATCGTGTGCAGTTGTTATGAAAAGAGTGCATGTGTACATTTATAATAATTATTGCGGTTATTACTTTAAAAAAAATATTATTATTGGATATTTGTCAGGATAACGCTATCGAAAGTCTCTTAATATATGTCCTCGCCAATATACCAAGCGAACCGTTTTTATGTATCGTGCGACCTATTTCTGTCTTAAATGTTAATGTCAGTATAGTGGTTGACGTAAGTTATGGCATGCAACTCTCGATTATGTGTTAGATGCAAGATTTTAATATTCACTCTGATGACAAGGTACTTTTTGCAGTAATTTGGATTGTTTATTAAGCATTTTATATGAATATAAAATTTGATTAACTTATATTAACGATCACTGCGCATATCAAGGCACTGTTGCCATTAATGTGTGGATAATTAGTGCGTACTTACTTTGTTTTGTTTTTTTAAAATTATCCTACAAATTTATAATTGTTTACCAAAACTGTTTACTTTCCACTCCGATATACTAGGTCAACAGTTTGACACACAATTACTTCCTCTCAATACGTTTCTGTTACTGTTGTGATTGTTGCTGGTTAGGGTACACAAATTTCAGTCATATTATCGAAACAAGTTTATCAAATTTGAACTTTAACATTCAATCTGATATTTTAAAAAAAAGAAGAAATATTTCCGGTAAACTTGAAAGCGTTTTGTTCGAATGTGTAGTCCGATGATAGACTTTGCACAGACGAACATTGCTCTCTTTAGAAGAGAAATCTCTCACACAGCCCACATTTCGCTGTGATGTCATTTCAACGATATTCTTGGCATGTTTGTTTCTCACTTGGAATTAGCTTGTCGTTAAATGTAGAGACTCTTTCATTTGATGGCGAATCTCTCAGACGAGATGAGTTATTGAATATTCTGACTGAAGATTGCGAGACCAAACGTACAACCGACTTAAATGGATGAAGTGGTTTGGGTGATAGTTGTTTTTGTTTGTTTGTTTGTTTTTTTTAGAAACTTCTTTTTCTGTTGTCCTCGCAGAGGTTATTTTGAATCATCCATTTCTTCTTTTTTCTTTCACCTTTCGATCTACCATCTACTTTGTAAAGATGCCCTGTGCACATCGAAACACTTCACATCTATTTTGGAGAATCTAGTTTAGTCTGAAACTTCTTTATGACCTTTCCTTTAATATCAGGAAGACACTTTTTAATGAGAGCTGACGATGATTCACTTGTTAGAGACGTGAGTCCTAAGGATTTGAACCGTATCCGTAAAAATCGCGTTGTGCCGCCACTAAGAGAAGGGTTACTTAACTACGGCCCAGAAAGTTTTCAAATTTAAGAAAAATTGAAAAGTACTTTTTGACGCTTGTGAATTATAACGTGGGCAGGCTAGAAGCTTAAAACTTTAAATGTGAAAAAAAAGGGAGAGAAAGAATCTATAATCAGATGTCTGAGTTCTCACCGACTTGTCTATTTTTGAGGTAAAGAGAAACACATGTCATCCGGCGTTGATTTTTAAACATTTTTTCTCTTAATATTTGAGCACTTTTTTTTTATTCACGATCTGCTCGTTACTTCAACTTTAGATTTTACTTCCACCACTAATACATCATTTTTTGTCTCATAGTTATTATTATCTCTACCAATAACGTCGTTACTACTTCATCTTCACTACATCACCATTACCTTCCGCCCACCAATACATCCTTCTCACAGTCTCATCGCTACCTTTTCAGCACCATTTAAAATTACTGTTTTATATCCTCGTTACTTCTACCTTAAACATAATTATTTCATCTTCATCAACATCACAAAATCAACACCATTTCATGACCACATTAAATCACTTCCACTACGTGACTTAAATTTTCCATTTCTCTAAAGAATGGTAGAAATGGAAGCTATGCTTCGGCACCAAAGTGCTTACAGTGTTACGATCTGACCTGACTGTGTCTTACCATAAAAAGGGACCTCACATTTTCATTTAATTAAAAGGGGACCTCATATGTCCATACATAAAAGGGACCTCACATTTTCATTGCGTTAAAAGGGGACCTCATATGTCCATAGCATAAAAAAGGACCTAACATTTTCATTGCGTTAAAAGGGGACCTCATATGTCCATAACATAAAAAGGGACTTCACATTTTCATTGCGTTAAAAGGGGACCTCATATGTCCATGGCATAAAAAAGGTCTTCACATTTTCTTGGCAATAGAAAGGGACCTCATTTCTTCATGGAAATGGAACCTCGTATTTTCATGGCATGAAAAGAGACCCACACATTTTCGTGACATAAAAAAGGGACCTCACCTGTTCATGCTATAGAAAGAGACATCACAGTTTCATTGTATTATAAAAGGACATCACATATTCATGGCTTTAAATGTATTATGAAAGGACCTCACATTGCATTAAAATTGTTTTGCTCCCCTACTGAGCATTTGTTGCTTGATAAATATTGCACTTGTTATTTGATAAATATTGCGTTTGCTACTTGATAAATATTGTATTTATAACTTGATAAGTACTGCATTTGTGTGTTATAGATATTGCATTTGTTTGATATATATTGCATTTTAAAAATAAATATTGCATTTGTTGCTTAAAAGACATTGCATTTGCTGCTTGATAAATATTGCATTGTTTACTAGCATTTAATATTTAATATAAATATTGCATTTATTGCTTGAAACATGTTGTATTTTGTGCTTGACAGTTTCGTTATTGTAAAATATAGTAGTATTTGATACTTGATAAATGTGCTATTTTATTGCTTGATAAATGCAGTATTTGTTGCTTGATAAAATTAGTATTTGCTATAAAGAATGTAGCATTAGTTACTTGACAAATACACTTTTAGTTGCTTGATAAATGTATTATTTGATAATTCATAAATTGTGTATCATTGTTTATTATATAAGTATTTGTTGTTTGATATATCTGTTTTGTTCCTTATTGCATGCAATATTTGTTTTTGATGAAGACAAATCTTTTGCTTGACCACCACAGTATTTGTTGGTTATTACAAATGTGTTGCTTGTGAAAAATGTACTATATGTTGCATTTGATAAATAAAGACTTTTGTTGTTTTTATATATGTTGATTATTAGAGATTTGCTGTGTGTGATAACTACAGTATTTGTTGCTGTGTGTGATAACTACAGTATTTGTTGCTGTGTGTGATAACTACAGTATTTGTTGCTTTTGTTAAATACAGTATTTGTTGTTTTTGATAAAGACACTTCTACTTTGAAATATACTATACTTTCAAGAAACCTGACTTTTGATGAGATTAGTTTGCTATATGCATTTATATTTAAATTTTTTATTTGTTGAATTTCATTAAATTCCAATCGAATTAGCTTTGTCATGTACTTACATTGAAAATATTTCTTTGTAAACCACATTCTAGTGAATGTTAAATCATTATCATTCACCAGTTTTCTTTGTTCAGATCCATCTGTAATTTTAACATTGACGTCACAAGATCTTCGCACCCTTGATAAAGTGGCATATAATTGACCATGGCTAAAACAAGTTCAGGGAGATATATTCCATCTTTAAATAGACAGAGTACTAAACATGTTCAGAAACGTCAGACTAACATAAAAATGCTTGGATAGTGGGCAAACCCATATAAGCAATGATGCACTTAGAGTGGTGTCCCATGAGTCTCGCAATTAGATTTGGGTTAGACTCAGCTAAACAATGATGTCAGTTTCGGACCAGACAGTGCGCATGTCTGCTTGAAACAGTAGAGGATCTAGTACTTTATATAGCAGGATTTGTTGTTAAATACAGTATTTGTTGCTTTTTATGTTTTGTTGCATTTGGTATTTACAGTATTTGTTGCTTTTCTATTAACTATTTGTTTTGATAAATACAGTACTTTTTGTTGAGAAATACAGTATTTATTGTTAATAAAATATAGTATTTGTTGGTGATAAATGCAGTACTTGTTGCTGTTAAATACAATATTTGTTGTTGATAAATGCTGTATTTGTTTTGATAAATACAACTCTTGTTGTTGAGAAATACAGTATTTGCTGTTGATAAATGAAGTATTTCCTCTGATAAAATAATATACTATTTGTTGTTGATACATACAGCAAATGTGCTTTGATAAGTACTGAATTTATTGTTGATATGAAATATATAAAGTTGATAAATGCAGAATTTATTGTGATAGATGTAATATTTTAAGTTGATAAATGCAGTATTTGTTGTTGATACACTGTGTTGTTCATAAATACGGTATATTTGCACTTAAGATTTTATTGTCACATACTAATAAAAACAAGAGAACAATACTTTGATGTGACTGTTTTGTCTGTGTATTTTAAGAAACCATAAAAAAATATGTTGCTGCTATTTTCGTTTAATGACATGTCAAAAATGAGAAAGTCGTTAAAGGGTTTGTAGGTTGTAAAGGAAACGAGCATTGCACACGGAATTAAGCAGTTTGCTGACTCGAATTGGTTCTATTAATAAAATAATGGCTTTAGAAAAAGTAGATGTATATAAGAATTGAAATGATAAACCCCTCTCATAGCTGAGATGCCTGTTCGAAATGAGTAGTCACATGTGGGATGACCTGCTTGAATACAGCGGTCACAGGTAATATACCTGTTTGAACTGAACAGTCATAGCTGAGATGCCTGTTCGAAATGAGTAGTCACACGTGGGATGACCTGCTTGAACACAGCAGTCATAGGTAAGAGACCTGTTTGAATTGTGCAGTCGCAGTCAAACAGATAATCTGTTTGAAATGAGAAGCCAAATGTATGATGACATATTTGAATTAAGCAGTCACGTGTAAAATGACCTGTATGATCTGAGTAGTTATATGTAAGATGACCATTAATAAATGAGCAGTCACGCGTCAGGTGACCTGTTTGAACTTACGGGAATAAAATGCCATCTATATCCTTTTATATCAGTCACCTTCAGTTACAGGTAGTGTAGAAATCAATAGTAATCAATATTTCAGAGCTCGTTGTTGTCGATCCCTGAATTATTCTTATTTGCTAGTCATGCACTGTCAGACAAAAATGCAGAAATTTTGTAGGCTCTCTATTCACTGAGTTTGATGGCTCCTGAGACGATTTATTTCTCAGTGGAGACGGTTTCAGCTCTGAGACAGAAATGGACTTCTCAACCTGACAAATGAAAACACCAACGACACCCACCTTCTGACGCAAATAAGTTTAATAGTAAAAGGAAATATGCATTAGTTACTATGGAAATCTGAAGCATTGTGTAAAAACACCACTAATACGTGCGTCAAGAGGCGAAAGAATAAAATACATGAAAAATGTAAACAACAATCTGTTACCATTCACCAAGTTCGGTGTCTGACAGTTACAATAGTTGTATTAACAATGGTCACATGACTAATTCTAAAGCTCAGCTACCTTTATGTACCCCATAATAATAAGCTCCACAAAAAGAATCGTTTCGCAACAATAAACTGGTGACTCCGTCATTATCCGAATTGTACGCTAATCCGAGTTTGGTGGGGACGATAAATAAGGGTGTATGTAAAAGAAAGATGCGAGCGCGAAATACACCCGGAGATTACCTTGTTCACTCTTCCTCTGTCCTGCCCTACAATTATTGTTGGTAAAAAATCTCGTGTGCATTATTACTTGGTTTGGAAGCAAAGACTTGTTTTCTCTTAGTTTTAGAGGCACATGCTATTATACACAAGGGTTTCTTCACTTCAAAATCGTTTAGTTTTAAAATTAAAAAAAATTCCTTGCTCATATTAGAGTAGGAGGCTTCCTTCTGCACCCAACCATGTTACCACTCGTCCTATGGCGTGCCCGTTTTTTTCTGTCCATCTCCTCTCCAATCACCACTCGTCCTATGACGTGCCCGTTTTTTTCTGTCCATCTCCTCTCTAATCGCTAAACAGTGTTGGCGACTGTGCCGACTGTGCTGATTCAAATTTTAGGTCAGTCACGTGTCCGCTGTCCACGACGATCTTCCAATAAATTTATTAGTTATTTATTTTTTGTTTTCTAAAGAAAGAAGAAATTCTGAAAATAAATAAATAAAGGTATGTCACGAAAACTCGTCTAAACTTAAATCCTATTGTCAAGGGAATAAAGAGAATATTACCGTTTGGCCATGATTTTACATCAGCTACGCAAGCAGAAGGCGCGCGGAAAACATTAAGACAATATGACAATATTGGACGTCATAACTGCACACGAACGCGTGGCTTTTCCACACGACACTTAATGGCAGGAAAAACGTGATGCATGGACCACCCTTTAGGCATGCCCTACCGCTATTTACACAATCTTAGAATGATCTTCAGATGGCCTAATTGATATTCATATGTACTGTAAGGGAGAGGGGGGAAGGGGGCCTTTCGTTGACTAAGGAGAGCCTTTCTCGTCACGATCAGAATTGTCGCGAATTGAATTGTCATTAACTCTGTCTCAGTGATTGTTACATAAATCGTGAGCAAAAACTACTCGTTTTGGGAAGGGGTGGGGGTGGGGAAACGCTGACTAGGCTTAGGTGTGGTTCTGTGACTAGGTTTAGGCGTGATCCTGTAGTTACTGACTAGATTTAGGTGTGATTATATATCTGTTGCCTAGGTTTAGGCAAGATTCTGTATATTTGACTAGATTAGACGTGATTCTGTAACTACTGACTTGTTTTGGGTGTGATTCTGTAATTACTGGCTACATTTAGGCGTGATGTTGAAATCTATGCTTGATCCTAATTAGGTTTATGCGATCGATGAATAAAGAAAAACTTTTGCTAATTTATAACAGATTTCTAAATTATGACTGGTAAGTCATAACTGGTAAAAAGTCACCAATCACAAAACTTAACTAATTGTCCCTTCGAAGTGCATACAGTTAAAACATTTTGAATCATTTGAGATTTTCAAGATTTTCGTTTTGTATGACCTGCCTCTTTCAAGCATTTGTACGCGTTTTGTTATGTTGTTTTTCATCAGCTTGTCGTGCACTTTGGCCATGGAGAGGTTTTGGGCTCCATATATTTGCTAATGCTTTGTCTGTTTATGGGGGATGGTACAGTCCACTCATCTTTACTGCTTCTATCAGTGGCCAATCTTTGTTATTCCAAATGTAGTCCACAAGACCAATAACTTCTCCTTCAATGACATCTTTGATTTTCTTGAGACCTTGACCTCCCATTATCCTGTCTACGTCTGGGTGTAAGGCTTTATGTATTGTGAGTAGTTTTCTTGTTTTCTGTCCACTTCATTTGTTGTCCAATCTATTATACCTCCAGTGTAGCTGATTACAGATATTGCATGTGTTAAGGGCTTGTATCTTGTTAGCCCATTTAGCTTGGACTCCCGGACTTGTTTAACTCGTTTTTCATACTCTCTCTTAACGTTGGACTTCACTCTCCATATTTTCCTATGTTGTAGTATCCCCAGGTATTTATAAACTTTTTCCATTGTAACATCTTTGATTTTTTCCGATATTCAACTGCAAGTCCTCTGTTGTGGAACTCAGTCATAGGTCTTTTCTAGTCAATCCATGCCATGGCAAGATTTGTTCTTCGTTTCTTCGCTGTCAATAATTATTGCCTTATCAATTGCCAATTGACTCTTTGTTCCTCTGCTACCTGGTCTAGCACCCTTTTGTTCACTGGTTACAAGTTTGTTTCAAGTCGAGTCATTATTTTGTCAGATATAATTCCTGATAGTAACTTCCAGGTAGTTGATAGGCATGTGATTGGACGATGATTATTTATTGTGTCCTTCTCTGAGTCTTTCATAATCAGACTTGTTTTCCCTCTACCATCCAGGCTGGCAGAGTTTTTGGTTTGTTTAATATGTCTTGCAGTTGTTCAGCAAGTATACCATGTAAGGAGGCAAGATGTTTCAACCAGAATATTTGTACTTGGTCTAGGCCTGGGGCTTTCCAATTTGCCATCTTTCTTATATTCTTCTTGAAGTCTTTGTCACTGACTGTGAAGTTGCATTGTTCAGGTATTTTTTTATGCTCACCTTTTAGTTCCTTAATTCATCTAGCTGAGGTATTGTGTATTCGGGTTGCTCCAAATGTTTTTCCAGAAGATATTGTTGTCTGAATGTTTGGCATTTGTTGTTCTGTTTTGAAATTTCCTTTAAGGTCTTGGTATATTCTTCTAGGGTCAGTTTGGAATGTTTTGTTATGTTGAAAATGCTGGCCTCTTGCAGTGTGACAGAGTAAATTTGGCTTTTTACATTTTAAATTTAAATTGGTATATAAATTGCTAAATTGTCAGAGTAACCTGACCTTGGGCACTCCTTATGGTGTTATTTTTGAAAGTGTCTTAGTTGAAGTAAACAGCTTAAGGCAAGAATATTCTAGATTGCTGACATAATGCAAACTGAGTGAGTATTTTTATTTTTATTATCCAATGATCATGATTTATGAGAACGAAACCAGCCAATGGGCTGAGATTAAAGAATTCACTTGCTGTAGAAAATTCTACTCTCTAATCACTTTGAGTTTAAAGTTGCAAGAAGAAAGTCTGGCTTTGAAAGGCAGTCAGTAGCTTGATGGTGAGTTAGACTGACTGGTTGAGAGAGAATGGACTTAAAAAACATTTCATGCATTTTTATCATTGATATGTTATATTTATGTAGAGATGTACTTTGTGGATTGACCTTTATTTCTACAAGTGTTTGAGGTTACCAGAGTTGCTATGGTTGTTTTCTGCTTAAAGGAACTGACATGGCAAGGAGAGTACTGAAGTTTGTTCGAGAATATAACAGTGGGTCAGTGTTTCCAAGCATGTGGTAGGAGACATGTGTTAATGGACATTGTGACATTGTTCCAAAAGCCAGTGAAAGACTGTCAAAGAAGTGCTTAATCCAGGTCATGTAAAAGATTTCAATAATCTAACTCTAATAGCTCCATTTATATTCTCTTGTATTTACCGTGACGTATGGAACGTATCGCGATAAGCAAATTAAAGATAGAGTGTCGCTGTTTTCTTTCTTTTTTCTTTAAAACAAAGTTTATCTATCTGCAAACAAAACAAAAAATTCTCGACCCTAATATACATACCTGACACAACTGCTATAAATAAAGTGCTCACTACACATTGTAACCATACTTGCTTCCCCAAATAGTTACCTGTGCAAGTCGCCCTTAAGCATGCAGGTAATTCGAACTTGAGACCGCAAACCGGACTTTCCTACGAATCCAGTCAGTATACACCGCTCAATCTGACTTTAACCGAGAACGCTATGCATTTAGTATACCCGTTCAATCTGACTTTTATTGGGGACGCTATGCAGTCAGTATACCCGTTCAATCAGAGGTTTACTGGGGATGCTATGCAGTCAGTATACACCCGTTCAATCCGACTTATACTGCGGACTTTATGCAGTCAGTATACACCCGTTCAATCCGACTTTTACTGGGACGCTATGCAGTTAGTATACACCCGTTCAATCCGACTTTTACTGGGACGCTATGCAGTCAGTATACACCCGTTCAATCCGACTTTTACTAGGACGCTATGCAGTTAGTATCTGCCCAGCGAGTTCGACTTGTAGTAGGAATGCTGTACAACGTTAGTTCGTAAAAGTCATCCTTAACATACAGGCTACTGCGAAATCGGAATCATGTCTTTCCATTGCTCCTTAAGAGCCACTTGGTGCTCTCAGAGAAGTGCTCGTAAAAGAGGCCACACTTAAAGCCGTTACTCTCGAATTTGTCGCATCCATTCAGATCACGCAATAAGAAAGTGCGAGTACGGACTGGTGACCTGCTTCAAGGCTAAGTGCGAAAAGGAACTGGGGCAAATGAAGGTATTTATAGACTGCAATAACAGTCGCCAAACAATGCTGCGTGAAGAATAGCTAGTCAGTCGTTCTTTGCAAGCGGCGTTTGAAACGCGTTCATTGGGGAAGTGTTTCTTCCTCAGGCGGGAGTTCCAAGCGTGCACCAAAATGCGAAAACATGCCGAAACATACACACCGACTGAAGCAAAATACGTGTTTAAAAGCGCTTTATTGCTTTAGCGCTATTAACGTGTCAATCTGAAATGTTCGTGTAAAAGAAACAAGGCTATAACCTTATATGGCAAATGTTTGCACGACGAGTACACCTCGCGGGAGCATGTATATGTCTCGGCGTGCGCCGTGTTTGTAACCACTTATTTAGACAAATGCATTCGCGTGCTTGTGATTAGGAAGGGCAATATAGATAAGTGTTTTTACACATAATTTCGTGATTAGGATAGGCAATCTAGACAAATACATTTACACGCGTGTGATAAGGATAGGCAATCTAGTTACAAATACATTTACACATAATTTCGTGATTAGGTTAGGAAATCTAGACAAATACATATGCACGCGTGTGATTAGGATAGGCAACCTTGGCAAGCGCGTTACACTCTTCTTACCAGAATAGGCAATCTTGACAAATACATTTACACGTATGATTAGGATAAGCAATCTAGATA
Source organism: Sinotaia quadrata (assembly GCA_028829895.1). NCBI lineage: Eukaryota > Metazoa > Mollusca > Gastropoda > Architaenioglossa > Viviparidae > Sinotaia > Sinotaia quadrata. The sequence goes on from CM054181.1 coordinate 29,359,793, forward strand.
AGTGATTTACACCTGTGTGATTAGGATAGGCAATCTAGATAAGTGATTTACACCTGTATGATTTGAATTATCAACATAGATAAGTGATTTACACTGTGTGATTAGAATTGTCAATAGAGATAAGTAATTTACACCTGTGTCATTAGGACAGTAAATTTACAACTGTGTGATTAGAATTGTCAGTATAGATAAGTAATTTACACCTGTGTGATTTGAACTGTCAATCTAGATAAGTAATTTGCACCTGTGTGATTTGAACTGTCAATATAGATAAGTAATATACACCTGTTTGATTAGAACTGTCAATAGAGATAAGTAATTTACACCTGTTTGATTAGAACTGTCAATAGAGATAAGTAATTTACACCTGTTTGATTAGAACTGTCAATAGAGATAAGTAATTTACACCTGTGTGATTAGAATTGTCAGTATAGATAAGTAATTTAGACCTGTGTCATTAGGACAGTCAAGAGAGATAAGAAATTTACACCTTTGTGATTTGAACTGTCAATATAGATAAGTAATTTACACCTGTTTGATTAGAACTGTCAATAGAGATAAGTAATGTACAGTTATCTGATTAGGATAATGCTTAGACAAATGCATCAACGGGTGTGATAAAAAGAAAGGAATCTAAAAAAAATCGATATTGTACCTGGCGTATAGATTGTTTATTAATTTTGTTTGGGGGGGGGGGGGGTAGTCGAGACTCACGCTATTTTCAACCTTTTGAAGTTGGTATGGTCATTAAATGATAAAAAAAAAATATGTAACTCAAGAGGGCAAAGTGTGGAAATGATTGATTGAGAATATCTATAATTAAAGACGGAAATTGTGGAAATGATTGACTGAGAATTTCTATAATTAAAGACGGCAAATTGTAGCTATGGGTTACTGAGAAAATCTAGAAATAAAGGGGGCAAATATGGAAAAGGTTGACTGAGAAAATCTAGAAATAAAGAAGGCAAGTTATGGAAAAGGTTGACTGAGAAAATCTAAAAGTAAAGAGGGCAAGTTATGGAAAAGGCTGACTGAGAAAATCTAGAATTGCTGAGGGTAAAGCGTGGCAATGAGTTACTGAGAAAATCTAGAATTAAAGAGGGCAAAATCTGGAAATGACTGACTGAAAAAATCTGTAAGTAAAAAGACAAAGTGTGAAAATAGATGACAGGAAATCAAGAATTTAAAAGCGCAAAGTGTATAAATGACAGGCAGGAAATCTCTAAAGAGGGCAAAATGTGGAAATGATTGACAGAGACAATTTAAAATTAAAGAGAGCACAGTCTGGAAAAGACTGACAAGAAATCTAGAACTCTTTATGGGCAAAGTCTGGAAATTGCTGACGAGATATTTACGAATTTTGTGATATTCCCTCGCTGCTCGTGAGCTGTCCGTTTATTCTTGATCAACAGAACGGAGATGTATCTGACTTCCTAACTTCATTTTGATTTAATTTAAAATGTTTTTGATTTATAAATAGCATTTAGTTGGTATCATTTGCTGATATTAAACTGTAACTAATGTCGTGTTGACTACTCAGAACTGAGTTAAAGAGGCTAGCTCGGGCATTATTTGCGCAACTTAAACCTGATGCTTGTTCTTACTGAAGACAAGTGGACGACATTAGCTACATAACCGAAACCTGATGTGTTGTTCTTACTGAAGACAAGCGGGCGACATTGGGTAGTAACTGAAACCTGATGCTTGTTCTTACTGAAGACAAGCGGACGACATTAGCTACATAACCGAAACCTGATGCTTGTTCTTACTTAAGACAAGCGGGCGACATTAGCTACATAACCGAAACCTGATGCTTGTTCTTACTGAAGACAAGCGGGCGACATTAGCTACATAACCGAAACCTGATGCTTGTTCTTACTTAAGACAAGCGGGCGACATTAGCTACATAACCGAAACCTGATGCTTGTTCTTACTGAAGACAAGCGGGCGACATTGGGTAGTAAATGAAACCTGATGTGTGTGCTTGCTGAAGACAAGCGGGCGACATTAGGTAGTAACTGAATGAAACTTGATGTGTGTGCTTGCTGAAGACAAGCGGGCGACATTAGGTAGTAACTGAATGAAACCTGATGTGTGTGCTTGCTGAAGACAAGCGGACGACATTGGGTAGTAACTGAATGAAACCTGATGTGTGTGCTTGCTGAAGACAAGCGGGCGACATAGGTAGTAACTGAATGAAACCTGATGTGTGTGCTTGCTGAAGACAAGCGGGCCACATTAGGTAGTAACTGAATGAAACTTGATGTGTGTGCTTGCTGAAGACAAGCGGGCGACATTAGGTAGTAACTGAATCTTAGTTTGCAGTGTGTCAGTGTGTGTACGACTGTACGTGATATGATCCCGAGCAAAAACAGCCCTTCCCCATATGAGCAATGTACTCTGTGCATTGTTTAAATGACGGGGCTCAGATGACATAATTGGCCAGTGTACATGCGAATAGTATATACACACTCCACACCTCACATTTTGTTGTTGAAGTCTAGAGTCGAGCAGCATAAAGATATATTTGTAAGGTTGTCTTTTCTAAATTCATTGTGTTCGACACACGATCTTGGATAATATTCCGGATTTAACGGCAAAAATTCTTAGCAACACTATGTGAAGAGGTAACCTTTTCTTCAATCCACACTGCGAGTACTGAGTGGTCGTGTAGATGGAATGTAAGAAACAGAGTTGCGGGCCCTTGTATTATATGCTTGCGTATAACATCTCTGGATAGGAATTTTATTGAAATAATACGGTAAGCCGGTTAGAAAGACTACAGCACCACACTCCACCCCAAAAAGAAAAGAAAAATAAACCAAGGGTTATTATTGGTAGATATTATTAACTGCTGTGCAAAAACATTTCTTTAAAAGTTTGATTTGGTTTATTATAAAAGAGTTTATAATCTGAGTATTTGATTCACCGACGGAGGGCAGTTGAGGATGTGCGCCAAATTGGTGCGTCCTTTTTCCGCCAGACCCTTCTCCCCCCCCCCCCCCGCCCGCCCTCCCCCTCGAAACGCAATGAGAGGCTGTGGGGTCCCACTGGAGCACTTCGGATCAGATAACGTCTTATGATGAAATGATCAACGCAAGCTCCAGTGGTGACGTTAAACTGCTATCGATCCCCCCCCCCAAGTATTTGTTTGTGATTTTGGAGGGTGGGGTTTAGAAAATAAATGCTTTTAGTATAACTTTTGTTGTTGTTGTTGTTGTTGTTCTTTGTTGTCTCTCCTTTTGCTGAGTTAGTGCTACATCATCTTATTCATTTCTTTGTTTATAACCAAATTCATATTTCGAGTTAGTCCGTTTGACATTATCAGGACTTACCACATTCTTTGCTTACTGTACTTATTTGTGTGTGTCAGTAGGTTTATAAATAGGTTTGTGACTTGATTACTGGCTGGGAGGTTTAAGCTCTCTGAGAATTAATATTCTGACATAACAGAATGATTAGCCATATGAAATGGAGAGAAAAATAATGAAGTGGTTAAATGGTGAATTAAAAAATAATATAAATGGCAAGTGTGTCAGTATAGCATAAATCAACCAGCACCGGCTAGACAGTGACAAAGTAAATCACTCAGTAGTGACTAGGCAGTGACAAAGTAAATCACTCAGTAGTGACTAGACAGTGACAAAGTAAATCACTCAATAGTGACTAGACAGTGACAAAGTAAATCACTCAATAGTGACTAGACAGTGACAAAGTAAATCACTCAATAGTGACTAGACAGTGACAAATAAATCACTCAGTAGTGACTAGACAGAGAAAACAAATATCCCTTCATACCAACTAAACAGTGAGAATGAATCTCTCAGCACTTACTAGATTGTGAGAACATAAATCTCATAATAATGACTAGATAGTGAGAGAACAAATCTCTCAACACACTAGATAGTGAGAGAATAAATCTCTCAGCACTGACTAGACAGTGAGAGAACAAATATCTCATCAATGACGGGATGGCGACAGAACAAATCTCTCAACACTGACTAGACAGTGAGAGAACACATCTCTCAGCACTGCCTAGACAGTGAGAGTACAAATCTCTCAACACTGACTAGATGGTGACAAACCAAATCTCACAACACTCACTAGATAGTGAGAGAACAATCTCTCAACACTAACGAGACAGCGGGAGAACAACTCTCTCAGCACATCACAAATAAATATTTAACTGGGCGATTTCACTTTCTCCAGAAAGGACAGTATTAACAAATAAAGATTTAGCTGGGCGATTTCACTTTCTCCAGAAAGGACAGTATTAACAAATAAAGATTTAGCTGGGCGATTTCACTTTCTCCAGAAAGGACAGTATTAACAAATAAAGATTTAGCTGGGCGATTTCACTTTCTCCAGAAAGGACAGTATTAACAAATAAAGATTTAGCTGGGCGATTTCACTTTCTCCAGAAAGGACAGTATTAACAAATAAAGATTTAGCTGGGTGATTTCACTTTCTCCAGAAAGGACAGTATTAACAAATAAAGATTTAGCTGGGCGATTTCACTTTCTCCAGAAAGGACAGTATTAACAAATAAAGATTTAGCTGGGCGATTTCACTTTCTCCAGAAAGGACAGTATTAACAAATAAAGATTTAGCTGGGTGATTTCACCTGTTTGAGAAAGTATGTGTTAGTAAATAAATATTTCACTGAGTCGTTGTAGTGTATGGGGCGCTTCCGGCTTCCGCCGCTTTCGCGCAGTGGTCTCACTTGATCTAGAAAGGACAGCGTTAACAAATAAAGATTTAGGTAGGTGACTACACCTGTTCTAGAAATTTAACATCGAAAAATTTAGTCGAATGATTTCACCTGTTTGAGGAAGGAACGTGCTAGGAAATAAATATTTAGGAATAAAATAGTGGCTCTTGGTGTGGTTGAAAGAATGCAAGAGCTATATTATTATTTTTTAAATTTAATTAAAATAATGAATATATTTACTTATGAGTTGAATGTTTAGGATATATTTCTCCTGGAACTATGTCTGTAACAAGATTATACAGATTATAAATATCAGCGCATGTTTTAAAACAAGAATTAAAAATAAGTCCTGGATCTAATAAAAAAAATAAATATAATCAGACTCTGCTCCAGACTGATGAGGGGAGAAGAGGTACAGTCAAGAGGAAATAAAACTAGCTGCTTTTAAAATGCCCAGTCAAATCACGATTAATATTTGAATAGATTATCATGAAAAATAGTTGCCTAGCGACAACCGAAAATTTGTTTTCATATCATTGGGGCGGCTGCATTCAGTGTACAAGGGAACACGTGGTAATTTTCAGATGCAAACAAATGTAAACTGTGTAATCATAAACAATTACAAAGCATGTATTTTTTAAAAGATATATTAAATCTTTTCTCTCCACCCCATCCACAAACTCCACGAACGGCTTAAGTGAGGCCCATGCGTCATGAGAGCTTCCACGTCAGGCCATTCGACATTAAACTCTTGGATTAAGCGTCGACAGATGGTAAATGATAACTAAGTCAAAGGGCGGTTACCCACTTAAACTATGACACTCCCGGTAAGACATTGACTTGTGCTCATTGTTAGTAATTGCTCGCTGCAAACTGCACAGCTGCACTAGGAGCTAGCTACACCATGTGCAAATATCTCCAGTATTGAAAAAACTATTGACGATTGAATTAGGCATTGTTTCGCAAGACAAATATTATGGAAATTACTCATGAAATCGATCGATCATTACTCGGTCCGTTTGGTGAGTGAGACCATTTGAAGTTGACGAGTTAGAAACTGAAGACTTCCGGCAGGATTTTTTATTATTATTATTTTTTTCAAAAAACTGAACTGGAAACATTTCATAGCAACGGGCGAGAGAGTAAACAATTTCTGTAGCAACATATTAGAGATTCTTGAGCGACTTAAGAAAAAATGCAATAAACGGAAACAACGTCGTACGGAAATTGCAAGCTAATTAAACTCAGATTATAAAAATACTAAAAGATTTATTATATGCTTATGGTTAATTTTGGCCTCTGATTTAAGAAAAAGAAATCAACAATTTATTCTCAGATTTTCTAATCATACAAAAACTTACTTATGTCTTTCCTCTACCATTGAAAAGTACAATATTTACCACCAACTGGTACACTCCCCACTAAAGATAATCATAATATTTTTTATCTACTTCTCTCCATCCATCTATCTCTGTCTGTCTATCTATCCATCTGTTGGTCTGTCTATTATATAATGAATTCCTTCTTGAAAGAAGCATTATTTAGAGCAGTAGATTTGTTTTCAAACAAATGTCTTTGAATGCGTAATGTACTTTATTATAGAAAAAAACACACCCTCAAAATTATTTATATTTAGGGTTCTCTATCGCAGTCATTTGGCGAAAGTTTGTCCTTGTCTGATTAGTTGATTTTGAAATAAGATATGGTCAAATGTTTAGTCAATTTACACGTATACCTGGCACAGACGTCCACTTCAATCAATCAACATTACTGCTGCACGTGTGCCGTAGGATTGTATATCAGTGATAACTGAAAATACGCAGTCACCTGAAATTTTATCAACAGCAGCAATGTGACCATTAACCCAGTGATAACTGAAAATACGCAGTCATGTGAAATTTATCATCATCATCAATAAAGTGGCCATTAAATTTTTACTGTCATTGAAAATCATATGCCCGAAAAGTGCTTTTTTTTCTCCTTCGAGAAAGGAGAATTATCAACTGCAGTCGTGAAACGAACTTTATTACTGGTAGGAAGAGCTTAATTGCGGAAATATTCTATTACGTCCTCTGAGTTTTATGTACTTTCTAAGTAGACACACACACACACACACACACGCGCGCATTAGATTATATAGCTTCTTGAATTGTGTGTCATTTAGATTCTATAGTGTGACAAACCTCTGGACACCCATCACCTATCATTATTATTTATTTATTAATACACATAACTAATTACAAGTGTTCGAGAATCTTAATTTACAGTTATTAATAATTCTCCCACAGACTAGCATGTCTCCCGCTTAGCGGATTATAAGGGTATCGTAAAACTCTATTCTTTACACAATAATAGGATAGAGTTTTTACTGTCGCATAATGTTTTGCAGGTGAAAACTTCTAACTAAAGGAGTAATAAAAATCTGTCTTTTATTTATATTTAACGAGCCCCCATCCACTCACTATTACTCCAACATAAGGTTTTAGGATATATGAAGAAGGTAACTAAATTTAACAATAAATGTATTAAATCAACAATCAAATATACAACATATGAATATAATCAAAAGAGCGTTAAAATTTACATCATTTCACAACAATGTTTGATTAATGCTAGATACTCATTAAGTTTATCAGCAGCCAAATTAACATATATATATAATCAAGATCATAGACATAATTCATAATAGAAATGAGAGTGAAGTTTTAGAGAGATAATTATAGTCAATGTACATAAACTTTCCAATGATAGCAGTTTCACAAGCACGTGTTCACAGTCACACAGTTTGCAACAAGTCACTGTCTTTCTTATTAGATGATGGTCCAATGTACCCCTTTTAGGCACGTTACACAACTGTTCCAGAATCTTGAATGCACTCACTAAGCACACCCTGGAAAATCATCCAGAACTTCGTACGCACTTATCAGAGCGCACTACAAGGAATGTTCAAGAACTTTCGTGTGCGCTACTCAAACACTCCACGAGCAATGTTCAAAATAATCTTCGTGAATTCTCGAGACCAAACTCAAGCCTCAGTTTTCACCATATTGGCTCTCGAACGGAATTCACAAGAATCAACTTACAGCAACATGTTTTACTGATAAGTTCGGCAGCAACACTGGATACATACGCCAAAGTGATCTGGTAGAGTACAGTAGTCACTGAAGTCTGAAGAAGATACAAAACAACAACAAAAGGCATGCTCCTCTCTACAAAAGTCAAATTAAGGCAGCGCTAAATTTCAGACATAGTTCATCTCTAAACTCCTTTCTCTCTTACACACATTCTCAACTTCAAATCCTGCAACAATATTCATTAGCTGATACACACACAGCATAAGAAATATAGCTTCTATCAAAAATCACAGATTCATAATCAAATTAGTGAACACGGAAATAATGGTTCAATTACATAAGTAAAATTCAAATCATTAATCAATAGCAAACATGTATGAAATATTTCTAAGTCAATTCTTTCTTTATCAGTCAGTTAACTTACCAAAGGTTAATGATCACCTTTATGACCAGACTTGAGTTATGTCAAAATCACATTGTCTTTCTTCAACAAAGTAACTTTTGATCCATCCCCATTGGATGAAGTTGCTATGAACAAGTGTGAGTCTGTTAGTCAGAAAAACTACTCATTAAATTGGAACTGGTTTGGATTGCATCAGCAATTTCTAGCATATTCTCCACCTGAGTTGTTTACTCCAAACAATTCATCATAAGCACTACCCAAGGTCGGGTCACGTTGACATTGGCAACAATATATAATTATTAAATTTAAAAATTGGGATAGCCAAATTTACTCTGCCACATATAGCTTCATGAATATTTCTCAGCCTGGGTCAGTAATTTTAGACTGTATAGCTTGTTGAATATTTTCTTACCCTTAATCAGTTATTTAAACTGTACAGCTTCTTGAATTGTGTCAAATTGTATGGCTTTTTGAATATTTCTCAGCCTTAGTCCGTAATTTTAGATTGTATAACTTTTTGAATATTTCTCAGCCTTAATCAGTAAAGTTAGATTGTATAACTTTTGAATATTTCTCAGCCTTAGTCAGTAATTACAGACCACATAGCTCCACGCCTTTAGACAAGCTAATGGAAGGTGCCGCCACACACAATATCGATTCATTGTTCCAGAAAGTTGCACGATACATGGGAATTGAAAAAAATATATATAATGACTAAACTACACACCGAAACAACAACTGTTTACAGCGTGCCCAACCGTTATCAATTGCTTAATAAACGATAAATGGCATGCTACCCTTATCTAGCGATATCTTTATGTCTTATCTGTGATAATAAATACATATTATTGACCATTCAATAAACGATAGTCAAAGTACTATTTGTTCGACTACCTATGATAATTTTTGTTGCTTAAATTTGTTATAAATGACAAATTATCAGTTTTTGAGATAAAATGAAGACATACAACCTTCCCGCTACCTCTTATCTCTTTGATATCGTCGTCTTGGTAACAAATTATTGGCTGATGCGATAAGAGACACTCGAAATCTACCGTCTGCCGTTATTTATATCTTTGTTGGCTAACTTATAATAAGTTACACATTTATTGGATGATGCACTAAACGATGAACATCGTGCTCTCTTATATCACTGATATCTGTGTTTTATGACATTACTTTTTACTGTGATAATCTATATCAACGTCCATTTTTACCTCTTGCCCATTTGATATCTTTAGCTTTTTGACGTATTAATTGATTGGTGTGAGAGAAATCCCTTTCTATCCTCTTTTCTTACTCTGATGTCTTTATGAAATTGACGTCATTTATTTACGCTTAGTGACAACTGATGGGTGTTGCTATAAATGACAAACGATGACGTCATCTTCGTCCCGTAGACTGAATGTAGAATGAGATGGACAAATACTTTTTTTATACTCAGTAACTATTGGTTGTAATTGATTGAGAGTCTGAAATGGGGGATTAACATATGATGTTTCAGATAGCTAGGCTTTTCAACAGACTAGTAGATCATAATATCTTAAACTAGCTTATTACTCAAAATCTGCGTTTAGATCGTACAAAATCAGAGACAGTAACTAGGAAGGAATGATAATCAACAAACTACGGTAGACATTTAATAATTTACTTGGGAAATCTCATGTTATCCTTATATTTCTGCCTTTTCGGCCAGCCAGGCTTAAACTGGCACTAAAAAAACAGCGAGGGAAAAACCCTCTCATAAATAAAGCTCCTCGACCCAAGCACGTAATATTTTCATTTGCATAGACACCTAAGTAGACACACTCTCAAATACAGCGATGGCGATAGATAGCGCCCGAAATCCCCCTCCTCACTATCGACCCACGTAAGCCATCACTTGGCACGAACTCTTCCATTCACGACTGACTGAATGAATCGTCGAAAGCTGGCGACTCTTGGTGGCACACTGGTGGGTGGAGGTGGGGTGACTAGCGCGTTAAGATCGTCAAACAGACGACTAATAGAGATTTTGCTGCGTAGAGATTGAGACGGTTAATGTAGAACTAAGAAGTGACGTCAGCAGCTAGAAGATAAGTTGGTTAAACGCTCATTACCGATCGTTAAGAAACGATATCCTCCAGTTGTTTCTATCCCCCCCCCCTTCCTCCCACACTGTGATTATTTGAAACAGAAAAATATACCTTACGTCAGAACTCAATCCAAATGTTAAGACACATCATCGTCGTTTGATAATCATGTGACCAAACAGGATAAATTGTCAAATTACGTCATTTGCCAGGAAAACAATCAAGTTTAAAAGAAGCATGTGTGTGTGTGTGTGTGCGTGTGCGTGTAGAGTGTATACTCTCTTTACCAAACACACACACACACACACACACACAAACACACAAACACACACACACACACACAAACACACACATTATGGACTTATAGTGTGTGTTTGCGACACTTGGGTCTTAATAAAATTGTCATATTTAGTATTTGCAGTCCGGCCGAACGTCATACAAGGAACAGTTATAAGGGCTTCCGCTATAAAACGATATCTGACATCATAGTGAGGATGAATTGCAATGTAAGTATTGACAGGCCGTAATTTAATTTCAGAGTCAATTAAATAAATGTTTGGGTTTATTCTTTTTATATAAATTACATTAAAAATATAAAACATGTTAATATTTGTATTATTTTATCGGAGAGACATGTTTGTAATAAACAAATGTAATGAGTAACAATTCAATAAATGGCACACGTAGCGCATATGTAATTGCATGCCCACACGCATACAAGCCGGCACACAGATTCTCAGGCTGGAAAATCGGGATCTCGGTATCGTTACTTAATCTAAGTTTTCAACACTCACTTGTAGCACCATTTAAGGGTGGATGCAGCACAACCGACTAATATAAGATAATTCCCACAAACCAACTGCGAGTTTGATGAAGATACAGCAACAATGCAAACTACAGTTAAGTCCAGTGTCTAACGCCCAGGGTCCGTTCTAAGTCCAGTCTATAGCGACCAGGTCCAGTTTTAAGTCCAGTCTCTGAGTCGCTCAGGCCCAATTGTAATGTCAAGTTTCTAACGCCCAGGCCCCCATCTAAGTTCAGTCTCTATCGCCCAGGCCCCGTTCTAAGTCCAATCTCTACGCCCAGGCCCCGTTCCGTGGTTCTAATTAGACAGCTATCGACAGCCATTAAAACATACATTGTTGATTGAACAACTACTGCACATAACTGCCATTAGTATCGCGAAGACGAGCAAAGTATTGCATGAAATGTATGTATGCATTGTTGCCCCTTTGAAGCTTTCCCCCCACCACCACTCACCAACAACTACCCCACGAAAGAGACAAACAAATGTGCATGCGTGTGCGTGTGCATGTGCATGAGCGTTTATGTCTGTGAGGGTGGGAGGGTGGGTGAATGGAGACCCAGAGGGGAGACGACTATCGATCTAAGATTCCCAGCGTTCTGCTACGCAGCTTCCCAGTCGGGTGTGCTGTCGCCATAGAGACGGTGAGAAGCCCGGGAGAGACGGCGTGTGCTTGATGCCACTGACGCTGGAAATCACCTCGCAGTCTCAGGTGCTCACTGCCCGGAAGAAGCTTCTTGTTGTGTGGTACTTCAGGAGGCATCCGTGCACCTCGGATTCTTTCTCGGCTCAGACTGGGCCCGCCTAGAATTGTCACTCAAATATATGCCTGTCAGAGTCAATTTCTCGATTGGCCACAAGTGGCTTCCGTATCAACTGTTTGTCGAACGCCAATACACGTGCAGTAATAACAAAGATACGCACGACGAATTCTGTGGAAGCATACCCACCAATTTCGTATAAATAACTTGTCGTTTCGCTAAGTCATCTAGTTACTGACCAAAAGAAAGCCCAGTTACAGCGCCCTCGTGTCCGTGCGTGTGCAGTAAATAATTGTGGATGGACATGGGTCTTAAAAGTTCATTTGTACGTAAAGTGACAATCATCGTACGAGCTAATACACATAGGCCGACTACATCGGACCAGTAATATTGTATTCTTCCTTCTACCTCACCCCGGCAGCGTCAAAACACTGCTAATCGTGATACGGGAACGAAATTACTCTACAAGGCGTTTTAAAAATCGTAATGGGAATATTTCAATTACACTGAAACCTAATGGGGAAGAGGGAAAGGACTGCCACTCAGTATAATCGTTTTCATTTTAAATTTAGGCTGTTTAAATAAGTTCATCTCTGCAGTGTCAATTCAGTGAAGAGTTCATTAACATACAACCTGTTGCATGTCTCTCTGGCATTTGAGTTTTATTGCTCCTTTCTCAATTGTTTAGAATCAAATATTTGTTTATATGCTTTTGAAATATAAATACACTGTATAATAACGGGGCTTCAGCATCTATAAATATGATAGAAACTAGCCTGACATATCTGGATTAAAGTCCGCATTGCAGTTGATGAGTCAATGTATATTAAAATCTAACAGAATACTAGGAAAAACTTAGTGGAAAAATGTGTACGATTTTCAGTGGATAGATTCTGGATTAATTATACACATTTCGTTGTTTTGTAGTTTATGCCAATACTGCCTCATTGCACGTGTGTTTATATGTGGCCCATTTTGCTGATGAATCTGAGCAGCTGAAGACTGGACTATCGCATGACGCCATGAAACTGTTTATAATACAACTAAGTCAACGACAAACTATGTTTTCAAACAAATGTTAATCAGCTATATTATAGTATATATTTATACTAAAAGAGCGCGACAGTTTTACTATCATTAAGAGATATTTCAATTACATACCCACATAATAAGCCGATGCTAGTTTTAGTGGAATGATTATCATCTTACTCACTGAAATACATAGCTGGCACAAAGCTATACAAACAGTTAACAAGTTTAACAGTGAGCAAAACAGTAACTTTTTAATGACCCTGCAAATTCAACAAATACCAATAAACTTCTCATACAAATAAGCAGTAGCAACTTAAGAAAACAAAAGTGAATAATTCGTTAAACTTATTTAACTAAGTGTTCGTTGCCCCCACCTACGCACACTCGCCATTCCGCTCCCATCATGCAGTTAAAGCAACATGGCGCGGAAGTTTGTTACCAGGTGAGCAAAGTGTCAATGTTTTTATTTTTAGTTCATCAGTTTTTCAACAGTTATAGATCCTGTCAGTAGAAGGGATGACATCTTCAAGCAAGCAAGAGATAAACCATTACCTTTTGCGATTCCAATACACGCATTAGAGAACTTTTCCAATGACTGGCCAATGCCACTGAAGCGAACGTGTCGACTGGCGTCTGCTTTCGTTGTTGAGCAAAAGATAATAATATCGTTACCAGCTGGATATTAACTTCCTGTTTCGGTTGTCTGCTGTGTCAGTCACGATTTTTCAGACGTGTGCTTGCTTTGTGTGCATATATTACACGTGTCGGAACTTACTTTTTATTAGCTGTACAAGTTCTATGACCCACTTTATAATCCTGGTTTGACGATTCAGTCTCTTCCATCCTACTCGTCCGTGATCCCGACGACGGTACTTTTCGGCATTTGATTTACATGTTTATTCTCGCCGGAAGAGAACAGGTAATTATTACTACAGAAAAAAAGTAGGGTCTATATATATAAATGACCTTTCGTGTGTGGTTTTTAAAATGTAAATAAGTGAGCTGCAAAATTGCACAGGTGCTTCGAGTTCTAAATTATGGGTGCACTTGTGATTTCAGTCATTTCAAAAATATCTTTAATCATATTGAGAAAGTATAAATTAAATACTTTAGTAGTATTTAGGATATAAACACCATGCTTTTAAACTGGAGTAGTTAACAAATTTTAGTATGCATTGTTCTTATGACTCGAATTATAGTAGTTTGCTCCCCTGACTTTGGTGCTGTATTATACACAGTTTGAGGGTGCACTGCGTTGTATTATGTACAAACTACAATGTATATTATTATTAATATTTGCAGCAAGATGTTTGTGTAAATAATATCAGTAACATATATGCTAATAGTAATACTAATACAGTACATAGTTTTATTTTTACTCCTTCGAAGTTGTGGTTATGCTGAAATATTCTTCACATTATTTTATTAATATTTATAATAAGTTTAATTTATAAAAAACGAAGTTTCATATTATAATAATGAAGAGTTTAGTAAAATCTTTCTGTGTTTATTTTATTTACTTTTAACACAACAAAAAATTAATATTTGTCTTTACCAAACCCTGGCAATTGAAAAATTGGTGAAGAAATTTATGTTATAAATGAATTGTCAGAGAGTTTACTTAGGTCTTGTAGAACATACATCAGTGAGTATTGCTAGTGAAGGTCTGTATTTTCAAGACTATTTGTATAGTGTACATCAGCGAGTATATTGCTAATGAAGGACTGTGAACAAGAATGAGTAGTGTACATGATTGAGTATAGCTAGTGAAGGACTGACACAAGACTCTAGAGTGTACATCACTTAGTTTAGCTAGAAGACTGTGACATAAGACTGTATACTGTAGAGTGTACATCACTATAGGTATTGAAGGATTGTGACACAAGATTATATAGTGTACATCACTGAGTATAGCTAGAGAAGGACTGTGACACAAGACTGTAGAGTGTACATCACTTAATTTAGCTAGAGGACTGTGACATAATGATAAGACTGTAGAGTGTACATCACTGTAGGTAGTGAAGGACTGTGACACAAGACTATAGAGTATACATCACTGACTTTAGCTAAAAAAGGATTGTGATAAAGTTGTTTATATATGAGTATAGCTTGAGAAGGACTAAGTCACAAGACTGTAGAGTGCAGATCACTGAGTATAGCTACAAAACTAGTGAAGGGCAGTGACAGAAGACTATATTGTGCACATCATTGAGTATTTGTATCTAGTGAAGGACTGACACAAGACTGTAGATTGTACATCACAAAGTGTAGCATAAGAAGACTGTTACACAAGACAACATAATGTATGTTACTGAGTGTAGCTAGTGAAGGGCTGTGGCATACTTTATACTGTTTGAGATTACTGAGCAAGCAGCTCAGTGGGTTATTATTAGCATTACCAATACCATGAAATTGATTAGTGGCAGAGCTTATCTCTCAAGTGTGCTGAGGGATTAAGTTCTTAGTTAATTTAGTGCTTGCCAAGATTCAAATGCATATCTTAGTAATCTTTTTCTGTGAATAATTTGGAAATATTTGTAATGAAATACATTTTATTTAAAGAAATTTACTGAAAAATGCAAGTACATGTAATAAAGTACCCTGACACTATAGTGACAGTGATAGAAAAGTGAGTTGACAATGCATTTGAATACTGGCTTTGATTATTGAACATTAAATTATTTAGAAATAATGTATTATTGTATTAACACTGATTTGACTTGTAAATTTTTCAATATACAATACATACACTATAATATATATATATATATATATATGATACTTGATAGAATGTTAAGTACAGTTCTAAGAGTATGACAGTTAATTATATGATTGTAGTTTATGTACATATGCATGAATATTTATTGAAAATTTGTACATATATATAATTTGTTACTACTTGAGGATAATTAAGATTTTACTTGATCAATCAATAATAGTTTAGATCATGTAGATGACAAGTAAAAAAATTGCATTAGAAAATTAATCATTTTATACATCACCTAATTTTTCTGTTGCACAGTCTTTCACAGTTTGAATTTGAAAGAGTTTTTGCCTCATTTCATGTTGCAGTGAACATAACAAAGCTGTAGCTTTCACTGATACTTGATACTGATAATGGTAGACATGGTGGTTACTTTTCAGTAAATAATAAAAAGACAAGGCAATCATATACTATATAATATAACCACTAAATATTAAAAGTAATCAATTTTCTTTAGTCAAATATCTGATAAGTATTAGACTTTTACTCTGTTTTGTAATAAAAACTATAGTTTTAGTTTTAATTTAATTACTTTTTTTTGTGTCAAATATGTTATGCTTGTTAATCCAAGACATAATAATAATATAGACTATTAGTATACATTTACTTTTTGCAGTGACCGTGCTAAACTAAACATTATGCATTCCTCTTAAAATTGTGTTCTGAAACTCTTAATCAATTACTGTTTAGAAAAGTGATATTATTACTCATGATGTTTTTGAAGCAGAAAGTACACTTAATAATAATAAATAAAGGTTACTATTACTATTGAGTATTACTATTACATAAAAAAAGTCTTACAATGGAAATTGCTTGAAACTCCATCTTCTATTCTCTAACAGAATTTGGTGAAGGTGATTGAATGTTATTTGAGTTGGCACTCATATACATTTGTCATCTGTAAGCATATGACATTATGAGCAATGATAATAGATAAGTTTATGTTGGGAGCTTAGGTCTATTTGGGATAACCAGCTAAAACTAAATAAAACTAAAACTAAAAAGGAAAGAGTTTTGTTTATATTATTACTGATAATGATATTTTAATGAAACTGTTGAAGTATTACTAAGCTATAAATTACACTTATAAAAGATCTGAGTAGGATTTGTACAAATTGTAGGTATAGTTGATGATGAGTTTCAGAAATAAAATTTAGGACATTTTATTTATTAAAAAAAAAAATCAATTTGCAATCAAGGTCTTACTGGCATTTTGTGAAAGTTGATTTTAAATCTTTAACAAAATTTGTATATAACAGAAGAACAGTTAATCTAAATTTTTCATTTTATTAAATCACATGAATTGAAAGAGAAAACCAAACTACACTAATTTTTTTTTTAAAAACAGATTTTTGAAAAAAGAGCTAAACAGGTAAGAAGAGGGAAAGAAACAAACACTGTCATTAAAAAAAAGACTTCATAGATGACTGGATGTGGAATAATGACTGAGGAACCTAAAATAAATATATAATACTTTTTAATAGTGCTGATTTTTATTATGTTATTGTTAGCCCCTATATCCTAAGGTACCTAATTTATTCTCCACACAGAGCAGATATTTTAATTAACACCTAGTAATATAATACTTTAAGTTTAACAGCAACAACATAGCAAAGTGATATGACAGAAATATGATAGAAAAAGTTTCTGATCACACTTGCAGTTGTACTGCTGGACAAATATATATATATATAGTACAAAAAAATATATATTACCCATAAACTCAACAACAAAAATGTTATTTATACAGTTAATGGTTATCAGTTTGTTATAATGCTTATAAATGTACTGCAAATTTTTTTCCTTTGGTGGATATTTTAAAAAAAATGAACATTATTTTTTTAATGCATGCTTATTCGTGCCATTTCTGTCAGTTACTATATATGATTTAACTGAATTACAAAAGTCTATTTTACAATATAAGAATTAAATTTTGTTTACATTTTTAATCAATACATATACTTTCTTTTAATCATGTGACAAGCGGCAGATTTTAAAGTAATAATAAATTATTAGCTTTTAATTTATTTTTTGAAAAATATTTTTTCAAAGTATACATTTTAAGATTAAAGATCCAAAGGATTCAGTTTTTAAAACATCCAGAGAAGATTGTTTTAATGATATATTGCCCAAATCTGTAACAAGGTCAACAGTCCTTGCATCAATATGAAAAATATATCATTTTACCAAAGTTAAATACAACAATCACTTTATCATAGATAACCAAATATCAATCTGAATCAGCCCTCAAAATCTAATAACTATTTTATAACTACAAATCTTATTTAATGTTCATGATGAGCAGACATGAGGATAATTAAGATTTTACTTGACCAATCAATAATAGTTTAGACTTGGTAATAATAGCTAGTATTAAGCCAGTCATAAAAACATTAATAACTCTAGAGCTAATTCATAACAATGTTAATAAATATCTAAACTAATTGTTAGTAATGTACTTTTACAGATTTAAAACTTCACTAGTCAGTAAATCTTGCAGCAAATGGGCTTCTTTTTATCAGTGTTCATTTTTATTATTTAAACATTGATTAACTACCAAAAATATCTCAATCGTCAGATATAATAATAAGTAAAACATGTGAACATTGAATATGGTCACATTCTATAAACAAATACCGGTAATAATGTTTAACTTGAGAATATTTGGGAAGCTAAGTAACTGAGAGATTTAAGCACTGGACTCATGCCAGAATCCATGGCATCATAGGTTCAAGACCTAAACCAGTTACTTGCTCTTTCCCCTTAGCCCAGGAATATGGAGCTTAGTGACCTTATTGTACTGAATTTAAATAATGATGTAACAAATTCATTGTAAATAAGTAAGTAATTTAAGTAAAATAAATTTATATTTGAACTCTTGTGTTCAGTTAAGCTATCCTAATATGTTCTTCATAAATCTCTATTGATTGTATCAAGTATGCACTGTAAAACTTCCTGATCAATAAATTCACAGGGCAATACAAACCCACAGGACTGTACTTGATGCAAATTGTTTTATAACTAATACACAAGAATATGTCAACTGTCATGAAAGAATATCTAGTTTGGACTAGTTTTCAATAATTTATTCAAGAAAGGGATGGTTAGGTACATTACTCTGATTTAATGAACTCCTGACTGAATATATTTCCATGTGGGACTTGCAGTGATGGAGTTGTCTGTTCCTGACATCCCTTCAGGTCAGTCTTGACCTTTCTTTTTGTCTGGCAAGTTTTTCTTTCTTTTTTTTCTTCTTGATACTCTTCCACTAGCATTGTGACAGCAGCCAAAAGCACTTGACCTTTTGTGAACCATTAAAAACAACGCATAATAAAGTGGTATTTTTAGATGCATCAGAACCATATTGCTTTCATATAAATACAATATTTCTTTTTTTATTAAATCAGCAAATGTCAACACTATTGGTTGGAAATTCTGTTTTTTAATAAATTTGTTTTAAATAATAATTAATAGTAAATTTATTGATATAACTAATATAAGACAGTACAAGAAATGTGTACAGTTGATTTGCAGTAAGTACTTATATATTTTTTTTTTATATATACATGTAAATATTTTTGTATGTGAAGTTCAAAGTATAGTTGAGCTTGCTTGAATTTTTATTTTCACCACAGTGCACGGATGTATTTCTTTATGTGTGATAAGCTTTTCCTCTAATAAATACATAATTATCATAACTGAAGTCTTGTAGATAAAAAGACTTAAATTAGTTCAATCATTATGGACAAAACCTTTGAGAGGTATAGTTTTATTAAATAATAACTTAAAATCTCTTTTATTTTAGCAAATATGGTTATCTTTTTATAATGAGAAAGTTCTTTCCCAAATTTTGTAAAGTGCATATCTATAGACTCTAAGCAACATTTATTTTAAATGCCTATAGCTTATATTATTAGTAATATTACTCATAAGTCATAACTTATAAATTGCACACAACTTCTTTACTCACCAACTTCCATATTCACACATCTGAGTTCTGTTAGTTTTGTATTTAATATGTAGAGAGGAGTCAAATGAATTTAGTAATATATATATATATATATATATATATATCATCCCACAGGGCAATAATGCTAACTTCAACATTCACAAATTAAGTTTGCTTTTTAGTTCTGTAGACTTTGTATTTTTACCTTTGTTGCAGTAAAGTTGTGTGTGTGTGTTTGTACATGCATATGTGTGCATGTTTGTGGATGCAGCTGAAAAAAAGTATGAGTAGGTTTTAGTGTGGTGTTACAGGTGTTAGTTGATGAACACAGGTAGATTCATTTTTCATATTGATAATTTGATAGATAAGAATTTAATGTGTGATATATGTTTAATTATGCATATTATACATTATTCAAATTCCTCATTTCGGTTCAAACACACTCCTAAAGGATTATTTTGGTAACATCAGAAGTACTCTTAAGTTCCTACTTAAAATATGAGTTAGTAATAGTAGACAAATGTACACAAATGTAAATTTATAAATATATTAATGGGTTTTCATATTTATATCAAGTGCAGTGGCAAGAGAAATAAATAAAATTGAGTAGAAATGCTTTACAGTTTGATTCTAAGAATAAGATTTGGATTTTTCTGAGTGTATTACTATTAGCAGATTAACTTTAATTCTAGCAGTTCTGGCAAGTATGAGTAAGAACTGTATATTAATATGCAGAAATGAACTTGACCCTATTCTAGTAATAAAGCCACTCACTTAAACAGTTGGTAGTTTTAAGAATTGTGTAGTACAGTGTATTAACATTTTTATACCATTTTGATGCAATAGGTCATATATTGATATAGGGTATGACAACAAAATAAAACTGCTGTGTGTTTGTACATATGGGCATGTGTCTGTGCATGCATATGTGTTTTGATTCACTGTTATTCAGAGTACCATAAGAATGGATTCTTGATCCCAAAACAGGTGTTTATGTTGCTCTTATGTTCATTTTGTTAGATTATGACCTATAAAAGAAGTGTTGTTTTGATAAATATGATTTTGGTGATCATAATTAAGTTTGCTGATAAGTTTTATCACTGTTGAACATTACTTTTCTGAGTTTTCTCACATTTATTTTCCCTGTATAACACTAACAGTATAAGTTGGCAGTGATCCTTAGTATTGAAAACTGTTAGTAGTCTAGGTGTTCCAAGGTTTTAATTTCCAGAGATTGTGGGCACACCAAGAGGGTATTCATGTTTAAGAAGTTGGGTAAGTTTGTGGCTATTCAGGTAATTTTTCATTTCATTATGGAAGTTAGCAACTGCTCTTATTGCTACTGGTTAGTTCTTCTTTCTTCATGCTCCAATCTCTGGATTACTAATCCAAGAACTGGTGCTTCTCTTTGTTATATATTTGTTTTGTTTCCATGTTTCATTCATTGCTTTTGTTTATTTTTTTCTGCTTAATAATGCAGTCTTTGTTCTGTGATTGTGCAGACTCTTTGTGGCCAAGATGCACTGTATTTTGATTTCTTTGGTTTCAAGAGTGCTTCTGGTTGGTATCCTTTTATTCTGATGGGTGTTTTGGTCCCACAATTTTATGCAGATTCATGCATATAATTGTTTCTTTCATATTCATATGCTTTTCTGTAGTATTCTTCTTCAGCTGTAGACTGATGGTGTGTATAAATGTGCTATTGTCTCCCCAATGTTCTTGCAAAGTGTGTTTTTTTCTGGATCCTTATGAAATTTTTATGATTTGCTTCTAATGTTTTGTTTGATAATTTTAAATTGGATTTAATTTTTTTATGCAATGCTGACCACTGCTTTTGTTTAAGGTTTTAACCCTGACTATCTCAGTTACCATCTTGCAGGTTGTATTGATATTTTTAATCTGCTTATGAGACTTTTTTCTTTTTAAATTCATTTTGTTTGGTGATGTTTATTGATTAGCTTTTCTTTTGTAGTTGTACCTCGTCTCCTTGCATTAGCTGGTATAAGCCACTTTAGTTTTCCTGTATATTTATCACTAGTTCATCTTTGTTAATCTCCAGATGTATTCTGTAGGGTTGCTGACCTCTCCTTCAGTACTGAAATAGATTCATTGATTTGTCAATCTTCTGCTTCAAATTTTCCTGAGATACTTTTAAGTCTGTCAGCACTTGCTTTTGGGTGAAGGACATTGGGATAAATTGTCTTGAGACCCTCCCTGCCTAACTCATTGATCTTGTTTGATGTCCAGTTGTGCAATTTGTTCTGCTTGATGTTCGAAAAATTATTTTGACTTTTTGAGACAGAGGGTTTACTAGTTTTTCAGAATGATGTCAGTTAGGTTTAGTAGAGAATTTGCAAATACATTATTATAAATCATTTAAAATCTAAAAATAATATTACTTTAATTCCTTTAATTTTGTTTGGTATCTTGATAGATATTTGTGCCCTCATCTCCAAGCTAAAATAAATGCTATATGTAGATATTTTGCTAGCAATTAAGAATAATTGAAAAAAAATTATGGAATGAATATTATAGTGTTAATATTGATTGGAGTGAAGTAAACAGTAATTTCATCAGTAAGATGAAGGAATAAATTAAGACTAAAAAAACAAATAAAAGAAAAATGTGAACGTTTTATTATATTCAGTACATGTATACAGACTTAAAAAAAAAAAATGACATATTTGCTTTTGTTTAAAATCTTGCTGATTCTAGTCTTTTGCAACACTTGTTAAAAATAAACAAACAAAACAGTGAGTAGACTTCATAAAGAATTCATTTACATAACTGGTCTTACACGCACCTCTTTCGCATATCCGTTTTTCATTCGAGCCTGGAGTTTTGCAGCGACTGAGCGAGGGGCTGCACGACACTCCACTGTTATTGGATCAACCTTGTCGGCTTTGATAACGGTCACACAACAATAGAAAGCTCGATCAGTTTTGCGCAACATGTCAGAAATTTTAGTTTGTCAGGTAGCAACACAAGACGGCAACGACATTTACAGAGCAGTGACGGCTCACAGTGATTACCTTCGGATTCAAAATGCACAGAAATCACTAGTCCTCGTCTATCAAAAGTACACGATTTATTCAGTATCCATTTTTCATTAAAGCGCAAGAATCCGAACACGTTTTTGCTATAATATTTCTTCTGATATTCTTCTCACGATTGTGTAGAAATGTGTGAGTGCAAGACACGACACAAGCCTCTCTAAATGGTACTTTGATTCCGGTGTCGAAGGATATGCAATGGACTCGGTTCATTCGGATGAATGTTACAAGAAGGCTAAGTTTATTACTTCGATTTGTTTTTTAATTTTTTGTTTTTTTTACATCTTTGTAGAATCCTTCAAAGTTTATATTCTACACTAGCAATCCTTTAAAGTTTATAGATTTACTTTGTTAGCTGTTATGAAGAAATGTCTGCCCGTAAAGCCTTAGTTGGTTCTCCGGATACATGTAATTTGACGAGTGTTTGGCGGAAGTACGAACAAAAAAGTAAATCAAAATTGGAAAGCAATAAGCGGTTCAGTCTTAAGTTTTATTGCACACAAACAAAAAATATCTTCTTTAGTATTTGTTTCAAAGATGTCTGAATTGGTTGCTTGTTCCGCACCCACTTGATAGGGACATGGGCATCAGTTTGTACCATTGCAGCTACTGATGCTTTGTATTGGACAACAGGCAAGCAGTCGATTGATTCGATGCTAACTAACGCATGAAACAAAGCTTCACTTAAAGTAAAACTGTTGTGTTTAGCGTTTGCTCAGGCCGTGGTTAACGTACTCATGTAAATTAATAACTCTTTTCTTCTCACTTTAGTTGACTCTCTTCCTGTTAACAAAAATACGCGCGTTTTTAATGATAATTTATAATTAATAGATAATATTTTCCCCGACTATTTAGCCGACGGAAATGGGAAGTAACTAATACCACAGCGTTTGAATGTACAGTGTGATTAGTTTGGTATATTTAAATCGCTCGTTTGTAAAGCTTTCTGAAAACTGTATACGGCTTTAATATTATTATTCATTTTAGATTTTATACTTGCAGCAATGTGTGTCGAGTTGTACTGGTTGTGACCTTAGAGAGTCAGCATAAAACATATGGCTAACGATCATATTTTGCAGTTCCGAAAGTTTGCATGCTGTCAAGAAAACCCACAACTGCCAAATGTATTGCTACAAATAACTGTTCATGCTGGACGGCTACAGTTAATTTCGGACAGTTGCACTGGGCACGAATTTATAACTACACTTAATTGTTCATGCTAGACGGCTGCAGTTAATTTCGGACAGTTGCACTGGGCACGAATACACAACCACACATAACTGTTCATGCTGGACGGCTACACTTAATTTCGGACAGTTGCAGTGGGCACGAATGCATAACCACACGTAACTGTTCATACTGGATGGCTACAATTAATTTCGGACAGTTGCAGTGGGCAGAAGTGGAATTCCTTCTGATCATATTACTTTATTAGAACGGTTTCACAGTGACATTATACAAGAGCTGCTGATTATCTTTTGTAATCGAATGTAAAATGTACACTCAAGATTAAATGACACCAGCTTTTCTGGACCTCTTTCTAGGCTGGACTGGAATATAAAATTTAAACAGACAAAACTTGAATGGTCAACATGAAGTTTCTAGGTTGGATTGGAGTAAAACTTAAACAGAGAGCCTTGAAATGTCAAAATGTTTTCCTCAGGAGCAGGTGGTGTTGCTGAAATAGTCAGGAGACTGGTTTGAATCGAGCTCTGCGAAGTGCTTACAGGTGACTCTTATTTTACAGTTGGGGGAGCAGTGCATAGTCTAGCAATGGGAATATAAAGCAGGTCCTGAGTGCTTCAGATGGGACACATTCACTTGGCAGGTGTAGGCCATTGGTCCTCTCCCAGCAGGCTTGGGAAATGCCACCCCCACCATCCCTCCTCTGTCTCCCCCAATGTTCATGCATGCATTCTAATCATGGCACTAACTATTGTTTCCAGAATTGAAAGTCTGCCTAGATCATGTGTGAAATCAATGAATGTGGAACTGATTGCTATCCTGTAGCCCTTCGAGTGGGAATGCACGTGCGAAAAATCTCCTGGATTTGAAAATTGAAAAATGCACACTGATGACCTTTAACATGCAACATTACACAGACAAGTTTTCCCTAAACCCCATTCACTCTCCCCAGTTAGGTAATTTTTCCTTCTCAGTCTTAAATGCTAGATATTTTCACTGCGCTTGCACCCATCTGTGAAAACTGCAATGTAGGGAGTAAGCATGAAACTATAATAATAATAATATATGTTCTGAAATTCATGTGTGAACTTATTAGAAAAACCTGTATCTTCAAAGGGATGTCAAACTTTTGAATTAATTGTTTTTAAGTAAAATATTTATGAAAGGGGAGAAAAAAATCTGTATAGGAGAATTCATGTTGTAATTCTGCAACTGAAGTTTCTCTCCATCGTGCAGGTTTTAATCTAGCTTAGTCACATTAGTCTTGTTTACACTCAGTCATGTTCGTGCACATTAGTTTTGTTTACATTTACTTAAGTTAGGGCACATTTGATTTGTGTACTCTTAGTCAAGTTAGTGCAGATTAGTCTTGTAAATATCTAGTCAAGTTAGTCCAGATTAGTCTTGTAAATACCTAGTCAAGTCATTGCACATTTTCTTGTTGACACTTAGTCATATTAGTTACTGAAAGTAAACTCATACGTTATTTATAGTAAATCCATACTTTATTGATAGTATAACAACCTTCCTGATAGTAGTTTTACTTCGGGAGAGAAACAGAAATGTCCCCCACCCCAAACCATTAAATATTTGAATAATTCATGTTACAAGCATTCAGTTAAATACAACTCAATCAGTCTCAATATGTTTAGCACTTGAATTAAAAGTATTCTTCTGAAATATCTTCCTGTTTATAATTGCAGCCTTTTCCCTCTCATCCCTCCAAATATTCCCCGTTAGAGTGTTTAACTGCATTCTGTTGCAGTTTAAATCTTTCATCCATACCTCAGACTCGTTTTACAGTTCTGTCTCTAGATCTGTTATCAATATTGGTCGTCAGTGATGTTTCTTGTGGAAGAGCAGTTGTTAGTGTTCTCACTGAATCTCTCATGATAATTTCACTGCCTCTCAATTTGATATTGTTGCTTTATAGCTGTTTGTTAGCATATATAGTTAAGTTCTATTTGTTAGCATTTCTGTTCAGTGTTGTTGTTTGCTTTTGTACTGAATGTTATTTCTGTTATCATTTTGGTTTCAGTAGTACTTCTGTGCTGCTGTTAGCATGATTTTTGTATTTTTGGCATTTGTACTGCAGTGCTCTTTGTTGGCATTTGTACTTGAGTGCTGGTTGTTAGCATTTGTACTTGAATACTAGTTGTTAGCATTTGTACTTGAGTATTAGTTTTAGCATTTGTACTGTAGTGATTAGTACTTTTGTACTGGTTGTTAGCATTTTTAATTTAGTGCTGTTTGTTGGCATTATCTTAAATACTGTTTGTATTTGTATACTGGTTGATGGCATGCATATGTACTTTGATGCTTGTCACTAGCATTGAATACTAGTGCTGGTGTTAACAGTTACAGTTTGGTACTGTGGTATTTTACAACTGGTATTACTAGTTTGTATTAGTTTTTACACTTTTGGTGCAGTGGCATTTTAGGATTGGTTTTAGCATTTACACTTTGATACTGTGTGTGTGACACCTCTGGGCACCCTTCACTCATGATTATTATTTATTAATTAACAACACAACTAATTACAAGTGATTGAGAATCTTGATTTATAGTTATTAATAATTCTCCAACAAGACCATCATCAACATGTCGCTCACTTGGTGGATTATAGGGTGTTGTAAAACTCTACTCTTTACACAATAAGTTAGCTGTTTTACTGTCACAGAATGTTTCTGCAGGTGGAAACTTCTTACTAAAGGAGTATTAAAAATTTTTGTGTTTTAAAATAACTTGGTGTTAGCTTTTGTACTTAGTGCTCTTTTTATCAAATATGTTTAGTATTTGTTTAAGTGTTTTTACTTTAACAGGTTGTTAGCATTTATGCTTAGTGTAGTTGGTTAGCATTTATAATCCTATAAACCATTTGGGGGACTTATGCATGTGGTGACCTTACAGGTCATGAAGGTCAGATATGACATCTGGGAGAGTGGGTGGTCACAATAAATGTTAGTTAGTGTGAATGAACTCCTCTCATCCCTGCATTAATTAATATTACAGGCTGAATCCATATTCCAGGATTCTGCTAAGTAACTATGGATGATTTAATGGTTATAAATAAGATAGTTACTTGTCTAACAGCTCTTCCCCAGCCACCCAACAATCCTGGTTATTTAGATGATAGAATATGTGGATAAAATAAGCTACTCTAAAATTTTTTAGTGGCAAGTATTTATTAATAAATAAATGTTAGCTGAAGTGTAATTAATGATTGGTAAAATAATTAAAATACTAGAAGTCACTTTTCTATTCATCATCGAGATGACCTGGTATGGAATTCAAAAGAAATAGAAAGAAAGAAGTTCTGAATTACTTCAAATAGTCAATAGTTCAGTGACAGCACTAGGTTGGCAACTTAACTTAGTTGTAGTAAAGGTCAAGCCTCCTTCAGCTCTTGTTGACAGGCTGGATAACAACATACACAATGGCTGTAGTGCACTTGGCAATAACAGGTCCAGGGATCAGTCCCATGATGTAATATGCTGGAATGTGTGGAACAGTTGCCATCTGAGGAAAAGGGGTCACTTTTACTACGTCCACTTTCGCCACAAATGAATACAGGTCTCTGTCTCAGACATGACAATATATACGATAATTACTGGTTAAAATATAAGGTTATTCAGCAGGGGTGGCATGAAGTTGTGTAAAATGACATTAGATGTCATGACACTCCTCACAGTCACAGTCATAATAGTAATTAATTAATTGTACAGTACTTAAACATATGTACAGTATTCAAACACAGTCAGCAATTTTATTAATTAAAAGAATATGAATTTGTTAAAAAAAACGTTAGTTTATATCAAATAATCATTGTGTGTTAGTTTACAATTATCAATAAAACAATTGGTTGATTACATTCAACACACAATGAACAATTATAAACAAATCTAACATTTGCTGGAACAAAAGTTTCATATATCTTAAATTACTAATAATGAAATAATAATAATATATTTTAAAATATAATTTATAATTCCTGCATTGCATAGTGAAATAGATTTTCTCACCTTGATACAACAGACTCAATTAATTCATTCAGGATCTTTTTACCATGGCATAATGTTTATGTAACCAATCTGTTCTTGAACCCTGGGAATTGGTAAAATGTCTGCTGTGTTTATATCACATTGATGGTTCTGGAAAGGATCCTATTCTTAAAACATTAGTTTTTTGCACATCAACAATGTATGAAATCAAGAAAAAATTACGAACTTTATAACCCCAGAATTAATTAATTTTGCCCAAATAGGGTACCAGTTTCCCAGAGTGTTATCTATTTAGGATTGACAGATGAGCATCAATATGCTTGACACCAAGGTCAGAATGTGATTTTCAGTTTTGGTTTCTATATTTATGTGATGAAAGATTTCCTAACCCAGCAGTTTCAGTTATTGCTTTTTAAAAAAAAAAGTTTAATTGTACAGAAGGTGGTGGTTAGAATATGACCATAAGGTTATTTCCATTCCTTGCTGCTTGAAGATCACATTTAATGTTATATTTAATGATGATGTTTTCACTTAGGACAAGTAATTGTCATTGCACATAAAGTGCTCCTGTTTATTTTTACTAGTTTTAGTAATGATGTTAATTATTCATTAGTGAATTGTTAGTCACTAATAGTAATAGGATTTTCACTACATACAATGCACAGTATAGTACTAGTAGGTCTTCTCAGTTAAAAAATTATTTGTAGAACTAGTAGTACCTAAATAAATGATTCCTACCCAGAATTAAGCACCAGTTTTAATTTTCAACTTATTATTTATAAATTACATGCAATGGCATCACAATCTAGCTGTCAGGAAAAGTAGATCTCTATTATTTACCAATAGATTAATTTGGATTTAGGTATTTATAAGTTTAGATTACTTTTGAATGTTTGATGCATCATTCAGGACAATCACTTATTCCTTATGGATAATTATCCAATAATAATTAGTGAAATAAAATATTTAAACACTATTACTTTAGTTTAACAGTACAATATATGACCCTCATTTTGAATAAATACTACAGTATTAGCATAATTATTCCATCACCATACATATACATTTAAAAAAACCCACCTACTTAATCCTATATTTTATTATCCTTGTATGATATACTGTTCTCATATTTTTTCATAGAAAAGTGCACAAAACATATTCTCACTCTTGAAAATTAAAAAGATTTTAAAATAAACACAATATTTACCTGATCATTACATCATATTTAAAAATTAAAATAGTTATGCTATAGTTTATTTATATTAATATTACAAATATATTTGATTATTTCACTTCAGTACCTATGATCTGCACATACATTAAATTTGTAAATATGCATTCAGAGTCAAAGTCATTTAGTCTGTCCTTTTAAATAGATTAAACAAATCTATATGTATCTGAAGTAACTCAAAACTAAAAAGCAAGTTTTTCTTGCTAAAATAATGTCTTGAGACCTTATAGTCATTACCAAATGTATATATATATATATATATGAGAAATATAAACATTAGAAACAATAGTGTATTTGGTATTCTTGCAAGTGGTTGATTGTTACAAACACAAATTTAGTAATTTCCCTTGTATAAGTACTTCAGTGGCTAATTGATAAAATGTAGCACAAGGTCAGCTTTTAAAACTTAAGCCTTTATGATATCTTCTGAACAGTTCTACATTTTCTCTACACTAATACAGTAACCACAGGCAATACTTTTAATGCAATTAAAAGAACATGCACATTCAATCAATCCCTGTCCATGCTTTTTACAACCAAAATTTATGCAAAACATATTAGTACTTACAGAACTTTAAAAAGCAAATTAATCGATAAATTTAAATGAGTTGGAAATGAAATTAATGTTAATAAAAATTAATTTTGGTCATTATATTAGCACAGACAGAGGAAGTTAACTCACCTCCAGATTGACTGCACATATTTCATGCTCCTAATTACAAAACAGCCCATGTGGGCTTAATGACCATTTCTGCCATCGTTGACTCACAAGCAGTGAACATCCAAGAAAGTCTAGGTGCTCTCCTAAACTATCCCAACATTTTCCTGTAGAAAGAATAAATAAATATATATTTTATTATACCTTTTGCAGACATGCATGCATTCACACGTGCACATGCACACAGTTATTTCCCAGTCACTTTATTTTATTGCATCCAAAGCATACTTGTCCTTCAGATCATTCAAATATAATCATTGATTTGTAATATTAAAATTCATCCTGAAACTAGTATTACACATGTTAATGATGTTATACAAATGTTTAAATGAATAACTTATTGTGCTCTCAGTTCATAAAAAGTGCTATGCAAAGAATTAAATAACCAATGTTCCAGTATTAAAATGAAAAATGTGTCTCAATATTTAAATACATGTAACACATATCGGTATGTACATAGAATAAACAGACAATTGTATTTCTTCATAACAGTGCACTACACAAATTAATGATGTCATATAAAGAATTAAATGGACATCTATACTAATTTAAAATGCTGTACATATTAATAATGTCTTGTAAACAATAAAATACATGTAAACATATATGCCCTAAAATCTAACAGTCACAAATCATAATTATTTATGTAAAGGAATAACATAATCAGCTGTGCCATCAGATATAAAACAGTTAAAAAACAATTAATTATATTATTCACTGGATTCCCTGATATCTAATAAGTAACCATACACACATTGGTTATGCACATGTTTAAGTGGACTATTAATTTTACCCAGATATTTAACAGTACACAAATTGGATGTACACATGGTTAAATGGACAACCATGCCATGAAATCTAACAATATATACATTACTGTATTAATGCAAATAAGAAATAGGTAAACTCTACTCGAATTTTCTTCTATGGCGGTTAATATGATGGCATTCCCATCAGACTGTGTTAATTATTTAGCAATCTGGGTGTTATGCTCTGCAGTGGATCTCTCAGATTTCATTGCTGCACAGAGGGCAGCATACCTAGAATTGAAACAACTATTCTGTTTACATTCTTCACGCAGCTGAAGTGGCTGTGCTCATTATGTTGTTTAGATTTGATTACTTCAACTCTCTTCTGTTTGATTCATTACTGCCTGCCTTAGACACTTCAGAAAGTTCAAAGGTCATTTCTTGGATCCCAACACTCTTCTCCATTCCCTACACTAACTGCCGTTTAGTCAAGCACAAGGTGGTGGTTTTTTTCACTGATTCTAACCTAAAATACGTGTGATCTCACTCATATTTCATCGACTGACTCCAACCCAAAATAGGTCTGACTTCACTCTGTTTCATCGGTTGACTGCGACCCCAGATATGTCTGACTTCACTCATCAGCTGACTCCAATCAAAATATGTTTGACCTCACTCATGTTACATCGACTGTCTCCAACCCAAAATATGTTTGACCTCATCTTATGTACACTCAACACCAGCGCTCTTCTGATATTCATTTTCTTAGCATGCCCTTCATGAACTAATTCATGTATTCAGTACTCGTTTTTATATGAGAATGCTGTTATCTGGAACGAGATTTGCCTTGAGAATTCACACAAACCTGTTAAATCTGTAAATATGCACCGTGTATTTGTTATTATTATTATTTTGCATTATATGTATCAGTTCTTCATTTTGTTTCATGTATACTATTGTACGTTATTAATTTTGTATTGTGTGCTATTATATGCTTGCGCGAAATCTGCATAAACCGGGAGAGCCTCCCTATTTAAATTGAAGAAGTCTGTTTATTTAATAATATAAAGCGCGTAAAGATTTTTAAAAATATTTATTTACTAATGACAAATTGCTCGTATGCTGAAACCCTCAAATATAACCAACAATACATACATAAACGAAGGATTACATGTAGAGTTGTGCCCTGAAATTTAACAATTTATAAAGTATGCATGTATTGAAAATTATATCACATAGATCTACAACGTCAACGTATTCTTTCTTCCCCTACCCCCACCCCCACCGCACATCCATTCCTTGTGATGACACACGCGTGGGCATAGAGCAAGCTGCTAAAAAATTTTTTAAAAAACGCAACATACGTGTTCATCTAGGCCTGACTGAACTGACTATTGAGTGCATAGCATGATTTGCAGTAAATCCACGATTAATATATTATTAGTACTATACTTCGAAAACTTCGATGAGTTTTTCTCCTTGTCAGCGTTAATAAAATCAGAGTCTCAAGTTAGAGTGATTGACTAAGATTTTTATTGGCTAATTATAGGAGGAGAGGATGACGTACTGTGTCCTTTAGAAGAATAAAAATACAGACTAACAAGGTCTGCAGCAAAACTGATTTTTATCATAAATTAATTCGAAATCAGTCAAATTGGGAGAAGTAAGAACTCTGAAAGCGTCGACAAAGAATTATTTGGATCTCCTTTACAATTAAAAAAAAATCTCTATCTTTGAGATGTATAGCATTAATATATGTACAATATTAATAGCTTTTTATAAGTCAGACGAACTTTGGTCTAATCAGCATGTGGAGCAATGTATAGCATTAATATATGTACACTATTAATAGCTTTTTATAAGTCAGAACGTTGGTCTAATCAGCATGTGGAACAATGTATAGCATTAATATATGTACAATATTAATAGCTTTTTATCAGTCAGAAGAACGTTGTCTAATCAGCATGTGGAGCAATTCATTAATGGCATTACATTCTTTATATCTTCAGATTACCCCCACCCCCATTTTAATGTATTCTAGATGAACTTGAATTAAAAAATATAATTAATTTTTTTTTTTAAATCCATGCTAGCTTTTGTATACTGAATGAATCCCAGCAATAGTTGTTGGATAAATTAGTAACAGAAAACTACTAGACCAGCATTGGATACAGGCTCATGATACTGGTTGATACCATAATTGGCACTCTAATTTTGAATCTATCATCCAACACTGGTATCTCAAATGACATTCACTGAAACTGCTAATTAGCGAAAGGAATTGTGCTTTTTAGAAAAAAAATATTATATATATATATATTCATCTCTCAACTCTGCTTGCATTTGTGCATGTCGCCACTAGACAAGAAAAAATATTTGTGTATTAATTTATAAAAATTGTTTCTACATACGTTTACGTTTTGAATTACGTTTTTAATATGACTGTAGGTGTTAATTTTATTTTTAATGTAATATATCAGGAAATGAGATAATTAAAAGTTAATTTGAAATTTAAAAAAAATATTAAGAAGAAAAAGTTGTCGACATAAACATATTAATACCATTATAAAATTATGCCCATTTAGTAAAATTTGTGCTATCGATATATATTACACATTTTCACGACTGCTTGTCATTTGATTGATTTGCAATCATGTCCTTTTTATATTGAAAATAAGTTTGTAGGAACGGAAATTGCAAACAAACAAGAAATCCAAACAAACCACAAAACAAATGAATAAACACAAATTAGCATCCTGCAGCATTGTAATTTTGTTTTTAAATTTATAAGTAGGAATGGACGAATTTAACCTCTCTACCGAGACATTCGTACTTTCTCGTATGCTGCACAAAGCTATCCATTAGTATACAAGTTAATATCAGTCGAACTTTTAATTTGAGGATTCTATTTTTCTCTTCCCCCCCAAAAAAAAAAAATTAAAAAATAAATAAATAAAATAAAGAAGGACATATTATTTAGCGTCGAAGATCCGACAAATAATTGTTGCTGGCAATAAACAGTAAATATGGTCGTGAATGAATGTATACACCCAGAAATGCACGTTCCTCAACCTACTTTACTCTTTGCTGACTGGCAATAAAAGCATATTCTAAATAGGTCAAGGGCGTGAAGGTAGAGATCCTTTTAAGAATACCGTACCCATTGCTTGCTATAAAGTGACTTGTGAGTAGATTTTTTATTTTGTTTTACAAAAAGCAAAAGTGACTCTTGATACATTGCCTTCTGTTTTACTTAATTTACTGCTTCTATTCAGCTACAATTACAGTGTACATTATTCTAAAGGTTAGAACTGACGATCTGATTTATGAAGACGCTGTAGATTTCTTAAACATAAATAATGTTTGTGTTTATAAATCAGGGGAAATAAACATCAATACGAACATTAAACGATCTTCATCAACATAGATATCGCAGTTCATAATAACATTAGATTTCCAACATCATTATCAAAAATGAGGCAACAACAATATGTAGCATCATTTTGAATTCATTTTGAATTCATTTTGAAAATCATCAACCCTTTTAATTGTATTTTCTGTATTGGAAAGGCCTTTATTTAAATTATTGACAATAGTTGGTTTAGACTATCTATCTATCTATCTATCTGTCTTTCTGTCTATCTGTCTGTCCGTCCGTCCGTCCGTCTGTCTATCTATCTATCTATGCATTATGACATTATTTATTATTAAAAGCATAAATAAAAAGTCCAAAAACTATTTGTGACACCCGCTTACCCACCTCATTCTATATCCCATTTAAAGTCAGAACCCAATGTGCTCTGTGACACTTAAAATGTTCTTTGATGCTACTAGTTTTATTCAGCGTTAACTGATTTCTGCTAAAATGCTGTAGTATTGATGTAATGTTAGAAAGTGGGCTTATTTTAACGTGCTTTAAATCATCTCATTTGATCATCGCTAAGTCATAATTGAATAGAGATGGAAGTAGAGTATTTCTGTTTGCTTTTGTATATTTTATTGTACATGTAATTGATTTTATATCGGTGCAGTTTTAAAGTTAATACACAATTAAAAGACAAAGATTCAGTATTAAATAAAAACGCTTGTATTATTGTCAGATAATATAGAATCACGAATATATACATTATATTTTGACTGCAGAAACGACGAAGTTAATAAGTTCATGACCACAGTAATTCGGCTTGTTACTGTGGTAACCAGACTATGCTTTTCTTTATTCTTTCTTTTTCCTTTTAAACAGACATGCTTATTGCAGTATATGATTTAACGCAGAAGGATTTTAGATAGTTCTCTTTTACAGAGAATGGAGTATATTTTCCCCACCTTTATCAAATAGATATAACTTGCAAAAAAACCGCCGTCGTATTTTAATTTCCCTCCCCTTCGTACTGCCCTCCCCTCCCCTCCCCATAACTCTTTACACTTGAAATTGCAGAGAATGCTTGAAATATTTTGTGAGGTTTTAGTTTTTGTTTGTGTTAAAGATGCAGTTCTATTTATTATTTTTATTTATTTCTTCTTTATACAGTATTAAGATTAGAATTATTTTATATGATACAAAGATAACGAGAAAGCAAAAATTCTTAGTTTAATGACTTTCATTTTCAGTTAGGATTAATTAGAAATTTATCTTCTCACGTGTGGGTTTTACCTTGCCAGTTGGTCGACACTTGTAAAAGCTCATTGTAAAGTTCGGACATTTCCTTGTCATTAGACTTTAAAAGTTCATACAGTATCATGGGCATTGCCTTTCGAGTTCCTACAAATATAATTACACTACTATATTACTTCATCATAACCACAAGTAATTAAATTATAGAATCTGTCATCTAAGTGTAGGTTAGATAATAATGTTTTGTCTCAGATAGGATAATTTTACTTGACAACAAATGAATGAGAAAGTAGAACAAGTTTAACAAAATATTTTAGACTCACAGATAAATTAGCAACCCTAAAGAAAAAAAGTAGGACATTTGCTCTTAACTCAATATGGCAATGAGAAACAGCACAGAGGTACTTTTGTCAGATTTGCATGGTCTGAGATAATAAAGAGAGGCTTCCCCCCCAAAAAAAAAATATAAAAAAATAAAAAAATAAAAAAAACAAAATAGAAACGGAGATTGCATATTTATGTAGGAGAACACTCATTGTTGATCATTTCATTAAGGGGACTGTGAAAGTATTTGAGAATTTTCCAGCTTAGTCTGAAAGGAAAGGAAGCATTTTGCTTCGGGTAAACCCACCTTCAAAGATATCTCTTGCACATCCAGCGTTTAACTAGGTCAGCAGCAGAGGGGGGGGGGGGGGGAGAGGAAATGGATGGATGCTACAGTGAGCGAATAATTTTTTTAAAAAATGCCTCTTGTCTACTTTTAAACTTTAGTCTAGTTTCACGTTTGTTCTTTAAAAAAAAAAAAAAAAAAAAAAAAAAAAAAAAAAAAATTTCACGGTAGTGCTTCGAAAAGTTGTAAAAGTTTTAAATGAATTATTTTCATGTATTCTTTCTTCCTTACATCTTTCCTTGACGCTTAGCAATAGCTTTACTAAATAATTTGTGTACATTTTCCTTTGAAAACATATTTAATCTAGTGTTACGAGCTTTGTTCGAAAACATTGATGATATGCAACTAATGTGTTAAGTGAACAGAAATAATTTGGTTCTCTATACTGCTTCAGATTGTCCACACGTCGCTTGCATTCAGAATATACTTTGGAGAATCTGTAAGAAAGTGGAACATTATTTTTAATGTAACTAAAATTTCGAAACAACCATTGTTTAGAGAAAGAGTATTGCATTCTAAACTGCATTCATTCCTTATGTATTCGTAGATATGTAAAATTTAAAAGATGCTAGACCTAGTGAAGATGAATGTAGGCCAGTTATGCTAAATCAATAGATTTAGTTTTTATGATAACATAAAGCAAATGTCATAGACATAGACCCAGTAGATATTATAGTATAAGGGACTGAAGGGAGATCTTTGATGTTACCAATGTACATACATGATCTTATTTGATGACCTATAGGGAGCCACCAACTCACTCTTTTATTTAAGAGCTGACACGAGAGAAACAAAATTCGCTCAGTAGCTAGTGTCTCATGCTCTTTAAGAGCGTGCGGAACAAAGAGAATTGACCAGGTTATGATCCCGATCATTTCAACCGCTTGAAAGTTAATGTCGTCATGCGGCAATTTCATGCATCAACGGGACCTTTCATTTTTATAATACTAAAATAACATTTATATTTTGGCAGGATGCTTTGGAAAGTTGATATTGCCGAAATTGTTATTTTAAAAAAAATGTTAACTAAATGTTTCATATGGATTTTCGTTCACTTAGTCTCAATTGTCTGAAAAAAAGAAAGGTTAGCTACACAACGATCAGTTGTCTCTCTTACACAACTATTGGGATTTTAAAATATAAATTAAGTTCCCAGAAATTTGAGGTATGGATTTTACACTGAACTGTTTTTTTCTTTCTCTCGACATCGATCGCTTTTATTCAGTTACACTGTGTGTGCGCGCGCGTATAAAAGCTCTGGAGAACAATTGTTTTTCTCCTCGTAACCTTTTTTTTAATGAAAACCAAACTTGGTTATTCCTTTAGTTAAGTCGCGATAGTTAGATCTGTATGAATCCTTATAGAGTTTAGATCTCTCTGAGTCTTCGTAGATTTACTGCTGATTGTAATTCTCAGGGAATGTCTGGCGTGTGGAAATTAAAATCATCAATCACGTCCTTTCTGCTAATGTTTGTCTCCAGTGACCTTAAGAATGGAAAAGAAGAAGTAAATTGTATCGTCACAAATTCTAGATATTTATTGAGCGTGACCTAATTAACTTTGAAGCAGGATTAACTGCTCTCTTTGCACTAATATACACAGATTTTTTTTTTCTAGTTGGCAAGGTTTTACTGTTTAAAAGTGCCCATATAATGACGTCAGTTTCACGTTGGCATAAATGTTAGGACTTAACATTTTTCTTAACTCTAAAATATTTCATTCCACCCATCACTTGTTGTCCAAATATATAAATTTAAATAAAAGTATCGAAGGAAAAGGTAAGCGTATTTGCATACTTTCCTCACTGACAAAAGATTGGTTGGAATTATTTAAGTTAAACAGCGCGCTTTTGTAGTATGTTGTGTCATACCTGTTTTTTTGTTTACGCATTATTTTAGATCGTTCAGTAAGAATATCGGGATACTTTATTCCACTTAAGCGCCAGACACTTGTATAAATCAATTGTTGGTTTGTGTTTATTTGCACTTGAATATATGGGTCTGCATATCTGTTTCAGAGATACTCTGGCGGGGTAGGATAGTAGGCGTCACGGCGCCGTGACACAGAGCTTCATGGCCGAATATGGCAAGAGCGGCCAACACCGCAGTGACTCCTCGGATTCAGAGGACTGCGTAGGGGACCAGTTTGCCAAGTTCACCATACGCAAGCAGACATCTTACAGGTAACGGACATTTACGTCGCAGTGCTCATTGACTGGAACGCATATAGGATGACAAATTTAAGTACATGTAATTGACTAAGGCATGCGTTCATTCGGAAAACTACAGTTATCCTTCTTTACAAGTTACGTTGCTCACTGGCTGATAGATCTGTTGCTAGTCATTCTACTGGTTTTCTATGAAATCGATTAAAATACATCTTCAGCGTTACTTTCTTAGTTTTTATTTAAATACGTTTTCATGGTTGTGCTGAGATAACATGCGAAGATGAAAACAAACATAATAATATAAGGCACGTAACTCTTGATCATTCTATCATGATTTGGAAATGACAAACGGCCGAAGTTGAGTGTGAAGGCACTGTCTCAATTTATCTAAAGATTATCGAAAACAACATTTTAAACTTTAAAGGATTCCTCGAAAGATTGATATAGTGAATATAATTGTTTAAATTGCGTTTTCTTAAAGATAATGAAAAGCTTAATGTTCTTGTGAATAAAAATAAATATTGCACCTATCTCTCCATGAACATTCAGACCCTATTCTTATGTTTCTACATTGTCCTGTATACTAAAATGACGTTATTAAGTTATACTTCTGGAAAGACCCTTCAGAAAAAGAAAACAAAACACATTTGGACTGACTAGGCTAATACGGGGGAAAGATATTTTAATTTAGTATCACAAGTATTACTGGCAGTTTGGTGACCTGGTGGATTTTATATTTATTTAAAATTTTCCATTATTAAAATAAATAATGGAAAACAAACCTTACCATAGAAGGCAAAAATGAGGTTCAGTAACAGTATTGGACCCATATTCTTCAGTCAGCAGAGTTATAGGCTCAGTGAAGAAAATCTAAATTCACACAAGTGAAATACATGTTAATGTCAGTTCTCCAAAGCTTCCTAGTTAAGTTTAAGTAGTCAGTGACTCGTATAAGTGTCAGTGGGTAATTAAGTATCCCAGCAAGTGCAGCTAACACAGCTTTTGTCACTAATTAGTTTTGACAGTTGATGTGACACTAGACGATAAGGCAGTTTACAGTTTTGTTTCATACATTTGTTCAGTTAAGACAAATAATACATAATATGTAAACATGAAGCATTACAGCAAACTTCTTTTTGGCGAGTTTCCTATCTTTCAAATAGAATTTTTTTAAAGTGTCTCTGGAGTTGTTCTCTCCCCTCCCCCCCCCCCCCCGCCACTATTTCTAGGGGCTTATGTGCTTATTTGCATGTGTATATGCATTTTAAAAACTTTTTCAAAATATATATGTTTCAGCTATGTGCCCTACTTTAAAATATCCTTGCGTTCTTAATCAGAGAGATTGAAGTCATGTTGTGATTGAACCAATTGACATTATAATTCGATTGTAAGCTGAATGCATATTGAATTAGTGCATTCAGTTTAATTTGCATTCAAACAAGCTTAGCTTTGAACACCATCCATTTTTACTACTGTACGAAATATTTCCACAGCACGCAGATTTCTAAACTTTTACCTGGAGCCAATATTTTAAGACTTGTCTCTTGTAGAACTGGCCGATGTATATCATTTTCAAATCAGAAAGTGTGGCAGAGTAAATTTGCCTATCCCTCTTTCTAAACTTAATTGTTATATAAATTTTTCAATGTCAAAGTGACCCGGCCTTGGCACTGCTTGTGCTGATATTTTCAATTCTGAAAGTTGGAACTAAGGTAAAGAACGTGCTTGACTAGCTAATGTAATCTAAACCAGTTTTTGGTGGATGAGTAGTTTTATTGTCCAATGGTTAAGATTTACATGAATGAGATCAGGCAATGGGCTGAGATCAAAAGTCAACCTGCTGTAAAGAATTCTATTGTCTAATCACTTTGAATTTGGAGTGGCAAGAAGTCCTGTCATGAAAGGCATCCGTTAGCTCAATGGTGAGTTAACTGACTGATTGAGAGATAATGGACTTAGAAATTACAGTTTGCTATTGATATGTCATACTTGTGTTTTACTTAGATATATATTATGTGATTAGAATATATTTCTACAAATTGTGAACTAAGATGCTGGTATGTCGTATGCTAAACACTTGTTTACATGCTGTAGAGAATTCTATTGTCTAATCACTTGAATTTGGTGTGGCAAGAAGTCCGGTCATGAAAGGTAGCCATTAGCTTAATGGTGAGTTAACTGACTGATTGATAGAAAATGGACTTAGAAATATTTTGTGCATTTATGCTATTGATATGTTATATGTGCATTTACATAGAGATGTTTTATGTGAGTAGACTATTATTTCTACAAGTTGTGA
The DNA here is from genome assembly GCA_028829895.1 of Sinotaia quadrata. Lineage (NCBI taxonomy): Eukaryota > Metazoa > Mollusca > Gastropoda > Architaenioglossa > Viviparidae > Sinotaia > Sinotaia quadrata. The sequence goes on from CM054181.1 coordinate 29,400,052, forward strand.
AGTATGATGCTTATATGTGGTATGATAAACATTTGACATTGTTTCTAGTGAACCTGCTCATAAAACTATTACACTCTATTTATTATGCTGTGTGCATGTATTGGGCTAATAAATGCTTTTGCAGGAAACTGTAAGTTGAGACTTAAATGTAAAAAAGAATGGAGTTAAAAAAGAATAAACTGGAAACTTAGTATGTGTTCCTTGATTATACTTTTACAGGATAAAGGTAGCCTTTCCTTGTTGTATCAGAACTCCTTGTTTACTAATTGCTACATCTGTGGTAGATGCGCAGAGTCTTTTCAGCGGTGTGTAAGTCTAATGAATACACTACACACTGTTGATGTATGGTGGCAAGATAGGCTGACTACATAGACTGATAGAGCATAGAGGAAGTTACTGGAAATTGCTAAAATTGTTGTTCTGCTTGAGTAAGCTGGTATGGTGAGCGAGCGCCCAGGTAGCCTCGAGAAAATAGCAGCGAATCAGTTTTCTACAATGTGAGGGGGGAATCATATGGAATTGACAGTAATTGACATGAACAATAAACTTGTGGCATTGTTGCAAAAAAGCCTATTGATCAAAATACTATTGAGACAGTGCCTAAATCAGATTATGTACAAACTATTATCAATTATCTCTAATAACTCCATTTCTCTTCTCTGATAAGAGCTATCCTGTGATTTGTATTGATACTAATCTATTGAATTGTGTGCTAGGATATAAAACTGTATAGATATTAAAACTATTTGAATGAGTTTTCATGGAAATATTGATGTCAAGTGTCTTTTTCATTGTATTTCTTATATGTATATTTGATTGTTGATTTAATAAATTTATTGACCTTCTTACACTTATTGGAGAAGAAAGTGGGTGGATGGGGGCTTGCTAAATATAGATTAGTTGGATTTGTCTTCTCTTTTAATAAGAAGTTTTCCACCTACGGAAATATTGTATGACGGTAAATGTTTGTCTTTAATTTTGTGGAAGATAGAAAACTTTTACAGTGCCTGCATCTCTGCCAAGTGAGAGAGATGAGTGGTGTCTGCTGGAGAATTATTAATAACATAAATTAAGATTCTCATCACTTATACTTAGTTATAGATGATTAATTAATAAATAATAATAATAACTACTAACTAGGTGGCGTTGGCTTCACAATAAATATTAATAATATTTTAATCATTTCCATCTGCATTTTATTTTAAAAAATATAGGGATTTTTTCTTAGTGTTTCTTACATTTAAGAAAAAATAAGAAAGTATGCAGTCTGTTGACGTTTAGTCTTTTTTAAAATAAAAAAGATGGTTTTAAAAATTTGTTATCAGAAACTTTAGAAATATATTATTGCTGTTACCTTCATTACAACTACTACTACTTATTACCACCACCACCACCATCATCATCATCATAATAATAATCATCATCACCATCATCATCATCATTATCATCACCACCACCATTATCACTACCACCACCACCACCATCATCATCATCATCATCATCATCATCATTATCATCATTATCTATTTAGTTCCCTGTTTTAATTTGTTGCTTTTGGACTGCGTCATTAAAAATTAGCTCTATCTGTTCAGCACTGTTTTGACATGCACTGATAAAGATAATTCCATGCCAATATGTAAAGCCTTTTCAACTTGCCAGTATATTACATTCAGGATGCACCAAGCATAAACAGAACACGAACCTATCTTAAAATCTGGAGCCTAGAGTTTCACTCGTGTAATCAGCGTGGAATGTACGTCATTAACAGCATTAGCTTGCTTGGAAAATGCCACCAGTTTAGCTTTAAAAAAAAAAATGAAAGGATAAAATGAAAAATACAAAACCCAAGAAAGTCAACTTATGTCTAATGATCTGCATCTAATTAGAAATTTCTGGCAATTTTCTTGTAAAATTGGAGATAACCAAAGCAATTTTATAGTGGTTTGGTTTCGTTTATAATAAATGTGAATAAGTACTCATGCTTCTGATTGTAATATAGTTAGCTGTAATATATAAATCTTTATACTTTAAGTAAACCAAACTTTAAATTCTCGTGCTTCTGATTGTAATATAGTTAGCTATAATATATAAATCTTTATACTTTAAGTAAACCAAACTTTAAATTCTTACTAATTTCAGCAAGATTCGGGAAGACAAACTGCATTTTTATATTTATTGATGATTTTCCCCCCCCCTCTCCTTGAAAAGGCCTGCACGTTATTCGTGTTATGTTATAATATGTATTTCAGACGCTTTCCTCTTGCTTTAAGAAATCCTGGGTTTATATGCCGATTTAAATTGTTGGCTCTCTAACAATAAATTCCGTAACTTTAATTTACTTCATTGATCGTTGTGGTGTTTACTGTCTTCCACTGCCCAATGAACTCTGTTCTAGTGGTTTTACTGAAAGAGTACTACTAGCACCGTGGTTGATGTGGAAAGTTGAGTTATATTTTGCTCTTTTGAAGATCGCATGCGTCGAACTTCACAAAGGTTCCTAGTTATTCTAGTCTGTTGGAAGTACTGATCGAGTCACTGGAAGTGTAGTTCTGTTTTTTACTTGTTACTTTTGAAAACAAAACACAATCAGCAAAATCTTGGTTATCCGACATGCTCCATCACCCTGCTCCCGCAATCATCGAACGAATTTCAGCATGTCAGTTGCGATCGGTTTCTTGCTTCGAGAGAGGAGACAAGCGGTGGCTTATGTTAGTGTTTTGTGTCCAGTAGTACACTTTCCAGATTTTCAAAACGTGTGGAGATCATCAACACTTTTTCAAAGCTTTATTTTGTACTAGATATTAAATAACACACAACACATCACATTTAATGGTACATCATATACAAAACTATAACATTAAAGAGGTAATTTTTACACATAACAGTTTTCATCAATTGTTTTGGTAATTGATCTTTCATTATTACTATGTGAATCTACCTGGAAGTTAAGTAGTTTTTACAAAATAAATATAAACAGTTTTCAGCTTATTTATTTTTTTAAAATTATAACTATAATGTTGATATTTCCCCTTTTTTCTAAGCATTCGTGAAGATAAACTTATGTAAGTCAAGATCTGTGTTTTGGCTTTATTAAGTTTATCGATGGAAATAGGGCTTTATAGAGACAAGCTGAATCGAAATAAGATTTTATTTTGTACGCTATATTTTTTAAGCAGGAAACCTTTTCGCCGTTTTCGGTCGACCAGATTAAAAAAAATATATATCATCTGTAGCGCACTATATTAGAACCATTTCATTTTGAAGGTTCATAGTCATACCTCCAGTTCCCACTTCTTCTCTTATTTGAATGCAATCGAAGTAGCCATTTTGTTACCCCTAGTTGGCAAGTAAACGAATTGATAAGTAAGGCAACCACAGATCCAATGATGATGAACTATTGAAATCTCTTTTCAAATTGCTCCACAGATCCAATGATGATGAACTATTGAAATCTCTTTTCAAATTGCTCCACAGATCCAATGATGATGAACTATTGAAATCTCTTTTCAAATTGCTCCACAGATCCAATGATGATGAACTATTGAAATCTCTTTTCAAATTGCTCCACAGATCCAATGATGATTGAACTATTGAAATCTCTTTTCAAATTGCTCCAGAGGATTATGAATGTGAATAACCTGTAGTGAAGGGCTAAATCACTGTTACCATGGCGCCTGCAGACGCCGGGTTACGAACCACTGTCATAGATGATAGGAAATGGGTCTCTTGCTCATGTGAGCGTAGTTCGGTTCCTAGTCTTTTCGATTTATCCTTAACCGCTCCCTAGTTCAAGTACAGGGCTTAATATCTAGTCTGTCAGATGGGGCGATAATTCGGAGCCCTTATGTTACAGGCGGCGCATTCCAAGACCCTTTTGGCAATAAAAATAGGCAAGATTGGGCACTAGCCGTTGACCAGAAAGAAATTGTATATGATATTTAGAAAGTCCAACATACACCCACTAAGATCTTTGCTGTCTTTCACCCATGATAATATATATATATATATTAATAGATTTTTACCGAACATCTGTGCTTCCCTCTCCGGCCTGAACTCGTCCGCGAAATCAGCGAAAGTTGGAAGAGGCGAACATGCAACCCAAAATGAAATAAAATAAACTGCCGAGAGTTGGTTGAAACCCATATGTTCTATAACGGATTGCAATTTTTAAAATAACAATTTATGCTTTAAAAAAATGAGGTAGGTGTTAGGTGAGTTGAAAACGTTTTAACTTAATAAATTTTTATTTAGTTTCTCCAGTGTGCATGGTGTTATCTTTCTTATATCTGGGGTGCTCATCATTAAACTTATAAAAAAAAACCCAAAACACTAGTGCCTCATATTACTTAAAGATAACAAATCATCACGAGATTAAGGTTGAAAGGATAAATCTAAAAATAATACTTATGATAATTGCCTCTATTTACTTCATCATTTTATTTAACCTTTCGTGACATCTGACGTTATCAAAATATTTCAATTGTCTTCCTATTAAGTTTAATGACTCAGCTGAGATTGAGTGATATTTCCTTATCAGTTCATGGTCACTACTATTATGAAAGCATTAGTATGCCTAATGAGCTCCATGTCTGAATTACTGATCTTTATCCATATGAACTAACTGTACTGGCAGATTAAATAGTCGCAAAATATCTTTATCAACACTTGCACACGCTACTTAGGTTAAGTGACAGAGCAGAGTTATATGTCCCTATTTTAAAATTAAATATTACTTGTTTAATGTCAGCGTGACATGATGCTGTGTGTTTTGTAAATATCAGAGTTGAAGTAAACAACGCAGGTGGAGAACATGCTTAGACTTGCTGATGTAATCTAAACCGGTCTTATGTGGATGAGTAGGTTTATTATCCAGTGGTTAAGATTTACAAAGAACAAGACCAGCCAATGGGCTGAGATAAATTTTACCTACTGAAATAAATCTGTTCTCTAATAACTTTGAATTTGGTGTGGCTGAAGTCCGGTCATGAAAGGTGGTTGTTAGCTTAATGGTGAGTTAACTTATTGACTAAAAGAGAATAGGCTTAGAAATGCTTTTTGCTATTGATATATTATACTTGCATTTTATGTAAATATGTATTATGTGAGTAGACTATTATTTCTTGAATTGTAAATTATGATGCATGATGTGATATGTTAAACACATGATATTGTTTCTAGTGAACATGTTCATAAATTATTAATATTTATTATGCTGTATGCATGTCTCAGGCTATTAAATACTTTTGCAGGAAACTGTAAGTTGATACATGAACGTAAGAAAGAATGGAGTTAGAGATGATAACTTAGCATTTGATCGGTTGCTAGTCATCCTACTGGTTTCTACTAAAATCGGTTACAACACATCTTAGGTATTGCAGAGTAATTTATTCCTAATTTTTATTTGAATACGTTTTCATGGCTGTGCTGAAAAAAACATATGAAGAAGAAAACAAACATATAATCTAAGGTACGCAACACTTGACCGTCATATCCAGTTGGAAACAAAAAATCTACTTCGAGAATTTGGTTGTAAAGTTATTTGTGGAATTTGCGTGTTAGTTCAAACAAAAGGACACAATATAATTATATTTAGTTTTTTTTAGTTATTCTTAAATATGCATCATAATTAACGAATATCTTTAAAGTATCTAAACGCGAACAATCTGGGTGCAGTTCAACAATCCCGAGGCAGAAAACGGGTATTTGGACTGGAAAAATTCCAAGTCTCATAATCGGATGAGACTCGAACTCCTGATCAACTGCATGCGAACACAGTGTTTGTATCTTGCCGTCACCCACCTCCCCACCAAAGTGCAGGCGGCAGGATTTGTCGAAATAAACTGTAACTCTCCTGCATAGACGCATTTTTTCTAAAACAATAGCACCAGAAGGGGTGATCTTCGTCCACGAGTTTTTTTTTCCTTCTACCATTGTGAAGTTTCTTAGTTGAAGCGTGATGGTTACTTCCCTTGAGTCGTCTGTTTGATTCACCGACCACAATTTTTGTATTTTTATAGTGTTAGCTGAAAGATACAAGATACAGGGTCGATCCGGTGATTGTAATCCACCACCACCCCAAAAAAAAAAAAATAAAAAAATATTTGTTTATTTTTATTTTTTGTAGGCCTAATATAGCTTTGTCTTCTACCTGTTTTTCAAATATCTACAAATATATTACTTTTCCCATCACTCATCCGACATACCATTTTGCATGAACCATGGTTCCCCCATGGCTTGTTTGGTTAAAAGAGGTTTTACTTTAAAAGAAGACTTCCAGTAGCCGTTTGATAATGGTACTACGTGTTCCCATGTTCTCTACCAGAGTTTGACTTGCTATTTTCACCTTCATCCGGAAAAGGTTAAGAGTGTAGACCTCCCTTCTGCTATCTCTAGCTTTCGAGATGTACTAACTGATCTCAAAGGGCCGTGGCCACAATATTTGATTTATGATTTATATGTACAGTTTCCACTTGAAAATATACCAAGTGTATTCTCCGTACAAAGTGGATCTTTGAATACAATAAAATGAAATGTACCTTTCACACACAACGCTCTCAAGACTTTACTAGAACAACTTACCTCTGCGTCATTGTGCTTTGGCGATAGGATCAGCAGATAATCCCAGTGTTCATTAATTGTTGCTTTCTCATTTGTAAGATAGAGTATACTAATTACTTAGGGTTTCAGTGTTGAAAAATAACTCGCGCATACCATTTTCGCGGAACTCGAACATCTAGATTCTAGAAGAATATGATCACAGTTGGGGAGTACAGTGCGATCATGCCACACCGACTGTATTCTAATCTTAGGCCACATTTTTCTTCTCTCTGTATCTGTGGTTTTCATTGATTACTTTAGATTTAACGCATAGTAACAGATTTTACGGATCAGACTGAAAGCATCTAGGGAGACTTTTTAGGTTGAAGGATTTTTGAGATAGAAAATAAGGAGAATGATTCAATACTTCAGCATTATCATAGTTAACTTTAGATATGATGCTATTTGCAACGTTTCATAAGGACAAGCTTGCGTTATTAATGGTTTGTTGTCGCCCACGTTAATATTACATGAATAAAATAATCGCTGCGGTATTTTCTATTACCAGATCTAAACTCTATTCAGCCGACAAGAATGACATGGCTTGCCATTACCGTTCTGTGCATTCATCTCACCCATAGAATTGTGCATGCTTATTGATAATGCAACTTTGGCTTGAAAGAAACGAATGTCTATTGGAAGATTTATTACCGACTTTGTAGTGATAAGAATGTAATAAAAAATTGAATAGATAAAATGCATACACTTTTCACTTACTATGATTTTGTAAAGACAGAAATTAACTGAGAGCTGGATGAGTGAATATGCATACACATGAATAATTTGACCCTGATTTTTATATCGACAAAGATTAACTGGCAGTAGAACTAGTGAAATGCATACCGGAGAGGATGCCGATAGCAGCATGGGTTGAAAGAAAGGTCAGCGACAATTACAAAAACAGCATATTGTGTTAAATATCTGTTTTTGTGTGCGTATGTGTACGTGCACATACGTTTTTCCCTGAACTTTTTGAGCTGTTGTCATTATAAACGTTCGAATAGAATATGGGTGTGGGTTTAGGTATTGTTTCTATGAGTTGTGAGCAACTTATGTGAATCTCGTTAAGCAGGAGGATATATTTAACTTTTAGCGGTAGTGGCATGTTTTATGGAATATAGTAGTGGTATTATACAATTTATTGTTTTATAAAAGGAGTATTTTACTGATACTGTGCATCACACTGTAGTAAAATAAAATGTAATATTATAGACTAAACCATACAGTGTATTGTTATTCATTTGGGAGTATACTGATATTGTGGAATATATTGTGTAATTATGAAGTATATTATGGAAATTATTTATACGTGTTAATGTAGAGTGTACTGGTTTATGTTGTTTATCCGAGGTTAGTCACCAAATACCATGTATGTATTTACCTCTTTCATTGTATCTGCTAATCAATCACCCAAGGCAAAACTCAAACACTGGTTATTCATTCGAAGTTCATAAGCCTCGGTCGAACACACACACACACACACACACACACACACACACACACACACACACACACACACACACACAAACGCAAACATACACACAGGCGACACGCGCTCACACAAATATCAGCACTGCTTCATACGATAAATTGAATAATTTGCGGATGTGCACACATCCTTCTATATTGGGATACCTCACTAATATAAAGAAACACTACTGGCTGCAGTAAAACAGATCAGCATAGCTTATTGTAAATTGCTTTGTCCATCCACAGAATTGTAATTTGACCACAGCATTTACTGTGTTTTATAACGTTTGTATTCCAAAAGCACGTTGTTTGGTAGCTGTCAATCACACGTGTAGGAACTCTTGATGTCAACAGTTTTAAAAGCCTTTTCAGTCAAGCTACATTGGATTTGCGAGCTCAGGAAAAGAAAAGCAGAGGAAACTGGAAACAAGAGGCATTGGACATTCTTAAATGTTTTTATACTAATCTCTCCTAGGGATGGAACTTTGTTCTCGAAAACCTGGGATTGTTGTTGTGTCGGCTGGAGAATAAACTGTTTGCATTTTGAGGTCCATTTCGAACTCTGAACACTTTTGGAGTTGAAATACATGAACGTGTATGATTGATTAATATATATATATATGTGTGTGTGTTTGTGTGTGTGTGTGTGTGTGTGTGTGTGTGTGTGGAGAGAGAGAGAGAGAGAGAGAGAGAGAGATTGCACGAAATCTCCACGTTCTATAATCAAAATCTATAATTTGTCCTGCTCATTTATACATTTTGTCCTTTAAGTTAGACAATTAAGTAAGTCTCTTAAAGTTAACAGGAAAATCATTATTATTCACATCAGGATTAAAAGAAAAAAAAAGTGAATTTGAGCTTTTCCATACCCCATCCTCCTTCATCATGTTCAACCCACTCACATTTCACACTCGTATATTTGGTTTTCAAAGTTATAATTATTTAAGTAATAAACAAATAAATAAATAATGCTAATTACTTAATACCAGGACTAACGCTAAAATATGTCTGTTAATTTAACAGTTATTCTGAAAGGAATATACATTGATTATACCATTCTATGTATTTGTGATGGCAACACCACCTAGTTAATGGTTATTATTATTCCATAACTAATTGCAAGTAATGAGAAGCTTAAGTTGTTATTAATAATTCTCCAGATGACACCACTCATCTCTCTCACTTGGCGGATATATGGGCACTGTAAACATTTTCTCTCTTCCACAACATTAAAGACAAACACAATATTTTCATTGGTGGAAAACTTCTTATCAAAGAAGAAGATAAATCCATCTTTTAATCTATATTTAGTGAGCCACCATCCACCCACATTTTTCTCTAACTTAAGGTTATCAATAAGTGTATCAATGTAAAAAAATTAAAATGAAAAAGATTACTTGACATTAATAGTTCTACAGAACCACATTGAATAATTTTAATATCTATACAGTCTTATATCCTAAAACACAGTTCAATAGATTAGTGTCAATACTTCTAATCACATGATAGTTCTCTTATCTCTTAACAGAAAAAAATGGTTATTAGAGATAAGTGATAATGGTTTCTAAGTAACCTTGTATGGTGAGGTCGCAGTAGTCTTTTTGTGCGCTTTTCATAACAGAGCCACACGTTTATTGTTTAGTTATTATTGTCAATTCCACATGCTTCCCTTCTTATTTTGTAGAGCACTGATTAATTGCTATTCTCTGGAGGCTAACCTGGGCACTCCTTCGCTGTATTAGCTCCCTCAAGCAGAACAACAATTGTAGCAATTTCCAGTAACTTCCTTGTACCAGAAATTGCTCAATGTAGTCAGCATACTTTGCCTCCATACATCAGTAGAGTGCAGTGTACTACGTACACTTACACATTGTGGTAGATACTTCTCACATCTACCATGGTCATAGCAGATTATAATCAGTAAACAAGGAGATTCAGATAAAACAAGGAAAGGTTGCTTTTTTCCTGTAAAATATAATCAGGGAACAAACGCTAAGTTTCCTGTTTATTCCTTTTTAACTCCATTCTTTCTTACATTCAAGTCTCAACTTACAGTTTTTCCCGATACACACACACATCATAATGATTTCAGTATAATAATTTATGAACAGGTTCACTAGAAACAATGTCAAGTGCTTAGCATACTACACACAAGCATCTTAGTTCACAATTTGTAAAAATAATAGTCTACTCATGTAATACATCTCTATCTAAAACACTAGCATAAATGCACGAAATATTTCTAAGTCCATTCTCTGTCAATCAGTCACTTAACTCACCATTAAGTTAATGGCTGCCTCTCATGACCAGACTTCTTTCCACTCCAAATCCAAGTGATTAGAATTAGATAATAGAATTCCCTACAGCATGTAAACTTTTTATCTCAGCCCATTGGCTGGTCTCATTCTCGTTAATCTTAACCATTGTATAATAAAACTACTCATCCATTTGGAACTGGTTTGGATTGCATCAACAATTTGTTGCATATTGTCAACTGGAGTGTTTAGTCCGACTCTGACACTTTCAAAAATACCATTATAAGGACTGCCTGAGGTTGGGTTTCTTCGACATTTTAACAATTTATACAACAATTAAGTCTAGAAATAAGGATAGGCAAATTTACTCCTCCCATTTTCTTATCTCTTTATTATGTATACTTAAGTCTTTCACCATCCAAAGTGTTTTTATTTTCCATATTTTAATCATTCACTATCTAAAGTTAATCTTTATTTTCAAAATTTGCTCCTCAGAGCTTAAAACGTATTAATCCCTGATTCTGTTATACACAATGATCCAATTTAAAAAGCAAAGTCAGACATAACTTTACTACCTGCCTCTATCGTTTCTTTCACACCAGTTTCAACATTTATCTCCCTTTAGTACACTAAGGCAGGCCATGAACTCTTCTTGGTTTGGAATCGAGTGTCTAAAAAGGAGGCATCTATCCTGCACATAGTTTTATTATTTCACATTATTTCTTCACTGAAGGAAGAAAACAAATAAATAAATAATAAAATGTTCCATACACCGATATTTCCCCTTTGCCATGTGTCGAATATAGGGGAAAATGTGTATTGAATAAAACACATAATGTAAACTGTGAAATATGAATATAATTGAATCATTAACACCACAGTTAGTGTCAAGAACGTGTTGGTTCATACTACTGAGTAAACAAGGGTAACATATGATCTGTTTAATTAAAACAAATTTTCTAGCAGTATGTATTAAAATCTAGCATCGTACAAAGCTGATCTTACGCATTATTGTACAAGAAAGATGTATTTATACATGTAAATACGAAGTCGTACTAGCACACTGTTGTACTAGATATATAAATACGAAGCTGTAACTAGCACACTTGTACTAGAAAGGTGTACATTTTATATATATATATATATATACACACGAAGCTGTAAATAGCACATTTGTACTAGAAAGGCGTACATTATATATACTGTATATATGTGTGAAGCTGTAACTAGCATACTTGTATTAGAAAGACGTACATTGTATATAATACAAAACTGTACTAGCACACTGATATATTAGTTGTAAATTATAATTATATGTAAATACTGAGCCGTGCTTACATACTGATGTACTGTTAGATATAAATATGAAGCTGTACTAGTACAGGTATGTAAGACAAAGTCGTACTATCATACTGTTGTACTAGAAGAATGTACAGTGTACAGATAAATACAAACGCTGTACTAGCACACCGTTGTATTAGAAGGGTGTACTTTGTACACACATATACATACAAAACCATACTATCGCATATTGCGGGCAGTTAAGCACTTGGCGTTGCGATGACTTGGAAAAGTGTCACATTTTTATTAGTTGATATCAAGCCTTTTGTTCTGCTTTACATATAGTGCAAGATTATCAATGTATTGACAAACAGATTTTAGTATTAACTCCGGTTAAACCAGAAACACAGATAACAATCCATTATATTACATCCCAAGGAGTGGGTAAACTTTTATGAGTCGTAATATGTTTTATATGAGTTATTTACATTAAAATTATATATATATATGTTTGTATCGGCGTGTCCCCACTCCTCCCCGTGTGTGTGTGTGTGTGTGTGTGTGTGTGTGTGTTTGAAGGAGAGAGCGTGCACTGTATACATTAAATCCGTAGGTATGCTCGATTAGAAATTTGCTGATTCACTTTATCCCCACCTCATGCGAGCACACACTCACACACACATGCACACAAACACTCCCCTAATATCGAGCGGAAGGTCTGTTCGCCACAGTAGTCTGCTACAACAAGAATAGTATAAGGGGAACAAGAGGAAGAAAAGAAAAATCCCCAAAACTGACGTAGTTATAATATTTTTTTTAAAAAACGACGCCATTATTTAATCTCTCTCATTTGCAACTGTGTTGATTGTTGGCCGCAGTCTCAAATTATATGATTAACTGTCTTTGCAGGAGTGAAAACCGGAAATTGTTTATCGTTCTTGTTTGTTCACCAAGTTAGTTTTCCCCTCACTGATCCCCACTTCTCCCCGCCGCCTCCACCAACTCCTTCCTCTCTCTTATCATTCATTGCCTCTCCCTTCCTCCCACCACCGTATATAGTTATTGGATTATAGAACTGTTTGTGATTTTTAGAAAACGTGTTTTCTCAGTAATTCACCACATTCTTGGGAGAGTTATTCATGCGTGTGACTTTCGGGTCATGAAAGAAACCAGAATTTCGGTTTGGTCAGCCAACTTTTCACACAGCTTTATTTCAAGTAACTGTCGAAAAATGAAGTGCAACCTTTTCAACAAACTTCTTTTCTTTTTATTTCGTTGAAGATCTTCACACCAGAGTGTAAATTGTGATTATAGGATTGACTAATATTAATACAGTATTAGTGCAAAATCTGTTTTCAAAAACATGTATACATGTATATTTACTTTCTCTTTTAGTCTCTCAGAAGCATACAGCATGTATGCACATAGACACTTGCTGCTATTCTCTGGTTAACAAGACTGTAGCTTTTTTTCCATTTAATGTATTGATATAATTTAATATTTACCTTCTCCACCCTCAACACACCCGAGTCACTTGGTGAAACATTGACAAGAGATTTTTTTCACTGGAGCGTTTCAAATTTTAAGATGTCTGCTAGAATGATTGTATAGATATTTTCTACAGAATGAGTATAGCTGATTCTTTCAGTACTTAAAAACTCCATATAGTTTTCCTGGAATGTTTACAAGCAGAGGTTAAATTTGAGGCCTTAGTTGCTTTAAATAGTTATAGGCACATAGGGTCCTTGCACAAGGATAATGATCTATCATTTGTTTATCAGAATGTGAAGGCTCAGTGTAGCACCAGTAGAACACAATGTGGGTGAACAAGGTCCAAGTTCTATACCAGTTGTGCTGTGCACTTCTTTCAAGTTGTACACTGAAATAATTATATTGAAATTGAGATGATTCAATTCTGATGTACTGTTCATTACAGTTTTTTTAATTATTATAAATCCCTAATCTGTTGCTGATCATTTGAGTAATCTTTTGGAAAGGACATAGTTAGAGAGATGTCTGAAAAGAAGTCAGATAAGCATAGCAAACAGCAATACACACATGCCTTTTTGGTATGTTTGCCTTTTCCATCTGTATGCTGATTTGGATTATTATTATGTTAGTAACAAGCAAGAGGTCAACTTTGCACATGACTAATGTATGATTTCTGCCTTAAAGCTATGCATAGCTCTTTGACATTTCAAGGGAATTGCTGACATTAACTGAGAGCAAATATTGTCAATAAATAAGTTTTGGAAAAGACTATATAAACACAATACAAAGCCTTTGTTCTTTTTGTTAAATGGTAAACATGATGTCAAAGCTTAGATATATAATTTATATGGTTGTATTATCATGGGTGCATGTTTACTGTAAAATTTACAGTATTATGTATAATTATTTATATTACTAAGAGGTACATATTTATGAATTCTGTGTTTTAAAAGTTCACAATTTATAAAAATAATAGTCTACTCATATAATACATCTCTATCTAAAACACAAGTTATAATATATCAATAGCATAAATGCACAAAATATTTCTAAGTCCATTTTCTATCAATCAGTCAGTTAACTCACCATTAAGTTAATGGCCACCTTTCATGACCACATTTCTTTCCACTCCAAATTTAATGATTAGACAATAGAATTCTCTACAGCTTGTAAACTTTTGATTTCAACCCATTGGCTGGTCTCATTTTATAAATCTTAACCATTGGATAATAAAAATAACTCATTTAGTTAGAATTGGTTTGCATTTCATCAGCAATTTGTAGCATATTCCCAACTTGAGTGTTTACTCCAACTCTGACACTTACAAAAATACCATCATAAGGAGTGCTCAAGGTTGGGTCACTTGACAATTTATCAATTTATACAACAATTAATCTAGAAATAGGGGGCAAATTTACCCTGCTACAAAGGTATTGCATTTTTCTATTGCAAAATATCAAAGAAGCTAATGTTAGGTTTCCTACTCACTGCATTGAAAGAGGATAGCAGTATTACCTCCACAATCATAAATTGGTTAGTGTTAATCTTAGATATACAGTTGTGTGTGTGTTGTGCATGCATGTGCCTGTATTTTGGCATATGCGTGTTTGTTTATTTTATTAATACTTTGCTTCATTGATTTCATGTTCTTTCTTATTTCTGGAATAATTTGACTTTGATTACATAAACATTATTGATGAAATTATGAACTTAGATACAGTCATTTGTGAAATGTTCTAACAGTAACCATGCATATTAGCATTTATTATATATGTGAATTTAGATTATTAACCTGTAGCCTTGTGTTGAAATAAGTTTGTGTGCTTGTTGAATACCTGATCTACATCAATATCTTATTAAACGGTTTGCATGTTACATATATACATATAAATTTTAAGATTTATATTGCTGTATTGCTGTTTTACAGAAATACCTAGTTAATCTGTCAATATCATTTCTTCTTCTTCAGTTCTTTTTTAACAACTTCTGTTGAGTATCAGTTGTGAACCAAGGTCTTGGCATCTTACCAAAATTCTGGGAGATCCAAGTTTTTAGAGAGGATGTGAGTACTGCTGAGGAGCACTATTTTTAGTAGTGGGCCTGTTCTGTGGTTTCCAGGTAGTTTATTCAGATAGCCCTTTAAATCAGGTGTTATGTTCTCAAAAGCCCCTATCACTATAGATATCATTTCTGCTTTTTCTCTGGATTTCCTGTCTGAGTTCTTAGTAGTTTTCTTTTTCTTTCTTTTTTTTTTTTCTCTCATGTTTTTATCACTAGGAACAGTGACATCACTGATTCTGATTGCTGAAGTTCTGTGTGATTTATTGAGGACTACAATGTCTGGTCTTCCTGCAGGAATCACTTGATCTGTTCTTATTTCAAAGTCCTACATTATTTAACTTCTTCTGTCTTGGTAACTGCTTCTGGTTGGTTAATTCCTTCTGGGGTTTTAACTCCATAGTTCTCCATAGATTTCTATGTACGAGTTTTGTCACTTCATTGTGTCTTAGATATACCCTGTTTCAGCCAGAACCTAACACCCAGATAGTACATGTTCTGTTGTTTCATGTTTTTTCAGATTCTGCACTTGGAATCATTTGAGATTTTCATGTTTTGTTTTGTTATTATTATAGTTCATACACACATACACACAAGAAAATGCCTCCCAAACAAATAACAGAAATAATACATAAAAATAAAAATGTAATGGTGTAATGTGATTTTATATCTTCCTAATGTTAGTATTGCTTACTAATTAGTAAGTCTGTCTCATGTATGTCTGCCTATATACACAGCTTTGCACACCTCACACCCACAATCATCCCCCCCCCCCACACACACACATATACACATACACACACATCTGTCCAATGGTTTGCTAACTGTTAAAATATGCTTAACATCATTGTATACTAAAGTATAATCATACTTATTGTTGCCAGTTTATGAAGATAGTGGTGATGAGTATGATAAATTTGATCATGATAATTTTGAAGATGATTATTTTAATAGAGTATCAAAAATTAAAATCTATTTTTACGTGTGATAAGATTTGTCTGAATTACTTTTGTATTTTGTATGACCTTGTCAGATATCAGTAACTGTAAATAAATTTCATTTCATTATTTGTGTATAATTATGGTCTTGTGCTTCAGACATTAATAGCTGTCAATAAATCTTATATCATTATGGTCTTGTGTGTGAGAGTCAATATCAAACAATAAACTCTTAGTTATTTCATTACTTAATATTGTCTGTTTCATCAAACAAACATTAATAGTAGTTAATATAGTTTTATTTCATTGCTTGTGTTTATGGTCTTCTGTATCAAATATCAGAAGCAGTTAATAATTTCATAATTCATTTTTTGTATATGTTATTTTGCCATGAGCTTTTAAATATTATGTTTATAAAATTATAATTTTGTATGTGCATTTGATAAAACAAAAGTATGTATTTATAATCGTGTTTTTATTACTAGGTTTTCCAGTTCAGTTTGTCAGTACTAAGCCATTGTTTAGTCATGAGTTAAGATTTTTTTTCCTCAGAGAAATTTTATTAGGAATGAATGTAACAAAAAAATAAATTAATTTAGTTATAAATCTTATGTACTTTTGTTATTCATGACTATCATCCATTCCCAGTTAAAATGTATTAATTTTTTTTTCTTTTGCAGGTAAGACATTTTACAACACCAATTTTCAGATTTTTCGCACTTTTTTGCTCCAGCATCTTGGTTTTTAAACTTCTTAAAAACACAGGACAAATGAAAAGTAAAGATGGATGCTACCTATTAATTGAGTTGAAAGGCAGGAAGTAAAGAGAGAAAAATAAATTTATCATTCATTATTTTTACTTAAAATTTTTATCTATCTTCCTGTCTATCTATCTGGCCATCCATCCATTCACTCACCACCCATTCATTCATATATCCATCCATCCACACACACATACACACACACACACACACACACACACACACACACACACACACACACACACACACACACACACACACACACACACACACACACACACACACAGAGTAATACAATTTTTTTTTTTAAAGTGGTTTCTTTTGAGTGAGTATATTTGTGTATTATTGAATGCAACTGATCACATATATATTCATTAAACCCAGATCTGTCATTGCTTGTAAATATTATAACTTAGTAATGTTGTTAACTTGTATGCATCATCAGCCATTCCTTGTTATATGTATAAATATTTAGCACAGCCTTATGGTTTTATTTCTTGATATGTACCAATTGTGTACATGCAAATTTAAAGTGTATGTGTGTATATGAAAACAACCATTGATGGTGATTAAGTTTTAATATACATAAAATCATTCATAATACATTTTTATTATTTTTAGTTTTATTGAAATTAGTGATTTGTGTTACATTATACTAAACTGACAGACCTCACCCTTTCTTACAATGTATATAAGCAATCCTATAACAACAATAAATGAATGAAAATAAAACAGTAAACTATATTGAGAAAGAGAGAATTATAATTTATGTTAATAGTTATTGTTCACCAACTATTAATTCTGAAAATTAGAGGCATTCTCTCCCTTCTCCCTTTTTATTATTATATTGTTTATTTCCTCTCGTTAAAATTTGATTTTAGAATGTTAATATTAAATTATCATTCATTTTCTTCACATGAATCTCTTAGTTTTGATTCTGTTTATTATTAAATGCTACACCAATGTATAGATGTTTTATGTTTTTACTTAGTTATGGTTATAAAACTATTCCCTATTTTCCATTATAGATTTTGAAAATCATCTTTTATTTTTGGGGGAACTTGAGAGTGAAAGTTTCATAAGTGTATACCTTCAGAAGCACCTATTAGAATCTCTTTAAAATGTTGCTTGCTTTTTATCATTTAAAATGAGAAATAATTTATATCGTTTTCCCAATTATTTATATATATATATGCATATACAAGGTGTGACAAATTCAGTTGTCTGCAGGTCAGGCATTTGAAAAGTGATATTGCCTTATCTGTTCGTATAAGTTTTGATGATATAATACTGTGAGCACAGAATATGTTTAAAAAGAATTGTCACTGATATATGATCAAACAAGAAGGCAACCATTGTCATTATTAACATGGGCTTAGAAAAGATGATAAACTGTTGAAAACCATTTATAATTTATTTAATAACTAATAGTTTTTTTGTCTGCAAGAAAAGAAAAAAATATAAAACATTATTATTGTTTCTGCATCTCTATGAAATGGGGAAAAGCTTTCTTTGCTTGTTAGATTTTGATGGGGAAATAGAGGTTGAAATTTGGACAGCCACTGACAGGTAGATGATCTCTATTCCAGCTGTCCAAAGAAATGGCTAATAAAGATGATGTACCCATTATATTTACTTTCAGTTTTTCAGCATCCAACTCTTTGTTAACATTTTTTTTTTTAACACAGTAAATAGCTTGCACATTTACTTAATAATTTATGGGCATGTCCTATTATAAGCATTGTTTTGTACATATTTATTTTAAACCCTACTCAACAACAAAACAAACACAAATAATTGTACTTTAAATAGCTTGTAGTTTATCAATAATGTGTGGATATTTTTATAACATTTAAGAAAAGCAACACAACAAATAGTTTGCATAGTTTTTCAAGTGTGGTTATTTTAAATTACTTTTTAAAAATTCAGAGATGGCAAATAAACTAACTAATCAGCACATTTGTGTCAATAATTTTTAGACAATGAATAGTTGAATAAATAGTCTTTTTAAAAATTCATGGGCATTTATTAAAAAACTCATTACTTAGTATACATAATTGGTGGGCATATAAATAGTTATTTTATGATTTTTTATTTTTATTTTTAGAACTCAAGATGAAACATCAGTTAGCTGGCACATTTTAAATATAATTTGTAGGCATATATCATTTCAAACATAAAATATTTTGCACAATTTTTCAATAATTTGTCATTATAGTTTTGTCAGACAGTATCCATTTATTGGTATAAGAAAAAATCAGTTCTCTGTTTTATCTTTGTTTTTGAAAGGGTTTAGAAATTATTCATTATTTATTAAATTGTTGTTTTTGTCCAGAAATTTAAAGACACAGATGCATATAGAAAAATATTAAAAAAGCCTGAGAGGTATGCTAATACAAAACATGTAATGATGTGTAGTAACTATTATTATTTTTTATTATTCAAAACTTTGCTACAAGCTCACTTTATTGGAATTTATCCATTTTTCACACCACCTGGTGCACTCATGATGAAATTAATTAAATGTCATATTGTTCTTTGCAATTAAAATATTGTTCTGTCAAGTAATGGTTTTAAACATGTAACTTTATGATTTTTGTTCTTGTTTCTTATATTATTATGTTTTCACTTGATAATTCTCTGAAGATATAAGTATATAAGATAGTCTTTACTACTAGGCCGAATAATCTTTTATATTGCCTCTTCAAGCCTGTGAATAAATTACCATAATGATATGCATACACACATACACACACACACAATGAAAGCTTTCTGTGTTTTTACTCCTTTGTCTTAAAATGAAATGACACTGAATAAAATGAAATGTTTTTGTTTATAATTCATACTACCATTTAGAAGATAGCTGCATTGAGAATGGCTCCAGTTTTGATTTAACATCTTTGCATAATTCAGAATTATTTATTTTACAATATAACTAGATATCTTTAGGTTAAAATATATTTTTACACTTATTATTATTGTTTAAGTTAAACAGTGTAAATCATTAAAAGTATTATTTTGTTTTAACCTGTATGCTCAAATATAGAAAAGAAGAAACTTGTTCTTTTTTGTTCTCTGGAAGTGCATTCAATTGAAACTATTTATATATTTATAATTTATTTGCAGTATTTAGTTAGCAGTAGATAAGTTTTTAAAGGAATTCATTCCACATGTATTTTGACATAGTTTTGTTTTGTCATGTGACACACAACCCGCAGTATAAGGCAGCCCTTCACAGAATAGAAGGGAAGTAACTTCTTGCAGAATGTGCCAATTGCCTTAGCATAGTTATGTTTGCATACCTAGTTAGCATCATAAAAAGAAATTAAGGGAACCAATGCATCATAAAAATTCAGAATGTTTTAAGGATATATAAATACAAAAAAGAATTACAAAACTTCTTTTGTAATTGTTTTTGATAGTAAATGCATGAAGCTTTTTGAATTTTCCTGTTGCATTGTTTGTTCGTATTATCATATCAATACTAGTCAGTGTGTTACCTTAAAGTTTTAACTCAGTTTAAAATAATTTTTGTTTGGAATGAAAATATGACTATTTTTAATTGCAACTGTATTCTTTCATTTCATATTATTATTTTTTTTTAAAGTACTTTTTAAGAATTAGCACTGTTTATTCAAGATATATGTTCCTGAAACCCTCCCTTCAACAAACATCTTGTAAATGGAATAAATTATTTAATTTCATTTTATCTATATGTCTGTGTTTATCTGTCTCTCTTTCTCATTGTTATATTTTCATTGTCTTAAGACAACTTGAGATAAGTTGCAGTTGGTAAGGAAGAATTATGGTTCCATTATTCACTTTTGATCTTTGGAAACGAGCACTTTATATTGTCTAGATATTATCCTGTTAGGTTTACCTAACATGTGACTGTAAAGAAATAGACAGCACTCATTTTATTTTACTTATTTATTATTTTTTATTTGTATGTGTGTGTGTGTGTGTGCTTGCGTGCTTGCATGCACACATTTAAATTTGATTTTTCATTCGACTTAAAAGTGTTTCATTATATAGTTACAGACTGTAAATTTTAATTGAAAGTAATTTCTGCCACAATAATGGTACTAATGTGAATTTAATGTCTGATATCACCTTGGTGCTAATCTGAATGTGCAGAGGCAAGTTGTGGAGGAGAAATGCAAGGTAGATTTTTCCCCTCTGTTTGTTTATTTATTTATTTTCTGTGAATTTTTATTGCATTTGCCAGAATTAAGAACCTGATGCATGTAGACCTCTATTAGAAAATAAAATAATCCACCCACCCCCACTCTTTTGAATAATTATGGGTTTATAGATGTCTTATAATTTGAGTGCTAAAATTAGACAAATTAGTACCAACGATGAAACAAACTACTTTCTTTACAAAAAGTTACTTATTCACTTAAATATTTTTGGGGAATTTGTTTTATACTTATTCATTAAAGATTTCAAAGGGTATATATTTTTCATAACAATCATAATTTTGAGAGTGTAAGAGAATAGTAAATTTTAAAGGACAAGGACAAGATATTTGGGCAGTATGCAAGAATAGAAATGTTTCATCAGTTTACAAAGTAATTGCATTCAAGTATAAAGGGAAAGTAGCTAGTAAATGCTCTTAATATGAAACTTATACAGAATATTAAAACTCTTGAAATTTGCTTAATTGTGCATGAAACTATATTGCTAACTTTTAAGATGTGTCAAAAATCAAAAATAATCTTACTGCATTGTACAGCCATGATTTTAATGTCTTTAGAGAATCTGAAAATTTGCATAAAACCTCAAAATAGTCTAAATATAAATAAAGTCTTAAGTTTTAAGTGAAGTAAGTTTTACTGCACAATTTCTATTACAACAATAATAATTAAGAATTATTTTGAATAGTGAATTGTTCTCATGTTCTCATTAAGTAAACATTGAGTTGATAAACGAATTCATTAAAATTTATACACAATACTACTAATGATTAAGCCCTAAATAATAATAAAAATAATCTTGCCCTAAATCCTCTCAGTCAAGCATCCAGAAAACTGGATTAGGATACAAAATGAAATCAAGCTAGATTATTAGCCATTTAATGTACATGGACAATATTAAAGCTTTACAGTAAAATTAATGTGACATCATTTTGTTGATCAGTACTGTCAAGATCTGCAATGAGAATATTAACTTTAAGTTTGGCCTTGAGAAATGGGGAAGAATTATTGTCCATAAAGGCAGGATCAAAACAACAGAAGGCATACAATTCGACATCGGAAAGATCAGTGATGTTTCAATGAAAAGGGGATATAAATATCTGGGGATGATACAATATCAAGAAATATACAGTGAAGTCCATAGTTAAGAGAGTATGAAAAATGGGTTAGACAAATCCTAAGTCCAAGATAAATACAACAAATGAAATAAATGATCTAGACTGGAAAACAAAGAAAACTATTCGCAATACATAAAATTAAGAAGCAGACTTAGACAGGCTGTATTTGTCTCAGAAAATGGGTGATAGAGGCCTCAAGAAAATCAAAGATGTCATTGAAGATAAGTTATGGGCCTGTGGCCTCTTCTGGAATAAGAACAAAGATGAGCCACTGAAAGAAGTAGTAAAGATTAGTGAATTATACCCACCCACACACACACACAAAGAAACATGGAAGAAAGCAACAAAACAGAAATGAGCATAAACCTCTCCATGGCCAGTATATGTGACAAGCTGATAAAACATCACCAAAACAGTCAACATACAGATAGTTGAAAGAGGTAGGATTGAAAGCAGAAACAAAAGCACTAATAATAACTGCACTAGATCAAGCACAAAACACAAAATCACACAAAACAAAATCATGCAAATCTCTAATAATTCCAAATGTAGACTGCAAAACCATGGATGAAACAACTGAACATATATTTTGTGGTTGTCAGATTCTGGCTGGAACAGAATACACCAAAGACATAACAAAATGACAAAACTCATACATAGACATCTATGTGAGGACTTTGGAGTAAAAAAAAAAAAACCAGAAAAAGCATTGATACACCAATCTGAAGCAGTTGCCAAGACAGAAGTCAAAATACTGTGGGACTTCAAGATAAGAACAGATTGAGTGATTCTTGCACAAGACCAGACATTGTAGTTCTCATTCTAACAGAACAGCAACAATCATTGATGTCGCTGCAAGTGATAGAAACATAAAAACAAAAGAAAGAGAAAAATTCCAGGATCTCAGATTAGAAATCCAGAGACTATGGAATGTAAAAGTAGAAGTGATACCTGTAGTGATAGGATCATCAGGGAACATATGTTTGAGTTCAAAGTAATCTGAATAAACTACCTGGAAACCACAGACTTGCCCCACAACTCAAATCAGCACTCCTCGGAAGTGTCCACATCCTCTGTAAAATCTTGGATCTCCCAGAGTCTTGGTAAGATTCTGAGACCTTGGTTCATAACTGACAGTTAACAGAAGTCATGGAAACAGCGGAATAATAATAATACATTTTGTTAATTTTAAATTTAGCTGTTAGGAAGTAACATTTTTTTTAAAGAATTATGTTGCTTTATTTAAGATATTTCTTCACATTTAAATTAATGATTAAAATTTCATATATACATAAGTAAAAATTTATTATTAAAATAACAAAATAATTTACAAAGACCTATATAGTTGTTTTTTTCATCAGTTTAAACTATAGAATATTGTTGCTAGTTTAACATATCCAGTATTCTTTTTGAGTAGACTAGCATTTAATAATTATGTGAATGTTTGAGACAGATCTAATTAAAATAATAATTACCTACACATTGAAGATTAAAAAAAATAAACACCCTTGATATTTAAAATGAAGAAATATTAGAACAGCTTATTTGCAATATATTATGTATTGGCATGGAAAAAGTATTTATTAACATTCATGGACACATTATTAAAGAAAAGGAAAATTATTAGCCCTCTTTTATAAAATTAAGAAATGACAGAATTGATTACAATGCATAATGTTTCTATCTGGAAATTTTTTTATTAACATTGGCGTATTAAAAGAAAATGAACGGCATGCTAATAAGCTTTGAACTCTTTAACTACAACCACTATTTACCTTTCATCCTGCACATTACACCTGTATGAATTGACAAATAGTTGCATGTTGGTAGCTTTCCATTCTTAACATGTCGGACTTTTCATCTTCATTCAGCACTTTCTTTTTCCTGTCTGAAAGTAGAACGGCATTATGGCATCCTCATTTGGATTTTTTACAGTCTTTCTTAAAGCGTATAATTTTTCTGCAGTGAGATACCCCACCCCTTAATCTAGCAGGTTTTTAAACTCTGGTTTATCTGCATGTGATAAATCTGTAAATGCATGATATTTAGTATTGTTTTGATTATGGTATACTTTGCACATTGATGATTAGCTATATTTTAAAACTATATTACAAAATGAGATATTAACTGCTTTTTAATACATGAAGTAAGACAAGAACACCTGTGAACGTTAGAAACATGAACTATCTTTTTGATAGTTAACTAAATACATGTAATATGTCTATCATTCTGTGGATAAACTTTATCATTCATGCACTTTAATTCCATTTTCTTTGAAGTATTAATGAAAGAGGGGCAACATTTTAAGTTTAAAGAAAGGTATATTTTAAAAAAAATATTGTTGTTAGAAACAATATTTATATAAAATAAAAATGTTAAACCTGATTATATTTGATTTCTTATAAAGAATAATTTTAGTTTTAACAGTTAATATCAGTGTGAACAGATTTGAGAATTTTAAATTCTAGGTGTTGGGTAACATTTGCACATTTCATTTGAGTTGACTTTCTTGCAAGCATTCAGTAATTCACACAAAATGTTAAAAATCTAAACGAAAGTTCTAGATGACTTTTATTTTAAAAATATAATTACATATACTATATTCTATTATATATTGTTGGCTTTAAATAGAAACTGTCATTGTGAATTATTACTTCATCATTTCGTCAGAAACTAAGATTTGATAACAACAAATTTCATTAATTGACTACTAGTTTTGTTGTACGCAGTTTTGCACAGTGAATTCCAATATATTAAATTAATTAAAGTTTACTTAATATTTAATTTAATGTATGTTTAGAATGTTATTCAAAACACGTTTAAAAAAAAAAACAACAAAAAACAAAACAATTGAAAGGGAAGCAACTCCTGTCACATAGAGACGGATCTAAATCGTTACTTTCCCTTGAATTAAACCTAGTGTTTGTATTTTACACTGGAATAAAAATCCAAATGACATAGTGACAATATTTTTTAATTAAAATTTTTAAAAGCTTTGCCCGATGGAGAGAGAAATTTATTAATTGAACTAAGCATTTTACTAACATTTTACATGGGTTTTGAATTTGGCACTTGAATAGGCATTTACTTAATAAAGTTACACAGTGATATTCAGTGTTTTACTGACTTATTTTTAATATATGTTTACCTGTACCAAATTGGGGCCAATACATTAAGTTTTTGTCATCAGGATAAACATATTTTACTTTGAAATTACAATTAGTTTATCACAATTACTGGTTTTACATTTATATTTTTCATGACTGGAATTTCTAGAAGAGAATTAAAAAAACTCATACAAACTTAGCTATCTGTTTGATTTATTTAACTTATGGATCTCTAGAATGTTGAAAATATACTTCATTTATAAATTTACATTAATTAATAAAATGCTGATTAAACAAATAAACAAATAAAATGGTTTTAAAAAATAACTCTGAAAGAGATTTAACACTTCTACTCAGGAATTAGAATTATTCATGACTTATTATTAATTTAATTGTTATACTTTAGACTGAATATTTTTACTTACATATATATATATTAAAGTTAAATATATGTAAATCTATTCCTCATACAATACTTCTTTATTTAAAAATTATAATTATTACTTTTAATGAAGTGATTGCATTTTATAGTTGATATTGCATTTTATAGTTGATATAAATGATTTCGATCTGCTGCCTAAAACAAATTAAATATTGAAAAGGAGAATGCTCTTGTAGTTGTATTATGTCTAGTACTAGTAGTTTTCTTTCTTTTTCTTTCTTTATATACATATATTTATATAGTTGTGCCCCCTTCTCTCCCCCCACCCCCTCCGCTCAATTATTTTTTTGTCCAGTATAAACTTGTCAGCTATGAGAAAAGTTTGGCTTTCATTTTTTATTGTTAAGAATTGCCTACTGATTACAATATGCATGATTTCTTTAGCTTCACTTCTATTTTTTTTTGTGCACATAATTTGCATGATTATGCAGTATTTATTTTTGTTTTGTCTTTGGCAGAATTCTTCAGCAATGTGTATATCTATATTGGGTTTAGTTTGTGGTGGATACAATTATTATTGTGTTTTCATTAATCTAGTCTAGTGTCTTGTTACTGTTAATATTAGATGTTAATAGTGCATTTACCTCTCAGCTATAAAAGTGTTTGAATGCTTTATTAGTATCTATCTGTCTATCTATCTATCTATCTATCTATCTATCTATCTATCTATCTATCTATCTATCTATCTATCTATCTATCTATCTATCTTTCACACACACACATTGATAATGATGCAGATGTTTAACAACTATTTTACTATTTATTTTTATTTTCTTTTATTTTCACTTTTGTTTTTGATTGTAGTTATAAATGACTGCACACATTTACTACTCTTGCAGCTTTGCTAATTCTATGGTATCTTTAACAACAGCTGTACAGCATGATTTCATAATTTTATTGCTTTATTTAATGCTATTTTATTATTTTTCCTTATCCTTTCTGTTTTTTAAAAAATTGTTGACAGAATTAACATTTTGATACTTTGCTTAAATTTAAATAATGATTTGATTGTAATAATTTATTTCAGATAATATTTATTTTGGAGTTTTCAGTATCTGTGATATATATAAGAGAATATTTCTAACTTTGACATTCTTTCAGTTTGTCTAATCTTTTTGTGTATTTGTGAATGTATTTGTGTGTGTGTATGTTTGTTTATGTCTCCATGTGTGTGAATTGCTTGAGTTATATGGTTTATCCAGTAAAGTTTGATTTCCCAGTCTTCATAACTTTAGCATCCTGAATCAAATGTTTTCTGTTTTGTAAATATAACACTGTCTTTATTCACTTTATTATGTACTTTTGAATTCTCTGTGTGCTAATAACCTAACAAATGCAGTTTGTTTGAGTGTGTTTATTTTGTTCTAATAATGATATTAATATTCCATTAATGCTACTACACAACTAAGCACTGATTGTAGCACTAGGTGATAATGACAGTGATTAATGATTACCACAGAGTTTTTGTGAAATATGAAAATCAATGATTAGATTATATAGGATATTGATTTTGTTTTTCTTTTCGAAAGTAAAAACTGATAAAAATCATTTAATGATTTACTGTACTTGAGACTTTTTCATCTAATAAAATAAAACTAAAATTGCATATATGCACATGAATTTTGCTGTATTAAAAACAAAATTACTAGTTTTTATGACTGCATATTGGCATATGAGTGGGCATATTAACAATATTTCATCTCTTTTTCAAAGTTAAAAATAATGTTAAATATAGAATATTTGTTATCTATTCCAAAACTTATAGTTTAAAAATGTGGACAGAGGTATTGTGGGTATTTCTCATGCTGTGCTTTCAAAGAGTTATTGCTCTTTTCAGAGGTGATAAACCCCTTAAGGTATGGTGGAATAGTGGGAAGAAATTTAGACTCAAGGGAAATCACATCTTGGCCAGAGCATGACAAAGACAGGTTGCGAAAAAGTGTTGAGTCAGGCTGTCCTTTTTATGATTAGGATTTCCCTCATTATTATTGAGAAAACCAGCTAAATCTGTTATTTTATGAGCAAATAAAACACAGGTCCAGAGATATGGATTTTTCTTTTTTTTTAGTATGTTATGGATATAACCTTTTAGACTAACATTTTAAGTTTTATTTGTATTTTTATTCATAATTCTGTTGACATAATTTATTTTAATCATTATACAATAACAGACAGTAATTACTATGAAAACTATGAGTACTACTGGTAAATTGATGACTTCAGATTGCTGGCCGATTCTCTGTATTACTGGTAAAACTTAACTTCATATTATTGGCTGATTCTCAGCATTATTTGTAAAACTATGACTTCAGATTATTGGCTGATTCTCAGTACTACTTGTAAAACTATGACTTCAGATTATATGCTGGTTCTCATCAGATTATTGGTTGATTCTCATCGATTTATTGGCTGATTCTCAGTACTACTTGTAAAATTATGACTTCAGATTATTGGCTGGTTCTCATCAGATTATTGGCTGATTCTCAGTACTTGTAAAACTATGACTTCAGATTATTGGTTGATTCTCATCAGATTATTGGCTGATTCTCAGTACTACTTGTAAAACTATGACTTCAGATTATTGGCTGGTTCTCATCAGATTATTGGCTGATTCTCATCAGATTATTGCTGATTCTCATCAGATTATTGGCTGATTCTCAGTACTACTGGTAAAACTATGACTTCAGATTTCAAGTCTATTCTTAGTGCTATTAAAATTTGAATTCAGATTTCAAGTCTATTCTTAGTGCTATTAAAATTTGAATTCAGATTTCAAGTCTATTCTTAGTGCTATTAAAATTTGAATTCACATTTCAAGTCTATTCTTAGTGCTACTAAAATTTGAATTCACATTTCAAGTCTATTCTTAGTGCTACTAAAATTTGAATTCACATTTCAAGTCTATTCTTAGTGCTACTAAAATTTGAATTCACATTTCAAGTTTATTCTTAGTGCTACTAAAATTTGAATTCAGATCTTTCCATTTGCAGTATTGCTGCAGCTGTAAATTCAGTCCATTGATTCTCTGTACTTACACTTATGAATTCACATTCAGATAAAAAGATTTCATTTGGATTGATCTTATTTATAATGTTTGATTATTTATATTATTGAGATATAATTTTGTAGTCATAATCAGTAAATTTACCTTTATTATCTAGATTAATTATACTGTGTGTTTTGAATTAAAAATAGGGAAAATGGAATTTGACTTGTAAAACTCTTAGCATTTAAAGATTTTAATTTCATGTAAGATTTTTAAACAGTAAATACATTTAAACATACTTAAGACTTACAACTGAGAAAACAACATGAATAATAATTTTACATTAAATTCAGATATAATTCTCTTTTTTATGTTCTTTTTTTTTATCGGCTAAATTAAAGAAATGAACAGGGGTAAAGAAATGAATAAAAAGAAGAAATAAAAAATGTCAAAAGGGAAAGATAAGGCAAGGAAGCGATATCTGTTTCCAAGAGCTGGATACGTTTAGTTCTCTAGCTGTTCAAATCATAGACTTGGAAACCCTAGGGTTTTTATTATTATCGCTTGGTGATATGTTTCTAAGAGTTACACAAGTTTAGTTCTCTAGTTGTTCAAATCATAGACTTGGAAACCTAGAGGTTTTTATTTTATTATTATCGCTTAGTGATATGTTTCCTAGAGTTATGCAAGCTTAGTCCAAAAGTTGTTTAAATCATAGACTTGGAAACCTAGGTTGTTGAGTATTTTTATCACTTAATGAAATAAGTTTTATAGTCATTCAAATCATAGACTTGTAATCCTAGGTTTGTTACTACTTTCATTTAGTCTTGGAATACCGTCTTGCATTTGATCATGATTTGTTTCTTCGGATCTAATCATACATTTTTAGCACACGTCAAAGCTATCACAAATCCACTTATGCATTTGAAGTCGGCAAAGATAGGAATTACGTTCATCTTGCCCTTTCTGTTTGATAGACATGCAAACTAATGGAATTCATACTATACAGATGGGGCACGTGAAAACAGATGGTCACATTAGGAGTCTGGGTGGGGATGGCCACCTGTAATGTGAGCTGTCGGACGTATTGTGATTTTGTTTCATTTATCAAGCAGCTGTTTCTTTCTGGGCCTTCAGTTCCGCGAAACAACTGTCATTAGCCAAGACTGAAAGTCGAGCAGGAATCGTCTCCATTCTGTACCCGCACTCTTACCACTTCTTTTACAGCCCCTACTGAACAGGAGGTACCACTCCTTTTACTTCCTTTCAGTGACAGGAGGTACCGCTCCTTTTACTGCCTTTCACTGACAGGAGGTACCACTCCTTTTACTTCCTTTCAGTGACAGGAGGTACCACTCCTTTTACTGCCTTTCACTGACAGGAGGTACCACTTCTTTTACACCCCCGCATCTTTCCAGGTACAGGACGTGCCACTAATTTTACACCCCTTAGGGACAGGAGGTGCCACTTCTTTTATATCCTTTCAGGAACAAGAGGTACCACGTATTTTATCCCCTGCATCCTTTCAGGGGCAGGAGGTGCCACTTCTGCATCCTTTTATTACATCTTAACAAGAACAGGAGGTAGCACGGAAGGTAGGACACTAGGCTTATTCGCAAGTGACCCGGGTTTGATCTCAACTCGGGGTGAAAAACTTGTTTGGTTATCTTGAAGTGCTCCCCAAGTTATGTCAGCGGGCAGTCTTGTGCATCGAACGCAATGAGCTGTACACTTGGAGTAGCAGTGAGGGTGTATAGTGCCGTATTGATAGGATAATCAAACTATAAATGTTTATAGTAACATTTATGTATATTTAAAGATAAAATCGTATTTTCTATACTAAAAACAATACATTGTTTCTTGAACAACAAAACACAAAAAGACCTTTAATAACAGAAGGCTGATCATAATTAAATCACAATTGAATTTATTATTGCCAATTTTTTGTAGGTGTAAAGTTTGGCTTACACGACTACCACTAAACGTAATTAATACATGTATTTACTTTACATGATTTTGTGATAATTATTAATTTGAAAATGTTCTTTTACCAACTTTATATATTTTTTACGAAAAATTAAATTCAGTTTTTAAGTATGAGCAATACGTATTCACACATACACATACACACACACCACACACACACACACACACACACACACACACACACACACACACACACACACACACACACACACACACACACACACACACACACACACACACACACACACTCTCTCTTACCTTTTTACTCATCTGTGTGCGTGGGTGTGTGAATGTATGGGATATTATTCTTTATATAAGTTTGACTAAAACTTTTGCACTCAACACTAAAAATACGTAAGCGTCTCTCTCTCTCTCTGACAGAATCAAGACTAAGCCCGATTTCATCACTCTTTGAAAATGAATTTCTGTTCTTTTTCTTTAACTTAATGTCTGCACTTCATTTTAGACAAAGTCATCTCTAAGTCTGATTTATGTCTCGAACAAAGTCAATAATCTTAAGTTTAATCGTTACACTCTTTAACAGTTAAAATCAATCGTACCTTCTGACCTCTTCTAAGCATAATATATTGTTCATCAGTAGCAGGAAGTCAAGAGTAAGCGTGACCTCTGCTTTCTTTCTCTAACAAAGTTCCAAAACTAAACCGGATCTGAGCTTTTGTTGTCTGACACAGGTTCAGAACTAAACCGCACCTGAGCATTTGTTGTCAGACATAGGTTCAGAACTAAACCGGATCTCAGCGTTTGTTGTCAGACATAGGTTCAGAACTAAACCGGATTTCAGCGTTTGTTGTCAGACATAGGTTCAGAACTAAACTGGATCTCAGCGTTTGTTGTCAGACATAGGTTCAGAACTAAACCGGATTTCAGCGTTTGTTGTCAGACATAGGTTCAGAACTAAACTGGATCTCAGCGTTTGTTGTCAGACATAGGTTCAGAACTAAACTGGATCTCAGCGTTTGTAGTTAGACATAGGTTCAGAACTAAACCGGATTTCAGCGTTTGTTGTCAGACATAGGTTCAGAACTAAACCGGATTTCAGCGTTTGTTGTCAGACATAGGTTCAGAACTAAACTGGATCTCAGCGTTTGTTGTCAGACATAGGTTCAGAACTAAACCGGATTTCAGCGTTTGTTGTCAGACATAGGTTCAGAACTAAACTGGATCTCAGCGTTGTTGTCAGACATAGGTTCAGAACTAAACTGGATCTCAGCGTTTGTAGTCAGACATAGGTTCAGAACTAAACCGGATTTCAGCGTTTGTTGTCAGACATAGGTTCAGAACTAAACCGGATCTCAGCGTTTGTTGTCAGACATAGGTTCAGAACTAAACCGGATTTCAGCGTTTGTTGTCAGACATAGGTTCAGAACTAAACTGGATCTCAGCGTTTGTTGTCAGACATAGGTTCAGAACTAAACTGGATCTCGGCGTTTGTTGTCAGACATAGGTTCAGAACTAAACTGGATCTCAGCGTTTGTAGTCAGACATAGGTTCAGAACTAAACCGGATCTCAGCGTTTGTTGTCAGACATAGGTTCAGAACTAAACTGGATCTCAGCGTTTGTTGTCAGACATAGGTTCAGAACTAAACTGGATCTCAGCGTTTGTTGTCAGACATAGGTTCAGAACTAAACTGGATCTCAGCGTTTGTTGTCAGACATAGGTTCAGAACTAAACCGGATCTCAGCGTTTGTTGTCAGACATAGGTTCAGAACTAAACCGGATCTCAGCGTTTGTTGTCAGCCAAAGTTTCAAGACTAATATCCAATCTCTGTGCTGTTTTTAAAATAAATTTAAAGACTAGACGGGATATCTGTACTCTTTGTCAGATATAGGTTCAGTACTAAACCGAATATCTGTGCTTTTTACTTGACATAAGTTCCAGACTAAACCGGATCCCTGGGCCCTTTTTCTAATAAAGTTGCGAGACCTTCTAAGCTCTGTGCAGTTTCTCTGATAAAGATTAAGTCAACGGGATATCTGTCTGTTTGTCTGATAAAGGTTCCAAACCGATTACTGTATTATCTCTCTGGCATATAGGATGGTGGAATACGTTTTTTTTTTTTTTTTGTCGATTGTTGAACTCCTTTGAGATCATTTGTGTATAATGGCAAAAGATTCACCTCTCTTGAGATGGCACGCCATAAAACGCCCAATCTCATGACAAGAACGATCAACATTCATTCTTGCGCAGTTTTAAAACTGAGGTCGAATAAAGTGTTTTACAAGTCCTTTCACTGATGTCTGCTCTTAAGTAATGGCGTACTAACATTTTGAAAAAAACTGTTTTGTTGTTAATCATACTTGTAAGTCTTTGAGAACACACAAACACGCACACAGAAACAAATTAAAAAATAAAGCAATCAGTAACACTTTTTTTTATCTAATGAGAAAAAGCGAGTAATATTGCATACGTAACCACACGAAATATTTAGTTCGATTGCGAACATGACAGAGATAATCGCTCACTAGATATAGTTAATAACGAGCAGCACCAACAAAACACTCACACCTCTCAATACTTTCTTCACATCTAGAGAATAGTTTATTATTATTAGTAGTCGTTCTTGTTTTTTTTTAAAAGAATTAATTAAAGTTTGATTTCACTGGAATTAAATGTATTCATTGCAACTAACACCGCAATTTCTCCACCTCAAAAAAGTCCCTTACCCCCAAAACAACAGTTGCACAGTTTTTAGTGCCACGAAGAAAATACTTTCAAAAGTAATCCTAATCTATGAGCGATTTGTTGTCCAGCACTTTTGAATGTGTGCATGCGTGCTTTATATATATATATATATATATATATATATATATATAGTGTGTGTGTGTGTGTGTGTGTGTGTGTGTGTGCTGCTCCACTAAATTACAGTTGAAGTTTAGTTATAGAGACTTTAAATGTGTCCCTAGGGTTTGATTTAGCTGCTGGGTTTCCAGTGTCAGATGACGACGTCAGCATTAACGAAACCATTCTATATTTAGACCACTGCAGTCACGGTGGAATGTTTATTAGCGAAATATATTGATTAAGTAGGTGAATATTTGAAAGTTTGTTTGAATACACCTACATAGGAGTGTATGGTTTTCATTCAAAGAAGCACTTCTCTTTCTTTGTATATGCGATGCACTCATTTATATTAGTGCATTGAAAAGGATGTGTTGTACTATTTATTTCTGACGTTTCGCAAACCTTTCTCCAAATCTTTTTTTTATAATGTCTTCTTTTTCACACTCCTCTTTTAAATCCATCAGAATTTGAAAAGGACCATCGAAAAATTCAGCTCTTCTATGTTGATCTTAATTACGCTTAAGATAGGGAAGGGATCCTTATATCTGATTCTAGAATTTATGTTTAAAACTTTTCTGTTCAGTGAGGTTGGGAGATATGAGGAAAAATCCCTAATTAATGAATATTAATATTTAATGATGATGATGATGATAAGAGAAGTTAGTATTAGAATAAAAGAATAACATGAATCATAATAACATTTTCCGAAAATGAGCTTGTAAATGTTGATTCACTTATTTCTACTTAAATGTATGCCTCCCTTTTTATTTTGTTGTTGCTTGATTTTTAAAAAAGTCAAAACCGAATATCAGTTGTTAGATTTATTTAGTCCATGAGCCTTGGGCTTGTCAAACCTGTATGAACACTTGCATTTTATGATTTACAGATCCAGGTTTTATTCTGTTCGCTTATGCCATGAGAGTATTGAATATACAGCCCCAAATAGAACTAAATCAGTTTACAGATCTTTGTTCAGGCTATCATACGATCGCATCTTGCTGCCTGTCATTTTAGAGTTATCTCTAATCCGCCCAGCATTTACAACACACACTATAAGGGAGTCGAAAGCTGTACGAAAACCATGTAAAGTTACAAATAATAAACGCGATTCAATTCGTTTGCATCAAAATAAACTTTAAAAATACAACTTAAATTAAAGAAACCTTTTAGAAAAATTAATCAAATGCATTGGGAGGGTGGGGTATTATGAGTTCGCATGACATGGTCATAGATGGGATAAATACGTACAGCTCTAAGAAATAATTTTTTTTTAAATGTACATGTCTACAGCCCACTCACCGAAAAGCTTAACAAAATCAGAACGTACGTTTGCATACAGTTACATAATATACAGAGTTCTTGTTCTTTGGCTGAACAACATATCCGAGTACGTAGAAGATTGTTTCTTTGTATGGGACTAATTATAAAGCATCCTATGTATTGTTGCTATTTGCTAATAAATATGTGGTTGACTTTTTATTTTTTTTTTGTTTTCTGTTTTTTTGTTATTAAGTGTCGCTCATATTTTTGTATCCAAGGAGTCTGTCAAACTATCGAACTTAGAAGTTATTGTTCAGAAGAGGTGATGCTCTTGAAAGACAACATATTGTTACAGTTTTTAATGGATTGAATATAATACATTTTTTGGTTTCATAGTTTAGGACTCGATGCTATTAGTTATTAGCAAAATCCGAAATGAAAGATTACTGAACATGTTTTAGAGAGATATACTGCATTTAGATACAATTTCAAATCTTGTCTCTTGTAATACAGACTTGTAAAGATCATCGACATATGACAGATTCAGTTGTTAACGTTTGTGATGGTAGGACATCGTTCTGATAACACACTTAACATCACAAGGGGAGAGATGAATATCCAGTGATGCCATTTGCTTGCAGTTAGTAGTACACTTGCTAAACATAGTTTGTTTAATAAATTATTTTGTTTTTAAATCCAGCATATAATAATAAAATAATAATACAAATAATAAAATATAAAAAATAGTATATAATTACATTTGGATCCTTTTCAATTAACTAAAAAGTATAACGGCTGCCGTCAATTATTCCTTTTTCATTTATTCTTTAAAGGATGTTTTATTATTTATTTAGTCAATTATTCCTTTTTAATTTTTAAAGATTTTTTTTTAAAAAAAAACATTGCGATTTTTACCATCTTAATTACAGGATGCTGTAATATGTGGGTTTTTCTTGTATGTAACTTTAATAATAATAATGATTATAAACATTATTTTCTATTATAAATATTATTTCTATCAGTCATTAGCATGTTTTAATTTTGCTAGTTTTAATTTTTATTGCAGTAGCAATAATTTCATAACTAGGAATATAATTATGTTAAGTAATATAATAAACTATATATTTTATTGTAAAATTTGTGATTGAAGAGAAAGGATATCCTACACGCACGCATTTCCGGTAAATCGATTGTGTACATGTGTATAAACAAGAGTATATAAATGAAACGTGTCCAAATAATTTATATACAAGCTTCATACTTCAACAAGAAGTCTTGTCTTTCTCAAGACAGAAACGTTCAGTATTGTTCTTGTCAACCACGACAACTAAGGGGAAAGGAAACGCGCGTGCTTTCTCATTTGTTTTAACTGCATGTGCGCACTTTGTGGCTCAGCTGGTGGCCCGACAGAAAAATAGAAATAATCGACTGGAAGAAAAAAAAGGAAGAAGAAGAAATGTCTAATGCAACCGGTTGGACACACACACACACAAGCACACACACACACACACAGAGTTTATACAGTCTCACAAAACAATTCACTTAATTATTTACAATTACAGACACAAGTACGCGCGCACGCACACACTCCTCTTTTTCTCTCACTCTCCCTTGTTTGTTGGTAACTGCCTGACTTTGGCTTTTCCATCACGCTAAGACTTCTACACCGTGGACAAGTGCTTGTTGCTATTTCCAGCATGTATTTTCATTCAATTGCCACTATATATAACTATCAGATCTATTCGTAGAAACTGCGATGCGAGGCCGACTGTATCTGTGTTATGCCATTTGTATGTATGCGGTACACAAATAAATCTTCTGGTGTGGATGAATAAGGGTACTGTTTTAAATAGAATTAGATTTCTCTTTATTTTTAAATTTAACTTTATATCTTCAACTATTGCACATTTCGTTTGCATATTTTATGTATTTATAATCACCCACCCACCTAGGTTGTCTTTTTATAAGTTTAGAATTAGTTTTAGAATTAGGTATTCGTCCTTTATCATTTTTATATCTTTGTGCAGATCTGCTTAAGTAATAGTGTTTAGTTGTAAAATAATAAAGCGATTCTAACTTATTGAACCTATTATATAGGAGAATTTTCAGAGATCTCATGGTGTACTGAAAAATACACTGATATTAAATATTACTGTTTCTTTAACTCCGGCAATTTCAGGAAAAGAAAAGGAGTACTCTATCTGATTTTCGAGTAAACCATTATGTTGCTAATTATATTGTTGGGGAACGGTCGACGCTATAATACATTTATATATATTAAAGTAATATTGGATCCCAAGTTTAAAAATTATCAACCCAGCAGCAAAATATAGCATTTCTTAGTACATGTTATTTATTTATTTTCCGAAGAGAAGACTATGAACAGTCCGCATTTTTAGCCGTGATTTGCACTCTAAACGGGGAGATTTATAAGCACTACAGATAATGGATTTACATATTAATTAAATTATTTTCTTTTGAACTTTAAAGTCATACAAAAGTCATACGAATTTTGAAGTTATGAATATGAAGTTATTTCTATCTTACCAGAAATTTCAACATATGCTTATTTATGATGATAATAAACAGTCATAGGAATATGACAATACAAACATTGTTTTAAAAAAAAAACTAGATGTTTATATAGCGAAAGTTAGCAGCTATTCGGCTGTACTATCTAGATCTACATTTTAAGTAACAAATCTATTTGCCAAGCATTCAAATATTATAGTTTAATCAGAGAGGTTAATTGTGATTGTTGCTGGACTGGATCTATTGTCTGCTTCCAATGAAATGGACTTACAACCCGTGTTGTCCATACGTCCGAACGTATCCTGAACTGCTTTCATTTTCTGTTTCATCAGACTCATATTGACAAAGAGCTAATCCTTTTTTTTAAATTTATTATTATTTTTTTTTAATAACAGATTCGAGATGTCTTCTCGTTATCGCTTACACTTTCCTCTTACTAATGCTGCTCGTCACGACTTTGCTGCCACTCACGTCATCGCGATCTTATGCGTTTCCGAAGACTCCCTAAACCTTGTGCTCGGTAAAGGGAAATATTTTAATTCACAAAATGCATTTATCGTTCATTTACAACAAATTGATTAGGTTTTATCGAAATAATAATTTTTGTTTTAAAATTTTACGAAAAATTGTTTGGAAGCAAGACTAATCTTTTAAAAAGAAAGAAAGAGAAGTTTATATTTTGTTAAATGGTAATGCCTGCTTCTTCTTCTGAGAATGGTACTTTCTTTTGTTGTGACGAAAATAAATCCTTATAACTTGTTTATTTTTCTTTCTTCATGTCTGTTCTAAAGATGCAGCAGTTATATAGGACGACGACTGCTGTTTTGCGAACCCATTGCTCCTGTCCTATGCTTCATTGACGACATGAAAAGAAAGATTAGATGCAGAACGTGAATGATAGCCTTAGGCATATCACCAACACCTCCCCTTTGTGCTCGGCGATTGCCTATTAAAACAGTAAATACAGTCCATAGACAGTGCGCCCTGGCCATTACAATCTGTGGAGGCTTTTCTTCTCACAAAACACAACTCCCAGAGCGCTTTCACTGTAAACACATTGGCGGTAACAGCGCTTCTTCAGTAAATGTGTGTTGTTCCTAGTTTGCACCCCTCACGCGTTGTCTAAAACAGAAAAGTTTTTAGTCCAGCTCAGATTAACTAAAACTACACACTGTTTTCATTGAGATATACACACTTATTAGAATAGTCTAGCATTGGTCAGATCCGTTTTTCTTGTTTTAAAAGATCACATTTTTCTTCAGATAGCGGAAAATGTATTTTTTTTTCACCCTTTCACTTCCCATTTTGTTCCTTGTT
This sequence comes from Sinotaia quadrata, assembly GCA_028829895.1. Lineage (NCBI taxonomy): Eukaryota > Metazoa > Mollusca > Gastropoda > Architaenioglossa > Viviparidae > Sinotaia > Sinotaia quadrata. The sequence goes on from CM054181.1 coordinate 29,438,655, forward strand.
ATTGTGATATGATTGAGTGAGTTAAACGCTAAACATATTCATATCTCAGACTTCCGAATTCTGCCAGGACGGAACTGAGAAATCAGTGTAAAAATGTGTTTCCTATATAATAGCGAGAATGCGATACCTTTTCACTTTCACTCCACCGAGACTTACATTGTGTATTAACACCCAGACAGGGATCTTGAAAAAAAAACAACAACTAGAAGACATTTTTTTTTTTACTCAGTATCAATTATTTATTGATTGTGCTAACGTGTTCTGCAAGTAGTTACATTTGGTTCTATTTTTGGTAATCGGTGTTCTTCAGATAGTTACATTTGGTTCTATTTTTGGTAATCGGTTTTCTTCAGATAGTTACATTTGATTCTGTTTTTGGTAATCGGATACATCATTTGCATTTTTAATTGAATTTTGTCATGTTTTCGTTGAATTTTGTAAATATCATTTGGGCTATAGCTTGCTTATTTGATGGATTATGCAAGTATAAATATTGCCTTAGTGAGAACTGTAAACGGTTAGTAGTTGTAAGAACGCATACGTGAGAGATGTAAACGGGTACTGAAATGTCACACTACATGAGAGCTGAAAATTGTTAGGGCCTACTGTCACACCGCATACAAGAGAGTTGTAAGCGGGTATTTATTCTGAAGCGCCACAATGCCTATTTGAGCGCAGTAAGCGGGTACGTCCTGAACTGTCGCACTGCCCTCTTGAGAGCTTGTAAGCGGAAACTGAGGTGTTTATTCGATTAACTTTGTTGAAAACTAATGCTCATCATACTTTAGAACTTGTAGAACAGTTTTATTTTATTGAGGTAAAATTCTGTATAATTGTAATAACTGGAGACAGGTAGTCTAACTCACAATCGAAATAGAAGCGTAGACGGCTGTTTTAACTGTGCTGCTCATCTGAGAAAAAGAAATAACTTTGACAGATATTTTAACTTGTAATGGGAAATAAAGAAAGTAAACAAATATTTTAGCTGCTAATCGAAAACTAAAACTGAGGTATTTCAAGTTTATTTTCTCTTGTCATCGTTAACTCCAGTCAGGTATGATTGGTCTGATTTATTTCCGAAATTGGGAAGAAAGACATTTTCGATATTTCAGTTAAAAAATATTTGGTAAGTCTTAGTAGTCTGTTTAAAAGAAATTCTTAATTTTTGTCGGTATCTTCCAGTTGCAATCCAACAGTTAATATGGATCACAGCAAATTGTGTATGAATGAAATTCCTGTTCCTTTTTTCGTCAACCCAGTCAAAATACTGCATTTTGTGGATTAGTTTAACATCTTGGCTAGTTTAAAGCGACTTCCAAGTACAAATATGCTTTGACATCAGATGGAAAATTTCAGGGAACAATTGGGTTATGATCGGTAATGCGCCGATGTAAGATAATGCGAATGAACTTAAAATATTTCTTATGCCGTGAAAAGAAAGTGGCAATGCTTCCGTAACTGGAGATCAATATCGCCACCCACTCTAGATGTTATTTTAAAGGCTGTCTTTCTGAACATTGCTAAATAGTGAACAAAACAATATATTCTTCGATCGGTGTTATAAAGAAAATGCCTTACCACAGCAGATTTTTTTTTTTTAAAGGAAGGTGGGAATTGCTATATTACATAAACTTCCCTTTGCAGACTTTGTACACACGAGTGATTGTTCTTATGTGGCTTTATATAACACACCCGTCTTATTGTTTACTTCAAGAGACGAATTTTATTACATTAGTGATCTTTAGAAGACTTGTTATAACAAGAGTGTTTCTGTCAAGAAAAGCACGCCTTTATGTAGATATTCGTTAAATGAATAATAACTGACACGAGATGAACGAGTCCGTCCACTTGTATACTTTTGTGCTTAGCGTAATGGTATTACGATTAGATTTGATGTTTTATACTTTGATATATATATATAAGAAATAACTAGTCTTAGTTTTAAAACTGTTAAGGATACAGGGTGTAGGCGCAGTTAAATTGCTTTCTGTATATTTAAAAAAAAATATAAGCAAATTATTTTACGTCTTGCTAAAAGGTGAGTGATGGAGAGAACTGCAAAGCGATATAAAGGGAATAGTGTTAAGGCTGGTGTATAGTTTCCACAATGAAGAATGGGGAAAATGATATACTATGGTTGTCTTGATGAAAAGGATGACACAGAAGACGATTATCACCATTAAATGATGGTGAAGAAATGGAAGTGGAATTGAGAGCAAGTTGTGAAGACATGGACATGGAATGGAAAAGCTTGTTATGAAGACATGGAAACGGAATGGGAAGCTTGTTGCGAAGACATGGAAATGGAATGAGAAACATTTTGTGAAGACATGGAGAGTTTGTTGTGAAGAGAAGGAAATGGAATGGGAAGCTTGTTGCGAAGACATGGAAATGGAATGGGAAGTGTGTTGCGAAGACATGGACATGGAATGGGAAGCATGATGTGAAGACATGGAAATGGAATGGGAAGTGTGTTGTGAAGACATGGAAATGGAATTGGAAGCGTGTGATGATCGATCCAATTTTTCAATTTTTCTTTTACTTGACTGATTTAAGTATTTAACGTTTCATCAAATCGAGTTGAACATGAGAATTCGGTGAAAAGCATTTTCTCTATATAATATGTCTTTAAAAAACAAAATCAGTCAGTGTGGTAGATGCTCGAAAATTCAATTTTTTTAGGTCCATAATATTGTCATTTTTTGTAAAGCCTCGTTTTAGTTTGCAAATTGTCCTGAAGCTCTTCTGATTAGCACTTTCAAACAGAGTCCGGTGTTTTTCTCATCATCTCTAAAAGGGTTTTCCATGTTGTAGGAAAAACAGATGTTTTCCCATGCTCTATGTAGAAATTATGCACGCACTAATTGAGTATCAGCTTCATTTTGCTTTAACTCTCCATCCCCGCCTCTCCGAACCTATGCTACAGTTTTCTATAATTATAGATTTTCTAAATGTAAATGCAACTGTTAACACAGTTCTGTTTTGTTTCTCTTTCCTTATGATGTTTGCTGAAAAAAGAAATGTGGTGTGAGTGATGAAATTACGATCTGGAACTCTTGTGCGTTTTATAAAGCAATAATACAAATGTTTTCATACTACAATAACATATAGTTTTCATATAATTATACAGGATATTTGCAACAAACAAACAAGCAACAAAAAAAAAATATGCATACACCATTTGAGTCAACATTTATAAGTGTAGAACGAAATGTTTTAGTGTAGCCTACAAATGCTACATTAATTGCACAGCAGTATAATGTCCTTAATGATAATAAATTAAGAATATATGCACTTCTGAGAATGAGGCGCTAAGGATTCATGAAAATATTATTGACGACTTTGCTGATGAACGAGTCTGACGTAAGAGGTTTTGAAAACAAATATGGTCGTTGACTCTAAACATTTGAACATTTTTGGAGGAGAATTGCTATCATAAGGAAGTAGTAGGAATGATCCTTTTGAGTAAGAAATACTGGTTTCATTTTCTTTGGAGAAAGCCTTCATGTGCTCTAAAACAGCAGTAGGTCAATGTGTAGTGTTCCTATATTGTGTTTGTGTTTTATTGCATTTTTGGTTATTTGTGTGAGTGATTGAGGGTTGTGAGCATAATTTTAATGTTACAATATATGTGCTTGTTAATGGCTGCCCCCCCTCCTCACCCTCCAAAAACTCACACTTAGAATGTATTCAATAGGAATTGTAAAAGTACATTGTCCTAAGCTGGTTGTCACCAAATGTAGCCTAGTTCTGGGATTTGTACACAGAGCTAGCTTGACTTTTGCGAGCAAACAGCGTCACGCTTGTCCAGAGAAACATGGAACTCATATTCTGGTATAATGTTAGATACCCGTGTTGGATGGATGGAAAAATCATGCTTTTATTTTGTGTTGAATATTTGGTCTGATGGTTTTTTATATCTTCACATACTGAGGTGCATTATGAAATGTCAGATTTACTTGAATAAACCTGAAATGCTTCCACAACCACAAGGAATATAATTCTGCAGAACATACCGTTGGGTTGTTTTTGGTTTTTTTTTTAATGTGTGTTTTGTTTACGTTTTTAGCATCAAAACTTGTGTTCTCGAATGTCCAAAATGCTGCATTTGTAGACTCCATACTTGTGGCTGCTTGTGGTTTTGTAAAATTATAATGAAATATCTCTGTCAGGTACAAAGTTCTGAGATTGGCAAATTTTGATCTAACTTAGATTGCAGTCTTTAAAAAAAAAAAAAAAGAGTTTCCCACTTCGGGTCAATACTGCGTGTTGATATCGATGGGCATTTGGTGTGAAAATACTGTACAAGCTTTCCTCTGGGCTAGAACATCTGCTTAGTGGGGATCGCTTATGTCCAAGTGGTAAAATCTATTTTTCTTCTTCTGCCAGACAGACCCGATTATTGTCATGTTGGAAAGGAAAGGGCTTGAGGTACAGGTTTTGTCATGGGCAGATGTTGAGTTGATCTTAGCATGCACGATGGTGACAGTACTACGTACTGCATTAGACATTCGATGTGCTTTAGTTTTCTAGAAGTACAAATGCTAATTTGTTACTCGTCTTGTTTAAGGGAAGTTCACACACTGCTGTGTGAGAGTTTTAACAATGATCTGTTTGAAAAACAGACCCTTCTTTGCTCTTTTGTTACTCGTCTTGCTTGAGCTAAAGCTAAGATATGATTGTCTGGGACTTTTAACAGTGACCATGTTTAAAAATAGAATAATCTAGTTATATGGAAATGATTAGTTGCACATTGCCAGCAATCAAAAGTCTTGCCAATATTTTATACAGCATTCGAGTGATTCCCTAAAGTTGGCTTTGAGTGTGATAACCGACTGAGTTCGATGGATCTTGAGTATTAATTGATTGCCATGGATTGTAAAGATCATTGATATAGTACTTATTGTCCAGATGAAGCTAAAGTACTGGATAGTACAGCTATTTGAAATGGCGATTTGATGAAACTGTATGCTGTCTTAAAGTTACTATTGTTCATATGAAGCTAAAGCAACCTACTGGATAGTACAGACTTTTGAAATGGCGATTTGGTGAATCTGCATACCATATTAAAATACTGTTTATTGACCATTGTAAAGTGCTAATTATCCGTATAAAGCTAAAGTAATATATTGAATGTATTCACTGATATTTGATTATCTATAACTTGAGTAACATGCCGAATATATTTATTGATATTTTCCTATCTATAGATGAAGTACAATTCCGAATTTATTAATTGGTATTTTCTCATCTATAGCATTACGTAACAATCTGTATGTGTTTTATTGATATTTTCCCACCTAAAGCTCAAGGAATATATATGTTTATTGATATTTGCCCATCCACAGCTTATGAGACATACTGAATATGTTTATATTAGGCAAAAAGTATTAAGAAACATTAAATGTATTTATTGATGTGCCCATGCAATTGCCAAAAGTATCATGCCGAATGTGTTGACTGAAAGTTTTAGGTCACTGATCTGGACTATAAACCCATTCATTGCGATTTTCAGCCGTTAAATTTTCCTGCAACGTACTTTACTGCAAATTTACATTGACAGTTCATTGCTTACTGCTGTAGACATTCATTTGTACTTATGAAAGAACATTGTACATTAATGCTACTTAGCAGAATGTCATTGGATTTATTGTTTGACTAAGTTATGTGGATTCTTGTGTGTATATATTTTATTGTATCATCATCATCATCATCATCAATCATCATCATCACTTTTATTATTCCTTTAAGTACTAAATAAATTCCTCCACCAAAGAATTATTATGCGTGGGGAGGCGGTGACATCGGGTGGTACACGTTTATGGATTCAAACTCAAGTCAGTACGAGTTAGCCGGATAGGAGGATGAAAGTTAATAGAATGAATAGCGAGAATCGTTTAGAAAATTATACAACAGCACACTATTTAGCCTATTTTCAAAGTTAATAGAATGAATAGCGAGAATCATTTAGAAAATTATACAACAGCACATTATTTAGCCTATTTTCAGTGTAGTTCTGAATCATTGAACGACATAATAATAATAATAATAATAAATAATTATTACTACTAATGATCATTACTGTCAGGATTTGCAGTCAGGACATGAATATGGGTTCGACTTTGCGAAATTTGGAAAAATGATCATCCAGAAGGGCAGGATGAAGAAAACAGAATACCTGCAGTTCAACATCTGAAAAATCAACGACTTTTCAATGGAAAAAAGATATAAATAGCTGGGGATACTGCAACATCAAGAAAACATGCAGAGTGAAGTAAGGTCCAACGTGGAAACCAGGTTAGACATATTCTCTAGTCAAAGTTAAATGGAGCTGACAAAATACAAGCCCTTAATGCATATGCATTACGTGTTATCAGCTACACTGGAAGTTGATTGGACAACAAACAAAGAAGCCTGGATGAAAACAAGGAAACAGGTATTAGCAAATACTTGGAGCAGAAACACTTTCCTCGGCCAGTATGTGCGACAAACTGATGAAACATCAACTAAACAAGCAATATACAGATGACTGAAAGAGACAGGTTTGAAAGCAGAAGCACTCATAAAAGCTGCGCAAGATCAAGCACTAAACACAAAATAAAAATGATTAAATCTCAAATGATTCCATATGCAGACTGCAAAAACATGGATGAAACAACAGAATATATGCTATCTGGATATCAGTTTTTGACTGGAACAGAATACACCAAAAGGCACAATGAAGTGGCAAAAATTATACATAGAAATCTATGGAGTGAAAACCCCAGAACGAACATGGATGCACCAACCTGAAGCAGTTACAGAGACAGAATAAGTCAAAGCACTGGGGTTTCGAGATAAGAAAAGATTGAGTGATTCTTGCGCAAAGACCAGATAGGGTAGTTTTCGATAAGAGTAACAAGACAGCAACAATCATCGACGTCGCTGTTCCAAGTGATAAGAGTAACAAGACAGCAACAATCATCGACGTCGCTGTTCCAAGTGATAAGAGTAACAAGACAGCAACAATCATCGACGTCGCTCTTCCAAGTGATAAGAGTAACAAGACAGCAACAATCATCGACGTCGCTGTTCCAAGTGATAAGAGTAACAAGACAGCAACAATCATCGACGTCGCTGTTCCAAGTGATAAGAGTAACAAGACAGCAACAATCATCGACGTCGCTGTTCCAAGAGATAAAACGTAAAAACAAGAAAAAATGGAGAACTACCGGAATCTCAGATTAGAAATCCAGAAACTGTTGAATGTAAAAGCAGAAGTAATGCATTTACTGACAAAATCCTTGGAGAAGATAACATCGGAGTTGGAAGGCTATCTGAATAAACTACATGGAAACCAAAGACTCGCTCCACTACTAAAAGCAGCTCTCCTTGAAAGTGCCTACATCCTCCATAAACCTTGGATCTCCCCTATTGATAAGACTTCGAGACCTTGGTTCACAATCGATAGTCAACAGAAGTCGTGGAAAAGGATGAATAATAAAAAATATAATAATGATGATCATGATGTACTGCGGTTCTTTTATTCATCTTAATTGTCTGGCGTTAAAAAAAAGTACAAATGTTCATGTAGGAGTTTGTTTAGACGTAGGAAGTTCAAAATAGAAAAAAGATTACACTCAGCAACCTTACATTTAAAACCGTTTAAAAGCTCAAAATTTATTGACATAGATTGTAGCTTTGAATATATATTCCAAACACAGAACTCTTTTCTAACTGATCTATATTTGTCTCAGAAACTTACCAGAATATATGAATTTAGTTTATTAATGAAATTTTAAAAGTATTAATCAAAATTAACATTGCGATTTGAATATGAAAATTGAGTTAAAGTCCTAAAAGTTTTTCCTGATTTCAAAACGGATAAGGGAAACGAGAATTACATGTTTTAGATTTTAACTTCCAGTAGGAATTAATGCATATGTATCAGGAAAATTTAAATTAATTAATAAGTAGGAATATAACATTTGAAATATATATTTACTTCCTAGATTTTTTTGAGTGCGTGATTGACTACAGGTTTGACTCTGAGTGCGTGATTGACTACAGGTTTAACTCTGACTACAGGTTTGACTCTGACTCTGACTCTATAAGAATATGCTTGCACAAGAATCTACATAGCAGAAATGAAAACAGTTGGTGTCGATAAAGACAGTATTTAGTAGATAGTTTTATGTTCTCTTTGTTTTTGCTTGTGTGCATGCATCAGTGTGCGCATTATGTGCGTTTGTCTGTGCGTGATGCAGTTTTCTAAAGTTATTTCTAAATATTAGTTCTAGATGCCACTCGCAGAGGCAGGAAGAAGAAGGACTATTTGTTCTAATGAAGTCTAGCGAAAGCTACTGTATCTTCTGGGAGCAGGCGCGACTGTGAGAAGTTTCATTAAACATAAAAAAAAAAAAAAACATGGGGAATTGTGAGACTAACATATTAAAGAAAAGTGTCTTAGTGCATACAGTCACTGTAGAGAGGGAAAAATCTTTATTTTAAAGCTTAGTAAAGGACAATGTAGTCCTTATGTGTTCGTCACATAATATAAGATAAAATAAAGGGTTTTTTTTTTATTAATAGATTAACTATGGCATTTCTTTCGTAAATTGAACTTAGAGATACAGAGGGATATATCTAGCAGACTAATATACAGTTAATAAAAATATCAAATTAACAGTAGGTGTCTTAATTGCAACCTAACGTACAGTTAATACAAATATCAAATTAACAGTAGGTGTCTTAATTGCAACCTAACGTACAGTTAATACAAAAATAGTATCTTAAGTGCGTAGTCTTTTCAGAACAACTCTGCTACCTTAACACCTTCATTTCATGGCGACGGTCTTTAACGTGAGGCCTTTCCACACATTACCTTCAATGGAGAATAATTTTATAACAGTACTTTAAAGATAATAAAGAATTAAGTCACCCTCCTGTCTCTCTCTCTCTCTCTCTCTCTCTCTCTCTCTCTCACACACACACACACACACACACACGCACACACACACACACATCATCATCATCATCATCATCCCACTTAATTCCAACAAATCGGTTCAGGCATCTTGAAAATGCATTGAACTGTTTCGAGATCGTAACGTGCCATCAGACGACAGTGAACACTACTATACTCATTTGTTGACCCGAGACCATTTGGACTACTAGTTACAGAGCGTGCAGATAGCGTTCCGAGTAGGCTGTAGGTAGAAATGTATATGTATAGTGTTTTCAAAACAACTGCCATTTTATAACGCCCATTTTGTGGCGACAGTGCATTTAATGTGAAGTCAACCTTACACGTTATCTTTAATGGAGAACAGTGCATTTATAACGGTATTAGAGTTGATATAGAATTAAGTTTTTTCCTCATTATCCAGTGTAATTCTGGCAAATCAGCTCAGGCAGCTTGTACATGCACTTATTTACTTCGAGATTGCAACGTGACATTAGACGTTAATGAACAGTACTATTACGCTGTTGTTGTTTCGAGATCACTTTGCCACACTGCGTCACCGTGCTTAATTAAATGCTAAAAATGTTTAGAATTGGTAATCTAATTTGGGACCAGACACAATAAGTTAAGATGTTAAATGATTAGTTTCTGTAAGCCTTAGCACGTGAGTGTTATAAAATGACAAATAATTAGTTTCAGTTTACGGACTTGTGGTGACTCTTCCTCCCTGCCCACTCCTTCAGGGGAGAAAAATATTATGTTGGAATTGAGATAAAGTGACACGACGTATTTCTAGTTGCATTCAAACAGCCCACTTTTTGTCTTCACATATGTTACTTAATAGCTTTTATGTGTGAGCCATTCTTTAAAATGCTACTTCATCTGTTTATGAAAACATAGAAATAGATTTAAACAACTTTTTTTGTAATTCAAGTGCATATAGCATTTCGTAACATTCCCTGATTTATTTATGAGATGAAAGGAGTGGGGCGACAGAGTAGGTACATTGGTATTGATTTCTTATTGTAAACATGATTGTCACGTCTCTTTCTTATCGATGGTCAAGGGCAGGTAAAAACAGACACTGAACGCATGCCTTTCCACTGATCATTCTCTCAGAAATTTGTAAAATATGCTCGTGTAAATGATTCAGATCTCTAAATCTCTCAGCTTCAGTCACAAACGAAAATCATAAGTATATAAATCGCGCGCGCGTGTGTGTGTGTGTGTGTGTGTGTGTGTGTGTGTGTGTGTGTGTGTCTTCCTTTACTAAACATTGGCATTCTACACTAACGCCATAATTACAGTTGGACAAAATATCAATGCCTGCGCCGAGACTAAGTTATAAGTCAAGAATCTTTGTTTCGATTTGGTTCGTCTTGCTTATTAAAAAGATATAAATAGCAAACCAATGCAGACTGAATGTATACCCTGTTTCTATTCTGGGCACTCAACTTCTCCATCACATACATGTATATGTAAATTGAGGCTTTACGTTAATAGACATGAATGGATTAATAGATGAGTGCGTGTGTGTGTGTGTGTGTGTGTGTGTGTGTGTGTGTGTGTGTGTGTGTGCTTGTTTATCTCGCAGCGTTATATTATTCATATTTCTTTATTTTCATATTTTGTTATCTGAATACCAATTTGAGTGGTGCATGCACGTACACATACGCGCGCGCACACGCATGCACGCATATACACACGCGCACACACGCACATATGCTGATGGTTCCCCATTGGCCAGTGACATTGGTCAGTTCAGACAGTATCGTAGATAGTGCTTTGCTTTAATGATTGCATATTTCATTTAAATCTCTTTCCCTTACTTTTTAGTGCACCATTATTAGTAAAGCATGTTCTGGTAAGGAATACTTCTGTATTAAGAAAAATATCTTGCACAAAAGACACCCCCCCCCCCCCAATAAAAACAACGTCCTTGTCCTGTTATGTTTCCAGAAGACATTTTAACTTTAGGCAAGCTCCTATTAATTTTTGGGGTGTGTGTGTTGGTTGGGGTAGTCACGAAAGCGGAATCTTTCCTGTGGCTTTGATTGATGATCGCTCGTTTTGCTAAGAAAGCGGATCTTGTCAGGCCTTGTGATTTTGTTCATAGAGCCGGGCCATTTGTGTCGTCACGCGTAGAGGCACGATGGAATTTCGTGGTAATACCTATGATCTGACATTTATGCATGACGGAATGTGTGGGTGGATGCATGCAGATTTGTTTTCGTGTTCACTTTTTTGTGTTTTCTTAAATGGCATTCGGGCGCTGAAGCGCATTATTTTGTCTATTTCGCTGAACAAATAGAAAGTGTTATGTGCACTGTTGTTTCGTATAACGTCAATAGAGTGTATTAGAATCACTGTTGTTTCGTATAACGTCAATAGTGTGTATTAGAATCACTGTTGTTTCGTATAACGTCAATAGAGTGTATTAGAATCACTGTTGTTTCGTATAACGTCAATAGAGTGTATTAGAATCACTGTTGTTTCGTATAACGTCAATAGAGTGTATTAGAATCACTGTTGTTTCGTATAACGTCAATAGAGTGTACTATATGACAATGTCATTGAGTGATCTTTAGAAAATGTTGCACCGTTGTTTCTTCTAACATCACTAGAGTATATTAGAATCACTGCTGTTTCGTTTAACGAGAATTAGAAAGTATATATATATATACACACATTGTTTTCTCGTTTAACAAGCACTCTACGTTACATACTCTATAGAATCTCTTTTAGCAATCGCTTAATTATGGCACCATTATCTCGGTGAATAAGTTATACGCTTTATGTACTTGAAGCAAAGTTCGTTCATTTTGCTGACGAATGCAAAGACAACGGAGGTTGCTTTATTATGAAGATATGGTAGTAGTGTTGTGAGTGGCGAGTGAATATGTGCAGGAGTTTAGCATTTATCACTTGATTTTGAAGTGTTCTACAACAATGTTGTCTGGGTATTTTGACGGCAAAATCTTTCCGATTTCCAGTTACGAAGTACAAATCAGTCACCTTGATCTATGGTGCAGTTAACAGTTACTTGCACTTGTTTTACTCAAAGTCGAAACCCAAACTCACTTGAATCTTATACTCGACTCCTGAACTACCGCATTCAACTCGGAGCGAAGTTCTGCTTTGTGGCCCTCACCTCTAACGATATCAAAATCTTCAAGATATTTTATTGCAGATACCCATCTGGGCAGCTATAATTGCTTTCTGTTTAATCCTAAAAATAGTCAGAACGGTAATTATTATTCAGAATGGCAGACGTTGAAAGCGTATGTAAAGTTGATACGAGTTGAGCAGTCTTTATGAGGCGATCGGTGTTGTCTGTATGGTCCGATGGATTTGTGTGACAATGTGATTTCTTTGCTGGCGTCATTCATCACGTCCGAGTTCGATGTTCGATCTAAGTTTGGTCGCGTGCAAATGAGATTGAAGGAATGGGCTTTTATTTTCTTGATTGAAGATTTCTTTCCACTTTTACCGTCTTTTCTGTCTCCTCTTCCTTCTCCAGTTGTATCCATTTATTTCGTCACAAGAAACAAACAGCCAGAGCGAGTAATAGCCTTTGGAATTAATCTGCATAGTATTACGGCCGCATATTTTTGTGGATACTGACATTAGTGTACGCTTGGTTTCACAACATTTTGCATTAACCGCTTTAAACCTACGGAATGGAGAAATAACAGGTATGGTTTGCATCTTTTTATTTTAAAGGTCTTGGACAACGAGGCTGCATGCACGTCACTTAAAGCAGAAGTTCAGGAATAACATGCATATGGCAGAGAGCGCAAGTCCTGGTTTGCACATCCGAACTGTACGAGGGCTAACTCTGTAATTTGTTTTGTGACCTTTATTTGCGGATCCGTTCCTGCGATAGAAAGTTTTTTGTTGTTGTTGTTGGTTGTTGTAGTGAAAATAAAGCCGTAACCACTACCGCCCCCCCCCCCCCCCATATTGCATCAGATGGGAACGATACATTTGTTGGTTTGTGTGCTGCTGCTTTCTGATTCTGTCAAATCACGTGACTAGAACTGAATCAGTCGCTAGATATTGTAGTTCGATGTTCCATGGATTGTACAAACCATCTGAATGTGCCTTTGACGTCATCAGTTTGTCCAGTAAATAGTTCAAGCATAAAAGAGTGTATTTCGAGAATAAATCCCACTAATTTTTGCAGGCATTTATTTGTCACCCGTTGTTTGTCCTAGTTCCCAAACCTTCGTGAAAATACTCTATTTCACTTTAATAACATCTAACAACGGCATCTGAAAGAAAGACATGCATAACTGTCATTTTGTCTATCGATTAGCAGTAGGTGTCATTAACAGTACAAGCCCAAAACAAACCAAAAAGAACAATGTTTGTTTTAGAATCTCAGTGGCAGTGAGGTAAAAGCGCTAGCCTCGCAAGCAGAAGGCCACGGATTTGAGCCTATCATCCTTGGTCATAGTGAATTTTGAATGTTGAGCTTGACCATGAATTAAATGCTTAGAATGTTTCGGCGAATTAGAGCAAATAAATTATTATTATTATTATTATTATTCAGCCTCTTTCCGCGTCTTGTTTGACAGTCGGTTGTGAACCAAGGTGTCGGAATCTTCCAAGATTCTGGGAGATCCAAGGTTTTACGGAGGATGTGGGCACTTTTGAGGAGCACTGCTTTTAGTAATGGGGCAAATCTATGGTTTCCGGGGAGTTTTTTCAGATAGCCTTCCAACTCAGATGGTGTATTCCCCAAGGCTCCTATCACTACAGGTATCACTTCTGCATTTACATTCCACAGTCTCTGGATTTCTAATGTGAGGTCTTGGCATTTTTCTGTTTTTCTCTTTTGTTTTTATGTTTCTATCACTTGGAACAGCAACACAATGATTGTTGCTGTTCATTTGGACTTATTGAGAACTACAATGTCTGGTCTTCATGCAGGAATCACTCGATCTGTCCACAAGAACGATAACTTCTTCTTCATTGACATCTGTGATTTTCTTGAGACCTTGACCTCCCGTTTTTCGAGATATATAGATCCTGTCTATGTCTGCTTTTGGGTAAAGCTTTATGTATTGTGAGTAGTTTTCTTGTTTTTCTGTCTAGTTCATTCATTTCATCTGTTGTCCAATCTATGATACCTCCAATGTAGCTGACTACAGGTATTGCGTATGCGTTAAGGGCTTGTATTTTGTTAACCCCATTTAGCTTGGACTTCAGGACCAGTCCAACCCCTTTTTCATACTCTCTCTTAACTTTAGACTTTACTTCACTCTGCATACTTTCTTGATATTGTAGTATCCCCAGGTATTTATATCCTTTTTCCATTGTAACATAATTGATTTTTCCGATGTCGAATTGCAAGCCCTCTGTTGTTTTGATCCTGCCTTTCTGGACGATAATTCTGCCACATTTCTCGATGCCGAATTTCATGTTAATGTCATCACTGCAGTTCTTGACAGTATTGATCAGCGATGTTATGTCACGTTCATTTTTACCATACAGCTTGAGATCGTCCAGGTACAATAAATGGCTAATAACTTGTCCAGCTTTCATTTTGTATCCTAATCCTGTTTTGTGGATCATTTGACTGAGAGGATTTAGGGCAATGCAGAACAGCAGTGGTAGAGGGAATCACCTTGAAAAATGCCATAGTTTATTGTTATATTTGCAGTTTCAGTGATGTTGCATGTGAGGGTGATTTTTCCAGGGTTTTTTTTATTTTTTTTTTTATTGATTCCTGAATTAGGTTCTTTACCGATGACGCCTTTTGTACATTTTTATTGTTTCATGTATCCATGAATGTGGAACTGAGTCATATGCCCTTTGGTAGTCAGTCCATGTCATTACGATGATGTTCTTCGTTCCTTGCTGTCAATAACTATTGCCTTATCAATTGTCAATTGGTCATTTGTTCCTCTGCTACCTGGTCTACACCCTTTTTTTAACTGTTTGTTTGTTTCAAGGTGGGTCATGATTTTGTCAGATATAATTCCTGATAATAATTTCCAGATAGTTGGTATTATTAATTTTAGTAGTAGTAGTAGTAGTAGTAGCAGTAGTAGTAGTAGTAGTAGTAGTAGTAGTAGTAGTAGTAGTAGTAGTAGTAGCAGTAGTAGTTGTGTTAGTTAGATTTGAAACCGAGACAGTTTTGTCCATATTTAACTAATACTGAATTATTCTCACTGATTCAAAATGCACAGACAGTTTTTGAGGATGTCAGTTTTGGTGCCTGTCGAAAGACGAGAGTACAGAACACCTCAGCATTCTTAACTTAATGTCAAGTTTGGAAAAATCCTATGTTAATTGTGTTTTAATAATAATCATCCAGTCTTGTGGTCGAAATTGAAAGTTGTATAAAACCGAAACAATTCACTGATTTTTACGAATGTATTTCAAAAGATAAATTCTAACCAAAATATCGCGATTAACATAAATAGTAGTAATAAAGAACAATTTAATGCTCCCATCTTTAACATGGACATAAAGACGCTCGAAACGTTTAGATCAAAACTAGGTCTTCAGGCGGATCTACGCTCTACTCAGATCAAAACTAGGTCTTCAGGCGAATCTACGCTCTACTCAGACCAAACTAGGTCTTCAGTTAGTCCTAGACTGTACTCAGACCAAACTAGTCTCCAGGCGGTTCTAGATTGTACTCAGACCAAAAATATATCTCCATGTGGTTCTAGACTGTACTCAGACTATACCTAGATCTACAAGCAGCTCTAGACTGTACTCGGCGGACTAATCCTAAATCTCCAAACATCGCTAGACAATACTCCTCCAATTTTTGCTTACTATATAAATAAAGCAAATGTCTGGAATTTGATTTTTATTGTTGTTATTTGGAACCTTGCTGTAAATTCTTTAGGTGACATCTCTTATGTAATTTTCTGTTTTCTTTTAGTGAAGTTGAACAGGAGAATGAATTTATAATATTATGTAGAAACTATTTACAGAGTTTCTGTTGTACATTGTGCGAAGTGTTTACTTTTTATATGCCTATTTATTTTCTTAGTAATAAAATTAATAAATAAAGAACAAATGCAATAATTTGATGATAAAACATAAAACAGGTTTATTTATTTATAGGAAACATTTCTTGTAGATGTAACAATCCTTGATTGTGTGGTTGTTCTTCATGAAACAGTTTATTTACAGGAAACATTTCAATTAGATTTAACATTCCTTGATTGTCTGCTTGTTCTACAAGATCCATATTTATTTAGGGAAACATTTTGTTTTAGATATAACAATCCTTGATTGTCTGGTTCTAGATGAAACATTTCTTTTAGATGTAACATTCCTTAAAGATATACATCAGTAGTTAGACCAGCTGATCTTACTGATAACAATCGTTTGTCTTATTTAAAAGAAAGATATTAAAATAAATTGTTTTGATGAATGAAATCTCTTGTCGATGCGCCCGCATGAATCATCAGCAATTTGACAGAAACAATTGTACCGTGTCAGCCGTAGGTGTTATTGATTTTATGGCTAATGGTCGTAGTGCGCATGAAATAACGGTGAATTTGCTGGAAATTCTCTGTGATTAATTAGATGGCTAGAAATAGCTTCACTGCCTGTGGACGGTCTCAAACAGACTCCTTTTCGGCATCACCGTAGCTCACGCAAGTTTTGTTTAAAATTCAGTTTCCTGCCTGAAGGAGTTCTAGACAGGAAGTTACAGAATTTCATTGCTGTCATATGTAATTACATGTATTTAATATCTTTTATGAAGTCTTAAAAAATAATAATGACTTATGACTGACTGTTCGGTTTGTCTGTATGATCCATTTTGTATTAAGTTAAACCTTTAAAAAACGAGCTTACTCACCCTTATCTCTAGAACGTTTTAGTGCTTTGTTCTCGTTTCTAACTAACTTTTTCCAATAGAAGTCATAGTTCTGGAAAGAAAAGTTGTCGTCTCTTGGCGAGAGAGTGTGAGATTGAGAACGTGTTTGTGAGTATTTGTTATTGTTGCATTTGGGGATAAACCATCTCTGTATAATTAAACCAGAGCAGCATACTCTCCACTCCCTACACACATACATAAACACGCACGCACGCACACCGATTTTCTATTACGAGTGCGTTTTTCAGCGGATCCTTCCTAGTCTGACAGATGTCCACTCTAAATAAACACAATAAAATGATCACCAGTTTAGAGTAATAATAAAATGCAAATATATACACACATTTAGTAGATAGCTTTTATGCTTTGAAAGTACTGTTTATTTAATGTAGTACATGTAGTAAACTTTGAAAGGACCTTAATTGAAAATAGAAATATAATGTGTAGTTGATCAAACAGGCATCGACTTAGCATATTATACAGTCAATAGAAAATAATGTCAAGCATTATATACATTCATTGAAGTGGAACGTCAGGTATGCAATGAATTCAGTGAATTGGAATGTCGAGAATGCTGATCAGCCATCTGCAAATGTCCAGCATACTCTACATTCCTTAGAAGAATGCCAAGCACACTCTGCCTTCGTTAGTAGGGTATCAAGCATACAATGTGTTTATTAGTAGGATGTCAATCATTTAGTGTATTTATTAGTAGGATGTCAGTCATACAGCGTGTTTATTAGTAGGTTGTCAATCATACAGTAGGATATCAAGCATACACTGAATTGATTAGTAGGATGTCAAGCATACGTGTTGATTAGTAGGATGTCAAGCATACAACGTGTCAAACATACAGAGTTTGTTCATTAGTAGGATGTCAAGTATACAGCGTGCTCTGTATTAGGATGCCAAGCATACACTGTTTTCATTAGTAGGATGTCAAACGTACAATGTGTTCATTAGTAGGATCAAATATACAACGTGTTCATTAGTAGGATGCCAAGAATACAATATGTTCATTAATGGAATGTCAAGCTTACAGTGTGTTCATTAGTAAGATGTCAAGCATACATCGTGTTCATTAATAGGATATTAACAAACAACGTGTTCATTAGCAG
This sequence comes from Sinotaia quadrata, assembly GCA_028829895.1. NCBI lineage: Eukaryota > Metazoa > Mollusca > Gastropoda > Architaenioglossa > Viviparidae > Sinotaia > Sinotaia quadrata. The sequence goes on from CM054181.1 coordinate 29,456,569, forward strand.
GATGCGAAGCATACAATGTGTTCATTTGTAGGATGTCAAGCATACAACATGTTCATTAATAGGATGTCAAACATATAGTGTGCTCATTAATAGGATGTGAAGCATACTGTGTATTAATTAGTAGGATATCAGCATACAACGTGTTCATTAGTAATATGTTAAGCGTACCATTCATACATTTGAAGGTTGTGAAGTATGCAAGGCGTCATTAGTAGGAGGTCAAGATATAATGCAGTCACTGGAGCGGAGTATCAAGTTATCTATGCAGTCAGTGAAACGGGGGTGTCAAGTATACTATACAGTTAATGGAATGTCATCATATACTATGCAGTCAGTGAAGTGGGGGTGTCAAGTATACTATACAGTTAATGGAATACCATCATATACTATGCAGTCAGTAATTTTGGAGTGTCATTCAGCGGCTCATAGCTTACCTAATAATGTGGTGTCTGTATTTACATATTTAAAAAGAAATATCTTCCAGTAAGAGCAGACAGCAAACGTCTGTAGAGGATTTTATCTTCTTTTTTTTTTGTATGATTACAGCCCTTGAAATTTGCTGCCGTGCTTGAAATCAGGCAGACACATTCTTTTCTAATAACTTACTTTCTTTACGGTCGTAATTAAAGTTACACTTATCACCGTACCTGGAAATTTAGAGAAATATTTAACCCTTCTCTATCACCTTTCAAAACTTTCTAAGATCGCCTTTACCCTGTGTGTCCACAGTGCACGTGAATCGCAGAGTCGAGACACAGTATTAGGAGGATGGGATAGACAGAACGTCTCCTTACATATCATTGTATCTATGCACGCCATTTTTTTCTAACCGAATAATTTACTAATGTGTCTTTTTAATCTGGAAATAAGGTTTGGAAAGAATCGTTAACAAAAACTACGTCTATATAGGTCTACTCAACAACCCCAGTAGTTTACATGCTCTGATGCACACAGACTTAAAAAAAAAAAAAAACTAATCAAAGTGACAAACTTAGACGTTATTCAAGCGGGGAAAATGTAAACACAGTATTTCGTGATTGCTTAACTTTGTTGATTAGATGGCGGTATGGATAATAACGAATGTCTCATTTATTTATTCAGACCTTTTCTTTAAACGAACATACATTTTCTTCGTAGTTTAGAATCGTTCGATTTTCAGTTGTTTAGGTTTCTGGATAAACAATACGGACTCACCTGAAGACTATTGCTATCATCCAGTTCTTACATTGGTTACTTGGTAGGCGGCAGACTCAAGCAAGTTTCAAGGTGGAGAAATCCACAGAGACAGTAGCATTTTATTTATTTTTATGAACTAAAATAACATGAGTCTATACTTACAACCATCAAACATAAGAATGTATGTTGTACCTTAGAATCTTTAAAACTAAAATAATGTAGTTTGTGATTGTTGGGAACAACCCACAAATCTTAAACTTGAATTAATTGTCCATGTTATCATTTTATGTTTCTCTTGGACAGACATTCGACCATTGATAAAACATTTTCATATTTGTACGAACAGAAATTATTTTATACATAGATAAGCCTGAAGCTTCACTCGCATAAATGTCAGTTTTCAGAATATGTTGCTTAAAGGAAAATTATTTTATAGTACGTTTTGGCAATCCCTGAGATGTTTTAAGTTAGTTTCTCTTTGCATTCGCTGAGTCTGAATTAAGGTTTGATCTCTTTCTGGAAGGCATTGCATAAACTCGATTGAACAGTGTCAGATATAGTGTCAAACTCAAAACCTCGAGTTTATGTCGGTTAGCTCATATTAACAGTGAACCAGCTCATGTTGAATAGAGAGTCAAAGTCAAAGTGCAAGTTGAACAAAGTGTCAGAAACAAAACCTGTAGTTGAACAGATGCCAAGTGAAAGCACAGGCTGAACGGAGTGTCAAAGTCATAAGCTTTAGTTGAACGTGGTCAAAAACCAAAGCTCTAGTTAAGAAGAGTGTAAACAACTAAAGCTCAAGTTTAAATAGTGTCAAAACAAAAGCTCTAGTTAAGAAGTGTAAGCAACTAAAGCTCAAGTTTAAATAGAGTGTCAAAACAAAAGCTCTAGTTAAGAAGAGTGTAAACAACTAAAGCTCAAGTTTAAATAGTGTCAAAACAAAAGCTCTAGTTGAAAAGAGTACCAGAGTAAAAATCTCTAGTTGAACAGAATGTCAAACACAAAAACATATTCTGAACAGTGTGATAGTTATAAGTTTGAGAAGAGCAGTGTCAAGTCCAGAGCATTTGTTGAACATTGTCACAGTCAAAAGCTCTAGTTGAACAGAATGTAAGTCAAAAACTCTGTTTGAACAGAGTATCAGAGTGAAAGCCCTAGTTAAACAGAGTTTCAAAGTAATAAAGCTCTAGTTCAACAGTGTTAAGTAAAAAACTTGACATGTCAAAATCAAAAGCTCTACTTGAACAATGTCAGTCAAAAGCAAATGCTGAACAGTGTCAGATTAAAAAAACTCTAGTTGAATATTGTCAAAGTCAGAAGTACACGCTGAACAGAGTATCATAGTCAAAAACACATGCTGAACAAAATGCCGGAGCTCTAGTTGAACAAAGTGTCAGATACTCATATTGAACATTGTCAGAGTAGAAAAGCTTGAACTGAATAGATTGTCGACCAGAAGTTCGTTCTGACATTAAGAAAGCTCAGCTTAAGAGCTCTCTGTCAGAGTTAAAAGTTCTAAAAGTATCAACGTTCAAATTTCGCGTTTAACAAGTTAAGGCTCGTGGTGAACACTGTGTCAAGAGCCAGAAAGTTACAGTTGAGCAGTGTCAGAGTCCAAAGTTCGAGTTGAGCAGTGTCAGAGGTGCTAGCTCGAGTTGAGCAGTGTCAGAGTCCAAAGCTCGAGTTTAAAGCAGTGCCCGTGTTTAAAGCTCGAGCTAAATGACTGTCATTGTCAGTTTAAGAAAAAAATAAAATGACCGAGTTGAATTTCGGGTAATTTTCACGGAACCGAATGAATATTTGATTTTTCTAAATAATAAATGGATTTGCATGGGTGGGTGCACTTCGAACTCAAATGACATTATTATTTAGAATAATAGTAGTTTGGGATAGAAAAGTATTTCGAAAATGTTCGACTACTGACCGATAACCATTTCTCTTTACCCGCTTTTATAAATTTTGTAAATCATTGAAAAGCATTTTATGTACTGAGTATATCTTAATAAATGTGACTATGTTTTTATGGGTCCATCCTCATCTCCTATCGTAATCGGTGATTCTCTTCTTCGATTTAACTTTTGACCAGACATTGACAAGATGATAGATATCACCATGTTCCAGTTAGGGACTAGGTATCACCATGTTCCAGTTAGGGACTAGACATCACCATGTTCCAATTAGAGACTAGGTATCACCATGTTCCAGTTAGGGACTAAGACATCACCATGTTCCAATTAGAGACTAGGTATCACCATGTTCTAGTTAGAGACTAGGTATCACCATGTTCCAGTTAGAGACTAGATATCATGTTCCAGTTAGAGACTAGATATCATGTTCCACTTAGAGATTAAGCTGTTAATCACTTCTGTTATCTTTTGAAACATACACATAGTCCTAACACGTATTATACTATACTTGAATTTGACATTAAAGTCGTGCGTTTATCAAGTATTTAGTGTTTTAGTAACAAAATATATAATGAACTGTACCTCTTTTTTGTCTACTTTGGTTATAGTGAATCACTTAGGTTTATGAGTACGATAACCAACCCGTTAGAAACGAGAACGCCTCATTTAGGCTTTTGAGTTCAATAACTAGCTAGATAGTGAGAATGCTGAAGTAACATACGAGTACAGTAACCGACCTTTTGGTTGGTGAGAATGCTGAAGTGACTTACGAGTACAGTAACCGATCTTTTGGTTGGTGAAAATGCTGAAGTGACTTACGAGTACAGTAACCGATCTTTTGGTTGGTGAGAATGCTGAAGTGACTTACGAGTACAGTAACCGATCTTTTGGTTGGTGAGAATTCTGAAGTAATTTATGAGTACAAAAACAAACCATTTGGTTGGTGAGAATTCTGAAGTAATTTATGAGGACAATAATCGAGCTAGAATGCTGAAGTAACCATGAATATAGTAACCGAACATTTAGTTAGTGAGAATACTGAAGTAACTTATGAGTAAAATAACCGACCTATTGGTTAATGAGAATGAGTAAAATAAAGTTGGGTAATGAGAACACTGCAATAACTTACGAGTACGATAACTAACCACTTGTGTAGTGAGAATGCTGCAATAACTTACGAGTACGATAACCGACCGTTAGTAGAATGCTGAAGTAACTTCTTAGTACATTAACCGACCAGTTGGTTTGTAGAATGCTAAAGTAAGTTATGATACAATATCGACCATTTGGTTACTGAGAATGCTGAAGTAACTTTTTAGTTCCGTAACCCATCAGTTGGTTAATGAGAATTCTGAAGTATCTTAGAGTACAGTAACCGACCACTAAGTTAGTGAGAAGGCTAAAATAACTTGTGACTACGATAACCGACCACTTAGTGAGAAGGCTAAAATAACTTGTGACTACGATAACCGACCACTTAGTTACTGAGAAGGCTAAAATAACTTGTGACTACGATAACCGACCAGTTGGTTAATGAGAACGCTGAAGTAACTTATGAGTACGATAACCAGCCAGATGGATACCATGGATTCTGCCTATGCGTACTTGTATTGGGTTGCATGTTCGTGTATTTGAATGTTTCCTTGTGTCTTGTTTTATTGACGACTGAGATATGCAATTGAGAAAGTAAAAATATCCCCAAGTGCTTTTATTTCTTGTCTGGTTTAAAGATAACGATCGGAGAATAGAGAAAAACAAATCATTTCTGTCAGAGTTAGCACCATCTACGTCAGTTCTTTGGCCGTTAACGCGCTACAGTAATGTTTGATTAGCGATGCTCTCTCTCTTGTTCCTTTCTTTTTTCCATTTCCTCTCTTCTCTCTCTCTCTCTTTCCTTGTTTCTCTTCTCCCCCCCCCCTCCTTGTTTCTCTTCTCCCATTTCCTCTCCCCTCTCTCTCTCTCTTGTTTCTTTCTCTTTTCCCATTTCCTCTCACCCACCCACCCCTTCTTTCTCTCTCTGCCTCTGTTTCTTTTATAACTTTTTCCGGAATATATGTCCTATGTATCTTCATAGTCTTTTTTATTTTATAACTTTTTCCGGAACACATGTCCTATATATCTGCATAGCCGTTGTATTTTATCACTTTTTTCCGGAATACATGTCCTATGTATCTTCATAGCCTTTTTATTTTATCACTTTATCCGGAACACATGTACTATGAATCTTCATAGCGTTTTTTATTTTATCTCTTTTTCCGGAATACATGTACTAATAATCTTTTATTTTCGCATTCATTCTCGCAACGAACTTTCTCCGCATTTTTTTTTTGGTCGCGAACACAGTGCAATGTCTCTTGAATAGTAATACATTACGTGTTACATCTCTGTCCAGCAGTGCAATGTCTCTTGAATAGTAATACATTACGTGTTACATCTCTGTCCAGCAGTGCAATGTCTCTTGAATAGTAATACATTACGTGTTACATCTCTGTCCAGCAGTGCAATGTCTCTTGAATAGTAATACATTACGTGTTACATCTCTGTCCAACAGTGCAATGTCTCTTGAATAGTAATACATTACGTGTTACATCTCTGTCCATCAGTGCAATGTCTCTTGAATAGTAATACATTACGTGTTACATCTCTGTCCAACAGTGCAATGTCTCTTGAATAGTAATACATTACGTGTTACATCTCTGTCTAACAGTGCAATGTCGTTTGAATAGCAATACATATACTTGTTACATCTCTCTCTAATAGTGTAGTGTCGCTTGAATACTAATACGCTTATGTGTTAATCTCTCTCTCCCCGTCTCTTTTTCCAGTGCGGTATTCTGGAATAGTAATATGTGTTACATCTCTCTTCCCGTCTTAGGACGTAAACGATGTCTTGTAATGTAGTGAACACATGATTTTGAACGTGCAAACAACATTCTTGTGTTTACTTTGCAGTTATACATCAGATAGTTTTAAAATGCGTCCGCCCGCATTCGAAAAGTAACGAGGAAGAGACAGGAATGGGGGCAGACAAGAGAGTGATGGCAAATTTTGAAACAGTCGATCAACACATTGTTTACTGAACCGATAGCTTCGCTTAATTCGTCCTAGGCGAAGCTGATAAAAGAAATGGCAGGAAGACGTGGTATGGGAGTGTTTACACTCTCCAGCGGTAAAATATAACTGCGTGAGCAGCAATATTCGCAATGCCATTTCCGCATGCAAGCTTTCTAAATTCTCTCTTTGTCGTCAATACACATTTAAGATATTATACCTTTATATTCATACTCACAGTGAGTAGATAGGTAAGGTCGCTTTTCACAATCATACATTTCAAAGCCAGTATTCGTTTCAATTATTTAGTTGAAAATGTTTCTTAAGCCATTAAGTAGAAATGCGTGTCAACAGAATACATTCTGACGCGTCGAACTGAGACATTATCTTGGTGCTGGATGTCTTAGTTTGAAAGGTTTTGTTAAATTACCAATGGAAAAGAATGTGAACAGAAAAATCCTGCATCACGAAATATAGACATTGTCTCACTTCTAGCATCCGCGAGAATAAAGTGTGCGCTTAGGGTGGGGTGGGACGGCAATATTGTGTATTGAAAAAAACGTGGTGTGCGTACGCTTAGGGCGGGGTGGGACGTTTCGATAATTTACCTTTGATCTTTTTGTAAGGAGGAGTCGCTGTATACATTGACTTGAGTACCATCATAAAAATCAGATTAATTAAGTGCATGTTTAGAAGTAAACTTTAACTATTTATATATCCTAATGATATTAGACCAAAAAGAAATCTTATTAACAAATTATGAAAAGCTACATTTTCATTTCCAAAGAAGACTATTTGACAAATCTAGTTTGTACCTAATGGTGATCTAAAGAAAGATCCGTAATAGAAATAGTGGATAAAAAATGTTTGTTTTCTTCTGAATACCCCATGCCTGCAAAGTTTGTGGTTTTTGAGGAGACTGTGGGGACGTATTTTATTATAATCATTGATTAATCAGTGTATTGGACAGTAGCCTGTCTCAATCAAGTTAGCTATGAAAGCAAGATATTAACTCTGTCTCACTGAGTGAGCAGTGACATCGATCAGTGTAAAGAGTGTCAGTTTTATATATGAGACGATTTTTGCTATTTGTTTTTAATATAGTATAAGTTCGAGTTTTCGAGTTTTTCTTTTAGTATTGCTAGCATTTGCTTTTTTTTAATTTTTTTTTTTTTTACTGCGCTAACTGTGCGATTAAGCTTCTTTTTATTTTAGTTATTTTGGGTATAATTATTTGACTGCAAATAAGAAAACGAAACAGAGGAAAACAAAATATAAATTTTCCTAACTTTAAAAAATAATACTTGATTGGCATAATGTATTGTCTCCTCTTTCTCTCTAATGACTAAACGAAACTAACTTCAGATGGATAGTCTTGAAATCATCTGTCAGAAAACATTGCTGGAAAGAAAATAACTAATAAAACAAACAATACACATTCACACACACACACACACACACACACACACACACACACACATACACACACGCACACACACACTAATTACATTTAATAAAACGAAATAGAAACACCATCTGCTTTGAAGTAAACATCACGTTAAATGGAGGATATGGTAAACGTCCGCCTGAAATGAATGACATTTATACTATCATTGACTAGTAAACATGAAGCATTCTACAATCTTTGCTCCCGAGGACAGAAGCATTTATCATTGCGTGCAGTGGATAATCACTTACCTGAAACGAAGCCTGGTCACTAATTTCCTACAGAACTATGCTGCTGCCGCCGCTGCTTCTGCGAGAAGTGGATAAGCAGGTCCATCATTGCTGTATCTTTGTGCATCAACTGTTCGGGGTAGGAGTGGGGATGGAGCTTTGGTTCCTTGTTTGTTTGTTTATTAGTACTTCCGGTCAGCACACAAAAGTGAGGACTGGCAGAGCGTAGCCCCGTTTCCTCTCCCTCTTGCACCACACCCACCTGACCCACCATGCAGCGAACTCTATTTTTTCATCGATTTAATTTTTATTGTCGTTGTTTTCTATTTGTTAGTTTGTTTGTTTTACGTTGGGAGAGAGGGGTTGGGTGAGGTCGAGGTCGGTGGAAGGAGTTCGTATTTCCATCAGTGATTTAATGTACGATGTACTGAAGTAGTAGAAGCACATAATTTATTGATGTGCTGTTGAGCCAGGTGTAATGAAGCGTGTTGTATGTTGAGATATTTTTAGAATATGATCTCCACGTCACAGGGAGTGAATTGCTTATAATGTGTTCAGTGTTTACTTGATCACAGGGACCTGCAACCTTTATAGTAGCTGGCTTTTTCTCCGTGTTTGGTGTTTAAATAATTTCTCTTATGTCATTACTTCAAGTACAGAGTCTTTACTTCGCATGACGTAATTACATACATTAACTTGTCTCATTTAGAGTTCAGAGTAGTAAATGACATTGCTGAAGGTGTCAGAGATTTCTCACAGATAATAAAGCATTCAAGACATTGTCACAGATGAAGACTGACGAGAACTCACTGTGCGATTTTGTTGGGAATTATCTCTCATAGACTTTAGAACACTTGTGACATTGCCACATCTGCACTGTCACATATATAATGTCACATAAGTAGAGTATATTTCAAAACAAAAAAAACTTACGACATTGTCACAGACACAGAATTTCTCTTAGTCAGTTACTGACACGTATGACACATATGTCAAACGTCCCTCACAGAGCTGAAACACTTGTGACAGTCACAAATGCCAAATGTCCCTCACAGAGTTGAAACACTCATTATACTCTCAGGCATTGCTTGTCTCTCATAAAGCTCAAAACACGTATGACAGTCACAAATGTGGAATATTCCTTATTGAACTCAAAAGAGTAATATCATTTTCAGAATATAGTATTTCTTATACAGAACTGAAAACATTCATTTCATAATCGCATATATAGAATGTCTCATACGCCATAAAACTCACACATTGGGACCACATTGCTACAGATTGTCTCTTACCGATACAAAGCTCATGTGTCAGATCATGGTGCTACAAATCATGTCTCTTACCGACATAACTCACACATTGGGACCACATTGTTACAAATTGTCTCTTACCGACATAAAATTACACATCGGGACCATGATGCTACAAACCATGTCTCTTACCATCACAAGCTCAGGCATCAGACCATGGTGCTACAAATCATGTCTTTTACCGTCACAAAGCTCATATGGCGGAACTCATTGCTACAGGTGTGATCACTCGTGCAGAGCTCAAATTTGCACGTTCAATCAATGCCACCTCATCTGTAAAATTTGTCTGTAGAAATTCATTGTTACATCCTTGCCACAGATGTAAAATTTGTCTGCATAAATTCATTGTTAAATCCTTGTCACAGATGTAAAATTTATCTGTAGAAATTCATTGTTACATCCTCAAAACTCAAAACACTCTTTATCATTGTTACGAGTGTAGCATTTCTCGTACCGTCATAGTTCAGCCAGATGACATTGAATGCACGGTGCAGATCTAAGTCATTACCACAGATGCAGAATATTGTTTAGAAACTCGCTTGTTACTGCCATCTTATTTCACCATACAGTCTTTGCACAAATCTCAGAATAGACATTGGGTATGGATGGGGTTATAGATAATGATTTATATAGTAACTGTATTTATATGATTCTCTTAAATAGAATAATAGGGACAGTTCTGATTTTATTTACTAATTTTGCTATTTACTAATCCCATAAACTTATACATCAGTTATCTAAAGCTATTGTGATGACAAACGTCAACTGTATTTAGTTAATTGAATACGAATTTCTGATAAAGTCTTCCGTGTTACGCAAAAATATGAGCTGTCTTGGGATTTTAATTTGGAAATCTCTCTCTCTCTCTCTCTCTCTCTCTCTCTCTCTCTTTCTTTCTCTCTCTCTCTCCTGGCTTTATTTCTGTTGGGGAAAAAAATGCGCTTCTTCTTTAGAATTCTATTTTATTTTCTCAGTTATAAGATAGATATATGTCTTTTAGCTTTCCTCTCAGCAATATATAATAGAAATGCCATTCGCATATATGTAGCTCTGAAAGTTCAAAAATTTTTCAGGAGTAGAAGAGAAACAAAACTTATAATGACATGTAGAGGTAGTCTCGATAGTCAGGGAGTTTATACAGAGACAGTGTTTCGATAGCCAGAGCTTTTTCATATACATGCAGGCTAGTAATTTCTATAGCCCGGACTTGTGACAGCTTTGATAGCCAGAGCGCTTAGAAATAGATTTTTATTGGACAAACCATAACGCTTTCAGTTAAATATAGGCTAATAGTTCGATAGCTCGAACGTTGTAGATATGGCTTTCGCAGTTTAAATAATAGTTGGACAGGCAGAGAGTTTACATGTTGGTACGGCATAACGCAGTCTTAAACTTAGTCCCACATTTTCATGTGTTTTTTAAAACTGACTCAAGTTCTGTAATGGGCAACAGGCAAGCATACCACTAGTGAACTGGACGCTAAAGGTAAGTTCACCCCCTCACACACTCCTCCAAATTAGACGAAGATGCTGTCTTTCAGACTGCCTTTTAACTCGCTGTAATCTGAAGCGTGCGCATGGAGTCTGCGTTGAAATTCCAGTACGCTGCTTCTTCTTTATAAGAAAGTTATAATTAACTTTGAATGGAGGTGCAGCGTCGCTCTTTCTCCCTGTTACCATGTTGCCAGTGTCTCTCTCAACTCTTGGCCTTGCGTGCTGTCATTGCTTTGTTCTGTTTTGCTCTTCTCTTTCAGTTGATACTCGGCTTTTAAATTTTACCAGTCACCGTCATGTGATCAGGCTTGAATGTGGACTTTTTCTGAGTCGGCTTTATCATAAGGGAGAACATTTGAACCATTCCTTGGTCTTCGATCTTGCTAATCCCATTGGTTATGTTCATGTTCCTGTTCCGCGTGCAAGTGTTTTTATTTGTGCATTTTTGTACGAGGCACTGTTACATATTTTTAATATTTAAATATGTCAAGCTATTTTCAGTGTGTTTTCCCCACTGGCGTGTTACCTGATGCCAACATCAATGATTAACTGTACAGACGGCCACAACCCGCCGTGACTGGATGATGACCATAGGGGGGGAAAAAAAACTGTCCGCGTTGTCACCAGGGCTAGATCGATATACACAATGTCTCTTCGCCGAGTGAGAGAAAAAGAGAGTTCTGGAAGATTAAAAATTATACTTTTGTTCCTCTGTCACGTTTGCTGAAGCGTAGGCAAACGAGAAATAATAGAATGTAATGATGAACCAGATTTCCGCCAGGGATCAGAAACCGACGAAATGTGATGAACATAGAACTTGAATGGCGATTTTCATAATTATTATTAAAGTAAGAAGTTGGTCTTTAAGGTATTGGGTGCACCTGGGGGTCGTAGCAATTTTCTCCTGCATATAGCTTTGAAATTATTACTTGTTGGTTGTTTGTTTTTTTTCAAGATCTGGTTACGCGTTTAGCAGCTCGTAGAATTTGCTTATCAAATTCATGTATGTTTTAGTTTGGAGTTTATATGACCATTCCAGAGCAGTCTGCGTTATTGTTTTTCCCCCTTACACGATTATTTCGTTAGGCATGCATGACTGACTTCTAAAATCACTCTTTTAGTTTATCAACGTTGTAAACCACGGCTCTACACTACTACCGAAAGTTTCTAAAGTGTTAGTTTGCGATAACACTGCCGGTGATAACTCCATTGTCGACGAGTAGAAAATATTGCTACAGATGAGGCACAGTGACCAAATACAGTGAAAGAGGTTTTCAAACAGCAAGATTCAACTAAATGTCGAGTCGACATAGTATCCGAATAATTTGTTACGGAGAAAGTGAGGCTTGCACGCACGAGCGCATGTTGTCACTTTGGAAAGAATATAAGTAAGTAATACTTGTTCACTTTTTGAAGAAGCAGATATTGTGACTGCAAGAAAATAATTATCTCCCCTCGAGTACAATGTCTTGCCAGCAAAACAAGAGTAGAATAGGCATGCATATGTAAGCGTAGCACAGGTGGGTAGTTGCGTCAGAGCAGTAGGAATATTTTCACGTAGATAAGTCTTTTAACTGGCATTTACGATTTCTCTCTACTCAAAGGTTAGCATAAATGGCAACGAAGAGTGTAGAGAAACAGCTCCAGCTTCCAGTTGAGATGGAAAAACAGAATTTTAAAAAAAATGATTGCGAATAAATATTTTAGTTCCGATGAGTGGAAATGTGCGCGCGTTAGACCTATCCTGGTCACACATTGTGCAAGTACACATCCGACAGCGTGGCCTGACGGAGAGGACGGACAGCAAGCGCGCTATCCGGACAAAGTGTTGCACGCGATTTGCGAAGAACGGTTGATCAATGGGTGTGTGGTGCATTTTTTAAAAAACAACAACACATTATGATCGGCCAGTGCAGTTTGTTAGGTGCACTCTGCTTGATCATCGTCCTGTAAGTCTTGCTTAATAATCAGTGGTTGCAGTGCCATGTGCTAGAACAATGTAAAGATAGTGTATGTTTTAGATTGGTAGCCAGGACTGTAACGAGGCGATGGCGAGAGCAACGCAAACGTTACAAAAATAGGTTACCATTCGCTCAACCTGCAGCAGAGGAAACGTGTAGGTAATTTACAGCAATACATACTATTTTATAAAATTATCTCTTTAAACAAAAAAAAAAAACCCACAAAACTTTAAATTTATATTAGTATAGCATCAAGATTTGTTATGGCGTTTATAGACATTGTTTCTTAAGTTTACGGAATGTTATTTGGAAGTAGTCTTTACGATATCGAGTTTAGCCTGTATATTGTTTGTTAGTAGTTGATGGTTATTTTGACTGAACATCACTTGACACAAGGCGACACGTGGACGGCGTGAACACTCAGTGTTTAACAGCTGCTGACAATGGAGTGATCGCAACAGTTTGTGTCTCGGGTGTCTACAATAATAAATTTGTTAATGACCATCTTGTCGATCATGATTCACCGTACAAAGTTTAGTTTTATGTGAAGTCGGCCAGCCTGCTACCCTTTTTTTTCTCTCGTACCGTCTTCGTCCAATATGAATTTTACATGAAGTCAGCCAATCTGCTATCTTTATTCGTCGTACCGTCTTCGTCCAATATGAATTTTACATGAAGTCAGCCAATCTGCTATCTTTATTCCTCGTACCGTCATTGTCCGATATTAATTTTATATGAAGTCGGCCAGCCTGTTACCTTTATTCCTCGTACCGTCATCGTACAAAGTATAGTTCTATTTTAAATAGACAGCCCGATAACTTTTTTTCCTCGTACCGTCATCGTCCGATATTAGTTTTATGTGGTCGGCCTGCCTGCGATGTTTTCCTCTTCACAGAGATGATATAGTGTCGCACATTTTTTTCTGACATTGGCGTATATACGCTGCACCACTGTTGTGTTCCACGAATCAGCTCAAATCTTGCTTTTCTTTGTATCAGTAGTCAAACAAACACAAGTTGTGCGGTTTATTTATTTCTGGTCATTGTTTCTTAAAATTAATGACACTTGTCCGTTCCTATCATTGATAGACAGTGTGTTAGTGCAGCTGAAATAGATCATAGTCTACTTGCGCTGAGTCGCAATTCTGGCCTTGTTCACTCCACTCTTGCAGTCGTGGTTTCACGAGTTGACTTTATGAAACTGCGTTTTAGTTTCATGATCTCTTTCGCTGTAGTGGTGAGCTGTCTCTCTCTCTCCCCACACATAGACTTTATATTTTTCATGTGATAGCATTGTCACTGCACTTAATTGAGAGGCTTGTTGGACTTTTAAATCGACTCTAGCGATGTTTGAAGTGGCTGTGTACATGATGACACCAGTATTTTCTTCTAAACGACACAAATAGCTTTCCCAATGTTCTTTATTCCGTCGATTTCAATTTTGATATGAGGCAGCAATAGAAAGGTCGACGTTATTTATTTTTATTTGTCCTTCGGTTCCTTCTCACCTGATATTTATAGTCCATAACCAGTTCTTTATTCCGCGGTAAATCGCTGTACAAACATTTGTACTTTTAATTCAGCTGGTAACACTATAGTGTATCTTCAACTCGTTTTCGCGAAAAATGGTAATGTGGTTTGGAAACGTATTGACTTTAAGCGATGATTGGTTCCTTAGGACGGACTCTACACTTTGATTGGTCTTTGCGTGTGTGGGACGATGATGATAGCCAACGCCTGCCATTGACTGGGTGGAATGGCTACATGGACCAGGCGTGGAGAAAAGAAAACGCCCGCGATGGCACCTCTATTAGATTTTTTCCTAAGTGTAAGATGCTCTCGTGTGTTGCCGCTGCTTCTGTTCCAGTAAATGTAGCACTCGTGTGTTGCCTGCATGCGCGCGTGTGTATGCGTGTTCACTCGTTTCATTTACAACACGCACACCTCTGTGAACAAAAGTTCCATAGATGCTTGTGATGTAAACCAGTCCATAACATACTGAATTAAATGACTATGATGAATATATTTAAGAAATCTCGTTCGCGATCTCCATCTTTTGAAATCCCCAAACTGTGCTTACCAAGACAGAAGCGTTCGACATCAATGGATTCATCATCTGTTGTGTTGACCAGCTTGGATGTCCCTAATGAGGTGAGGGGAAGATCTTCTAGTTTTGACTCTGGTAGCCTGCGAGTTTCCAGCATTGACCTTCTGCAGGTACCAACCGTGTCTGTGACCAAAAGCACAGGACACCGTTCGCATTCTTTCGATTCAGCTATGGCACCATGGAGTCCCGTTTCCTCTGACGATAATTGGTCAGACAAGGAAAGCTCCAATAACTTAAAGCTTCCAAAGTACCAAACTCGTCGAGCTAGTCTTGAAATTCCTAAGATATGTATGCACTGCGTGCACCTGGAGACTTTGGAGCAGGAAAGAGCAAAAGAACAGATACAAAGAGCTAACGGTCCGCTCTTTTACTTGGGTGACACCCAAACTTCCAGCGATGCTTCTCTCAGCAGCAGCACGTCGGGGTCGGATCCGGAGTCGGACGGGTCATACTTCAGTGATTCGGAAAGGAGCGAAAGCGGTGCAGAAATCGAAATAATCGAGACCCTTTATCAGGGGACATCACCACAGCACAGTCACGGCTCAAGTCCCACGAAATCTTACACCGATGTCGTGACACTGGCGGTTCCAGTTATTAAACAGCGGTCTTCGTCCATGGATGCTGGTCACATTGCAAAGCCGCCAGAAAGTCCCCGCAAAGCTTCTCTGGACGAGCGGTGTCTGCACAACCCTCAGAAACAGATTCGCTCTCAGTCTGTTGATTCCACTATCGACGTCCACAAGGAGGTAACCCAATTCAGCATCTTGGCAAACATCCAGCAGAGTTTCAGGTAACTATTCCAAGTCCCCAGGTAGGTGCTTCTGCTTCTGTTCCTCTCGTCAGAAAGAGATATTTCATTGTATGCATATATCGGGATTGTCATTTAGAGGTCGAATTACTTTTTCACCCCTGTTGAATTCAGAATTTCAGTTTGTTTCTGAATTACGTCTTTGGTTGCAATTTATTTTTTTTAAGAACAGGCTAACAGTTAGTAATATACTTGTGATTTACTATTTTCTTGTTGTATTATAGGAGGCATCTCTAAAGTATGATATGGTATTTCTATCAGATACTCACTATTAACGTATTATTATAGAGGTACTTGAGTAGTTCGCGAAATAGTAATGTCGTCTTTAGATTTTGTTGAGCCTAGCAAATAATGAAACCTATCTGAAATGTTTAGTTTAGTAAATTATTTTTAAATCATTGCAGATTTGTAATTTAAAGTTAAGAAATCTTTTTTTTGAATAATTGTTTTGTATGGGAGTGTGTATATGATGTGTGTTACTTATTAATGTATCAGCTTTAATCTGGATGGCAGAAATTATTTTTTTCTCTTTCTGCCATCTATTACACCTTTTTCATTTCTCACCTGCATCTATCCACATGAGGCCAATGTTTTGTTAAAGTCATAATGTGCTTCCTCCCGTACGTTGTATTTTTCTTTAGAACATTATTCTGATTGAAATTTCTTTTTTATGGAAACGAGGTTCTTTATAAGCAATACCTGTTCAGTTTGCATTCTCACTGGCGTTGCGTATTGTTACCGGTAAGGTTGAAATGCGATCAGCAGGTGTATGTTAATGATTTTTTGGACTCTACTTTTTTTCCTTATTCGACCCAATCGCAAGAGACCATTCTTTGATATTTTGATAAAATTGCTTTGACCAGCAGTGTTAACTTGGTTTTGTATGCGTTGTGCAACGTGTGAACTGACTTTCAATTAAGCCACGTTTTTTTTCCAAGAAACGATAGTATGGGTGTGATAATTGCAGTTGTTATTGTGAAAGCATGTACTAAACAACGATAGTATGGGTATGATAATTGCAGTTGTTATTGTGAAAGCATGTACTAAACAACGATAGTATGGGTATGATAATTGCAGTTGTTATTGTGAAAGCATGTACTAAACAACGATAGTATGGGTATGATAATTGCAGTTGTTATTGTGAAAGCATGTACTAAACAGACTCACACGTTCTCTCTCTCTCTCCCAGTGTGCACGTGTCTTCTGAATTTATTGATTTTCTTTTATACACATTCGTTTGCACCTGAGCGCATGCAAGCGCGTTTGAAGGTGTACTGACTTTGAGAATTTAGTTTTTGTTGAACGTAGTGGTGTGTATTATTTTTTTTTTTTTTTGCCATGCATTTTATTTACACAACCGCTTACGTATACACTGTTTTTTTGTATACACTTTACACACACTGCTAACATGTACGCTGTTTTTGTATACATTTTATTTACACACTGCTTAAAAGTACAGTTTTTGTATACACTTTATTTACTCACACTGCTGACATACACACTGATTTTGTATATCTTTTATTTACACATACTGCTAACATATACACTGTGTTTCTATACATTTCATTATAAATTTACACCCACTGCTTAATAATAAGCTGGTTTTGTATATTTTTTATTTAAAATTTACACCCACTGCTTTTATGTAAACTGTTTTGAATATACATTTTATTTTAAATTTATACCCATGCTTATAAGTAAACTGTTTTTGTATACATTTTATTTTAAATTTACACACTGCTAAATGTAAACGGGTTTCACTCTGTATTTCGTGGGCGGGTGAAGGGGGGGGGGGATAAAATCTTGCCGCCACGTGTATTCTTCATCCTTGTCAGGTGTTTGCCATTCTTTCTCAATATCCTTTTCAACTTCCTCAGAGTGGTTGTAAAGTTGCCTCCGGCATTCTCAACGGCTCGAGGACGTTCGAGGTCTGGAGTCGAGAATGGGTGGCACCACATACCACTAGCATTGTTAGTTATTAGATTGAAGCTTGAACACGTTTGGTACAGTGATCGAAACAATTTTGGTGACGTAGATAATTTATTCTCTTTAGTCAGCATGCTTCCTGGATGAGAAAAGGCAAGACGGTCTTGTTAGTTTCAAGATTAATGTTTGTCAAAATAAAAAAACAAACAAACAGTACATGTGACCGCTTAAATGCAGAAAGTGTAGACTTTATCTTGTTTGTTCAGTTAACTTCCTTTGCTTTATTTTCTGCTTCCGGTGAATGCGGCGAGTCGAGTACTTGTCATGTATGTTCTGTTTGAGTAATTTTATTGGTGAGAGCGGATTATGCTTTCTTGATATGTAGAAGATAACTTGGTTTCCATAATGTGGACAATATTTTTATGATTTGTGTTGTAATTTATAATTACTTGGATTGTTTTGTTTGTTTTGATTAATATTTTTAATCAATTTATCTATCTGTCTATCTACCTATCTACCTACCTACCTACCTACCTGCCTGCCTGCCTATCTTATCTATCTATCTATGTCTGTCTATCTGTCTGTCTGTCTATCTTTAAACTGAATACGTACAATTAAAATAACGTCTACAGTATTTTGACATAACTATTTGATCTCTACTTCTTCATGAACACAGCTCTCATTTCCGATTAACACATCTTGCAGATAAATCAGCCTGCATGTTGGGCTGTCACCGACATTTCAAACTAACGTCAAGAAATATTTAGTGGGCATAACTGTATTTCTCACTAAAAATCCCGAAAACATTTAATAGTAGTAGCTGCATTTCTAAGTTTTAATCTTATTTAGTGGGCATATCTGAATTTCGTACTAAAAGTCATGAAAACATTTAGTGAGCGTACCTTAATTTCTGACCAAAAGTCCTCAGAGCATTTAGTGGGCATTCCTGGATTTCTGACTGTACGCCCTGAAAATATTTAGTGGACATAATTGGATTTCATCTCATAAATTGTAAATAATTGTTGGGCGGGCAAATATTTAAACTTAAGATGGTTGCGTAGTCCGAATGTACTCTGATCATCTTATACATGACTTGTAATTAGTACATGTACACGTACTTAGGCTAGGGTGTCATAACATACAAAAGGCATAATGCTTGGATTTCATACACGTTCTTAGGCTAGGGTGTCATAACGTACAAAAGGCATAATGCTTGGATTTCATATATCATTCTAAATGTACATATACCAGTAGAAAATAATTTCACACTTATATATTGTAATAAAGCTTCTAGAAGCATCATGGATTGCAAACTAACGCGTCATAAGCATACACATGGCAGGTATAATTATAGTCAATGTACATAACCTTTTCAGTAATGGCAGGTATAATTAGAGTCAATGTACATAACCTTTTCAGTAATGGCAGGTATAATTAGAGTCAATGTACATAACCTTTTCAGTAATGGCAGGTATAATTAGAGTCAATGTACATAACCTTTTCAGTAATGGCAGGTATAATTAGAGTCAATGTACATAACCTTTTCAGTAATGGCAGCTGTCGCTGGCATTTGTTCACAACCATGTGGTTTGCAAGAAGTCACTATTTTTTTTTATTAGATGGTGGTCTAAAATACCCCTTCTAAGTTACAAAACTGTTCCAGATTCTTCAAAGTGCTCACAAGTACATTGTGGAGAATCGTCCAGAATTTCACATGCACTATCACAGCACATCACGCAGTATTCTAGAACCTGTGTGTGCTTTACTCTGCACACCACAAGAAACTTTCGTGAATTCTTGAGCCTCAAGCTTCGCCGTATTGGCTCAGACGAAATTCACAGGAATCAACTACAGCAGCATGTTTACTGATAAGTTTGACGACAACGTTGGATACACACCAACGTGATCCGGTAGAGAACAGTAGTCACTGTAGTCTGAAGCGGATTAAAGTTGAAAAGCAAAAAGAAAATGGCATGCTCCTTTCTGCAAAAGTCAAATGAAGGCAGTGCTAAATTTCAGGCATATTTCATCTCTAAACTCCTTTTTCTCTTATACATATATTCTGAACTTACAATCCTGCAACAATATTTATTAGAATGGTACACACGTAGCATACGAAATATAGCATCAATCAAAATTCACAAGTATAATGTACAACGTAATCAAATTAGTGAACATAGAAATAATAATTCAATTACGTGAAGCATTCTCCAAATCAAATCACAGATCAGTAGCAAACATAACGCAATATTTCTAAGTCCATTCTGTCTATCAGTCACTTAACTTAACATAAATGTTAATAATCGCCTTTATGACTGGACTCGACTTATGTTCAAATTCAAAGTGATTAAAATAGTGTACTTCTTCAACAAAGCAACTTTCGATCCATCCCCATTTGATGAATTTGTTATGAACAAGTGTGCGACTGTTAGTCAGAAAAAAACTACTTAGCTGCTTGGAACTGGTTTGTATTGCATCAGTAGGTTCTAGCATATTCTTTACCTGAGTGTTTTACCCCAACTCTGACACTTATCAACAAATACCATCATAAGCAGTGCCTAAGGTCGGGTCACGTTAACATTGGTTACAAATATTTCATTATTATGTTTAGAAATAGGGATAGGCAAATTTAGCCACAGCCTAAATATTTCACAACACACATAACCAGGTCAAAACTATGGCTGCAGATCTAATGTTTAAGTGGACCGCGCTAATGTTTGGGTGCCAGGGATCTAGCGTTCTCGCAAACAATAACAATAACCAAAACATTCAAATTACAAATAGCATCTCATTTAAAAATTATAGATAAAAATATAAAAATTTATGTGTGGGATAATTTCCCGTCATATGACAGTAGTTCACTAATGACTAACACATCATAAACACGCATAGAATAGTTCACTACATACTAATACATCATTAGCATACATAGAAGTAATTCACTGCAGCCGGGTCATAAGCGTTCAGGAGGAGTTAAGCACATTATAAACATACGTTGGAAAACATACGTGGATATCAAAGTAAAAAATTAAATTAAAAAAACAACACACACATCGGGAACACATGTAGGACAGCATACCACTTTATTATTCATGACTAGCGTTTTCTTCTCTGCCTTGTGTCAACACTTGTGTTAAGGCTTCAGAGACACTGAGCACCCCATATTTTTTCCTGCCTCATTCTTTTTGCCACGTGCAGCTTATACCATGCTGTGTAATGAAGCATAAACATTTTTAGTGCTCATTACATTATTGACTCTCCGCCTCGAAGAACCTACTTATTTAAAGAACGTTTATTACATGTTTGATTATTGGCTCCTATCCGAAATAATTATCTGATCATAAAATATCCTTTATCTCTCGTCTGCAAAAAAGGCTGTCAGCGAAATGCTCTCTTACGTGTATCAGAAGAATTGTTAATGCAAGGGATGAGGGTCCATTGCACTCTAATTGTGTTCCATTGACCAGCAGCAAGGCTGCCATTAAGCCCAGCCTGCCTGTAGTTTCTAATAGTGTTCATGTTCTTCGTCATCATCGTCGTAGTCGTTGTAAGATTCAATTCTCACATTGTAAACGAAGCAGACAATTCAAGAAACACATTTGCATAAACAGTAATTCAGCTTGTATTAGTATACCCACTAACATCAGTTATTCGTATTTGTTATTGTTGTTGTCTTCCTCCAGAAACGTGTTAAGTATAAAAACAAACAGTGAATGCGATGGACATTTTTTTTAACCCACCAGATGGATTAAAGTCCGAGTTGTGCCGAGTGTCAATATTTCCTCTTTCTTGGTTTGACTTTGTTGTGAACTCCTTCACAATCAGAAGTTTATGAATTAACAATGTCTTTGAAAGGCCATCTCCTTGGCACTGACTTATTCCTTGCTTAAGCATCTGTCATAATACTATTTTAAATTAACAATACTAAATTGCAATTTAGTACATTTAGGCTTTGAAATATTTACTCGCAGCCTGATTGGTTATTTCTGTTTTACACAGGTGTCCAGCGATATATGACTTTTAGATATTATGTGTTAAGTACTATTTCAAGTCATTTAGGTATGAAACATAAAATCAAATTTATAGAGTGTGAAAGTACATCACCTTCACAATCCAGTTTCCTTTATCTAAGAAAGAAATATATTTGTATATCAGGAAAGGGCACTTGTAAAAGAAATATTTCTGTAGTTAGCAATTGTTTCTCTTATATTGTACTTTTCTATTTCGGGAATGTTTGTGAGTTTACTTTTACAAGTGCGGTGAAAACATGAATAAAGTAAGTTACCGTACAACTGAAATGTTAAAAATGGTGATTAAAAGTGAAGGGGATTTCTACTGTCAAATCTCATTCTTTATATTTCATAACCTTTAAATATTAAACATACCTTCCCTACCCCTTCTCTTCGCATACCCGTGTCTTAAAAGTACTCGACGCTTGCATTTCTTTGATACTGATGTCCTTACCTCAGGCGGTCAGTTTTCAGCAATCACTCTCTGTTAAACGCTTTCATTTTTGCACACGATTCGAATTTTATTCGTGCACTCTGACAATAAAAGTTGAATGGATTTAAAAATAATTTTAAAAAATAATTAATTTTGTAAATGAATAATATTAACAATAATTCTAAATCGTCGTACTCTGTTTGTTTAAGTTACACTGGTGAGAATGCTTTACAACCAAAGAGAGCGCCTTTTATGTCATGGCGGGGAACCGTTATAAGGGCTTTTAAAGTATCCAATGTTGTCACCAATAGTTGTAAATGTAGTTGTTATCATTATAGATTGGAAACTATGCATTGTTTCAGTAGACCTTATGGTAAATATTTCTTATCTAAGAAAGCCTTAAATTGTTTCTATTTGTAGCAGATTTAATGTGCACTTGTGCGATTGCATGTACGGTTTTACTTATCATTTTTGTTAATTCTGTAAAACTAGGCTATGCTGATTTATTACCACTTATACCACTTATACTTGTCTGCAGTAAAAACTTATTTCTGCTCCTTGTAAGAAAACAAACCGCCCGTAGTCGCATGTATAGATTACAGGCATTTAGGCCGGGGTTGGGGGGTGGGGACGGACAACAACCATGCGCTGACCCCTCAATAAGCGAGTGATAGTGGTAGATGGACTTGTTTGGTTTTGTTCCCTCAACACGCTCATTCCTTTGCTCGTTATTGTCGACTGCTCCTTGATTGCTAAGTTTGTGTTTTTTTTAAATCTCAATAAGAATAATAAAATTATTTATTTATGTCATTATAAATTTCGTAATAGTGCTTAGTATTTAGTTTATCTGTAGCAAGAGCAAACAGCAGATAACCAATTGAGTTACACTAATATATACTTGTGTATCATTACAAATTATATATATGATTAAAAACACACACACACATATATATATATATGTTGGTTATATTCAAAGTTTCTATCTTTAAACATGGATAAAATGTCACATATTGTTACTATTATAATAATTAATATATATCATTATTGTCATTGACAGCACACACAAAAATCGCCGATAGGTTCTGTGCACTATGTACTATACGTTCTTGGCATTAACAGGTTTTTGCATATTTTTAAGAAACGAAATGAAAATAGCATATTTTTACTGTTATGATGCTATGTGTCATTATAAAATATGCATTGACATTAAACATTTGGTTTAGGAAAGCAGGCTAATCAGTATATACATATTCTAACATTCTTTCTTTCCTATAGTTTTCTGAATTATTATGGTATTTTTCTTACCTAATATAGTCATTATCTGCTCTGTTACACATTCTAAAATATGCATTATTTACACCGTCTTACTATCAGTCTGTGTATACCTCATTTGCTTTAAGTCACCAGGAATCTGTTCTTATATCGTCTGCTTTATGTCACCGGGAGTCTTTTTTTTTTTCGTCTGCTTTATGTCACCGGGAGTCTATTTTTATTTCTCTGCTTTCTGTCATCGGGAATCTATTTTTATGCATTGTCTGTTTTATGGAGTCTCTTGTCTAGCTTTATGTCACCGGGAATCTATTTTCATGCACCATACATTTTGCCCGTGGCATTCTCGTGTAATAAAACATTTACTCTCCATGTTAGCTAAAATCTGATTCAGGAATAGCAGTTGTTACCTGATACCTGAGTGTTAAGTAGTGTTTATGACAATGACAACACATACACACATGTAACACACACAGAGTAAGAAAAAGGTAATCAGAAAGATCATTAGTTGAAATGCATATTTTTCATAGTATGAAATCAACAATAAACAAGAACCACTCTTTGTCCAGTTATTACTCAGACATGTAACTCACTGAAGATATTAATATTGAGTGAATTTAGAATGTAATATTTTAAAATCACTAACAAATTTCAGTGGATGTTTTTTTACTGAGTGATCTTAGTGCAGTGTAATACTTAAATGATGCTTTTTTTGAACAATGTTCTCATTATTTTACTTTACATTCTGAATTTATTCTAGTTGACCTTGTATCTGGTACTTGATAAAAGTCCAACTACAGTTTGATATAACAAAAATATTTGAGATTTTTTTCAAAAGTGAGCATTATCATGGTAGTTGTTCTTGAACTCGACATGGGCATAAACCGGAACCGTCTACCGTGCAAATTGACTGATGTTTTTGTGTGTGTTTTTCTCATGAATGTGCAAATGTTTTTGTGTGTGTTTTTCTTTTGAATGTGCAAATGTTTTTGTGTGTGTTTTTCTTATGAATGTGCAAATGTTTTTGTGTGTGTTTTTCTTATGAATGTGTAAATGTTTTTGTGTGTGTTTTTCTTATGAATGTGCAAATGTTTTTGTGTGTTTTTCTTCTGAATGTGCAAATGTTTTTGTATGTGTTTTTCTTCTGAATGTGCAAATGTTTTTGTATGTGTTTTTCTTCTGAATGTGCAAATGTTTTTGTGTGTGTTTTTCTTCTCAATGTGCAAATGTTTTTGTGTGTGTTTTTCTTCTCAATGTGCAGATGTTTTGTGTGTTTTTCTTCTGAATGTGCCTAGATTCTCCAGTTCAAAAAGACAAACAATCTATTCATTCGATAATAAATTTACTATCTACAGCCTCCGTTAGGGAAAGAAACATGCTTAGTATTTATTCATTCCTCTCTTTCTCTCCAGAAGAAAACATCTTGACGTATTCAAATTTATTCCAGTCATTGAGTATATAATAAAAGTAAAGTTGTTCTTTCCTTCATAGCAAACGATGTCACTGGGTTTGAATTATTATTAAACGAACGACTTTATTGTTCCTTAAAATAAAACTTCAAAATAATTTGAATTTACAAAATGCTATATTTGTCTAATAGTTCTCAGAATTCTTATAGTGGTGACAGAGAAACAAGTCTCCTCTTAACTCTATTAATGTAAGAGTGACATAGCTTCAGTTCTACAACACCCACCAGCATCTGTCACTTTCGGATTTACCCTTTACTTGTTACCTTAGTTCATTCCACAGACAGATGACTGATAGAGTTGAATCATTAAATGTAGTTTAGGTTCTAATAAAGCTTGGGAGCCACCTTTTACGTTCATGTACAGTCATCTGGTCAGTCATCCGAGATTTACTTAGTGTCGCTCTATAAATTATAAATCTCAGTGTTCCGTTAAGCATTCTTAATCTGCTCGATACAGACATGTAGCCGTGAGCACAAGAAACGCAGTGTAGTTGTCGCTTAATACATGGCATACACTTTAATTTACAGCTATTCTGTTTCTTAACTTCATACTGTAACTTTCATGCAGCGTAAAATATAAAGTCGGAACATTCATACAAATGAAATATAGTTTTAAAATTGGATTTAATGTATCCACAGACAAATCCCTCATATATGTGTGTCTATATGTAGGTGACTTTTTTGTACGATTCATATTGTTTGTGATATTTACTTTTAACGTCATTTTAATTATAAAATAACTGTCTTAATAAAAAGTTCGTTTATGATTCTTCTCAAGTGAATACTACCATGTACAATCATTAAATTATGGGATTGAAATTCCTTTACAGGTTAACTGTGGCTAACAAATAAAAATAAACAACAGTAGATATAAAGCTTTTCTAAAGATTAATTCTATACAAAGGTTCTTATGTTCTGTTGAGGTAAAAGTGAATGTTCTTATTTTATATTGAGTAAATATATTAATGCGTTGCGGGGATGATAGTCTTTCTCTATCCTTTCGCTTGTACTGAAGTAGTTATTTCCCCCCACCCACCCACATTGCGTTCCTATCGGTAAAAGTATCGCACCTAGTGCACTGTTAACTTTAGCAGGAAATACGATTTACTCCACAAATATAGATAGCCTGTGCATCGTTTCCCTCTGACATCTTTATATGACAAATATCAATAGCCAATTTAGGTCTTGGCTAACCTTATTCCCCCCTTATATTGTGTGCATGTTAATATTATTTTACGGTCGTCGCTCGTGCTTCCTCTTTTTTCTTTGTGTATGTGTGTGCGCGCGCGTGTGTGTGCTTGCTTGCGTGCGTGTGTATGTTTATCGACTTGTTAATTTTCTTTATTTGCTTGTTTATATTTTTATTAGTTTATTTCTTAGCATTTCTGTTGTATTTTTGCTTATATGTGGCGATATCAGATTAACGAAAAGGATACAAGTACGTTAATAAGTCAAGAACGGACCTAGTAGTAAGCCATCTGCAGATAGCCAACACTGCTTTGGAAATCATAGCTCTCTACGAGGCCTTAGTTCCTATCGTCTCGAAATTAGGGGAAATTATATTATGGTCATCATCTGGTGTGTAGGACGATAATCCAATCATTGATAAGCTCATAGCAGAGTAGGCTGTAGTGACATTCAGAGCTTTGTTTATTCTGCTCAATTCCTCTGGTTCACAAAAAAGGCAGATTATTTTCTGCCTGATAAACACAACAATATGTGCGCATATTTCTGTATCGAGTACTTATATCATGGATATTTTTTCATAGAATTTTCAAGAACAGAATAAGCCATTTATAACTACAGAACACAATAGCCACACTTCTTTATTTGCATGGCTCTTTCTTGTAGCACAGTTTTACCTAATCTGGTTACTGTATTGCACGATATTGTCTTTAAAAAATTCTTTCATTAAACCAATATAGCTTTTCCTTTCTGAGCACTTTCAAATCCCTGGATTACATACAACAGCAATACTCGTGTGTCACAAGACAAATGTCGGTCAAACTCTGATGGAAGGGATTGAAATGTTGCATATACTGGATCAGTCACTGTGAGGTTTTCTTTTCGTTCTTTAGGCTTCGATAGTTGTAAATCGTGAGCATTGAAAACAACGTGCAATCTCTTAGTCAAACACTGTACAATGAGCTTTAGCATTACTTCCATGGTCAGAGGAATCAGATTGACTGAAGCTTTTGTATGGTAAGGGAGAACAGGTTTATTTTGAACATTATTTCACAGTAAGGGAGATCAGGTTTACTTGAGGACATTCTTTCATGAAGGTAAGGGAAGTCAGGTTTATATTGAACGGTAAGAAATATTAGTTCGGATATTTTTGGCACGGTAAGGTAGGTATATTTACTTAGAACACTTTTGGCACGGTAAAGGAGATATGTTTACTTAGAACATTTTTGCACGGAAAGAGAGATGAAGTTTACTTTGAACATTATTTAATGATAAGAGACCTGAAGTTGACATAACCTGATTAAACCTACAAGTGTCACTTTCTAATTAATGTTTAGAGAGCAGCAGTCGATATTGGCAACCGTCTCGTCTGACACATTTTCTCTTGCGTTGAATTATAATCTCTTTGGTCTACAGTGTTAACATCAGTAATTCTTCCCCTCCTCGAATCACACACACACACACACACACACACACACACACACACACACACACACACACACACACACACACACACACACACACACACACACCACCACCACCACCACCACCACCACCACCAAATCCTAACTTTGTTTAAATACCAAGTTTGTTTAAAAGACTTTTGTAGGTTCGAAAGTTACTATATTATATATAGCAAGTCCGGTCCACTCAGCCCTTTCAACATTAAGCGTATTCATAAGTGAGATTTATATGTATTATACTTTAACTAATCGCATTATTACCAAATCTGCCCAGACTAATTATGTTTCAGTTCATCTATTACTGATATAAGTCAGCCTGATGACGCCTACGCCCTACGAGGTGGTACCCGTCCGATTTTGACACTTTGCTTAGAACACTTTTGCACGAGTCAGCCCTATTCAGGAACACAATTTTAAAATTTAAATATTTTATTTTATTATTATATTTGCGTGTGCGTTTGTGTGTGTGTGTGTGTGTGTGTGTGTGTGTGTGTGTGTGTGTGTGTGTGTGTGTGTGTTTTCTTTAGTGCTTTAGTTGAAATCGACAAGGAAAGCAAAGTCTTCCTTCTCTTCTTATTTTTATGGAGATGGGTGCTCGCGAGATCCATTAGTTGAATGCGCTAATAAGAGTGTCCATTTTGGTTTATTTTATATTTTATTTTTTCTTGCGTGAATTGTTTAAACTGTTTGTTTATATTGTAGTGAGTGAACAGGTTATGGAATTAGTTTTTTCTCTCTCTAAGAATCGGCATAGCGATAAAACTATTTTACCATTTTCGTTTTAATCTGATCTGTTTGTCAACATACCTACCCCTTACCCATTCATCCGTACAGGATGTGAAAGACATTCAAGTGTGTTTTAACACTACTTTTCATTTGAAGGCGAAGACAGGTACGCATGTGTACTAATTGCTATTTATAGATATAGTGATGGAATTGATGATGATATCCAATACTTTCTTATTCCAAAATGCATTTATTTTTCTTGTCGCACATTTATTACCCAGCTCAACTCACTATTCCCAAAGCCACGACTAGATTTTGCCATGTGAATGCGATTTTCATGTACAGTATGTTTGCTGGATGACCCTTATCCACTATATAAAATCATACAAAGTCACTTACACACTCGCTCACACATACATACACACTCATAAAGAGATACACTCTTACTCACAGACGCACATAAATAGATACACGCACATAAACATGAACACACACGTTCGAGTTGTGTATACTTAATCACATGTTCATACTCTGCAGTCATTCACATGTAGTACTGTTTAGTGAAGTCAAATGTATCTCTGTGAAAAATGTTAAATACTGAATTAATCCAATCATTAATACAAATATGTAGTTCAGCGCACACCTGTTTTAGTCTTCATGCATACTACAGCAGTTTCATTCGTAGTGAAAAAAACGCTGTCTTAAAAGTACCCATAAGTGCTATTTTTCCCCTAGTTTGAAGAATATATCCATGTTGAATTTACATTGAAGCAATAAAATGAATTTGTTTCATATTTCCAACAGAAAATAAGTACTTAATATTCTGTTCTAAGTGTCTTAATCCACTGCATTTAGTACTGGAATAGTTGGAGAAACTGAAAGAAACTGAACTGTTTTAATAATATAAGCAATGCACCATGTGTCATGACCAAAAACTACTGAAATAATATTATAGTACCATTCACCAAAGGTTTTCCATGCCAAATAATCTCAAATAGAATCATATGCCACAACATTTACAGAGCAAAAATCAAAATCAAAAAACCAAATGAAATAATATTAGACCCAAATTATAAGAAATATTGAAGCATACTACATATGTAGCTAGATCAAATTATATGAAACCTGGAAGCATATGGCAATAAAATCAAATGTTTGTCATCCACCACAACTGCCCGGGAACTCCAATCCACCACCACCCCAACAAATTACCGATTATGTAGATAATTCTTATTTAATACGAATCATACTTAATCATAGTATCCCTTATTAATTGTCCAGTCTCCTGCAGATTAGCGTCAAATAAAATATAGTATTTATTACCTACCTTAAATTTGCTCATTTTCTGTGTATTGTGGTTGTCATTTGTGAATTGCCAACCAGTGTTGTATTGCGATTTCAACAACTCATGGGAATGTAGTCAGCTTTGCTAAATAGCATAGATTGCTAAGCAAATAGTTAATTTGCAAATCCTGATTCTTCTATTGTTAGTCAACGTGATTTTTTTTCTTTCTTTGGCTAGAAAATTAATGAGAGCATTTCAAGTGAGTATTATAGCAGATTGAAAGCAGCCTTCCTGGGTTCTGCTTATATTATGTGTGCTATTACCATTTATAGTAATTAAACATCGATGCTCTTACCTTTACATCGTACTGATTACGCTTACTTACACGAGTACTATTATTTAATTAGCTATGGTAACAATAGAGCAGTTCACAGAACACTGTGCAATCCGGTATTTATTATTAACAAAACAGTAACGAGTGATTGAATTCACAGAACACTGTGCTATCCTGTATTTATTTGGTGACGCACGCTAGAAAACCTGTCGCTGCTCTGCGTGATGCCGTGTGAAATTCGAAAGTTGTTAACAGTTTTAACAAATAATCAAAGCCAGAAATAAAATTCACAAAGCAATAAACGTCAGCGAAATATATTTCCATACTAAAAATAATAATAATCGTATGAGGTATTATAACTATTGATTCTGTTGCGTTATCATTTATAACAATAAACCTCGTTCGTGTATTTTTCTATTTATCTATTGGCTTACTAGTACAAAGGTGGGCAGTCAAAGATGGTGGGGAATTTGTGTAAGAACTAGTCTACATGAAAACGTAAGTTCTCAGTGTTTTTATATAGTGAAATAATATTTATTTATACTCAAAATCACTGTTTCTTAAAGCAGCCTGCATTAAAAGTGATTCCTTATCGAGTTTGAAACATTTTGATTTATCTAGGATGAGGCGTTAAGAAGGTATTAGTTAAGAAAAATGCATTATGTTGTAGACACCTCATTCCAGAACCAAGCAGTCCGGCGGTTGTCTATGAATAATGTTGAATAGTTTTTTGTACACTCCCGAAGGTTCCCCAAATGTAAATCGTTGTCGATCCGATAAACTGTTAATTAAATGGAAGAAACCTTTAAATTATCTAGACATTTTTAAATTGATAACAAGTTGTGCTGTAGTCAGTGAATTGTGTTGCGAGGCGTAAAAGCTCTTCACATAAATTGTAACAGAATGCAACCTTAGATGAATTGTTGTTAAAGGGGCAACTTGAGTGAATTTAAATACATTTTAAAAAATGTGGGAGAGATTTTTTTTCCTTCTCTCTCAGCAGTATTGAGTTCCCCGTGACAGTTTTGTAGCAGACTTGAGTGAAACATCGCGTCATCTGGTCGGTGGAGGGAGTTCATCCTGTATATCCGGTAGACCACGTCACTACCGATTGGAGTTGTGGAGTTTATGGTTTATGAACATTAAAAGAGATGAATGATGGATATTTCGTGAACGTACACACTAACGAATCATTGTCCTGACTGCGGGGCAAATAGAATTATTTTCATGGGCGATCACTCTCTAGGTCTTTGCTCGTTATATGCTTTCCTGATTGATTTATAGTCTGCAGAGTGGTAATTATCCAGTGCCAATCACCATCTTAAGATTTTGTGCGCAATTCTGAACCGGGCACATATACTGTCTTGCTTTAAAAAAACAAACAAAAAAACTTACAATTCTTGCTATAGATATTGCACTTAGAAACAAAACCTTACAATTCTTGTATTAGATATTGCACTTTTTAAAAAGCTTACAATATTTGCTATAGATATTGCACTTTTAAAGAAAAAAACTTACAATTCTTGTATTAGATATTGCACTTTACAAAAAAATCTTACAATTATTGCTATAGATATTGCACTTTTAAAAAATCTTATAATTCTTGCTATATATATATTGCACTTTTAAAAAAAAACTTTAAAATTCTTGCTATAGAATATGGGTATTGCACTTTTTAAAAAAAAAATTTACAATTCTTGCTATAGATATTGCACTTTTAAAAAAACCCTTACAATTCTTGCTATAGATATTGCACTTTTAAAAAAACCCTTACAATTCTTGCTATAGATATTGCACTTAGAAACAAAACCTTACAACAACTACTACTTGCTACACACTTGTTTAAAACGTCATAGCCGGTAGCGTCGTTACCATTTGTAAAATACAACCTTCAAGAGCATACACGTGCATCACCGCTATTTAAGCTGGCAATAACGTGATAAGTTTTGAAATATGTATGAATGAAAACGTGCGTTACAACATTAAGTTTTGAAATATGTATGAATGAAAACGTGCGTTACAACATTAAGTTTTGAAATATGTATGAATGAAAACGTGCGTTACAACATTAAGTTTTGAAATATGTATGAATGAAAACGTGCGTTACAACATTAAGTTTTTAAATAACAGTATGATGTATGATTGAAAAACGTGTGTTACAACAATAAGTTTTGAAAATAACAGTATGATGTATGATTGAAAAACGTGCATTACATTAAGTTTTGAAATAACACTATGATGTATGATTGAAAATCGTGCGTCACAACATTAAGTTTTGAAATAACATTCTGATGTATGAATGAAAAACGTGCTTTAAAACATTAAGTTTTGAAATAACAGTGTGGTTGTATGAATGAGAAACGTGCTATAAAGCATTAAATTATCGTCCCTGGAAAACATAACTGTTTCTGTCTGTCTGTCTGTCTCTCTCTGTTAGTCTTTTTCGCGCGCGCGCTCGTGTGTGTGTGGGTGGGTGGGAGAGAGAGAGAGAGAGAGAGAGAGATGAAATAAATATATGTTCAGTAATTAATTATCACTTTAGATCTTTCCTCCAATATGAATGTTTGACATACTTGTTTCCAATGAAGGATGGCGATATTCCCAAGGGAACTTAACATGCATCGGAAATCGACTCTGATGGGCTAGGAAGAAAGGGTGGTAGAAAGAGTCTTGAACGAAGTGAAATCAGAATAACACTTTTCTAGATCTGCCAAACGTTACTCGTCATCGTTGGAAAGCACGATTATTCGGATTTTGATTTTTGCCATCTTTAAAGCTAAAGATTTATTTTATTTTATTTTGTCTTCTTCTTACATACTCAGAAAACGAAAAGGATTACCTTATATAAAGAAATCAAACACACACACACACACACACACACACACACACGCACACACACGCACACACACAAGCACGCGCACACACATACACACACATGCACACACACACACACACATGCACACATACACACACACACACAAACACACACACACAACACAGACGCACACGCACACATTCTTCACAAACAATAATAATTTCACACTGGGCCGATCTTGTACATTTCCATACACTGTAGTGTTCGTGTAATGACGTAAAAAAAAAGACTAGCACTTTAAATCTACACTTCCACATGTACCCTCCCCCCAATCCCCAAGTAAACTGCGTTTGATGTTTGTCTCTACAATACTTCCACACCGTTTGAGGTGTAAGCCTCTTTTATACCATTGTACTTTTAAGTTCGATTTAATAAAGTTAGCTGATGTTAAATTTGTTTCTTAAATGCTTTACATTATTTTATCTTATTGAATGTGATCTGTCCGTGGGGTGAATTGAATGTTGGTATTTTGTGCCACACTCGCTTCTTAGGCACAAGCCAGAGCTGCAAGTGACGTAATAGGTCACAAACCAGACTAACGAAAAATAGATGTGGCTTTCCCCATTGTCTTATTCAGTCATGCTTGAATATATAAAGACAGTTAATAGAATAAAGAGAATACCTAATGAACGCACAGTTTTCACAGAAACACAATATAATGTATAGAGATCACTTACTAATAAATAGGATTGAATTAGTCAAAACATTATTTTAATATACAGAATAAATGTGTGCTAATGCCGTGAAATAAAGTTAATAGCATGCGGTTTAGCAATAGACTACCGCTGGACATGAGTGCAGTTGTTTATGAGACTTTATTGCACACATATGTGACCTGATTATAAGTCCAGAAGCTCCACAAACCTGTAACATTACATAATAGATGGAATCCAAGTAAGGCAAAATGGGAAGTGCATTAACTGGGATCATCGACTTGCAGGTCTCGAGTTTGAGACCTGCTTTCGGTCATTGTAAGTTTTCTCTGTGGATCTCACCTACTCCCTAACTCCGAGGTATGCATTCCTGTTGCCAGTCATCAAATTTAGCAAATTGGCCATTAAAGTGCGACAAATTTAAGTTGGCCATATTTTGGCTCCAACAATAAAATGTAACAGAACTCTTTCCTGACGGTATGTGCTGGCTGCAATTTGTCATTTCCTACCCATTGCTAGAAGCTTTCCACCTTCAGAATATTCCATCTTGGTTATATTTCTAGAAAAACGTGAGATGTTTGGCCTGCTTGACATAAATCAGCTTCTCTATGCAAACTAGATGACAAATCTGGTTCAGACATTTGAATCATGCTTTTCTGATTTCAATGACTTTAAATTGGCATTTCAGCACTAGTGTGTTCCTATTCATTTTAATATTGCAAATTCAAGTAAAGAAATACTTTATGTCCTTGGACAAACACATGTTTTTACAGTCTGGAACACTTGAAAGTTTGGCAGAATTCTAAGTCACACAGATGTGGGAATATATTCTTACTGACAAGGTTCTCCAAACTTTGAACTGGGACATTTCGAAATTATTGTCTGTGTTGGATCAGATTTGTGTGTGAATCTGTGTTCTCTAAATTAGTACTACTCCCGAATTCTTGATGTCAATTTAGAAACGGGGCTGATATGTGCATTGAGTACAGATATCCATCCAACATTTCCGCAACGTGTCAGACTAATGGATCTTCAAGTTTCACGTCAAAGTTTTCATTTTAAACCATTTTATTTCATCATTTTCGTTGCTTGCTATTGTAACTGTGATCAAATTTACATATTTTTACGTGTTCAAACAGCATGCTGTTAATTTTTAAGGTTTTGTTTTAGAAACCTAATTAATTTCTCAATTTTTGCTCGATGTGGCGAATTTCAATTCTCATTCACCACAGAAGTGGCTAATATAAAAATAGGTGACCTACATAGACCCTATCTCAAGAGTGTTGAATTTAGTAACCTTGTTCTTCTACCACTTTGGAGATTTAGTACGCATACATACATATAATGACCTCATGAGTGTTGAATTTAGCAACTTTAACAGTAAGTGCCTCTACCAGTTTTGAGAATTAGTACACATACATACCTATAATGATGATGATGATGATGTGGCAAACCAACCTCAAGCATAGAAACCTCTCATTTGCAGAGGTAAACACTATGGCATGGGTGGTTTGAGACAGTAAATAATTGAAAGTTACTGTTTGATTACTGCAGTAATCTCGAAATGTTCTTGTCCGAAGAATGGCAACAGCAAATAAAGAAAATCCATCCTTTATGCACTAAAATTTATGTAAAGGAGTATTCTCGAAACATTAAAGCATGTTGTGCAAACCAAGGTCAAGGAACATCAGGTGAGAGAATTGATAACTTATTAAATTGTTAATTGTTTGAAGGTCTTATTCGAATCTTCCAAATATGTACTAAATTAATAGGAAGAAGTGAAGAAAGGGTGTTACTACTACTACTCTTTTCTCTCTTTTATTTCTCTCTCTAACAAAATTGATTTTTTGCAGACTTCTCACTATTTACTGCTCATATTTGAAAAAACAATATTGCACCTTAAAGGCACGATAACGCAATAGCGTTGGCTGCATTAAATCACGTTAACAAATATCGTCTTACATCTGCTATTTGATGAAGAGAAGGATTGTGGTTTGTTATTTCTGTTCCCTCCACAGTTCTTTGGTCCATAGACTTCGCTGTTTATGTTGCTGACTTTTGTTATAATTAAAATAATATGCGTCATTTACTTTACTCTGACCCGTCTATCTTGTTCAATGGTGGAGTGTTCAGTGTTTACTTTCTTTGGAGAAATAGTTTTCAGAGATGCTTGGCACTGAAGTATGTTATTTCCTCAGTTTAATAATTACTTCAGTTCTTTTGACTTAAGTTTTCATCCTGTATCGTACATGTTCTGTTGTCTTAAGTTTGCCTCCTGTATCGTACATGTTCTGTTGTCTTAAGTTTGTCTCCTGTATCGTACATGTTCTGTTGTCTTAAGTTTTCCTCCTGTATCGTACATGTTCTGTTGTCGTAAGTTTTCCTCCTGTATCGTACATGTTCTGTTGCCTTAAGTTTGCCTCCTGTATCGTACATGTTCTGTTGTCTTAAGTTTGCCTCCTGTATCGTACATGTTCTGTTGTCTTAAGTTTGCCTCCTGTATCGTACATGTTCTGTTGTCTTAAGTTTGCCTCCTATAACTTAGATGTTCTGACACAGGCATTCATTTACTGATTGCTCATCAGAAGATTAAACTCATCCATTTCCAACTTAAAAGTATCACTGCTCCTAGATAATGTGTATAAGCTTATTGATTGGTACAGAAACAATTTAATTATTTTTATTTAAAAAAACAAAATAGAAACAACGAAACAATAGAGATGATGTGGAAAGGTAATTTGCCTAACTCGAGGGGAAAAGGAGTGGAGGGTGTGTCCATTTACCTGACAACACAGTCAGCTTACTTGCACACAGAGAACGAAGTCGTCAAATGAAAAATCGTTGTTAGATGAACAAGCGTTATTGATAAGTGATAACTTTGTCACAGTCTGGATGGCCAAATAGGTTTTTGACTACCCTGTTAATAGTTATAAATTTAGTTCGCTCGGCATTATATATATATATAGGAATAAAAAATAAAAATATCAGAAATTGTGATTATGTAGTTTCTATGACAATGTATAGATTATATAAGAATACAGGAATACTGTAACACATGGTTGTATGGGTATAGTCATAATGCCTTCTGATTTAGGTCGTAATAAAGATTCCATCACACAGGAATAAAAACACTCAAATACTAATATTTCATATGTTGCATAGAAATTACTCATGAAAGCTACAGTGCAGTTCTAAAATGAGATGCAAACAGAAAATAATACTGAACGTGGATTAGTATCGTTCTAAAATAAGATATCAAGAGAAAATGATACTCAGGGTGGATGAGTATATTTCTAAAATCAGATATAAATAGAAAACAATGCTTAAAGTGGATCAGTGCTATTCTAATATATATATATATATATAATACTAAGTGGATCAGTACCTAAATAAGATATAAATAGAAAATACTACTCATAGTAAGTTACATATATAGAGAGAAAGCAATACTGAAAGTGGATCAGTGCAGTTCTAAAATAGGATATAAATAAAAAGTGTTTCTAAAAGTGAATCAGTGCAGTTCTAAAATAGGATATAAACAGATAATAATACTGAAAGTGCATCAGTGCAACAATGACAGCAGCATTTCGGAATAAACTGGAAATGAAGGTTTATGTTTTGAAAGGCAAATACAGCGTATGACTGAGTGCGTGCTTGGGTTCATTTGAGTCTGTAAGGATGGGTGTAAAGGTTTGCAAACTGCCCACGCATGACAGTTATTTATAAGTACATTTTGCGTGTTGTAATGAATGTTCTGTACACTTAGGAATTTTAAATTCTTTAAGTGCAGTTCAGTTCTCCTCCAACAAACATGCTTTAATGCACTTAGTTATAAAAGTGCTTTCCTTCTGAAACACAACCATGCAATAAATCAGTTTAAAAATTAACATGTCAGTGAGACGTGTACAAAAAACTAAGAAATAAAACACATAAAAATAATCAAAATAATAATAATAGTTACAATGTCCAAATAATAACAAAATCAGAAAACTCTTTCTTCTTTTAAATTATAGAAAAGTGTATATACAAGGTATGCGTAGGTTATGCAGATGCGCACATATCGAAGGGAACTTGTGTTAACATCCATTTACACTAAAGAGCATATGTTGATGTACAGTTTTATATGAACTTGTCATTACTATTAATGTGTATAAGCGATTGGATTAGTTAGCATATTTGTTAACATTCAGAATGTTTTAACGTATATTTGAGAGTGAGAAAGAAAATTAAATTAAATTAATTATTTTAATTTATGAGGGGGGGGGGACTGCATGTACATGTATAAGAGCTTGCTTAGGTGAATTCGTAATGTAAGAATTTGTGTTGTATAGTTACAATTAGAGTCGATATTAATGTTTATTTACAACAAGGACATGCATTTTATTATTTGCTATGAGAGCACTCAGTATATTATTAGTGTATATTATTAGTGTCTTCCTCTTGTGACATATTTAAAATAAGAACATGATGTCACACACACACACACAAATATATATATATATATATATATATATATATATATATAGAGAGAGAGAGAGAGAGAGAAGGATAGATAGATAGATGGATCCCTCAAGACTAATCTAGGAACACATTCGCTGTATTAGCTTCTTGAGTAGACAGTTACATTAGTGAACTTCTAGCACTCCTTTTTGCTAGCAAGTTCCACAGTGGAATAGGACACACTTGCTGATGCACACAAACAGGACGCAGTGAATCATCACAGAAACCACACTCTAGATGAACACTTCTCAAATACACCACAAGCATACAAAGAAGAAAGGGGATAAAAGGCTTGCTCCTTTCTGAAACATCGTATCAGAGAGCAATGCTAAGTTCCAAGTTTAATCATCGTTATTCTCCATCAAACTCAACTTACAATTCCTGCAACAGTATTTATTAGCTGGATACATCTGTGTAACATAATAAATACAACATAATCAACTATGAATGTGCTTCTGCTAGAAACAATGTCATGTGTTTAACATATTATGTACAAGTATCACAAGTCATAACTGTAGAAATAATTGTCTTTCATATAATACATATGTACATTAAATTACAAATATATCAGTAGCAACGTGTAAGATATATTTCTAAATCTATTCTCTCTCAATCAGTCAGCTAACTCACAGTTAAGCTAACGATTACCAGAATTAATGACCAGAATTAAGTTTCATCCAAAATCAAAGTGATTAGAATACATGTATAGACATTTCTTTAACAGGTAAGTTTCAGTCTCTACCCATTGGCTAGTTTGTTATTTGTACACCTTAAACTAATGGATAGCAAAAATTACTTTGGACTGGTTTGGATTACATCAGCAAATTCAAGCATATTCTTTACCTGAGTTGTTATTTTAACTCTGGTACTTACAGAAATATCGTCATGCACAGTACCTGAAGGTCATGTCACGTTGACATTTAACAGACTATATAATAATTATGTTTTAAAATAGGGACAAGAAAATTTATTCTGTCGCATATTGCATAGCTTATCCTAATGACTCGCATTTCTCGCACATTGCTTGGGAGAAAATAATTATTTGGATCCACTTAATTTGATGAACTCAGTAAGTCGGTCCTGGTTGTGTTCAGGAGTGATTGCAAAGAGAATTCCGTCTAAAATTAAGTCCGGAAAATCTTCTTCTTTGTTCGCATGCATATGAAGTATTATCTCATGACACCTTGCTTTATAGAGCAGGTGGATTTTGTACGAGAGCATCAGATGGACTTCTTTGTTATGCCTACATTTCCATTCTGCTTGCTCTGTAAGGAACAGATGGCGTTGACGGACGAAGTAGTCGACGTCGGTCTGCGTTTGCCAGTGTAGGAATATAAAATACCATCGGGAACAACACAACTTTACAGTAATTATTGATGGCGCTCTTCTTTAAACACCATTCAGCCATGCTCATCACCATCACCTACGCATTTGGAGTAAATGTTTGATAGCCATTGTCATGGATCTTTTGCACTTTTCACTTGTACGAGAATAAGTTAAAGAGTCCACAAAGTTTTAGATTGTGAAACAGTTGTGAAAGTTGTCACCATCGCTGGCCAGAGTCTGCTGCTTATATGGTATCAGTTATTTTATTTGTTTATCATTATTCGAATGGAATCTCTGTGGGGAAAGATGGATGTATGCACCAAGAGAAAAGTTGTTTGTTTTCTACTAAGCTGAAGATGTTAAAGTTAATTTCTAACAGTTAAGTTCCACTTGCTAGCGGCAGGCCAGGGTTTGTGGATTTTCAGTTCATCAGAATCTATGCCAGGTGCCTACCAAAGGCAATATTTATTGGTAAATTAGTGCGTGTTGATGTCATGAAAGGTTATACACAGTTCACAGAAAGATATGTGTTCAGTAAGTAGATTACAGTTTATAAAAAGAAATATGTACTAGTGTATGAACAAGCAAGAAATATACTGTGCCATCAAAACCATGTTTTGTTTTGTTGTACATTTTCTTTCGATCGCTCATATATTTTTGTAATAATGAATTATATAAATAATGAATTAATGCACAAAAATTCTAGAATTTTTTATAACCTTTCACATCATCCTCAGCATGCACGCACACACACACATATTCACGGGCATACAGACACAAAAATGGTGCGAGCAGAGAGTGGAGATGCAGTTCTTGTTCACAGGTATTCCTAACAATATCTGATAACAGTTTAAAATAACTGATGTCACTTGACCTGCTGATTATGGACAACATTTCCGAGATAATACCAATCAATGTTTGTGGACTAATCTGCTTACGCTCATATATCACGTTTGGAAAAAAAGTATTGTCCTTATTGGAACGACACTTATCTGGCTGGATAGACATTATGTTAAGGATTCATAGATGTGTGAAGTTTCAGTTAGTCTTTTTTTTTTTTAAATCACATTAAATCACATTGCAGTTTTTCTTTATTCTCTTTTTATTTTAAAAAAATTTTTTTTGAAAGGATAGAAGGATACACCAGATATAGTTTTGACTTAAGGACAGTGACTCATTGACTCCTTACTGTATTTTGATTTATGCGTTCTTCACACTCCGCAGTCTTACTTACATAGTCGTGACACGTATAGTTATCACTGCACAATAGATAACGTAACAAGTATAGTTATCACTGCACAATAGATAACGTAACAAGTATAGTTATCACTGCACAATAGATAACGTAACACGTATAGTTATCACTGCACAATAGATAACGTAACA
Organism: Sinotaia quadrata; assembly: GCA_028829895.1. Classification (NCBI taxonomy): domain Eukaryota; kingdom Metazoa; phylum Mollusca; class Gastropoda; order Architaenioglossa; family Viviparidae; genus Sinotaia; species Sinotaia quadrata. The sequence goes on from CM054181.1 coordinate 29,496,897, forward strand.
CGTATAGTTATCACTGCACAATAGATAACGTAACAAGTATAGTTATCATAGCACAATAGATAAGTAGACTAACAGTCTTCGCACTCCGCTATTTTACTTTATATAGTCGTGACATTTAGTTATCATTCTGCATAATATATAACTAGACTAACAGTGAGGTGTTCAATCTTTGCATTCAGCAGTGTCGTATATAGTCGTGACACATTTAGTTATCACTATATATATAACAATACTAATGACAATGTGCACGTCCATTCGCTATATTTATGCTTACATATACACACTCATCACACCGACCACTCAACATACCTAGCTGTGATGCATGTATACTCTATTATCTTCCATAATCGTGACTGTCTTCAGAATATTTTAACATTTGTTTTTTTTTAAAAAGCCACTGTCTGACACAACACCTTACATTCATGCTTAACTTCTTCGTAAATAATGGCGAATTGCCAGGTATTCGGTTTATCGGCAGTAAAATATAAACAATACACATTACAGGTATATTGAATGTTTAATTACCTTAGAAAATACCTTTGAAATAAATATCTTGAGCGTGAGAAGGTACAGTTGGCATTAAATTTTGAGTATGAAAGTTTATGTGTGTGTGTGAGTGAGTGAGTGAGGAGTGAATGAGAGAGAGAAAAAAAATAATTTCGTTAACCAAATCGTATCGGGTTCTTATGATACTGGACCTGGCGTTTGTAAAATTATATTATTATTGTTATTTGTGCTGTTTTAATTAATCTGGACAACTTTGGCATATTGAAAGAATGTACCTCTCTTCCTTGAAATATTTCGTTAGTTTTGTGTGCCACTAGTTATTTTGATTTCATTATTACTTTTAGGGTGCACGTTTTAATAATTTTATTTCATTTTACTGACATGTACAATTACGATTACATGTCTTAAAATCTTATTTTTTTATGAGAAGAAATGCATAAATATAAATGTAGTTTTAGAGTATCTGAGGTAAGAATTATCTCGAAATATTTCTTTTCTGTCTTGTAGGAAGGCAATTGCGAAGAGCAACTTTACACACACGACCTACCTTCATCCTCGACATGCAGAGTTTCCTGGCTACAAGAAGCCTGACCTGAAATCACACGTCGACTGGACGGTAGATTCATTACTTTTCTCGTCTTTCCTTTTACAGCCCCTCCTCCCCTCCCCAAACCTATTCTTTAAATAAGTGAATGATAAAAACAAGATGGCCCATTCTTCATTCTGTTTACATATTTCATCCTGTCCGCTGTTCTTCCAGACTTCAATCCGTCTTTGTTGGGTGGAATTACAAGTTGCATGTTTCTCCACGATCTCTTTCTGGAAGAATTCTTGATTCTGTCTGGAGAATGTTTTATCTATTTATCTATCTGGTTTCAGACTTTGCACTAAAATACAGAATCTTACTGATTTTGTTCCTGTAATAGTCTCACTTAAAGACCCCAGTGATTGTTTATTTAGTCTTCAAGAATATTGGCTACCATTCATATTGTGAATCTCTGTATTGTTTGTTACCTTTTCACGATTTGTGAAATGATTTATTCTCTGCCCTAGGACTTTAGAATTTGTATTTAACTTATTTATATCGTGTTTACCTGTCATCATGCTTTAAAAAATCTTTCGAAAACATATTCTGCATAGATTCCACAATGATGTCAATGTGTCGTATTTGAAGATTACTTGTTATTATCTTTGTTTTCAAATCTGATACCGGAAATGTCCTATTCTTTATAATTTGAAAATAGAAGTTAGATATAATCATCGTCAAGCCTGCTAAGCGTTCAGCAGAAACGACTGTAAATTGAATTCTCAGACACTTGAATATATTTACAAAACTGAATTATAGATTTTGTGTTTCGAAATATCTTTTCAGGCTACAAAGAACATACGTGAAATAGTCGAAATTCTCAAACTTTTCAATATATTTACAAAACTGAATCACAGACTTTGTTTTATAACCTTCACATAGACTACACCAACATACGTATTTTATACTGAATTATTCGGAATTCTCATACAGAGACAGAAAGAAAGAAGGAAAAGAAGGAGAGAGGGAGGAATGAAGGGGTCAAATATACATATATATTTATTATTTCCCTTTGAAAATAAAAAAGGGTTGCAAGTAGTCATTATATTCAAATATGCACCAAATAGGAATAGTTTCAGATATCAGCTTGCATTATGTCCACCTCTTCAGCCAACCGCGCATACTTTCAAACCCCACTTAGCATCTCACCCCAGAGACCTTTGCTAGTACAGGCACTATTAGAGAAGCTGAATCTGTCCATGTTGTATTCGAAAATATACTCAATTGGACGACCTGCCGGACCTTGGATAGCCTCTTGTCTCGTCACTAACAACTGTCTTGGAAATGAGCTGTTCCCTATAGATTATCTTCGGTCTTCAGATATCTGACTTAATTCCGTCCTAGGAAACTGTCAGTGATGGAGAAAACTTGCATCCATTTATTACTAATAATACTTTACAAACATATTGAATTATTTCGAAAAATGTCGTGAATATTTAGCCTTTGCAACACTGCATGTAGTTTGTAGAAATAACATTGGCATACATATAGTATGCACTAAGCGAATGTGTTTTTGTTTTAACCGTAAAACCTACATTGACCTTTGCTGTTATGTACTTCCGCTTCCAGTTGATTCGTCTCAGATTCTAAAACAACTATCTAGGAATTTCGTGCATTTTGATTGTTTAAGTGTGTCTTCGGCTTCAACTGTTTTGTTTATTATGTTCGTCATGGTTTCATGTCATTTTTATGTGTGCTGTTAAACTTGTTTTAGAAGAAAGAGTTTAGGGAAGAATTTTCTCGGCAACTTCGTTCACTTCGTAAACCATGCTGATTTGCATGGAATTTGCTTCCTTTTGACATTAGATTTAAAAAAAGACCATGGTTATCTTCAAGCGATTTCTCAAGATATCTTTTTCTTCAGCAAGAATAACCCTGAAACTTCTGTCATTCTTTGTTTAACCTGTACATTTGAAAATTGATTATATTAATGTTTCTTTTTATGTAAATAGTTTTTCCTTGTACATTGTCATTGTGTATTCAGATTACTTTTCATTTCAATATTATCGCTATTTTTTAAAAATATGTTATAGTAGTCTATATAGAGACATGTATATGTTGGATTCGCTGTACATTGTCATTTTGCATATATTATATTTTGTTAACTTTAGTTTTCTTACACGTTTAAGTATCTTATATAAAAGTCTTCCGTATTTTATGTGTAATTATTGTAAAACTTTTGTAGAGCTTTCATAACCTTAAGCGCTTTATTGAACCATCATTAACTATTATTACTATTATTATTATGTTTTCGGAGAGAGGATTGAGACCTCAGCAGTTAAGATAAGTAGTTGTTTGGGCTGGTAAAAGGTGCGTGCGTTCGTTTATGTGTGTGTGTGTGTGTGTGTGTGTGTGAGAGAGAGAGAGAGAGAGAGAGAGAGAGAGAGAGAGAGTTTTAGACTGGAAGTAAGAAATCTGCTTATGAAAGGCAGCCATTAGTTTACTGAGTTAACTGACTGAATGAGAGAGAATGGACTTAAAAATATTTCGTGCATTTTTCTACTGATATATTATACTTGCATTTTACTTTGATATTTATTGTGTGAGTAGACTATTATTTCTACAAATTGTGAACTATGTTATGTAGTATGCTAAACACTTGACATTGTTTCTAGTGAACATGTTCATAAACTTGTTGTGTTGTATTTCTTATGCTGTATGCATGTGTTGGGCTAACAAACACTGTTGCACAAAACTCTAAGTTGAGACTTGAATGTAAGAAAGAATGGAGTTATGGATGAATAAATTGGAAACTTAGCTTTTGTTCCCTGATTATATTTCACAAGAATGAAGCAGCCTTTTTGCTTTTCTAGAGTCTCCTGGTTTACTGATTTATAAACTGCTACAACGTTGGTAGACTCAGAAGTCTCTACCCCCAGTGTGTAAGTGTAAGGATACACTGCACTCTGTTAATTGTATGATGGCAAAGAATGCTCATCTACAATGTGGAATTTTGGGTAGAAGGAAGTTACTGGAAAATTGCTACATTGTTGTTCTGCTTGAGGGAACTAATACAGCGAAGGAGCATCCAGATTAGTCTCAAGAGAACAGCAGTCTGTACTATTCCATAACTAAAAATAAGAACAAAAGTAAAGACCGCTCTATGTCCATAGTCTGTACCATAGCAAAATAAGAAGGAAATGTTCCCTATATGTTTTATCTATACTGTGCCGTAATTGAAAATAATAACGGAAGTATTCCCTATATGTTTTATCTATACTGTGCCGTAATTGAAAATAATAACGGAAGTATTCCCTATATGTTTTATCTATACTGTGCCGTAACTGAAAATAAGATCGGAAGTGCTTGATGACCTCTCCTCACATCGCATACTTTTGTTTAAGTACAAATTACGGTTTTCAATGCCCTGCTTGTTGTGCACTATATCATAATTGAGAATGGAAATGTTTTCTACTATCTATACAGGAGTATTGTATCAGAAATGATAACTAAGAACGGAGATTTTTTTTGTTTGTTTACTACATATACACGAAAGGTGTATTACAGTTTAAGATTGGAGATTTGTACTCACTATTTATACGTAAATAGTGTATCACAGCTAACAACGTAAAGGCGTATTCCTGTCTAGGTCTGAACTACACAAACTGTACCCACCACCACCCCGAAAGCAGTTTCAATATGTGGATGCACTAAGAACAGGAGCTTTATTACCAGTTTTACATGAATACGGTATCAGAGCTAAGGCGGGATGACGTATTTCTGAACTATACGACCTATACACCTTTCCTTGAAAGCACGAGGTAATGACCAGTCTGATGTGATCGATCATCGACGTTTCTCTAGAAATGCAAGTGCTGCTCACGCTTTGCTCGGTCGCTGTTAGGCGAGATCTTCCTACTTGTTTTTCTTTGGGCCAGGATTACCGCATGGAAAGTAGTCGAGAATTGAACTCGGTTAGAAACAGGATAACACTTACATCAGCTCAAAGTCGTATATAAATAGATAATTGGACAGAAATACTCTTCCCAGTAGATGCGGCACTAGAAATATTAGCCTAAGACATAGTGAGAAGCAGATCTGATCAACAGCATCCAAGCGCTTATAATGCTACTTGTTTAGCAATAATAAATATCTTCGTTAGTGCGGGAACTTCGGCTGAACTGTTTGCCTCGTTAAAGACCTCACTGGTGTCTGCTTCTGAAAATACTGAAACCTTGCAGACAACCTACCATGCTAACAATCTTTGTTTTATATTTGTTGAGAATATATAAACATATGAAATTTTGGTTTCTAAAGTTCTTGGTAACAGCATTTCGCTATCTTATATTCACCATAATCTGATTCATAGAAGGGTGATAGGGGTAGTTTGTTAGTTCCTGGAAAACAGAGAAAATACACTTTACTGATATGAAAAATAAAATAGAAGGGTGATGTTAGTTCCTGGAAAACAGAGAAAATACATTTTACTGATATGAAAAATAAAATAGAAGGGTGATGTTAGTTCATGGAAAACAGAGAAAATACATTTTACTGATATGAAAAATAAAATAGAAGGGTGATGTTAGTTCATGGAAAACAGAGAAAATACATTTTACTGATATGAAAAATAAAATAGAAGGGTGATGTTAGTTCCTGGAAAACAGAGAAAATACATTTTACTGATATGAAAAATAAAATAAATCTGAGCTATCTTAACGAGATGCTTGTGACAAGGGAGTGAATATTAACCACAGATGGCAGTACGCTTGCTGCAACCATCCCACTCGTCCCCTGCTTTGTAGGAACAATTGAGACTGCATATAATAGGAAAGAAAGGTGGCATGGTTGAAGAAATTGTGACGTACAGAATTGTGACTTATATTCGCATTTAATGGAAAATCAATAACAATACAGTAATTAAATTAATTTTTATCACACACAAAGGTACGTAAAAGCGAGAACATTGTTTAATAAAATAAAATGTCGTAACCAATGACAGTTAACATTAACAAATGCAGTGGTTTTAAAACAAAAGTTAAAAATTCCACAATGAAGGAGTACTAGGCTTAGAATGTTGTTCGAAAGTGGGTCATCGATAAGGGATGACCATGGCGACTAAGTTCATGTGATGACTACCAGTTCATTCAGAATTTAGTGAATATTGCTTCCCTTAATCAAGTAGGATTATTGGAAATAGAAGAGCGTCCTATTTTTAAATGCGAGCCCAAAGAGATAAGCTACGGTTGTCAGATTAGTGCCTTCTGTGTTGTATTTTGCCCAAATACCTCCAGGCATCCAAGGAAGAAATTGTCACTATGACACTTACCACTGAAGAAACTGGTATATACATTTCTTATTCAAGACTGACTTAATTGGTTTTAATGTAAGGAGAGATGGGCAATTTCGTGCCAGAGTAAAAACGGGCTTAAACTAAGGGGAGGGGGGTGTAAGGGTGCAGATGCGATAAGTGAGTTGTTGTCCGATGTTATCTTTTTACCTTAATGCAGCGTCATGTACACTGTATACTTATTTTTCTATAAACCATGCTTCGGCTAAAACCTAAATCTATTTGCAACCTAAATTAAACTATTCACCCTAACTATCGGCCATAAAATCCATGAATTTTAACTTTTCTCTACACGATCTATCCTCTGCGTGTCATGTTCATCTCTTGTTCTGTTGTGAGGTCCCTAGCCTAGCATACCAAATACATCCCGAAAGCGAGGCCGCCGTCAACGTAATTCTTGCATTCATGTAGACAATACAGACTAAATTAGCGCTAAAAGCAATTTCTGTCTTTCCTTACTTGCTTTCAAATATCAGTTACAAATAAATGCCTAAGAGTTGTATAATGATTCGGGTATATAACGAAACTACAATGATTATGCTCTAACATACACCTCTTTACTAATATTTAAAATACAAGATCAGACATAAAATAAAATAAATCAGTGTTGGCGAGCTATATATAGAGCATTTACACACGCATAAATAAGAAAATATACAAATACAATACAATTAGTAATGATATAAAAAGAAACATCAGTTAAAATATAAACAATTTCCTTTCTAAATGTATAAACAACTAACACAACTAAAAAGTATATAATGAAAAGTATATAAAACACTATATAATAAAAAGTATATAAACAGTATATAATAAAAAGTATTTAAAACAGTATAGAATAAAAAGTATATAGAACAGTATATAATAAAAAGTATTTAAAACAGTATAGAATAAAAAGTATATAGAACAGTATATAATAAAAAGTATTTAAAACAGTATAGAATAAAAAGTATATATTTTAACACTTTAACTAATAAGAATACAATATTACTGCACTGCATTGTTAAAAACAAACTTTTCAACCCCAGTCGGTTAAAGCGCCCTAAATTTAAGCCCGAGCACGGTAAGCTGTGAATAAGTAAATAAAAACATTAACTCACAGTAATGGATGCCACATGGGTTGTCATGGGTGAAGACAGGATTATGGGGCTATCAGTGCGTGGATCTAGTTTTTTGTGGGGTTTTTTTTTCGTTCTTGTTTTTGGATATGATCTGCACTATGAAATGGAATTCCACCACTTCATAAATTTGTTCCTTAACCACAAACTAGCACAATGTTACAAAAGATTCTGACCATTGCAAAAAAGGGTCCATATTGTTAAGAAATCAGTGAAACAATTTTCCAGCCAGTGGTAAAAATAATTATAGGTACCTAGCCATTATTGCAAATACTAAACGTTAATTTGATGTTAGTTTATATGTGATTTGCAAGACGTTTAGATGTGAGACGAAGACATTTGAAAGATGAGATAGGAGATTCCAAGATGGCGATATTTTGATGCTTTAAAGAGCTAATGAAACTAATACATAAATTCAGCACACACATCTATTTATTTCCTTGTGAGTCTTCCTTAGCACAGTAATCCTACCCAACCACTATCCTTCTTTTGCTCAGAAACCCTCTTAGCCGTCCGACACTCATAGTTTGATAGTGTACTTTCCTATTAGTAGTAATTAGTTTACCTGACACTAATAAATAGATATACATTAATAGTCTGACCTGGCATTAATCGTCTCACTAGTCACTAAAATCTGCTGAGTCATTCATTCTTTACAGAACAGTCTTTTCTCACAGCCACAGTTGGTCGAATATACGTCAACATCTCCCCTTTATAAGTATGTATCCACCACAACTGTAATTTCATGAGTAAGCTCGAGGCATTTGCTGGACTCTGCTGTTTATGAAGGTATGTCTTAAATTACTCTGTATTAGCCAAGGACTCTTCATTGCTAAGCTCATTGCCAAAAGGAGTCAAATCCTAGGAAGATTTGTTCTCTAGTCTTGCTTCTCAGAGGAAACAAATAATCTTCGCCAACTTAATGGTATAAATTGATGTCTGTGCGGTTTTTAGAGTCATTTTACGAGATCTTTATTGTAAAATGTTGTTAGTTTACAAGGTCTAAGAGTGTTGTATTCAGAGTTGAGTTACGAAATCTTTTAATTCAACATTTACTGTCAGTTTACTTTTGGGCGGTGGTGGTGGTGGTGGTGGTAGGGGTATTGCAGAATATATAGTCAATTTATGAGATTCTGTGGCATCACGTTTACAGCTCCTTTATGGCGTTTTGTAGACAGATTTTGAAAGATTTAGTTTAGTATTTATAGGGGGTTCATGACCTTTTATACATCCTCAATTTATGGTGTTTTATTGTATTGTATTTACGGTCGATTTATGAGGTTTTAAAACATCGAATTTACAGGCGATTCATTGTGGTACAATATTTATAACTAGTTTATGCAATCATGTGAAAGAACTGTATTTTTCTTTACTAACTACAGCTTGTCATTGGCAACATTTGTCTCTGGGCATTTACTTAGTACTGCTCTTACTTGGAGTTAATTTAATTTTAAATCAGTTTCATTTCAAATTAAGAAAAGTGCCATTTTTATTTACATTTTATGCAAAAAATCATTTGCGTCTGAGAGCATTTTTTTTTTACACATGTTTGGATAGTCATAAATATCAGTAGTACAAGATTATTATTTTCTGTACATTTTTTGGTGATATTTGTTTTGGCACTCTTTCCTTATTTTTCTTTATTTATTAGAATCAAAGGAAAATGAAAAGTAGATTCAGGCAATGTTAGAATTAGTATACCTGCTAGCTAATATCTCTACAGACTGAGCTGAGGCTCCTATTTTTGTTTTAGTAGAAAACTGTCTATTCCAAAAATGTTAACAAGATGCTTTGTTTTGGAGATATGCAAACAGTATTTTCTAGAGAACATTTTTTTAATACGCCGCCTACTGTTTTATGTGAACTGCAGAGTCTGGGGCCTTTATTAATTAAAAACTAATAAATCAAACTGGAAACTACTGAATTAAGATATTACCGATGAGACCTAAACGTTTTTTCCCCTATGCTGAAATCATTTATTTTTGCTTAATCACTAATGTCAGAGGCAATAAGTGTGTAAAGCACTTGTTTCACTTACCATATCATTAGCATGCTGTCAATTGGCTAATCTGAAGCGGGGGGTGGGGGAGGCGGTGTTGTGCTTTGCTCTCTTTTCATGTTTCATGATTTGACCTACTGGACGCAGACGACAGGCAAACCTAGTCTTCAGTACCTAAAAACGCTAAAGATAGTTTGAAATGCATGCATCAATTTATTCTTTCACAGACCAGAATCGTACTTAAAGCGGAAAGGACTATTTAAGGTGCTATTATTGATTGTAGAATATTTTTAAAGTGGAGCAGCTCTTCTGGTGGGCGTATGCTACCACTCTGTTAAATTGATGTCGCATAGTGTGCACAAAGATTATTTCCAGAAGTGCGTGCGCTTTTTTCACAAGAGTTATTGAAAAAATTCATCCGCTCCATTGTCCATCGTTCCTTGATTGCCTGCACACTTCGAGACAAGAGGCTTGTGAAGGAGTATTAGTTACTACGGTTTTGTATAAGTAAATAATTTTTAACAAAGAAAACATAGTTCTTTTCATCTGCCAATGGAACGCACATATCTGTGGGTATCTGTTCAATTATTTAAACACTTCATTCCAGATCCAGACTGACAACGCCTACCGTTGTAAAACGTGTTTTGTACAGGCTTCCAGATATAATTCTAAAATTGCACAGGTTAAAAAAAAAATAAAGTACCGTTTAGAGCCTCTTCTGTTATTTTGCAATTTTTCTTTTAAAATAAAAAAAACAACCGACAATTTCTTTCCAACTTGTTTTATGCATTAAAAAAAGTAAAATTACGCAGGCAAACTGTAGTACATATAATATATCCGACTGAATATGTATGAATTAGTATTTTAGGCTGAAAGTTTATTTTATTTAGTGACCCCAGTTAAGATTGCTTCCCAAATGAAGTGTTCTAGTCAGTAGCTTCCTACCGGCGGTATGGCATTAATTTTGTCACATCGCCTTCACTGATTCTAGTTCCTCAGCAGGACGCAATAGCTGCCATTAGCTTCGCTAAGACATTACGCTACCGTCGTACGTCGCAGGAAGCGAAGACTGGCGAGCTTCCAGGTACAAGATTTCTCAAGTCCGGCGACTCACACGAGATGAAGTGCGATGCAGACTGACAGTAATCACCTGATGAGTGGGGAAACTTCCGTTGCTAGTTGTTGCTGGATAATATCGACCATGGAGGAAACGGGCAGGGGCATATTGAGTGGTATTTACAAAGCATGCAACCCATTGCAAGAGAAATCTCATTGGGCGTGCGGATGCATCTGAATGCACTCTGCTTGAATTGCATTTTATTGGAGACATGACGTGTCGTTATTGAAGTACATAAACAGGGATTACATGGAAGTGACCTTAACCAATAGTTTCAGGTGTTACTAAAGTTGACTGTGAGGTCTCTTTATTGCAGTACATAAGCAGGGGATTACATGGAAGTGACCTTATAAAAGTTTCAGGTATTACTAAAGTTGACTGTGAGGTCTCTCTATTGCAGTACATAATCAGCGGATTACATGGAAGTGACCTTACAATAGTTTCAGGTATTACTAAAGTCGACTGTGATGTCAATTTATTGCAGTACATAATCAGGGGATTACATGGAAGTGACCTTACAATAGTTTCAGGTACTACTAAAGTCGACTGTGACGTCTCTTTATTTAAGTACATAATCAGGGATTACATGGAAGTAACCGTACAATAGTTCAGGTGTAATTCGAGTCGACTGTGACGTTTCTTTATTGTGCATAATGAGGGGATTAGTGTTTGTGGAGTATTTCTTGGTTTTGTGTGTGTGCGTGTTTGTTTCATTTGTTTGGTGTTTGTTTTTTTGTTGTTGTTGTTTTTTGTTGGTTGTTCTTTTAGGCTTTAACATTTATTCATGGAAGTATTCGTGGAAGGTACTTGACATCTTCCCTTGATTTTGTACTTGATCTTTATTTTTCCTGACATTTGGCTCAGTTTCACAAGCAAGTGTGTTATGTGAGTCTTTAAATATATATTACAGAATAAATTACCTTTATTAAGATTTAATACAAATTTGCGGGATTAGTAACAATATTTCAGTTATTATTTTACACGCAATCTGCTGGGACTAGTGTCAGTTACAAAACTGATTGTTGATTGTAGAATTACTAAGCTGAGAGATTGGGGTTTGATCGAGAACCTATGTTTTAACATAGGCTTAATCTACTGCGAGACTAGTGTCTATTACAAAACTGATTGCTGAAAGTATTGTGGTGGGAGATTTGGTGTGGGGTTTTAAACCTAAGATTGAATATAGAGATACCATAGTTTTCAGTTGGTGAGATGGTGTAAGGAGTGTGGGAGGGAAACCTTTTAGTTGGTGATCTCCTCTTCTTCTGCTCTAATTGTTCCCTGATAAACAAGCAAAAGAAAACTATCCCCAAAACATATTTACATATTTTATTTTGGGACAACTCTCCAAATGTATTATATTTTGAAACTCAAGACATTCCGCGATTTTCGTAGATTATTCATATAAACAATTGTACAAATGTAGTGGAAACTAACATTTGCACTGCACGAATTTTCACTAATATTCATATAATATAATATATTTATTTGTAATCAGCACATTCCGTATTAGTAACCTCTTTAGCAATTGATATAAACCACAATCTCAGCTATTATTTAATAGAAGAATATTTATGTGGTGTGGAGTGTAAACCCCGAAATATCATTTGTTTAAAAGTGGCAGATTTGTTCTGTCCCCTAAATGAACGTTGTTTAAGTCAAAGTTTGATATATATAGCTGAATACGTATCATTAGATAATCTGGCATTGACAACATGAGACCATTATTTACTTTTGTTCCTCTTTGGAACATTGTCATGAGCGAGGTATTCGCTGAGATCAGCTAACTATTTGAAAGTCTTTTCAAGAAATTCACTTGGAAGTTCTTTTTTACAAAAAAATATCAATCAAGTTATAGCGACAAGTACATAATCTAAATGTCTATGAGGATTGTCAACATTTTCAGCAGAAACGTTCATGGGAGAAAAAGAAGTAAATTGAATTGCAAATACATAGGATTTGGTGAGAGAGAGATTCCATAACTGTTAGAAATAAATCTAGAACTATTAGGGAAATGGTTTTAGTGTCAAACATTAACCCTCCCAATAAATAAATAAATAAATAAATAAAATAACTCTTTTTAAAAATATGATAATATATTTGCATTTGGAACTGGAAGTACTTTAACATCACTGTTGTTCAATTAATAGCACTTAGTCACATCTCCCTAGTTCTTTAAAACCACTATTGTTCATGTTTACAACACTTATGAATCATATCTTTCCAGTTCTTTTAAACCACTATTGTTCATGTTTACAACACTTAAGAATCATATCTTTCCAGTTCTTTGAAACCACTATTGTTCATGTTTACAACACTTAAGAATCATATCTTTCCAGTTCTTTGAAACCACTATTGTCGATGTTTACAACACTTAAGGAGTCGCATTATCCGAGTTTTTTAAGGCCATTTTTGTCCATATTTACAACACGTAAGAGACAATTCTTCCGAGTTCTTTAAAGCCACTCTTGTCCACGATAACAACACTTAAGAGTCACATCTTCCGAGGTCTTTAAGGCCACTTTTGTCTATATTAACAACTCTTATAGTCGCGTTTCCCGAGTTCTTTAAGGTCACTTTTGTTCAAATTTGTATTTTCGAAACGCTGTTATCTGGCCGTCTGTTTAAGTATAATACATGTACAAGTTTGTATTCTAGAAACGCTGTTATCTGGCCGTCTGTTTAAGTATAATACATGTACAAGTTTGTATTTTCTATAAACGCTGTTATCTGGCCGTCTGTTTAAGTATAATACATGTACAAGTTTGTATTTTCTAGAAACGCTGTTATCTGGCCGTCTGTTTAAGTATAATACATGTTCAAGTTTGTATTTTCTAGAAACGCTGTTATCTGGCCGTCTGTTTAAGTATAATACATGTACAAGTTTGTATTTTCGAAACGCTGTTATCTGGCCGTCTGTTTAAGTATAATACATGTACAAGTTTGTATTTTCGAAACGCTGTTATCTGGCCGTCTGTTTAAGTATAATACATGTACAAGTTTGTATTCTAGAAACGCTGTTATCTGGCCGTCTGTTTAAGTATAATACATGTACAGCAAAGCTTTAGTCAATGTAAGTTTAAAGTTCACTGAAATAATTTTTCTGGATTAATTTTTAACAATCCCAGTGTTCACGAATAATTTAAATTCAGTTTAAATTTGATGAATCTTACACTTTCTAATATCTTTTATTTGAATCTATGCAATTCTCTTTTTTCTTTTTTCTTTTTATAAGGGTGAAATCTGAGGGAAACTGAAATTTTTTTTTACGCTATTGCATGCTTGAAGAAATTCTCTTGGAGTCCTTTCGGGGTGTTTCAATGGGTGTAGTATTACTATTAACTCCATGCATTAATTGACCACGTACACGCCATTATATGCACGATTTTGAATAAGGAAAATCTTCAGCCTGCCAGATGTATTGAAATGGAGAAACAAACTTGCTAAAGAGTCTGACAGTTCGAGTTTGATTATCAATCATTTCATCGCATGCGTATGTAGCGCGCGAGGTTTGCATTAATCCTTGTCTCCTCTTTTAGCTTTCGACATTAGTGTTCAGTTTTATGGACCGGCTTGTGTGTGTGTGTGTGTGTGTGTGTGTGTGTGTGTGTGTGTGTGTGTGTGTGTGTGTGTGTGTGTGTGTGTGTGTGTAGGTGTGTAGGTGTGCATGCGTGAGTGTGCAAAGGTGCAAAATCAAGTTGTCTGTCCTTGATGATAAAGCATGATCCTTCTCTCTACTGCACTCTGCCGTGATGGTTTAACTGCGTCATCAGTCTCTGGGACACACGGAATTATACATCTCTCATGAAATTAGTGACTGCACTAAATTTGTTTTATAAAACTTATTAGACTAGAGAGCCTCACGTATGCACGCCCACCCGCAAACACACAAACCATAAATAAATAAACCAGACACATACATACAAACTAAACACACGCGCGCGCGCGCACACACACACACACACACACACACCATTCACTATAGGCATACACATTGAACACAGGCACGCACACGCATACACACATTTAACCCTTCACATTTCACCACCTTATGTAAGATATTCTTGTAATCTATTGTTTGGTTTTCACAGAAAGCGAGTTCAATATATTTTCTGGTCACGAGGTCACACTGGAAATAATGTTTTTAGTCCTTTTGTGGTGGTTACAATTAATGATGTCTCAATTTAAAAATGAACATTTACAGTCCTGTCCCATACACTTTTGAAAATGCTTTTGGATGCAATTTGAACTCTTTATATATTTTTACTATAATTTCTCCATGATTGTTACAAGATCTAGAAATTTCACATAATAAAATTTGAATTTATAAGAATATCTACCGCTTTGAGAAAGTTAAATCTGTGAAGTTCAGAGGTGCCATCTGTTAATCATATCTAAATCCGTAAGAGGTAAAGAAATAAAAGTGTAAACTGGCAGAGCAACATTACAGTTTTTCTCGAACGTCGATATATATATTTGAGCTTGTTAGTGCTGGAAACAGACATCCGAAGTGAAAAAACAACAACAGCAAAAAACCGGCATTTGTTGATCATAATTATATTTATCAATTCATATTTTAGATAATGACTAACCATTTGGATGCTGTTTTAAATTATTATTTTTTTTTAATTTTAAACATAACGTTTTATCATAATGTTTAAATTTTATATATGGGAAAGGAATATTACTTAACCATTTAAATTACTCTTTTGATTTAACTTCTTTCTCCCTTGCCTAAATTCGTACTTCAGTAATTACAGTAGTAGTAATCCATGCTTAAAATAAAAATAAGCCTTACCTCAAAGTTAAACGAATCTGCATTATAATTGGCGAAATTTTTCGACTCATTTTCAGTGTCTGCATATGAAACAGACCTGACTGTTTTTTATTTTAACTGTCAAAACAGACTGCGAGTAATTATCTGTTACTACTGTGAAAAGGATAATTTTTGTTATGTAATAAATATTTTTATTATTAATAAATGTTTAATTACGTGTACATTAATAATCATTCTCCCAGAATATCATTAATCAATCACCTCGACAGGGTCTTCGTCTTTGCGGTCTGGAATGACTAAGCCAAGCCCTGGATATGTAATCTCTAATTACCTCCCCTACCCACGTGTTACTTCGTAAAAGGCACTTGCTGATCTGCTCACGTCAGTTGTTAAGTCCTTCTACTTCCGCCCCACACATAAACTCCAAATCCAACATAGGAAGGACCTTATCCTAAAAATGTGCGTAAGCGTCTTGTTACTAATTATTACGTTATGGGCTAGCCACCACCCCCTGTCGTCTGCACACTACCTCTGTAATAAATTTAACGAGAGTGGAAATGTGAAAATTCAACAAAGTTATTAAAGACTAATTAACAATCAGTAAATAAATTCAGGTTTTACAATAATCACACAAGGCAATAAATTACATAGATTAGAGATCGCAGATCTCTCGAACAAAATACTGCAATAGGTTAATCTATAATCAGTTAGTAAAATCAGTCATTCAGTAATTCAAGTCACTACAATGACCATAAGAAAAGCAGAAATAAGAAATACAAATAATCACAGAACAAGTTACAGACACTTAACGAGCATGTACATGATTCACCTGGTTTTATGCGAGTGGAATGATTCCATCTCTGTTGAGTCAAGTAGACTGGCTGGCAAAGATTCTGGATATCTGATGCAAACCAAGGGACAGTTTCTGAATATCACATGTATTGTCCAAGGAATCTCACAAGTCAATGACATAAATATATACGAACTGGTTACAGTTATCTCACAGTTAGTATTGCTTCACACAACTGTTGAGTGTAATAAGCAGCCCTGCTTATTTCCACACTCCTGCTTCTGCCACAGCTCTCAGAGTCAACTTGGGTCTAGCTAACCTGCCTGCCATCCACTCTCCAACTGTCCTGGAACCTCTCAACAGACTTTAGCACTGTCCTGCACACTCTAACGAGTACCAGTCTTGATACTTGTGAATTTTCCGTTGCCAATGCCTGTCTCCCAGACACCTTCCTAGCTTTCCGAAAAATGTCCTTGACTGTAAACACCCCATTTTCATCACTCGCATCCGCCACACACACGGTGTCATGTACCTCTCTGTAAGAGTTGAAGTTCAGAGTTCTGAAGAGAACACTCTGCTTACTGGCTGCTTCTCATTGTCTTTCTGTATAGCAACAGTGGCCGTGATTGTAGCAGACTCTTGATGGAATCTAGGTACTGGAATCTACCTTTCCACTGGAACATTGAAAGAATCTAGATACTGGAATTCTAGATTGAATCTCGATGGAACCTCGATACTGAATTCTAAAGCTGCAACATATTCAATGGTTCGTGCACCAATGCTCAGTTTCACTAAGTGTTAAGTCTGTAACCTTATTCTCGTTCTCATAATTAATCTCTTTACAAGTTTGCAAATTAAATTCTTTCATTCGAGAATAAAATTACAAGTTTACAATTCAAAACTTAGCAAAGAATTCAAAATAAAAATGCAAATAAATCCGTTTAGCAAAAATCGTTGTTACAGGTAAAGACTAACTAAACCAGACGTACCTTTCGCTTCTTTGACCGCGAGAAATCAGCAAAACATGGGACTGTCGTAGTGCTTAGTCTAACTAGAAATGGTCTGTTTATACAAGTTTGGAATTTGTCTGGTAGTCTTGCTGAAAATTTGCGCTAAAACTTAGCGTCTGGCCTCGGGGTTTAATTACTTCTTTTAGTCTTGCCCTTTTGTCTGCGTCATCTCGGTCGAGTTACTGTTCTCTTAATACCGACGTCTTCTAAGTTAGTTAGCTATGCACGTGAGGTTATGTAGCAGAGTTTCCACGTCGGACCGTATTACGTAATACTTGCTGGACCGCGTCGCAGCTATTCACAGTTTTCAAACTAGCAAAGTAGCATGCATTCCTGATAAAATAACATTGGTCCCTCTATGAATTATAATCCGCTTATACGTCTCTTGCTATGCAGTCTTGACCTAAAACTAGGCCAACTGTAAATTTATATATTATAAATACATATATAATTTTAAAAAATAATTATTAGGTGGCTGGATTGCATTTTCGGTGTTACAACTACATATAATTTGGAATTCTTAAAATGTAAAATTCAGGTCTGGAGACAGTCACCCTTAATTTTAATGCAGTATACAGACTTTTGAATACTTTGAGTCTCTTTTTGATGAAATTGAAGAGATCAGTATACTTAACACGACGGCTGGGTTATTTTTTATGCTTGGTTATTTTATCCTTACTTATAATAAACGTTGAGCTTCTGTTTCATTGCTTTCTGGTATTCCTCACTAAATAACCTACATGATTGTGTCTCTCAAGGCAGGAGAGTGTATTTTTTTTTTAAGATGACTGCGCGATTTACAAGTTAAAACAAAGGAAGATTACCTGCATCTGCAAAAAATATCTCTAAAATATCAATAGTCTTCATGGATAGAAAGATAAGTAAAATGTGGAATTCTAGCCTACTCACCTCCAAAAGTGCCAAATTTTGCGAGACAAAAATCATCATAAATCAAACAGTAGTTTCAGCTACTTAGGTGTCTTTATAACTTTTAGTTTATTATAGAACGAATACATTGACAAAGTTAGTACAAAAGGCATAATTAACTCACATATTGTAACTCTTGTAATCCAAGCATTAAGAAAATGTTTAAATTCATCCTGTCCGTCCCATGTGTATATTTAGCTAAGTTTGGGACCTCTTTGCGGTCAAGAACTTAATGAACATTTGAAACTGTGCAAAGACAAGCCGAACGACGTTCTGCAGTAGAATCGTCATGGAAACAAGAACGGCACCAGTCCCCGTGGTCCTCATTTCGGAGCCCTTGAAAGCAGAGCGAAGCCAAGGTCACAATTATGTATTAAACACTGAATAAGCTAATGGATATCCTGAGAGTCATCTCTTGATATCACAATGCCACACACGATCCTACTCAAAATACTATATTCCAATCTGCAAAACTGACACACAGGAGCGGGTTTTTTTAACAGCAGTCTCAAACTCTAGGCCATATGCCCTACCAACACACGATACTCGCCGTCTCTGTTGTCGTTCAGGAGTGCTCCGAGCCAAAACTACTTTATGATGTCAATATTAATTTTCAACTGGAGATATCTGTTGGACTCAATCCTGGCACCAAATGTCACTAATTCCTTTCAGATTGAAATTGAAATTTAACCGGGTCTTTCCACGATCGATATCAAAGTAGGGCAAATCGCATTAATGAGGTCATGTTCATATTTGAATGTGCCGGACTTAATTGTCTTGTGTACAAAGACAAATACGAAGCCTACTGTTGTACAACTCTGAACGCCATTAGTATTGACGAACTGTACTTGTTATTAAGATACTTTTTCACTTACGTTTTTTTTTTCCTTTTTAGGGTACAGAATAACTAGCCGCCTACTTCAGGGATACATTGCAGTGAAAATCACATTAATCTTCTCTTTACATTTTCCCAAGAGTGTCAGTACGGAGACCTGCGTATTTGGTGGAAGTCTTTGACTGGTTTTCTTCTTCTTTCTTTCTTTCTTTCTTTCTTTCTTTCTTTCTTCTTCTCATCCTCATCTTCCTCCTCCTCCTCCTCCTCCTCATCCTCTCTCTCACACACACACATACACAAACACACACTCGCGTGACTTTAGCTTCACTTCATGGGAACTGGAAATAGTGCATTCAAGTGATCTTAGCCTAGCTTAAGGAGGGTCAGAAACAATTAACCACAGTGGACCAGAAACAATTGACCACTGACATTGGACTGCGAACAATTGACCACTGACATTGGACCAAAAACATTTGACATTAAACAATTTTTAGATTAAATTTCGTCTGTTGACTCTAGCAATAATAGCATATTTGACTATCGCATCCAGAGAATTAGAACAGTATTTATTTTGATGGCATTTATGCCTATTGGTGATTTATCAACATTGATATTTGGTGATATGATTCAGATCTAATAAATATTAAGTAAATATAATTCATTTTGCTAAAAATCGAAATGAACAAACAGTTTTCATATATATATATTTGTGTGAAATAAGAAGGGTTTCTGATGAAACGCTCAATACTTTCGGGAAGACATTTCAAGAACTTTGTGCTTGTTTTCATTTTCTCACAGACTGAACGGCCACTGTGTTCCATTTATTGTTAAAAAAAAATCAGAGTGAGACAGTAGTGTCAATTAATATTGGTTAGCATCTTAAGAAATATTACATTCGTTTAATTCGCTGGGCGTAACTAACAATAGAATCCCTACACATACCACCATAAGTCTCCTAGGGTCATAAGAAAGAAAATGAAACACGTTTCCCACCAGTTGATCTTCCCAAACAAAACTCTTCTGAGACTCTAATAGAATTATAAATCTCAGAATTTGCTCATCATACGCTTGGTTTTGTTTTCTTTCTTCAAAGAAAAGTGTGTGAAATGTAAAAAATGTCATGGTTTTGTTTTCTTTCTTCAAAGAAAAGTGTGTGAAATGTAAAAAATGTCTTGGTTTTGTTTTCTTTCTTCAAAGAAACGTGTGTGAAATGTAAAAAATGTCTTGGTTGAAACGACATGCCACAATTGGTAATACGCTAGACGAATTTTCAATTGTTCTTAAATCTGTAGCTAGATACATAATTAAAAACAATTTTGCTTACATAGGAAATAATCTTGCAAAGATTAGTTGGTTTGATTCAGAATGTTTTACTTTAAAAAAAAAATGCTCAGTCCCCTTTCCCTTCAGAAAAGCATCTTTAAACGTATACAAGGCTTACCCTTGTATTTTAGTGGGGGGTTTTAATATATTATATTTAATTAAAGATTCCTGTTACTGATCGATTCTAGGTGGGGAAAAAATTAAATATTCAGAGGTGGAAAAGAAAATATGTAATTAAAAACTTATCATGAGAAACATATCACCTCTTGAAATCAATACTTAATATTACTAAAGCTAACATTGATCACGCTGTAGAAGTGTAAGCCAAGTTAAATCAGTACTTAATGCCACTAGATGCAATATTGATCACGCTGAAGAAGTAGAAACCAAATTAAATGAGTACTTAATGTTACTAGAGCCAATATTGATCACGCAGAGAAGCACAAATCAAGTTAAATAAGTACTTAATACTTCTAGAGCCAATATTGGTCATGCCGAAAAGCACAAACCAAGTTTTAAGTCGGCACTTGATGCTTCTAGAGTCAATTTGATCAGGCTGAAGAAGTAGAAGCCATGTTAAATCAGTCCTTGATGCTACTAGAGCCAGTATTGATCACGCTGAGAAGTAGAAGCCAAGTTAAAATGAGACATTCTAATTAAATGAGTGGTTGGAATTTAACTGAAACAGAGGTATGTGATGTATATGAATAAAAATTATATAAATACAATTTAAAAAAACTAAAGTCAGCAGTGAACTACTTAAACTGTCAATCCCTTTAAAATGTCTTTAAATCTGGAATACTTCCAAGTGACGCAAGGCAGTAATACGGCCCCTGTTGGAGAATGGTGACCTCAACAATTCTGACAACTTCAAAGGAACATCTCTTGTCAGCCGTGTCAGCAAAGTCTGCACCTGCATAATCAGCGAAAGACTATCTCAGAGCGCCATAAAGAACAGTTGTCTAAGTGAAATACAAGCTGGTTTCAAAAGAGTCCTCGACAGTCCTATTTTTGCACTTTATGAGCTGTTACAGAAGACATTTGTCTTTTTAAAACAAACCCGAGCACGTGCTTTCGAAAGTCCTTGTTAAAATGGGCGTTAATTTGTAAGGGCATATACAGTACTACAAGAGTGTGTGTGGATGTGGAGGAAATATATAAAATGCTTTGAATATTCACGGGGATTAAAGCTGAGTTGATATAACTAGTCCAGACATTTTTTTCTTAATTAGTCAGCTTGTTAAAGACGACCCAGAGATGTTAGCTTGGAATTTAGTTTCTGCCTGGTGCATTAGAACTATTTCTTTTGATGTTCACAGAGATATTTCTTTCTTTTCCGTACACCATGGCTGCATTACCACTTAAACATTATGTTTGCTACCTCAGACCACTTAAGACTTTCCATAAACGCAAAACAGATGAAAGCTATAGTCTTGAGAACGGTAGATTTCCTAGGAAAATGTACACTTGATTCTGACAGCATTGACGTTATCAATACTTATAAAACTTAATCTAGTATTCTTAACAAATCTCAGTATCAGAAACTCCCTGGGAGGTCTAACCACGAAAGCTAAACAAGTTGAAGTTAATATAGTTTGAAGCTAATGTAGAGAGTATATTGTACCTGCCCATTTATAATTTTTAAAAGGTTCCAATCAGATTGTCCATATCTTGCTATAATGCATCAGAGGCTGGTGGTGGTTGGTGATGTATAAGTAATCGGAAAGGGGAGAGAGAGAGAGAGAGAGAGAGAGAGAGAGAGAGAGAGAGAGAGCAGTATTCCTATTTGCATGCAAGCGCTTTCTTCGTTAAGACAGAAGCATCTCAGTCAGCTCAAAGATCAGAATTATGCGCTCCTTGGTTGTGTTTGTGTTTTTATATGCCTATGAATCATGAACCCTCACAGTGGATCTCGAAAGGAGGATACAAACTACTGAAATTAGATGTTTTCGAAGGTTGCTTGGCATTTCGTATAGAGATTATGAAGAAATTGGAAACAGAATTAGGCAAGCCATTGGGCCCTATGAAGAGCTATTGTGAAAAAACGAAAAATGAAATGGTATGGGTATGTCACACGATCAACATGGCTTGCCAAGACAATCATGCGAGATGGGAGGATAACATCTCAGAGTGGACAGGACTGAAACTGAGCAATACGGTACGATTAGCAGAGAACAGAATGGAATGGAGGAAACTGGTTGTCAGGTCATCAGTGGTGCCCCAACGATCGACAAGACTAAGGGAGAGAGAGAGAGAGAGATAAATAGATAGATAAATAGATAGATAGATAGATAGATAGATAGATAGATAGATAGATAGATAGATAGATAGATAGATAGATAGATAGATAGATAGATAGATAGATTTATTTCTTAGTTCAGGAACTCAAAGTCTAAAAATGTACGTGGATTTATTCACCACCTGGAGTAAAATTATGTACATTGAGTTTATTAAGCTATCAAACAACAGATTTGCAAGTCTGGTATATCTGATATTAAAACATGAATGGAAGCGATCATAGTAAATGTTACTTCTGTAAAGCTCTTTGTTCTTATGACATTTATTTAGACAAACGGAAGTGTTTGGAAAAAATGCCTATATTGTCTTTGACTTAAAAAACCCTAATTGTCTTTAACTTAAAAGAAGGTCATGCCGATTTAGAAAACAATTCGCCTTTACACTGTTGTACTTTTATAATTTTTCTTGCACATAATCATGCACGTAACTTTTATCTTGGAACATTTTTCATGGTTATTTTTTATATTTCAACACATATTAAATATATTTTCTTCAACTTTTATTATATCTTTCAAAACAAAAAACAAAAGTGAGCAGTGGTTAATTATTTTTTTTTTATTCTTATTAATTATAAGCCTTAGAAGACATGTTTTACTCAAGTGAATTTTGCTTAGCTTTCTCCTTTCTTTTGTGCTCCTTCTGACTTGATTTGTATGTTTTTACTGAACGGTTTTAGTATAGATTTACCCAATTATTATTATTATTCAGCCTCTTTCCATGACTTCTGTTTGACTGTCGGTTGTGATCCAAGGTCTCGGAATCTTACCAAGATTCTGGGAGATCCAAGGTTTTACGGAGGATGTGGGCACTTCCTAGGAGCGCTGCCTTGAGTAGTGGGGTGAGTCTGTGGTTTCCAGTGAGTTTATTAAGATAGCCATCCAACTGAGATGTTATGTTCCCCAAGGCTCCTATCACTACAGATACCACTTCTGCTTTTACATTCCACGGTCTCTGAATTTCCAATCTGAAATCTTGGTATTTGTTTTTCTTTCGTTTGTTTTTATGTTTCGATCACTCCGAATAGTGACATCAATGATTGTTGCTGTTTTGTTGGACATATTGAGAAATACAATGTCTGATCTTCCTGCCAGAATCACTCGATCTGTTCTTATCTCGAAGTCAAAATACTGTGGGACTTCGAGATAAGAACAGATCGAGTGATTCTGGCAGGAAGATCAGACATTGTATTTCTCAATATGTCCAACAAAACAGCAACAATCATTGATGTCACTATTCGGAGTGATCGAAACATAAAAACAAACGAAAGAAAAACAAATACCAAGATTTCAGATTGGAAATTCAGAGACCGTGGAATGTAAAAGCAGAAGTGGTATCTGTAGTGATAGGAGCCTTGGGGAACATAACATCTCAGTTGGATGGCTATCTTAATAAACTCACTGGAAACCACAGACTCACCCCACTACTCAAGGCAGCGCTCCTAGGAAGTGCCCACATCCTCCGTAAAACCTTGGATCTCCCAGAATCTTGGTAAGATTCCGAGACCTTGGATCACAACCGACAGTATTTTGACTTCTGTTTCGGGGACTGCTTCTAGTTGGTGCATCCATGCTCTTTTTCGGGGTTTTTTTGCCATAGTTCTCACATAGATTTCTATGTATGAGTTTTGCACTTCGTTGTGTCTTTTGGTGTATTCTGCACCAGCCAGAACCTGATATCCAGATAGTATGGGCTCTGTTGTTTCATCCGTGGATTTGCAGTGTCTGCATTTGGAATCCTTTGAGATTTTCATGATTTTCGTTTTGTGTGATTTTGTGTTCAGTGCTTGATCTTGTGCAGCTTTTATGAGTGCTTCTGTTTCTGCTTTCAAACCTGCATCTTTCAAACATTTGTACGTTGATTGCTTTGTTGATATTTCATAGGCTTGTCGTGCATACTGGCCATGGAGAGAAAAACCTCTCCAGGTATTTGCTAATGCTTGCTTCGTTGTTTTCGTGTCTCTTTGTCTGTTTCTAGGGGTTTGTATAGTGCACTCATATTTACTGCTTCTATCAGTGGCCCATATTTGTTGTTATTCCAGCTGTCCACAAGAACATCATCATCATCATCATCATCATCCTTGTTATTTTATACCGTGAGTTAACATATTGTTTTTGTTTTGCAGGATCAAGCTGTTAACAGCGACCACTTGTGGGTGGAAACCAATGCCTCTGGCGACTACTGCTATGCAATAGACCTAGATTGCAAGGCAAGTAGACTAAAGTAATTGATTGTTTCTTTTAAAGGAAATTACATTTATTATTACTACTTTATTTGTATGCAGAATTCTTCCACCCAGCCACTCACCCGCTCGCCCCCCCCCCCACATACACACCTTTTATTCTTGTTATCCTGTTACTAGACATGTCAGATACGTATGACGGGTTTGTTGTAGTTTATACATTCTACGAGAATCGAAATCATCACTGAAGTGAATGCATGGTTTAGAATTCATATCATTATACAGGCAAGTCGAAACACTTGTTCATTATCAGCACATTGTTGTTCACCAGGACGGTTAGTATTTCTATGCAGTCATGACGGGGATTGGGCGGGGTGTGCTTGGTCTAGATCCACTTTAATATATGTGTACAGTACTAATAAGTGATTATCACTACCAACACTCTGTTGAGTTTGTTTTACCATGTCTACCGAAATGGCAAAGAATTCCTGTACAGCCATGACAAGGATACCTGTTTGGTTAAGATGGTAAAGAATTCCTGTACAGCCATGACAAGGATACCTGTTTGGTTAAGATGGTAAAGAATTCCTGTACAGCCATGACAAGGATACCTGTTTGGTTAAGATGGTAAAGAATTCCTGTAGAGCCATGACAAGGATACCTGTTTGATTAAGATTGGAAGCCTCTGAAACAACTAACAGTAGAAGCGCTTGAAACGAGTGGCGTTGGTGATGTTCTGAAGTAATCGAAGCATCCTTGAAATAATACTTTTTTTTCACAGACTTCGTGAACGGTTGTTTTACACAGTCAGGCACTTGAGAGTATTAGACACACGGGTAAGATCAGAAATGTACGTTAGTGGGGTATATAATCTACCTCCAGAAACAAATAGTTCAGTATGCATTTGATTATTTTTTTTAATGAGATGAGAGAGTATATTTCTTAGGCAGACAAGGTACTGATGATGACTTTAAAATAATACAGACAACATTGATTGCGAGCACGGTGGCCGTGAGGTAAAGGCGCTAGTCTTCTAAATACTAGGCCATGGGGTTCAAGTTCAGTAATCGTTAATCGTTTAATGAATGTTGAACTATGTGGCCGTAATCTTAAGCATTGAAAACTCTAGAAAATTATCACGGAATCATCATCACTATTATTATTTCCTCGAATTAATATACAATGTATTTAATCTGATTGTATTCATTATTGAACATATAATGTATTTGTGTACAGCAGATTTTACAATAGAGTATTATTTCTAACTACAGGCGTTTGTCATTTGGTACATAGTATTCCACAAACGATCGCCTTTTAATACTTTGAATATTCTCAGAAGTTTTGCTGGTGATTATTACTCATAAGTCATCAAGAATGTACTTGTGCAGGGATTTCCATGGTTAGTGTTTGAAGTGCTGCTGTCTCATGAATGGAAAATCGGAAAGAAACCAGTTGCGAATGTAGCATGCAGAAGTTTGACCATGTTGCTTTTGATTCGCAATGATACTTCAAAGTATCTTCCCTTGGTAGGCTTCATCATTTGATCATACTGCCATTATTCTACTATCTCTTGCATTTTCCTCTCTCTTCATTGACAGTTATTTTTAGTATGAGAAATACTTCTTCGATTAACACCTTCTCTTCTCGTTTCCTTTTGACAGTTTAGAGTAAATACGTGTTCGTAGAGTAGAAAGTTAAATCAATGAATTGCCAAGATTCCGGACAGCTTACGGTCTCCATCTGAAAGATTTTATTAGTGGGGGTCTTCAGGGGAGTATACTTTGCACACAGTCACTTAGGTTTATATTTCGACCTCCCTGATGATTACGCTCAGTAAAGTGAGAAACCTCGGATATACGACTGAGGCGGCAACACTTTTACCATTCTGTAAAATGTGCATTGTTCACACGTGGAAGTTTATCATTGTTTGTTTGTTTTTTGTAATGAATTCCGTTCTACTTGTAAGATGTGTTTAGATTGTTTCCTCTTTAAAGATGGTTATCGCATGGTTTCATTGCCTACTCCCTAATTTGATTTTAATGTAGTGTAAATTTTTATCTATAAATACGTCAATTGATAACTTATTTATAACATTCATTTGAACACACTCAAAACAGTAAATGCAAAAAACTTGCAATATTTTTTTTTAAAGTACACACATAAAAAAAGTAATAAAACTGTAGACCAAAGGGTTGTCTGCATTACGAGGTGCTGGCCTTAATGCGTCGATCTAGAAATTGAAGTTTCTTTCACTGCATGCAGAGTCTTATTATGGATCCGTTTCCCGCGCCAACGAAGTTTATGTCCAAGCCATCCCACGGTCCTGTAACGTGCGTCACTTCCGCAAATCGGATGTGACATTTTGAGCTGCCAGTGACATCATTCGATTGAGAAACTCTTCTGTCGCGCAAATAACTTGGCTTATTTCTCATCAAGCCAATTATCCGGCATCGCCCAGCGGCTGTCAGCTTTTATTTTTAGTCTGCCGGTCATAAGGTGTTCGACTGGATGGGACTGTGGCTATTATTTTGATTTATATTGCATGTAGTACAGAAGACTAATGCGGGTAAATCTGCTAATGCATTCGCGTTTGATTCTTAACGGCCGCTGTACCCAATTTTTATTGAAAATATACAAGTCTAACTTCATTTGTGGCGCTTTTGATCATTTAAATAGAGCTGAGAGATTTTTTTACAAAAGACAATTTGGGAGTGTAAGACAGCAATATATCGCTGAATCTCCGTTTAATATTGCACAAGCTTCAAAAAGAAAATTTTAAAAATATATTTGTGATAATTGTGCCTAGTACATTTATCAAAACCCTTTGTTCACATTTACTTTTGACATTTTAAAAAATAACATATCATAGAAGGAAATGAAATATACTTTAAAAAATAATGTAATTGTCCTTTTTGCTTATATAAACTTCTCCCTGTGTTACTTCTTCACATACTTAAACCGCATTGCCTTAAACATTTTTAATATGCATGTAGCGTGCTCTTGTAAACGTTGCCTAATAAGACAATGAAATGTATTTGTATTATTTTATTGTCATCTTATGTAGTGAGTGAAAGTTTTATTTAGATATAAAGTTTCAGTAAAACGTTTTTTCTGGGGTTTTTCCTTTGCTTTGGTTTTGTAAAAGTACATACATAAAAGTTAATACGATTGATGACATATGTGTTTGCACATGTGGGAATATGTATTATTATTCGTAATATTTCAGAAGTTGGATATTTAAATAGTTAAGAATATGTTCAATATACAAGATAAAGTTTGATATATAGTACGTATTTTTGTTATTACTACTTGTGCTTTTATTAACTTATAATATATTTATCTCAATCATATCCTCAATTAATTTATTATTATTGGTTTCTCTGTATGTTTTTCTCTCAGAAAACTGGTCCAAGGAAAAAATGCATTGCCTGCAAAATTGTCGCCCATACTGCTTGCATTCCTCTTTTAGAACAGGTTTGTCATGGGAAGAACTTGTTCCATTTTTTAAAATAAGTAAAAGCAACACATCTCAAGTCACTGGTTTTTCCCCCTCTATTGTATTGCTGAACTGTTCATGTAGTCAGTCTACAGCAGTATTTACATTCGTTTCTATTGAGTCTGTTATCTCTGTGCAGTATTTATTGTAAGTTAGGTCTTTGTATACATGCATTTAGGTCCCATTCTATCTGTAGTCTGTTAGCATCTGTATTTATAACTTGCAATAATTAGTTTTCTATGGAGGATATTTAGTGTTTGTATTTGATTAGGTCTATTTGGTTTTCACATGAAGTGCTCACATTAATTTAGGTCTGTTGGTATCTGTATTTAAGCCTATTGATTGCTTTTTACATTTAGTGCTCATATTAATTAAGGTCTGTTGATATCTGTTTTTAAGCCTCCTATTTATAGGTCTGTTGGTTTTCACATTTAGTGCGCATATTAAATTTAGATCTGTTGATATTTGCAATAGACCTATTTTTTTGTTTGGTTAGATAAGTTAATTTCTGATTTAATGCTTGAAATATGCTTGGTCTCTTAGCATCTGTAGTTAGAGCTTGCATTATATAAAATCTCTTAGTTTTTGTATAAAGTGCTTGCATTATTTCTCAACATCTTTAAGGCTTATTTATTTATTTATTTATTTGTTTATTTATTCTAAAATATGTTGCACCTGTAGTTTATGCTTGCATTAAATTAATTTCTCAGCATCTTTAGGGCTTGTTCTATTTATTTACTGTTAACGTCATTTGACATCTGTAGTTAGTAATTGCATTAAGTTTATTTCTTAGCATCTTTAGGGTTTGTTCTATATAGTTCTAGAGTCTGTTGACCATCTGTAGTTTGCAAATTATTTCTTTGCATATTTAGGGTTTGTTCTATATAGTTCTAGAGTCTGTTGACCATCTGTAGTTTGCAAATTATTTCTTTGCATATTTAGGGTTTGTTCTATATAGTTCTAGAGTCTGTTGACCATCTGTAGTTTGCAAATTATTTCTTTGCATATTTAGGGTTTGTTCTATATAGTTCTAGAGTCTGTTGACCATCTGTAGTTTGCAAATTATTTCTTTGCATATTTAGGGTTTGTTCTGTTTAGCTATAAAGTCTGTTGGCATCTTATGCTCGTGCACTCATTGCCGTTTGTCTGGCGATAATTGTTTCACTGGTAAAGTCATTATACCCTTAAGCAGCTAGATTACTTTAGATGGCGATAATTGTTTCACTGGTAAAGTCATTATACCCTTAAGCAACGAGATGACTTTAGATGGCAAATGAGATTGTCGACATATTATTGTAGTTCTAAAACAAAAGTACTTTGTGAATAGTATATGTGGTTGTCTGTATAATTAAGCAAATTTAAATAAAATAGTGTATTCTTTGTTCGTTACTTAGTATATATTGCTGTCTGTATAACTAAACAAATTTAAATAAAATAGTGTATTCTTTGTTCGTTATTTAGTATATATTGTTGTCTCTATAATTAAATAAATTTAAATAAAATAGTGTATTATTTGTACGTTACTTACTATATATTGCTGTCTGTATAATTAAACAAATTTAAATAAAATAGTGTATTCTTTGTCCGTTACTTAGTATATATTGCTGTCTGTATAATTAAACAAATTTAAATAAAATAGTGTATATATTGCTGTCTCTATAATTAAATAAATTTAAATAAAATAGTGTATTATTTGTACGTTACTTACTATATATTGCTGTCTCTATAATTAACCAAATTTAAATAAAATAGTGTATTCTTTGTTCGTTACTTAGTATATATTGCTGTCTGTATAATTAAACAAATTTAAATAAAATAGTGTATTATTTGTACGTCATTTTGCTTTAATATCTAACGTTCGCTTTCATGCACACACGCATATAGCACACGTTGAATGCATACGCTGGAACAAATCATAACGAGCTAATTGTGTCGGTTGAAAAAATTATATAGCAGACTTTCTACTTCAATTAAATTTTTTTTTTTAATTCTTAACGGATATTTAAATGTATTTTACAATTGTGTATGCCTCTAATATGAATATCATAAATGGAGATGGAGTCTTTCTGCAATAAATAAAGTATTAAGATATCTATGATAACGTATATGTTTATTGATTTTTTACTTACATGTTTTGGGTTCCTTACGAGAACTTTTTTTCGTTTAGCTAATTTGATTTCAGATCATTTACAACGCAGTGAACTTTAAAATTTGAATCATATTGATAAAGACCTTTGGATATGTCTTAAAATTAGGCTTCTCGCATTTCGCCATGTAATACTTTGCAAACCATGAGTAGGAACTTAAATAAACAGTGCAAATGTTTATAATCATGATTTATAGTTGTACAAGAAAACTGAATGAGATTGTTTAAATCTGGTAAAATAGAGAATAGTGACAATAAAAAATATTATCATAATCAAACTGTGTCATCATAATTATTAAACAAAAGATACATGCTAACACTTGAAATGAAGAAAACGTATTCTTTATTCTCTTATATGTTTTTGCAATCTGAATTCCAATTTAGTTACAACGATCCTTCAAACAAGATACTGGATGTTGCATTCAACCACCTACCTAATAATATCCCTTTAGGAATTTGCACAGCTCTTAATTAAACGTAAATCTAATAAACTTTTTTTTTAATTTTTGTAATTAGAACAATCTCCGATGCAAGCCTACGTTCAGAGAGGCTGGTCTCAGAAACTACAGAGAGGTAAGTAATATGTTCTGCAAACTGAGATGCATAGTCATAAGTAACTGGAAAGAACGGCAGCCTTTAACGAACGTAATAGTTCTCTTGAAACTGTTTAAGACTAAATGTTGGCAGTGACCTCCCTTTTAATCGAGGTGCCGATGGGTGGGGTGAAACACAACCCGGATGCGGCATAAATTAGAAATGCATTACAAGAGCGCACGTGATGCCTTGAATCAGAGCTGGACGAGCGCCTAGTAAGATCCGGAAGTAGACCCATGTAAAAGCGATAAATATTCAAATACGTTTAAGAATAGGATACTAATACAGTAAATAAATGATTTATCACACCTTGATGTTCTCATTCTGTTACGATACAGAATATTTTTAATTGAAAATACAAAAAATAAAAATATTGTGTGAACTAGAGGCTTACACTAGGAAAAAACAAGTTTTCTGCGAAATTACTTATTCAGTGAGAGAAGATTAAAACCAGTCTGAAAGAAAGGTGTGGATTTTTATCTTCAAATGAGTCGGCATGAGAACAGTGGAGAACAAGCAATACTAAGAGTTCCTCTGTATGATAATTGAAATATGATAAGACACTGCCCGCACTGAGAGTTCTCTGTAGGACAACAGAAACGTGATAAGACACTGCCCGCACTAAGAGTTCCTCTGTAGGATAACAGAAACGTGATAAGACACTGCCCGCACTGAGAGTTCCTCTGTAGGATAACAGAAACGTGATAAGACACTGCCCGCACTAAGAGTTCCTCTGTAGGATAACAGAAACGTGATAAGACACTGCCCGCACTAAGAGTTCCTCTGTAGGATAACAGAAACGTGATAAGACACTGCCCGCACTAAGAGTTCCTCTGTAGGATAACAGAAACGTGATAAGACACTGCCCGCACTAAGAGTTCCTCTGTAGGATAACAGAAACGTGATAAGACACTGCCCGCACTAAGCGCATTTCACTTCTGTAGAGTGTAGATGATCGGGCAAAATATTTGTCATCATAAGGTATATTAAATTATCAGTCAAGACCGGTGAGACCATACATCTGAACATCGTTCAACTTACTCAAGCTTAAATGAGCCGGGCTAGTGCCAAACCGCGCGCCAAAGGAACAAAACAATGTTTATTGTCCTAGTGTCAGTGAGTCAAGCTAGTGAATTGCCAAAGGACAACAATACGTTTAAATATTTTTTTATTCACCCAGATGTCATTGAACCGGGCTAGTGAATTGCCATAGGACAATAATATGTGTTGAAATAAGTTTTGATTTACCCAGATTGTGTCAACAATCCCAGATTGTGTCAACAATCTTTCAAATTATTACAACAGGATCGTTACAGTGTCATTACTTCACAAGCTGAAGAAGCAGGTTGGAATTATTAAATCTGACACACGACAGAATTAACAAGCCTGAAGCATGTTGGAATTATTAAACGTGACATATGATAGAAGTAACAAAGCATGAAGCATATTTGAATTAGTAAACATGACACATGATAGAAGTAACAAACATGAAGCATATTTGAATTAGTAAACAGGACACATGATAGAAGTAACAAACATGAAGCATATTTGAATTAGTAAACATGACACATGATAGAAGTAACAAACATGAAGCATATTTGAATTAGTAAACAGGACACATGATAGAAGTAACAAACATGAAGCATATTTGAATTAGTAAACAGGACACATGACAGAAGTAACAAAGCATGAGGCATATTTGAATTAGTAAACATGACACATGATAGAAGTAACAAACATGAAGTAAACTGGAATTATTTCAACATGATAGAATTAACAAGCACGAAGCATAGTGGAATTATTAAACGTGACACATGATAGAAGTAACAGACGTAAAACATATTAGAATTAGTA
Organism: Sinotaia quadrata; assembly: GCA_028829895.1. Taxonomy (NCBI): domain Eukaryota; kingdom Metazoa; phylum Mollusca; class Gastropoda; order Architaenioglossa; family Viviparidae; genus Sinotaia; species Sinotaia quadrata. The sequence continues at coordinate 29,529,740 of CM054181.1, forward strand.
AACGTTATCATTAAACAAGAAACCTGATAACATTAAGAAAGTTTGGAATCATTTCAACTGGATAACTTGATAGACTAAGATACGTGAAACAACTGGAACAATTAAATGTGAAAATGTGATATAATTAACAAAAGTTAAAATGATAAAACTGTAAACATGAAAATGTGATAAGATTCACAAACGTTAAAATAGAGACTTTAATTGGAATTCATAAACCATTTTGAAATTATAGCAATGTATAAAACATTTTGATAATAAAGTATATCTAAAAAATTTAGAATTAAAGTATGAAATGTGAATCATGTTGCTCTTAAAATATGAAACGGTAAACATGTTGCACTTAAAATATGAAATGTGAAACGTTGAATTTAAAATATTAAATATGTTGAAATTATAATAAAGCATAATCTTGTCAGAATTATTTGACTTGAAACAAAATTTATTGATTCGAATTTAAGTGTATTTCCGTTAAAATACAGAGTATGAGATATTTTTTTAATCGCTGAAAACATTGATGATGTTTTGTTCACTTAATGAAAACATTTGTGATGTTCTATTCTCTTAATGAAAACATTTGTGATGTTCTATTCACTTACCATACCTGTATTTCTTGCACCACAGTTTATGTATATTTTTATTACAGTTTTACATTAATATACATTGTGTATATTTACCTTAAACTGCCATCCTTCTTATATATAATGCACTGAATTTGTTGTGTATATTACTTTTCAGTGTCATCTTCATGTATAATGCACAGAATTTATGTTGTGTATATTACTTTTCAGTGTCATCTTTATGTATAATGCACAGAATTTACATTGTGTTTACCATGTCATGCGTCTTAAATATAAAGTACTGATTTACCTTACACTGGTGCAAAATGACTTGTCGCGTGATCCATCTTATTGTATCGGTGAGGAATGGTATACAGTAAATGTTTATTCATTCGAGCATGATATCAACTGTATGACACCTAATTATCTTTTCACACTATAAATTGTAACCATGCTGCTTAGATATTTGCACATGTGTTCAAATCCCCTTCCCCGCAAATTTTTTTAAAATATGTTTTATTTTTCCATTTCAGTTCCCTTCCCTTTTAATATTGCAGGGACTCCTGTATGTTTGAGGTATTATGTTTTCTATGTGCAGTACCATAAATTATTGGTTTAGCACTTTAAATTTAATAAAAGCATAATAATTATTTGCTTCTTTCTTTTAGTCATTGCAGTGTCAAAAATCTTATAAATTAATAGAATGGCTTGCTGTTTATGAGGTAAAGCGGATTGGCTGTGAGAAAAAAAGAAAATGTTTAACAGAAGAGGTCTGTTTTCTAAGTGATGCATTTGTGTAAGGAACATATTGAAACTACTCTGCGCTACTTTGTCCCACAACCAGCCTGACAGTTGCGCTGTATTCTGGGTACGTACTGGTTGGCGCATGATATGGCACAAAATGGGTGCCCCTGCATTTTTGTCAAATTGCCTAGAAAATACCGCGTACAGTAGAGAGATGTTGAGAAGAAAGCACGGTTAACAGTCTCGTGGGAAGCTGAAGGTGGAGCTGGGAAAGAGACCCCTATCTAAAGTCAATAATACACAAAAGACGGATCAATGCTAAAGATATTTATTACTTTATAGAATTGTGATTTTTCTTTATTCAGTCGTTTTATTATATATCGATTTTACAGTATTTTTTCCTTGTCAAGTTATGATTATTTGTAGAAGTTGGTTTTATGTATGGAGTAAATATTTCTTATGTGGACAGAAATTCAGTTAATAAACATTGCTTTTAAAAAGTGTTTTAAATAGGGGGGATCATTTTTTTTTGTACAAGGGACCCGTTCTTTTGGAATGTTCATGTTTGTACCTTGACATGATAATGTGTTGTCTGGTATCTTGTTTATACTCTAGCAGAGTAGTCCTTGCTGTTTGATGGTGCCGAATATCGGTCTGAACTTAACTCAGTCTACAACTGAAATTCTGAAAATATCAAGTCCTAAATTTTAAGTGATAGATATTTGATTGAAATTTTCAAAAACATCATACTTTGCCTTTTCTTCCATAAGAAATGCGAGGGATGATATCTTGTTGTAGTGACGTCACAAATCGCAATGAGAAAAATATGTGTCATGAAAATGTTTACCACTTTAAAATTCTACGCATTGAGTCGTTTCTCGTTGTCCTCATACTAATGATTGCTAGCCTCAGCGAAAGCTTAGCCTTGGGGACTGTCAGGTAAAAATATACCACATTTCGTACAAGAAGAAGCGCCATTAAGTGTAAAATTGGCCTCGGACGCCCAACGCTCATATTATCGTTAAGAAAGTAGTCTTTCCAAAGGTCGATCGCGGTCAATCTGCAAACCCCATCTTGTTGTGTTCCCAGCCAAGGGAGCCGCTTAAGGGCAGAGCACTCCGATACAAAACAGTATAATGGGCCTGCAAAGCTGTGTACACACCAGAGGGAAAGCTGCACTAACATTCGTCCTCTAAACGAAACGAGTCATTACAAGACCGTTGTTCCATTTGTTGCCAGCCAGGATAAGCGGGAAGTAATCCTGGAGGCAGTCTTGGTCGGAAATAAAAGAACTGCTGGGGAGGGGGGGGGGAATAAAACATGAAACAAAAGCAAACAAATCATAAGAACCGGTATATATAGCTGTGGGTTTTAATAGAAGTGAGTCGAATTCTAGTTATATAGAGGCAGCATCCTTGCAAGGAAGTTTCTAGTCTGATTAAGAGGCAACACGTGTGTAAGGAAGTTTCTAGTGTTTGAGAGGCAGAACCCCTGCAATGAAATTTCTAGTCAGATTGACAGGCAGCATGCTTGCAATGAAATTTCTAGTCTGATTGACAGGCACCATGCTTGCAAGGAAGTTTCTAGTCTGATTAAGAGGCAACACGTGTGTAAGGAAGTTTCTAGTGTTTGAGAGGCAGAACCCCTGTTTCTAGTCTGATTGACAGGCAGCATGCTTGCAATGAAATTTCTAGTCTGATTGACAGGCAGCATGCTTGCAATGAAATTTCTAGTCAGATTGACAGGCAGCATGCTTGCAATGAAGTTTCTAGTCTGATTGACAGGCACCATGCTTGCAATGAAGTTTCTAGTCTGATTGCAGACAAAACCTTTGCAAGGAGGTTGCCAGTGTGACTGAGAAACAGCACTCTTGCAAAGAATTTTCTAGTCTGATTGAGAGACAGGACCCTTACAAGAAGTTCCGGTGAGCAAGAGGGCGCCTGCTTCACCCATAAAAGAAACTGTTTCGGTCGATGGCCACTGGAATGGCTGATATATTGAATGTTTTTGTGCCCGACACAGTAGACGCTAATCGAAGCAAAAAAATGGCGTGCAAGATGTTTTACAGCATTATAGTAACATTGGCGGAAATGTGTTTCCTATGTTGTACTTCCCCAGGCGTGTTTGTTCAGGAATAAGTAGATACTGGTCACGAAATGTCTCCTTTGGAACCCAATATCGTTGCTATTTATGGTGGTAAAATGTAAATATTCTGTGATCACCAAAAAGAAATTGCTGTCAGCAAAACTATTTTTGTGAAGGTTTACAAGATCCGTTAGACACTCTTCATAGTGATTTATTACTCTTGGAATTTAATAAGCATGTTTGAAGGATCGTTAAACACTATCAACAGCTAAACGTGTGTTGAGACCGAAAGACGTTTGATGTTTAAATCTGTGAAAACATTATATTAGGATTTAAAGACGTTCTATTGTCTGTAAATATTTTTTCCATGCGTTGTATTAAGATTTAAAGACTTTCTGTTGTCTGTAAACATTTTCCCTGTATTGTATTAAGATTTAAAGACTTTCTGTTGTCTGTAAACATTTTCTTCTGCGCTGTATTAAAATATAAAGACTTTCTATTGTCTGGTCACATTTTTCCCCTGCGTTGTATTAAGATGTAAAAATTTTATGTTGTCTGTAAACTTTTTTTTTGCGTTGTATTAAGATGTAAAGACTTTATATTGTCTATAAACATTTTTTTGCGCTGTATTAAGATGTAAAGACTTTATGTTGTCTGTAAACATTTTTTTGCGTTGTATTAAGATGTAAAGACTTTATGTTGTCTGTAAACATTATTTTTGCGTTGTATTAAGATGTAAAGACTTTATGTTGTCTGTAAACATTTTTTTTGCGTTGTATTAAGATTTAAAGATGAGGTTTTTTGTGTGTGTTGTGTATACTAACCACTTTCAGTAATTTAAGTTTTATTTATGATTTAACGACGTTCGTTGGTACAGGGAAAACCCCTATCAGTAATAACAGTCGATATACGAAGGCCACTTGACAAGTAGTACAAGTTATATACAGATTTAAAGATAATTATTTGATTTGTGCAAACCACTTTCGTCAAAGTTCTGTTTGAATTTAAAGATGTTTTGTTGCAGTGTGAAGTCCTCTTTCAGAGTAGTTTTAGAAAAAAAGTAACCCGTACATTTCCAAAGATCAGAGTTGTACTAGACTTTCAGGACATACTTCATAGCGCGCGCGTTTGTGTGTGTGTGTGTGTGTGTGTGCGCGTGCGTGCGTGCGTGCGTGCGTGTGTGTGTGTGTAGGACCGGGTGAGAATATTTGCAGGAAAGTTTGTGTTAATTTTTTTTTTAAAGTGTGGCCTTAAAAAATACGCATGCACATCGATTCTATCACTCTTTTACAAATACATGCGCACGCATGCACGCACATTTACAACAGCAAATGTATTTGTTGATTAAAAGGTCATGGTCATTTTTATAAAAATGAAACAAACAGTAACAAAGACCACTTTATATACAGTGTATTTTGATTTATAGAAATTCTTTTAACAGTAAAGCTGTTTTACTTTTTAAAAAAATTCATTGGTTTTAACTGTACGGTTTATGATGAAAATTAAAAATTTATTAAATCAGCGTACACGAAACTTCCGTGTACTTTCAGTGTGTGTAGGAGGAATAGAGGAATCTATAATTACTTGTTCTAGATTAAATCTATTTTAGGCTGACATTTGAGAATTTAGTTATTTTTTTAAAATAACATTTAACATTTCTAACAAACTAATTATGAAATGATAGACATGCTCTTTGCTTTTTGTTCTTTGGTGGATGGAATGGTTGGGTATTTAATCACCCAGTTTGTCCTATACTTTTATTAATATGAAAGTTTCTTATATGTATTTATTATATTTATATATATATATATTATATTTATATATATATATTATATTTATATTTATTATATATTATGATTCACTTTTGTAAAATGTAAATATTTTCTGGAAACACTTTAACGCGTGCAAGCTTGTTCATTGCATTTGTATCTTTATTTTATGGCACATTTTATCTTTGATTTGTAGAATGTTTGTTTTCTAAAGTATAGTATTAGTCTCATAGTTAGCTCTCGGCTAATTGTATTAGTACAGTATTATTTGTGTATTCCTGCGTTACATAGTATAGCCGCAGTCTCATACTTAGCTCTCGGCTAATTGTATTAGTACAGTTATGTTGTTAATGTGGGGAACGCTTCCGGCTTCCGCCGCTTTCGCGTTTGGAGATGGGGGGGAGAGGGAAAATTAGTACAGTATTGTTTATGGATTCTTGCGTCACATAGTATTACAACGCCAACCTAGTTATTGGTTATGATTATTATTAATAATAATCATCTATAACTAATTATAAGTGATGAGAATCTTAATTTATGTTTTTAATAATTCCCTAAAAGACACCACTCGTCTCTCTAACTTGGTGGATATGCAGGTGCTCTAAATGTTTTCTTTCTTCCATAAAATTAAAGATAAACATTCACTGTCACACAATATTTCCATAGGTGGAAAATTTCTTACCAGAGGAGAAGATAAATCCGTCTTTAATCTGTATTTAGCAAGCCCCCAACCGCCCACTATCTCCATGGTTATCAATGTATGTAAGAAGGTCACTAAATTTAACAATAAATTTATTAAATCAACAATCAAATATACATATGGCATATGCTACGAAAAGATTACTTGACATCACTATTTCCATGAATCGCGTTCAGATAGTTTCACTCTTTATACAGTCTTATATCCTAACAGATAAGTGTCACTGTAAATCACATGATAGTTCTTATCAGAGAACAGAAGTGGAGTTATAGAGATTATAGTGATAACAGTTTGTACCTAACCTTGTCTAGGTGATGCCAACAATGTTCTTCCACACACTTCATAACAAAGTAACAAGTTTATTTTCACAAATAATAAAATATCAGTTTCACATGTTCATCTAGCATGAACCACTTTTCTCTTGAGACTAATCTGGGTGATCCTTTGACATATTAGTTCCCTCAAGCAGATCACAATCATGACAACTTCAGTTTTCAATGTGCTGGCGCAAGATACGTCAAACTATCCGACATGTCATGAATAACATCAGACACAGACACCCAAAGCCCACATCATAGATTTCAGAGTAAAGATAGACTAAAACCAAAACCCTGAAAAACAAGTAATTGCAGAGTCTAAGTATATTGCAAATTACTACATTAATAAATACTTAGTTTGGCATATACCTCTGCAAGAGATAAAAGTTAAATATGTTTCAAACAATATAATATTCCAATGAAACCTAACCAGTCACACAATACAGAGTCGTCTTTATCTTATCTAGCCAATGGTCTTCTAAGCTCCATGTACAACCCATGATAGAGAGGACCCAGTCTTAACGCTCACCCGAAGAGTCGTTTTGCAAAGAGTAAAGAATAGAATTTCTACTGTGATTTTGTTACTCTTGAAACCATGCCTATCTCTACCTAGACTCACTCTTGACTGAATCATATTCTAAATCCAAATAGAGCTAATTAATATTTATGACTTTCTTGCACTTTCCAACCAACATTCTGGCAACACATGTGGCCTCCCCCAAAACAAGTTCACATTCAAATTACATCAGCCTAAATATAACATACCATAACAAGGTCAAAACAAGACTCCAGCTCTAATATTTTAAGAGAACATGCTACTGCTTAAATGCCAGGGATCTAGCATTCTTATAAACAATAACAAAAGTCCTACCCCGTGGCTACTACTCTGCGCGTACTCACTCACTCGATTATCCCCCTTCACCCTTGTCCATTCCAGACTTCCAAAAATAAACTTTATGCATCATCTCCTAATCATACAAATCACAAATAGCATCTCATTTAAAATCATCTCATCTTAAAATTATAGATAAAATATGACATTTATATTAAAAATATGTGGGAGAATTCCCCATCATATGACAATCACCCTTGAAGACTTGATATGCTCACGGCGTCTTGATAAAGCGACTATTGTTACTTCCGGTACGTTCAGGGGATTGCCACTACTTTCCCAAGTGACAGTGCTGTTTCGGTCGCTCTTTGTGTTACGCTTTAAACTACGGTTTCTCGTAAATAGGTTTACCATCTGCTTCCAGAAAACATTATATCCTTGTTTCAAAGCTTCAGCTTGATAGAGTTGTGCAAATGAAACGTTTCTTGGTTGTTTTTGTTTTATCTTTGTTGTTTTTGAGGGTGGTGATATTAAAATATGGATATTTATGGGGGGGGGGGCTTATGCAAGCGAGTTCGTGCATGCGTACGTATGTGTATGCGCGCGCGAATGTGTGCGTAAAAGAAAAGAACATTCGTGTAAGTAGTTGCTTATCAAGCTTTCTTGTTCTTGGTTCGATGACGACGACACCCATACCGAGGACGGCCTTGAGCTGTACAAATCCATTATACATGTATACAAACAAGGCAATGCCACTCTAGTTGATTAGACAGCCCGAGAGCGTAGAATTAGAAAATTGCTTCAATCCATTCCTTTCCCAAAAGGAAATGTTATATCTTCTGTCGAGTCGTTATTTATAAGTGTCACCCTCCTCTGAATCTACATTAACACTTTTAAATGTCGCAGGATCGTTCTGGGGAGACGTTACACTATTCTCTTTTTTATTTTTAATTATACAGTAGAGACAGACAGGCAGTAACTAATATAACAGTATATTTTAAAAAATAAAAAAACAAAGTGAAATATTATAATGTTATTTCGAATTTATTTTTAAAACAAGTATATATCGAACTTGAATTTTCAGTGTGTTAAATTGTATTTTCCTCTATATCTTGTTTTACTCGTGTATATATATATATATATATATGTTTGTGTGTGTGTGTGTGTGTGTGTGTGTGTGTGTGTTCATTCCATTCTTTTTCCTATACTGCCTTTCCGCGTTGTTTGCCCCTTGATTTCTTGACTAGATGATACACCTCCCTAGTACTCAATCTGTCGATCTTTTCGAAGTGGACTTTAGATACCAGACTTCACTTTCTTCGTACCATACGTATGGAGTTTAGCACAACCACATACATGGAGTCTAGAACTACGCACACCTAGAGTCTAGCACTATGCACACATAGAGTCTAGAACTACGCACACATGACGTCTAGCACTATGAACACATGGAGTCTAGCACTACGTCAATATATAGTCTACCACTATGCACACATGGAGACTAGCACAAAGTCCATATATAGTCTAGCGCTATGCACACATGGAGTCTAGCACTACGTCCATATGGGGTCTAGCAGTGCGTCCGTATGGATTCGAGCACTATGTCCATATGGAGTCTAGCACTACGCACACATGAAATCTAGCACTGCGCACACATGGAGTCTAGCATCACTCACGTGGAGTCCAACACTACACACACATGGAGTCTATGACCTTTCAGTCCCTTTTCACTGACCGTTCGTTCATTTGTGGTATGTTTTTGACAAACGACATAAATACAGTTTTACAATACAGTAACTGAACTGACTGGGGACTTAAAAATTACTTTTAAACACGGTACAAGGAAGAAAAAGTTTATTCCAGTCCTCTAATTAACAGAAAAAAATAGATTTATAATGCCTTGTAAACACGCGATGAAGAGGGGGAAAGTTGAGTTCTTATCCTGTGATTAACACACAAACAGCAAAAAGAAATAATTATAGCAGAGCATAAATCAAATGTATTAATAATCAAGGATTCCAAGTTAGGTTCCACCTACTTTCCTCCGTATGTTTTCCTTAATTTGCAGACTGTCTAGCCTCTTTTGACAGTTTCTTTTGACGTCTTTACGACAGGGCATGCCTCTGTTGCTATTTTTTTTTTTAAAGAAAAGTATTCCACTGACAAGCGCATGAAATGCCAGAAGCAATGAACAGCAATATTGACCATTTGCCATCTCAGAAAAAGAGAATTAGTGCGCTCTCTCTCTCTCTCTCTCTCTCTCTCTCTCTCTCTCTCTCTCTCTCTCTCTCTCTCTCTCTCTCACACACACACACACACTAAAAAACATACTATATATATGAATGTACTTATGCTCGCAAATTCCATTACCAGTTTGGGAGGGGTTGTTGTTATTTTTTATGATAAGCTTCTATAATATGTTTACATATCTAGGATATATGAATAGAAAGTATAGTGTATTCAGTGTTTTGCACAGAAATATGCCAAATCCTACGTTCACCCTTCTATTCTTGTTTAAACACATCGATCTTACAATAAATGATTAACTATATTGACTGTATAATGGTTGATTCTCTACACTGAGCGTATAACCTTGATTACCTACTTTGACCATTATAATGCCTTGGTAAATTGCGTTGACTTTTTGATGCTTAATTAAATATGTAATGTTAAGTATCTTGGCTTCATATTTCTCGATTAACTATGGCGAAGTGTTGTTGGGAAAACATAGCCCCATCTCTGTATGTCTCACTACTGTCTCAAAGATAGTCACCAGTTGATTGTTGTTGATTGGTTTTATTGAAATGTGGCTAATTTTCTATGATTTTGTTCTTTGAGAGTTAACTAATTTCATTTCAATTTTAAAATGGCTCCTTTCCTGTGTTGCTGTTTTATATTAAAGTTGGTCAGTCTCTTAGGTGTTGTGCAGCGCGAAAGATGGACAAATTCCATACACACCCACAGGTATTTCACTGAAAGGAAGTATGTGCTTAATGTCCGACGATGTAACATTCCTTTGATTTTGAAGGCATACGTGTACGTTTGTATGCAACTCACTTTATCCCTTGTTAAATTGTCTCCACAGTCATGTGTCTGTCTCCGTCGATAGATGACGTACTCGGCCTGACGCCTTTTCGCGATTCATTTGTCTCTGGCTCGCTATTGTGGAATTGCTCTTCGTGCGTTAAAAGATGTGGTTTAGCAATGTTCCAGAAAATAGTACCGAGACTTGGACGAGCGCCAGTACTGGAAACCTATGTGTACTGCTCATAGTTCACCAAGCAATTTAGTCGTCTCGCGCCATGCACATCCCATGGGAATGCTTCGGGGGTGGGGGCGGTTGATAGGCAGAATATTAACTTTATTCCTTTTCATTATTATTTTTCATCACACATAATCAAAGAGCTTGCTTTTGAAGTTTACACATATAGCTCAACCTCTTTTAGCAAATAATTTTGGGCAGGCATGTGAAATGCTACGAATATCGCTTATATATATTTGAAAATTAAAATGAAAGATGTTTAAACAGGTCAGTTACAATTATTATTTTTTAAGTTATTTCATTCTTGTCAACGTACTACAGCACAAATATTGAATATATGTATTTTACATGTTTGAGTTTAAAATATATTGCCATCACCAACTACACTTCGTTCTTTAGGACCGTTTACTGTAGATAACAAACCTCACATAAAGACTTGAGTAAATATATCTTGGTCTGTAGTGTGTTTGTTCTTAGAAGTGAATAGTTTATTGTTTTATTATCCACACTATTGAAAAGGTATGTTCTTACTAAATTTGTTGGTGCCAACATGTGATCTAATAAATTTATGGGTATAAAAAAAAAGTAATTGGAAAAGCAATGATATTCCTCTTGTCTGTGAATAATTTCACAAAAGTGTTTTGTCTCTATGAATAGTTAACCAGGCACCCCGATAATTCACACTTACCCGTCCTTGGTAAAATTAACCAGTTAACCGTCCAGGCCCCTCGTCTGTATCTTCTGGTCCTTGTATTTTTGTCTGTGTAATTCAATTCTAAACCTTACACTGTTCATTTATTGTAGAAAGGTTCGTCACGCAATATTAACAGTGTTGAAATTATAGAGAGTCATGTAGTATATTACTCGCCTTACTTGACGCTAGCTGGCTACGTTGTTTACGTTTCCAAGGCAACTGACACGAAGTACTTTATTTCCTCAAGTCAGAGTTCATGACAGGAAGAAAAAAGTAAGTGGCGATACCGCCATTCCGACGAATGGCATTTTGAAAGAACAGCGATAAAGTATAGTCTTTTAATAAAAGAAAATATGCATTTTTAAAACTCTTCGTTGGTGTGAGATAAATATGAAAATAAAATTGTCGCTTGTCACCAGTTGTTCAGGCACACTTTGGTTTGACACTGTTGACGATCGAAATAATCTTTTATCTGTGTTCCTAATCATTTAAAGGGCTGACCAACAGATATCTGGATAACAGACCGTGAGGTGGACACTGGTCACTTTTTCCCCCACTTTCTCCCAGCAATATTATCAAAGCATGATATATATTATAATCTTATTCCTTTATATTTGAATTCTGTGAGTATGCATTTTTTACCTACGTCACCATGGGCGTGTGGATTTATACTGTTGTAGATTCAACTGAAACCATATATTTATGTTCGCATCTTGCTGAAGTGAATCAAAGATAAGTTCATCGTCCTGCAGCACTGTTCTATATTATAACATAAATATAAACTGGATTAATGCACCTTGCGTTAACTGGATTAAAGCACCTTTAACTGAGATGCGACTCCAGCATTTTACTGTAGAGTAATTTTCCTCGCTAATTTAGACAGTTATAAGAACTTGTGAAAGGGGTAATAATAGAAATAAATTTGTTTATATCTTGGAGTGCTGCTCATGTGTGTTTGTTTAGATTATAATTGAATTAAATCTTTTTAGTGCAACTTTTATATTTTACTTACAATATGGACAGTTATTTGTAACAGTGAATAGAAACTTCGTCTTTGATTTCTGACACGTTTCTTTTCTGTTAGTTTAAGCAAGAATAATTAAGTCATACTTTTAATACGAATACATATATATTCAGTCATGTTTGAAAATATGTTGGAATATACTAATTGATTTATAACTGTGTTTGAATATATATTAACGGTCCTTTGATGTAGATAGATGTTTCTTATTTTAAAGTATGTGTATAATGTAAGTTTGTTATTTTAAAGTATATAACGTGTGTGTTGTGTGCGTGTGCATGGAAAAAGAATTTCTCAATCTAACATAACACGTAAATAAAATATTTACATTTCATAAATGCCTCATTTAACACGTACATTGTTTGCATGCTTGTCTAACGTATTTTATGTTGCTGTATTAAAACCTGTCAAAAAGAAATACTTTGCATTCTAAAAGAGATTTGAAATAATAAGCTTGCATGATGCGAATACTGTTTTGGCAAATTGTTTCTCCCACGCCCTCCAGCAAATTGTTTTCATGTTGTGTTCCCTACCCTTTCCGTTAAATTGTTTTCATTGCGTTGTGTTTTCTCCCGCAAATTGTTTTCTCCCCAGTATATTGTTTTCACTATACATGCTTTGTGTTTTTCCCCAGCAAATTTTTTACGTTATGTTTTTCCACAGCATATTGTTTACGTTATGTTTTTCCCCAGCAAATTTGTTTACGTTATGTTTTTTCCCAGCATATTGTTTTCACTGAATTGTACGTGCATTGTGTTTTTTCCCCAGTAAATTATTTTCAATGCAATGTGGTTTTCCCAGCAAATTATTTTCACTGCAATGTGTTTTTTCCCAGCAAATCGTTATCGCTGTTGTGTTTTACCCCAGCAAATTGTTATCACTGTTGTGTTTTTCCCCAGCAAATTGTTATCACTGTTGTGTTTTACCCCAGCAAATCGTTATCGCTGTTTTTCTGGGGATAATTTTCCCCAGAAAATTATCAACTTTTGTGCCCCCTCCCCCTCCCAGCAAATTGTTATCACTGAATTGTTTTTCAAATTGTCATCACTGTATTGTTTTAGCAAAATTAATTGCAATCACTGTATTCTGTTTTCCTCAGCAAACCTTCATGCGACACCATTGGGTCCACAGAAGACGACAAGAAGGAAAATGCAAGCAGTGCGGAAAGGTAAGATAGTATTCGCTGGCAGACGCGATAACGCATTTATGATGATACATACAATAATGAAATTTTACTTTAAAACTGAATTTGAACTTTTATTGAAACTCGTAGTTAAAGTTTAACTAACTTTAATCACTTCCTCCCCCCCTTTATCAATGCACTCTATGTTTTTCTTTGTCACTACTCTCTTCGTTTTTCTGTATCAGCACTCGTTACGTTTTTCATTTATCAATGTTTTTCTCATCGTTTATCTTTATCAATATGCTGTACGTTTTTCTTGATCAGTTTTTGTATGCTTGTTTTCCAATCAATATTATTTATATACGTTTTTCTTTGACACAAATATACGCTTATCCCTGTCAATATTATCTCGTTTATCTTGATTGGTTCTTCTCCTGTCAGTATACTGTACACTTTTCTTGATGAATACTCTCTCCCTTTTCTCTCAGTCCTATCTACTTTTTTGTACCAATACTCTCTCCGTTTTCTCTCAGTACTATCTACTTTTTTGTACCAATACTCTCTCCGTTTTCTCTCAGTACTATCTACTTTTTTGTACCAATACTCTCTCCGTTTTCTCTCAGTACTATCTACTTTTTTGTACCAATACTCTCTCCGTTTTCTCTCAGTACTATCTACTTTTTTGTACTAATACTCTCGGTGCTTTTTCCTGTCTATACTGTACGGCGTCTACGCCTTTGAGTATCGATACTTCTACATTATATCAACACTGTCTGTACTTTTCTTTAACAGGTATATATTCGTTTTGCTGAATAAACAATGCCTACGTTTTTCCCTATCAATATCTCTACACTTATCAATCAATACCTTGCATGCTTTTCCGTATCCATAGACTCTTCGGTTTTCTTTAATCTTCATATTTGCTGTGTGATCACGTTTGAAATAAGTATATCTATTTCTGCACCATCGGGAAATCCTCTCATTTTCTAATTGAACACGTTTGAAATAAAGATATCTATTTCTGCACTGTCGAAAAAGCCTCTCATTTTGTAAATGACCACGTTTGGAAAATGTGTTCTGGATGTCTTCGCTGATCCCGAAATCCTTTTCTGTGTTGTTAGGTCAACTAATCTGCATGTGATTTTAAATAGACTGAGAAATTATCTGTTTGATATTTTCCTATTCTAAGACCTAAGCCTGTCAAACATTTTTTGTTGTTGCTTTTTTTTATTGAAGTCTGATACTTTGATATCTTTTCGAGGTATCTGCCTTATGTTTTATTTTGCATCCTTGTTCATCGCCAGCACGTAGTCCAATAATCATCAGATAACTACATTAAAACCTTGATGCAACACGCGCTCCGTGGTAACGCGAATTCGAATATAACGCGATCATAGATTGGTTCCCCGGTTTCTTTTGTAAATCACGATAGGAAAAAATCTCTGAAGACAATCACAACTACCAATTCCGTTACATGCGGTCATTTCACGCAGTATGATGTCATTGTATTGTTGAGATGGGAAGGGGGTGGGGATGAAGGCCGCTGATAAAACTATCCTCTACACTCTACAGTATCTTTTTTTGTAATTTTTCCCCTCCAATGATGCTTATGTCAAGGCCGTACATGACACGAGAATTCGATTTGTTTTCAGCTTTGAGATTTTTATACCTTTGCATATTTATTTTTATTCTTTTGCAGAATACCCGTTTTTCAGTATGTTTTGTGTGTAAAAGAAAAATCGTTTATTATAACCTGCCTTGTGTTTTCTAATGTACAGATATTTTTCAAGCCAGACATTGCCGAAATACACATTTAGTTAACGATTATCCACTGTCTTTTAAGTGTACACAGTAACATGGTATACAGAAATAAATACACATTTAGTTAACGATTATCCCTAGTCTTTTAAGTGTACACAGTAACATGGTATACAGAAATAAATACACATTTAGTTAACGATTATCTCTAATGTTGTAAGTGTACACAGTAACATGGTTTACAGAAATAAATACACATTTAGTTAACGATTATCCCTAATTTTGTAAGTGTACACAGTAACATGGTATACGGAAATAAATTCATGTTTTTGACTCTAAGGACTTATTTAATTTATGTCTGATAGTGTGGATATTCAACTTCCATTTAAAACTAATAAAGAACTCATCGTCCTTTAAGGATTCAGCTTCCATTCAAGACTGATGAAATATTAAACTTCTATTCCAGTATGGCCGCTATTCAAGACATATTAATGTTTTAAACCTAGTTTGACACGTGCGCCTCTTAGTTAGTGAAGATAATAATTATTATTAATTAATCTTTCATAACTAATTTCAAGTGATGAGAATATTAATTTTATTTTATTAATGATCCTCCAACAGACACCACTTGTCTCTCACTTGGCGGATATTTTGGCGTTGTAAACGATTTCACAGTTCCACAACATAAAACATTTACAGTCAATAAGGTTTATGCAGGTGGAAAACTTCTTACTAAGGAGAAGACAAATCCTACTTTAATCTATATTTAGCGAGCCCCCATCCATCCACTTTCTTCTCCAATATAAGAATATCAATATGCGTAAGAAGGTCAATAAATTTATTAAAAGAAAAATCAACTATACAAAGGGCAATTACAATGAAACAGATAATTTGACATCAATATTCCACAAACCCACATTCAGAGAATAGAAAGGGAATTATTAGAATAGCTTATTATAAACTTCACATAACCTGGATTAAGTATATCTCTTCATAGTTTTTCACTGGCCTTTTCAATCACGTAACAGTGTCAAAATGTTACAATGTCAAAATGTCCACGCTCAGCATGTATTCTCACCTCATGCCCAAGAAAATACTGATGCGTCATTACTCTCAAGTGACCTGGCACTCTTGCCATCAGTTTCTTGAGCAGAACACAATCACAGTGATTGTGTTATCTTCACTGGACTGATGTACTTAACATCCTTGCTTTGGTAAATCAAAAGTAGGGGTGTAGACTACTCACTCAGTTTCTACTAGGTCAGCAAATCTAGAATATTCTTCCCTTAGGCTGTTTACTTCAAACTCAGACAATTTCAAAATAATACCATAAGGAGTGCCCAAGGCCGGGTCACTCTGACAATTTAGCAACTTAAATAACAAAATTAAAAATAGGGAGGAGCAAATTTACTTTGTCACACTTAGCATCCAGTCTAACCTCCATTCAAGGATGGTTAAAATATTAAACTTGTACTCCAACCTTACTTGTACTTCCATTCAAGGATGGTTAAAATATTAAACTTGTACTCCAACCTTACTTGTACTTCCATTCAAGGATGGTTAAAATATTAAACTTGTACTCCAACCTTACTTGTACTTCCATTCAAGGACGGTTAAAATATTAAACTTGTACTCCAACCTTACTTGTACTTCCATTCAAGGACGGTTAAAATATTAAACTTGTACTCCAACCTTACTTGTACTTCCATTCAAGGACGGTTAAAATATTAAACTTGTACTCCAACCTTACTTGTACTTCCATTCAAGACTGACTAAAGAATTTGTGACGCCTACGCCACTCGAGTCATTATGATTATTATTTTTTTAATTAATCACATGTAAATAATTACAAATGAAGAGAATCTTAATTTATGTTATTAATAATTCTCCAGAAGACACCACTCATCTCTGTCACTTGGCAGATGTGGTTTCCACAACATTAAAATCAAACATTAATCGTCACACAATATTTCCTTAGTTGCAAAACAGCTTAGTAAAAGATAAGATAAATCCGTCTATCAATATCCATCCACTCATTTTCTTCTCCAACATAAGGTTATCAGTATGCGTAAGAAGGTCAGTAAATTTATTATATCAATAATCAGATATACAACTAATGAATATAATATAATCAAAAGAGTATTTACACTTACATCACTTCACAACAATTAATGCTGGACAATCATTCAGTTTATCCTAGCATAGTCATGAGTAGTCACTTAATATAAATATATAATCAAGTTCATGGATATCATCAAGGAAATGCGAGTAGAGTTTCAGAGAATAAATGAAAGTCAATACACTTACCCTTATCAAAGATGGCGGCTGTCGCAGGCACATGATCACAATCACGAAGTTTGCTACAAGTCACTGTCTTATTCAGGCGATGGTCTCACGTGTCCCTTCTAGGCAGTGTACACAACTGTTCTAGAATCTTCAATGAGCTCACAAAGCACACCATAGAGAATCGGCCTGAATTTCACTTGCGCTCACAAGCATATAAGGAAATTTTCTCGAATTTCCATGTGTAGTACTCAGCACACCATGAGGAACATTCAAAATAATCTTCATGAATTCTCAAGACCAAAATCAAGTCACCATTTCCGCTGTATTGGTTCTTGAATGGAATTCACAGGAATCAGTTTAGAGCAACACGTTTACTGATAAGTTGATGACAACTCTGAATTCGTGACCAACATAATCTAGTAGAGCACAGTATTCAGCGTAGCATGACGTGACAAAAGTAAAACATTAAGGCTTGTTCCTCTGCAAAAGTTCAAATTAAGTCAGCATTAAATTTCAGGCATATTTCATCTCTAAACTCCTTTTTCTCTTACATTCTCAACTTACAAAAGCCTGCAACAATTTCGTTAGCCCAATACACACATAAGAAATATAGCATCAATCAAAATTCATGTAGTCCAATTAATGAACCTAGAAATAACTGCTCAATAAAGCATTCTCTAATTCAAATCATAGATCAATAGCAAATGTGTACGAAAATATTCCAAGTCCATTCTTTCTTTATCAGTCAGTTAACTTACCATAAGCAAAAGATTGCCTTTATGACCGGACTCGAGTTATGTTCAGATTCAAAGTGATAAAATAGAGTACCTCTTCAACAAAGAAACCTTCGGTCCATCCCCTTTGGATGAGTTTGTTATGAACAAGTGTGAGATTATTAGTCAGAAAAACTTCTCATCCTGTTGGAACTGGTTTGGATTGCATCAGTAGTTTTCAAGAAGAGTTACCGCCGAAACGGATAGCCGGAAATTGCGATTGCATCGCTGAACAGGAACACTTTATTTTTTGACACTCAGATTCATTGACTGCAGACTCCTCATCTACAGCTGGGAATTTGGTGAAGTGACTTTACTTTTCCCTTATATCATCTCGAAGTATTTTTCTCTTGAAAATGTTAGTAAGGAAAACCATTTTTTGCAAGTGAGATATTAGTTTTCTGCGATGACAGCTTATATTCTTCGTGACAAAACTGAATGTTTGCATGCACAATGTACGAATCGAACTTGTTTTGCGAAAGTGTATGTGTCGTGCTTTTTAACATGCGCCTTATTTTATCGTATTGAAACACACTTTTATTGTGTTTACCATAATGTTATGGTAAATGACACACTTTTATTGTGTTTATCATAAGAGACGTTATGTTATGGTAAATGACACATACTTTTATTGTGTTTACCATAAGAGGCGTTATGTTATGCTAAATGACACACACTTTGTTTACCATAAGACACGTTATGTTTTGGTAAATGGCACACTTTTATTGAATGTATTGGTTCTATGAAATCACTATAGGCTGTTCTATCCAAACCTCACGTCACTCATTATAGGTTCTCTGAAATCACTAAAGGCTGTACTATGCAACCTCATGACACTCATTATAGGTTCTATGAAATCACTATAGGCTGTTCTATCCAAACCTCACGTCACTCATTATAGGTTCTCTGAAATCACTATAGGCTGTTCTATCCAGTATCCCGTCACTCATTATAGTTTCTATGAAATCACTATAGGCTGTACCATCCAACCTCATGTCACTCATTATAGGTTCTCTGAAATCACTATAGGTTGTTCTATCCGACCTCTGGTCACTCATTATAGGTTCTGTAAACTCAGTATAATCTTTCTATCCAACCTCTTGGTCACTCATTACAGGCTCTGTAAAATCATCCAGAGCATAACTGATCTTGCGGATGTCACAAAGGAATAGGAAATCTCTTGTACATTTCCCGAGTATGAAGAAAATGGTACGTGAAAGCGATTTTAGCCCTTCGCTACTGGTTATCCGCATTCAGACACCTGGATCAGTTTGAAAAGAGATTTCAGCAGTTCATCATCACTGAGCCTGTGGTTGGTTACCTTACTTATGAATTTTTCTACCTACCAGATAGCGGTAACAAAAATGGCCACTTTGATCGCTTGTCTCCTTCAAGTAAGAAAGGAAGTGGAAAAAGGAGATTTTGAATCTTCAAAATGATTTTTCTCTATAAATGTACACAACAGATGATAACTTTTCAAATCCGGTTGACAGAAAGGGTGTCCTACATTAAAATATGTATGATGCAAATAAACTTTTATTTCGATTCCATTTATTTCAGCTGTGTTCTCAACGATGAGCAAAATAAAGTCATAATACAGATCTTGACTTACAGATGCTCATCTTGACAATTGCTTACAAACGGGTATATAATTTTACTACCCCAACTGCAAAAAACTGGCTGATGAAATGCAGTGCCAAATATCCTACTGACGTATTATATAAAGCGCGTGAATTTTAATACCTTTTCTCTATTCATTACTGTGCGAACTTATGATTAAAGTTTGTGCTTACTTTATACACATATGTTTGTTTATAGAAATGAAATCCAGATGCACGTAACGATACAAAGAATTTTTTTAAATAACCGTAACAGCCTCTCTTTGTTAAAGTAATAATAATAAATATATTTTGATCACTAGCCAAACAACATTTACAATTTTAAAAAATAAACAAGATGAAGACTCATTATGATAGTATTTTGTAAAACTACTTAAGTATTCTTTCAGGTAAATTCAAAAAGAGTAAATTCGCATAGAAATAGCAAAAGATTGATTGAATAATAATTTAATGAACACTTTTTTACGTGTAAAATGACCTCTTTAATGTTATAACTTCATGAGTTGTTTTGCGTATTAATGAATGTTCAGTACAAAAATAAGCTTTGAAAAATTGTTGGCGTCTGCTGCTCTTCTAAAAATTTGATTGCGTTCTTGTGCACAAAGAAGCTTGGGACCCACTGCTTTATATTATTGTAACGGCACACAATTTTATTGTGTTTACAATCAGAGACATTGTTGTGGTAAACGGCACACAATTTTATTGTTTACAATCAGAGACATTATGTTATGGTAAATGACACCACACACTTTTATTGTGTTTATCGTAAGAGACACGTTATCGTAAATGACACTCTTTTATTGTATTTACCAAAAGAGACGTTGTGTTATGGTAAATGACACACTTTTATTGTGTTTACCATAAGAGACTTTATCATAAGTGATACACACTTTTATTGTTTATCATAAGAAACACTTGTTATCGTGTACACCAGTACCATAAGAGAATATAGACATTATATTAACCTGTGTACCATGAGAGACATTATATTATCGTGTATACCCATAGAAGATATTATTTATACCATAGTTGACATATAATCGTTTATCATAAGACAGTATCGTTTATACCACAGTTGACATATAATCGTGCATATAATTAGACATAATTTGTTTACCGCAGATGTCATTATGTTATCATGTATGCCATAAGGGACACTAACACCGTGTATCCGAGATATATTATCCGTGCATATCCTAACTTCATTATATGTGGCACTTGGCTTATCGAGATATATTATCCGTGCATACCTAACTTCATTATATGTGGCACTTGCATGTGGCAGCGAAGGCTTATCGAGCAGCCTTTCTAAATCATTGCTTACACCTACATTGTGCTCTTGTAACCAGTTCAATTTATCACGTGTTCGATGGATCGTTTTCTTCTCGAATTAAAATATATGACAAATTCCCCATCCACTATCCCATTCTTCCAGACGAAACGACTTTATGCCTGGAAGTAGAACATTTCTTAGCGTTGCCTGCACCAAGCCAAAAGCCATCGTTACCAGTTGCATTTGTTTAATACCCTTAAAGCGTCCCGAGCAAGTTTCCACTGTATTCCAGATTTCATCAAGAGAAGGGTAGCATTCCGCCCTTTGAGGCAATTCTTTGTGACCTTGTAACAGAGCTCCCAAGTGCCCAAGCGGGCCGAAAGTATTTCGCCACTTCTCATTAATAAATTAAGTTTCTGAGAAAGAACTCACAATACCCAGCGCTTGACCCCAGTATACCACCCTGATCTTAATTAAAACGAGAAACTGCAGCGGTAGTAATTATTATGCATTGCGCTAGACATTCATAAATCTGGCGGACATTTTCCTTTTGATCATCGGCCAACATTGATTAACGCCTGTTGGGATGCCAAACACAGTTATGGTGCTTCTCTGCTTTATGTGACTAGTAAACAGTTGTGCAAACAAGTCATCAGAAGGGAACAAAAAGCGCGATTAATTCAGAGTCCAGGTCGAAAGAAAGAAGAGTAAAAAGGAAGAAGCGGTTGATGTAGTGGCGTGGCGGTCTGACACTTTGTAGAGAGCGTACTGATGGCGCTAGATCCCCTCCCCTCCCCCCCCCCCCCCCCGCAACCTATGTTTGTCGGAGATCATCAGATTTTCATTGTGATAAGGAATATTTTATGAGGTGAGTCCGTGTACTACTACGGGGCTTTGTAAAAGAGAAACTATTTCATTTGAACTTTCATCGCGTCGGGATTTAATAGCACAAAGAAAAGGGAATTGTGTTTTGGTTATTGCGCACCCACAATGTTGTTGCCTGTAACTCGAAGAGCTCCGTGTGGTTGATTTATTCTTTGTGTCGGCAGTAAGTTGCAAATTCGGAAAAAAATCGGATTTCCGTATGCATTTCATGTCTGTCCGTTTGACCGAGATCTTCGCAAAATAATGTCTTAGCAGTATTATTTAGTGTGATTTTTTTTTTTTTTACGACTCGAATCGGTTTCCTGTTTATTTATTAATTTATTATTTTTTTTATCCGTTCTTCTTTTATTAACCAAACTTACACACACACACACACACACACACACACGGTAATTTCCATTTGCAAACATTGATTTTAATAAGATGTCATACATTTTGAAGTAAAAGGTGTATATTAAATCAGATTAACGCTAATGTTTCAAGTACTGTTTAGGGTGAACCTGTTTAATTGACTTATTATATTTGTTTATCCCAGTTTGGCTGATTTATTGCCAAAGAATCGTTGACGGCATTGCTTTTCAGGTTGCATCCTGGACTTTCATACTGCTTAATTAATCTTATTGTTTAACTGTGTCTTTACAGGGCTGACCAATAACTTTTTTACTTAGCTAGGTTTTATTAGTCATTTATCATTACCTATCTCATTTAACTGATTTATTTTTCATTTGGTTGTTTTGTTTGGCTTTTTTTAAAATTTTCACTACTGTGTAAATCAGTGTTATGGATGTACAATTTCTTCATCACAGCACATGTAATGGCCTGCATGTGTGAATAAAACCTCTACCCTCTATAAATCAGTTGTCATTGAAAATTTCTTCTACCTCAGCCCCTGTATAATCGAGGTAGGGTATGTGTGTATGTATGAGAGAGACAGAGAGGGTAAGAGTGTTTTCACTCTTTTCATTTTATTGACTTTTTACTCATTATTACACTGCAGTTTTTGTTTTTGTGGAAATATGTTTAAGTCTGCTCCCTCCCTTTTGGGTATGTATACCTTTAAATAACAAATCTTTCATTTTCCCCTATGAGAAGTTATTAATTTTTCACATTGCATTCTTTCTGTGCGCAGTCTTTTCAGCAACGATTTGCCTTTCCAAGCAAGGTAAGGTTTTATTTTTACTTTCTCTATTTGTACTAGCTGTCAACTTTTAACATTTCTCATTTATTTATTATTTTCCTATTCCTCAGTGTGATAGTCTTCAAAGTTTTTATGCTCTCTCTCTCTCTCTCTCTCTCTCTCTCTCTCTCTCTCTCTCTGTTATTCTTAGCATTGTTATAATTGTCATCATCATTACTCCTCATTCTTCCCTCCCTCCTGAGTGCATTCTTTCATCCTTTCTCTCTCTCTCCCCTTATTTGCTTGCTAGAGAACAAGATTTTTTTTTAATTTGATTTGATTGTGATCATATTATATTACATTATTTGTAAACTTTAAGTGGGTCTATAACACAATAAAATTTTATGGATATATACCATAGTCTTGCTAATTCACATATATCTGTTAATAATATATAGTCATATTATTAGAAACATCTACATGTACCAAATATAGAGTACTGTATTTTATTATATGTTTTTGTTGCTCACAGAAAAACTATATTAGTAATAGTAGGAAATTAGGTAGATACAGACACAATACAAAAATTTGTTTAATTAGTTGTGCTCAGATTATAATTAGTAAAAACTGTGATGAATTAGGTGATAATACAATAAGATTTATTAATTTTTTTTAACTATATTGTATTAAAAAATTTATATTTTAGAAAAATAATAGTTGGATTTTGTTGTTGGTTAAAATTTTCCTAATAATTCATTGTGATACATTCTTTGCCAGGTAATCAATGGTAGTTACTTTGTAATTCATACTGCATTAAAATTGAAATGCTTTATTCAGGAAGTGACACAACTCCCTCTTGTGTTCTGTTGTGTGGATTTTTTTTTTGTTGATTTTTTTGGTTCCCATAGTGCTGATGTTTCCTCCAAAATAATGTTTAATATAATGCTGTCCATGTATTTTAACCTTCCAGCATAGCAACTAATTCTTAATTGATTATGGCTTTTGTTTATTCATGTTTTTAGATAATTCTTCACAGGCTTGCCAGTGGCAGTTTTAGTTGTGTGATCCATTGAAGTATAAGTGTGATTGTCTTTCAACAATATTCGAAAGGATTACTGTTTCATTATACATGTCTTTTAGACAATGCACATTTTTGTAATTATCAGATTAATGAGCTGAAATAAATTATTATTTGCCCTTTTTTTTTTTTCATGTGACTTTTATTATTTGATTATTCTTTGGTAGTTGTTCTTTTGTCCATTTAAGTATTGCCAGTAACAATAGTGATTACACTGTAGGTCAGATACTAATAGGAAATTATTTCATAATGGTCAAAAAGCGAGTCATTAATGGTCTGAAGAGCAAATGGAGTTCAAATTGTATCATTCACATATTATTTTCTTTAAATTCTAAATAGTATGAACATAATCCATAAAACTAAAACTTCTTCACAGAGGTAAGCAGTGTGAAAGAGTATTATGATAGTCATCACACTGTAGTGTATCTACAAGAATTGAAGAAGATTGAACACTTATCAAAATCATATCATGTCAAATACACTTTCTTGTTGTGTAAATGTAAATCTTGATTTCTCTATTATACTTTTGCCACCTTTCTGACATATTCTGTGAAAACATTATTTATTTTTGTTATCTTTTATATGTGTTCTCTAAAACATATATTTTGATACTTTAAAAGAAAAGTATTTTCTAAATAAAATTTTAGGAAACTTTTAAAATCTTTTTTTCTAAAATAATAATACTGAAGGCTTTAGAAATTGTGTTTGCTTATATGTTTAATTTATCAGAGCAAATTGAAATGAAAATCTGCAAAATCATTGAAAGGGAATATTTTAAGTGTGTGTGTGTTTGTGCATGTGTTGTTTTGGTAATTTTGATTTTGATTTGTAACCATCTTTACACCAGCTGATGTGCCTTTAAACATGATTCATACCGTAATAATCCACAAGACCTCATAATATTGCCAGGGCTGTCCCCAGTGCATCATTAGGTTGCCATCTAGTTGGTATTTTGTCTGTTTATCAGTTTGATCCTCCTACGCATGACTTCCACCCACCCACTCTTGAGTCCACCCACCAAACCTCAAATTCCTCTATTTCCCTAATGGTCTGTGCAGATGATAAAGTTGTTTCATGCTGGAGCTAATTGCTATGGTACTGGTGCCCATGCAGCATTAAGGCTTTTATTGTAATTCTCCAGAATTGATCTCAGTGTATGGAATCATGCAGAGTTCACACTGGGCAATTCATTGCACAAACCAATAGAATAATCCTATTTGATATTATTTGACATCAAATATTTATTGTTGTGCTTTTTTTAAATTTAGCAGGATTAAATTCAGTATAAATGAATGTGAATGATAACCATGTGCATTTTTGTGTGTTGTACTTTCCCACTTTCAGTAAAAACCCTCCTCCATTGTGTCATTTATATACAGGCCTGATTCATTAATGATTGTCCCATCTGTTTGCGTGCAGGCCATATATGTTATAATTGCCCATCTGTTTGTATGTAGGCCATATACATTAGAATTGTCTCATCTGTTTGTATATACAGGCCATATACATTATAATTGACCCATCTGTTTGTATACAGCAGGGGTGCACAAACCGTGGGCCACATGTGGCCCGAGACAGGGCTCTATGTGGTCCCCAGAGGACTTTTGGATGTTACCATTATTACGAATGTAAAGCACTTTTTCATTATTTGTGTTTTTTCTACTGAGCCATCCAGATGGTGGCCCTCCACACACTAATCAATTGGAAATTTGGCCCTCTGGCCTAAAACGTTTGTGCACCCCTGGTACACATATACAGGCATATACATTATAATTGTCCCATCTGTTTGTATACAGGCCATATACATAATTGTCCCATCTGTTTGTATAGAGGCCATATACATTTTAATTGTCCCATCTGATAGCCTCTTGCTAGCAACAGTAGTTAATGTTTGGTTTTTAACATATTGGTTGAATTTTCATACAACTGTATATACAGTATTGATGAGTTAGTTGGGGGTTGGATTATTTAAAATTTAATTAAACTGATGTGTAGTATATGTTAGCTGGAATTATTTGTTAACATTCAAAACTAAACTTTACTGAGCAAGTTGAGGGCTGAACTGATCGATTGTACATCTATTAATTGCTTAATTAAGTATTTGTACTTTTAAAAATGTACCAGCCCGTAATTGTGTTGGGTAGATATCAGGAAAGTTATTCTGTGCATTTGACATGATTGCATTGGGAAAATGTCATTTAAATGACTACAGAATTATTGTTTGCTAAGAGGCTAAATATAGGGATTAAATGACATGATCTTTTATCTCCTTATATCTTACTGCATTGACTAAATATATTGTGTTATTTTTTAAAATAATGAGAGTAGCATTAAGGTTTTCACACTGAAATACTTGTCTATAATTAAAATTTGTTGATAATGAGTTTATGTTGTATTTGCTATCACATTACATGTAGATCCAGAACACAAGTTTTGACTGAATTCAGATTGATATAACCATTGTAAAGCAAACAAAGAATTTCTTGGATATTTTAAGATAATTTATTCAAGAAAGTTTTGAACTGTTGTTTTAAAATTAAGATTTTGATTAATTAATCTAACCATGTTTAGTCCTAAACTTCAGCAGAGAGAAAGAAAGAATGTTTCTATAGTCCATTCTCCCACTGAAGTTGATTACCTTTATGCAAATCTCTTGTAAGAACACATAGCAACATTGCATGTTTGATACCCATAATCGTGGTTTTGGAAACAATGCCCCTGTCAAAGAGGAATGTTTACTGCCATGGCCTTGTCAGTTTAATCTGTGGATTCTTGCTTCCATTATTATAGGTATTGCCAAGATTTTATTGAATTTGTTTTAGGCTGGAAACTGTTGGGGGTTATAGAATTTAGTTTGTGTGTGTGATAGTTTGTTTTTTGTTCTGGATTTTCCAATTTATTTGATCATTCTAAAGTGAAAAGTTATTTGACCCATTGCTACTGCTGATATTGTCCAGTGCTATTACTGATATTGTCTTTTAGGTTTCTGTTCATTGATTTTTACAGGTTCTTTTCCTTTTTCCTTCTTTTATTGTCCCTTGGCTGTTACTGACATGTTCCCATGGCTACTGCTAGAAGAAAGAAAGTTCAATGGCTTTCAAGAACTTAATCTGCCAGGCATATATTGTGATTTGATGTTATTGACAATGTATGGGCTCTTTTTGGACCAAAATGTGTCCTCTTGTATTATTCCTGTCCCCTCATCTTGCCTCTGCTTTGTTATGATTACTTGCATTTCTTCATTTGTCATTCTTGACTTCCCACATGGGTATTTGGCATTTCATTATGTCATTCCTGACTCTCCACATCAATACTTGATATTTCATTATGTCATTCTTGATCCCATATTGGTACCTGATATTTCATTATGTCATTCTTAACTCCCCACATTGGTACTTGACATTTCATCATGTCATTCTTGACTCTCCATATTGGTACTTGATATTCCTACTTATTATTCTTGGCTCCCCATATTAGTACTTGCACTTTATTATTGACTCTCCACATTGGTCCTTGCATTTTATTACATATTGTTCTGTACTCTCTACATTGGTCCTTGCATTTCATTACATATTGTTCTGTACTTTCCACATTGGTTCTTGCATTTCATCACGTTTTTGTACTCCCATTGTTTAACTCATGTATGTCCTCAAATTTTGTTTATACTTCTCATTTCCTTTTACCTTGACATGTGGCCTGTTGATAGTAAATGTACTTGCATTTCCTTTTACCTTGACATGTGGCCTGTTGATAGTAAATGTACTTGCATTCCCTTTTACCTTGACACATGGCCTTTTGTTAGTACAAATACTTGCATTTCCTTTTACCTTGACATGTGGCCTGTTGATAGTAAATGTACTTGCATTTCCTTTTACCTTGACATGTGGCCTGTTGATAGTAAATGTACTTGCATTTCCTTTTACCTTGACACATGGCCTTTTGTTAGTACATATACTTGCACTTCCTTTTACCTTGACATGTGGCCTGTTGATAGTAAATCTACTTGCATTTCCTTTTACCTTGATATGTGGCCTTTTGTTAGTACATATACTTGCATTTCCTTTCACATTCTCATGTGTTCCATTGATAGTACTTATATTTCCTCACACATTCTTGACTCCTCATATTATTAATTTTCTCTCATGTTCTTGACTTCTCATGATAATATTGATTTTATGACATGTTTGTTGTCCTCTCTTCATGATGATATTGATTTCCTTTCATGTTCTTGATTCCTCATGATGAACATCTGTCTTTCCTTCAGTACAGAGTTTTAAAGGGAATAAGCATTAACTGACTTAGAAAAGACAAAACTGTGAAGAAAAGTAAACTCTCAGACTTATTTATTGTATTCTTCATCTCATTACAATTAAGTATTCTCCCTGTATATTTGTTTATTAAATTTTCTCTGCATTCTGCAAGGAACATATTTAATAGTTATTATTCTGTCTATTTATTGTATTCTTAGAGTATTTAATAGAAGCTATGTTTGTTTCATTCATTACTACACTAGTATAAGGAAGACATTTAGTAGATTTGTATATCCCTGTCATTATTTTGTATTAATTGATTAATTGAGCAAATTAATAAAGATAATTATTATGATTTTAAATATTGTAGTAATTTCCACACAAAGGAAGGCATAAGTAATTTTGTGTGTGTGGTGTGTGTATGTGTTGCTTAGTATTAATTTAGGTGATTTCATGAATATATTTAGTAGGCCTCTATCTGTATATTGTATTCATTTGACAAAAGAGATTATATTGATGGTTATTTGTGTGTCTATATAAGTTGGATTTACTTCAGAAAAACATTTTATTTAATATTTATCTATGTTAGTTTGTGTGGTTTTGTATTTTGTTTTCATTTAGCATCAAAGGAATACCTTTAGAAGTAATCTGTCAGTATTTTATGTTCTTTTAATAGAAGTGTTTTAATAGTTATCTGTTTGTACTACTTTAAAATGTATTGTTGCAGAGCATTATACTGTTGCAGTAATTATCTTTATTAGTTTTTTGTACTAATAATGACTGATGGTATAGACAAATGCAGAACACCTGCATAATGACACATAAACTCACAAACATATGTACACACACACACACACACACACACACACACACACACACACACACACACACACACACACACATGCATGCATATGATAAGCTTATAAAACTATGAAACATGACAGAAACAGTATTTAATTATCATATATATATTTGAATTACAGTATATGCAACACATCAATCCAGATTGTCTTTTACATTGACTGAAAGGTTATGCAATAATTTACTGTACCTTACACACACACACACACACACACACACACACACATACACACACACACACACACACACAATGTGGCATTATATGTTATGATAAATTCCTACAACTTTCCATCTGCACTAGTTTTGTAACTGATTGATACACAAACCTGAACTGAAACAGTTAAATCTAAACAAGAAAGCAAATCATTTAAACAATTTCCATTTACTATTCAGAAAACTTTTTAATTCATTTATACACGAACTTCATTTGTCCCAAAATGTTATTTATTTTTCTTTTATGGAATTTCTCCACAGAAGTGAAACAGAGTGAGTACCCAAGCAAGAAAATACAATTATGTTCAAAAGCAATCCATTTAAGACATTTTTAAACTCCTTAGCCACATGGTGATCTGAGACTCTTCCAAGTTTGTTGTTCTTGTTTTGTTGGTGTTTTGTTATAATAATAATAATTGATTTTTGAAAGAGATATCAGTTAAAGTGTTTCAAGATTATTTTCAATACCTAGAAATTTCTTTCTTTGTTTAAAAATAGCTGAGAGACATCAGAGTGTTTCAAATAATGAGAATTTTCATGTTTATATATATATATATATTAGACCCTAACAATCCTCATTTCAGTTACAATGTTTTTTTAATATTTAGAATTTTCTTTGCTTGTTTAAATAACACCTATAATTCTATCTCACATTTTATTATTATCATTAATATTATTGTTCAGTTTTTATTACCATTAGCAAAGTTAAGCTTAAACTGCTCACATTTTGTCTTAATTAGGAAGATACAAATTGCAGCAAATACCACAAGGATAAATAAAATAACTGTCGTTTGGATATCACAACCTATAATAAAAAATGTTATCATTATTATAGTTGCATTATAATTTTATGGTTTACAATGTAATTTTATTAACTGGTTACTACTAACATTGAACGAAGAAAATATGTTCACAACATCATAATATTCCTGGTTTCTAGTCAATTTCCTACAAAAGTAACATACCTGCTCCAGTTTTCTCTCTAATAGGACTTTGGTGGGGGGGAGAATGAAATAAAATGTAAATGTTTTATTTCTTTATACAACTGCAAGAAGAACTATTTTTTACTCTTCTACAGGAAAAGATATTTCTTTTATTTGTTTGTACATACTTATAAAGCAGGGGGTTTGGGCATGATTCACATATATCTGTAAGGAGGGCAAACACTTTTTTTGTTACTTTGATCTCTGTTTTACCTGTCTGGTAAAAATAAACTACTTGTGCTGTGTTACATTAACCTAATCTTTCAACTTTTAAATTTGATACTATTAGTAAGATATGAATAGCTAAGCAGCAATTGACAGTACAAGAACACCTTTGACTGCTTCCTTCAGCTTGGAACAATAAACAGACTGCAGTTTTTATCTACATGGCAATTTTGACCATTAAACCTAATGTTTTTCTTCTTTCTTTGACTGTTTCTTGTTGTACTGCATTCTTCTTTTTCTGCAAGGCAGTCTTGACCATTAAACCTAATTTTTGTCTTCTTTCTTTGATTGTTTCTTGCTGTACTGCATTCTTCTTTTTCTGGAAGGTGGTCTTGACCATTAAACCTATTCTTTCTTTCTTTCTTTCTTTCTTTCTTTCTTTCTTTCTTTCTTTCTTTTCTTTTCCTTTCTTTCTTTCTTTCTTTCTTTCTTTCTTTCTTTTCCTTTCTTTCTTTCTTTCATTCTTTCTTTTCCTTTCTTTCTTTCTTTCTTTCTTTCTTTCTTTCTTTCTTTCTTTCTTTCTTAAATATATACTTGTGAGCACCTTTAGGTTGTGTAGTTAATCAGAATATGTAATTTGCTTGGTTGATTATAATTAATAATAGTTAATATTACTCTTACATATCAAACACAAACACTTATTTAAAATAGCATGCGGCCAAGGTTTGCCACTTCCGGTTGAAAAACTTAACAATTGCTGCTCCTTGTTTCAGGCTTGTGGGCACAATGTTTACTTCATTGGGACAGTAAATCAGGTTCCATGTGCCTCAAGCTGTAAATTTTTAAGGTCATTGGCAGTTAAAAAATGGAAAGTGTACACTGTTGGCCAACGCTGGCCAAAATTGAATATAGAAAATCTACCAACCTTTCATATTCCATTCCCACAACTCTGTATTTGTCCCTTCTAGAATATAAATCTGTCCCTTGGCTCTTGTGCCCAACTGTGAAAATTAAAGTGGATATGAAACCCAAATGAAACAGAAAGTATTGCTACAATACTTGCCTGTATTACAGGAAAATTAAACTCACATTGTTGGGTATTCACTTGGTTTACCAATATGAATGTCAAGGCCTTACTGTTTTGTGAGCCTTGCATCCCCTGTGGAATGTAATCAGGACACAAGCATCTGTGTGAAATTCACATTGGTTTTGGATTGCAGTCTTCATCTGTACAAATGAATGTCAAAGGCTTAACTGCAGCTATCTTCTTGTGGCATTTAATCAGGAGAAGAAAAGAGTCTGTTTCTATGTAATTCACATTACTTTTTGTTTTCTTACTGCAATCCATGTCTATAAATATGTTTTGCACTGTTTTAAATACTATTTGGACAGTTAAGCATATACCAGCAGGTCTGTATTATTTTTAATCAGGACCAGTAAACTTATCTGCATGTAAACCATGAGACTTGCCCTTATGTATTGGTTTTCATTCTCTAATAATCTTACTGATATGTATTTTTACCTGGTGTGCAAATAGTTGCTGGAATGTTTTCTTTCAGTTCATTGTAAAATTATAAATTATCTCCCAGGATATCATTGCTATCGGCTGCTCATGGTGCAAGACTGCTTACCACAACAAAACAACATGCTTCATGATGCAGCAAATAGAGGAACAGTGTACACTAGGTATTCATGCCAGTATAATCATTCCACCATCTTGGATCATCAAATTGCCAAAAAAGGTGTGTTTATTTCAGATTACTTAATGAGTCAGAAGGGTTATGAAAATTATTTATTTATTAATTATAAATGAAAAAATTAAACTCTCAAAGTCCACATTTGGTTATCTATGATGATCATTCATTTTCTGTTAAATATTATAAATACTCAGATATATATAAATGTGAATTTAATAAAATAAAGTTTATAAAATGAAATGTAACAATTTTTTTTTCTAGTGAGAACATTTTTCAGCACAATATAGTACAATATAAACATTTCAGCTGCTGAGTGAAACAGGCAACCAATGTGACATGAAAAATACAAAAATGCTTTATAGGTACACAATACAAAAACAACTACAAGGGTCAGTATTTCAGTATATAGAACAGAGCAGTGTAGTTAACATAGTACATGAGCAGTGATATGAGTAAGCCTGTTGATATACTGACATTTTGCTGCCTTCCTTTTTCAGATAAGTTTACCCTACAACAATGGGTTTATACATGTCATTGTTCATGTGTTCTTATGAAGATTATTTAGGCAAAGTGTTGACTCTTGTAGTTGTGTTTGTTTTGTATATCAATTTAAAAATAAGTCATTATCCATGTTGCATTGGTTACTATTTTACTAATTTTATTAGTATCTATTTCTCCAAGATAAATTAATGGATCGATGTCTAGATTACATTTCCTCAGAAGCTGTACATGAGTTTTAAATAAGCAGTATATACATATTTTAATTATTGTTTTGGCATTGATAGTAAGCATTGATTAAATGCAAAATTACAAAGCATTTTCTCAAAACTCAGTAACAGCAATGGATAAAATATTTAAGGCTTTTCACCTGGCAACCAGTTGCCATATTTAAAATAATAAATTATGTTAAAGTGAAAAACTTGGATACTCAATATCCTTCAGTTCATGTACTTAATATTAATTATACTTAATGTATTTTTTTACAGTATCAAGAGCTTATTGAAATAACTAATGCATAAATAAATAATATTAAAATTAACAAACAATGCTTGGCACCACAGCTAAATATAAACATACACTATAGCTAAAGGTAAACACACATAATGCCTCTTACTACAGCTAAAGGTATACTAATATGCACACTCTGCCTTAAACCACAGCTAAAGTTAAACAGACAATGCCTCATACCATAAATAAAGATAAACAATAATGCACAATGCCTCTTACTGCAACTAACTACAGACACAGTGCCTGGCACTACAGCTAAAAATAAACACAATGCCTGACACCACATCTAAAAGTAAACACAATGCCTGACACCACATCTAAAAGTAAACACAATGCCTGGCATACAGCTAAATGTAAACACACAATGCCTGGCACCACAGCTAAATGTAAACACAATGCCTGACACCACATCTAAAAGTAAGCACAATGCCTGACACCACATCTAAAAGTAAACACAATGCCTGACACCACATCTAAAAGTAAACACAATGCCTGACACCACATCTAAAAGTAAACACAATGCCTGGCACCACAGTTAAAGGTAAACAAACAATGCCTGGCACCTCAGCTGAAAGTCAACACACAGTGCCTGACATATAGCTGAAGGTAAACATTGTAAGCACACACACACACACACACACACACACACACACACACATCCACCCGAAAGTAAACAAACAATGCCTTGCATCACACTAAAAGTGTACTGTTGCTGAACCAAATAGATATTGATGTTTTAATAGGTGCATTGACAGTATTTTAAAAATAGCATGCTTGCAGACTCTTAATGAAAAATCAGGCATAAATAAATTACTCTAGTGACAAGCACAGACTCACAACCTCATGCTACAGCTAATGGCATACTATTGACACCGTTCACACCTCTGTGACAAAAGAACTTATTAAGATTAGATTTTTAGATTATACATCTTAAACATTTGATAGACATAACACTTGGATTAAATTATTATTATTGATTTCTTTCTGGGAATGAATTGAATTTTATTATTGTGGTTAAGTTTCTGTTTAGTTGTGAGGAAATTAAATTGTAACTTATGTGTGGAGGTACACATATTGTATCACATTAATTGTTTTTGTAAAAGGGCTCTTTCAAATCTTCTATTCGCTCGAGCAAAAAACGGAAATCATTACGGAAACGAAAAAGCAAAGATGATTATCGACCATTCATCATTAAACCCATTCCATCACCTCTCATCAAACCTGTCCTTGTTTTTATTAACCCAAAGAGTGGAGGCAACCAAGGAGCAAAACTCTTTCACAAGTTTTGCTGGCTGCTTAACCCACGACAAGTGTTTGACTTATCCACAGGAGGGCCGCGTTTTGGGTAGGTATATTTTTTCTTGCTATCATCTATTTGGTATATCTTTAAACAGGTTTTGATCAGAAATTTATCATTAAATTTGGGAAAAAAGAAAATAGGTCACTCTAGGTTTGATTAACTAGTGAAATCAGATAACCTCAAGCAATCCGGTCAATAATTATATGTGTTATTACTCATTTTGTTAAGGTATGTACACACAATTGGTTTATTCTCATGCATTCATTCCAGTTAACACATATACACATATTAAATAAATATACAGTATTTACTGGTTATAGATCATGTACAGTTCCTAGAGGTCACTTAGATTATATACAGACCCAAAGAAAACCATGCTAGTCTTTAAAAAGCTTACTTTATTAGTTTTAATGGCCATGCATGTAACTTTGGCTTATTAGTTGCACTCATGCCATCACCTCAAATATATTAAGAGGGTTAGTTGGTTAGAATTATACAGGGTGTCCAACAATGAACCTAGAATTGATGTTTTGGTTTGTTTTGTTTTTTTTCTTCTGGGGGTCATCATGTATATAGCACAGATATAACCAGAACTTGTCTGTACCTAACTTTGAAATGAAACTGCTAACTGAATATTATAATTCTAACCACAGATATAACCAGAACTGTCTGTACCTGCTAACTGAATATCATAATTCTACCACAGTGTGTTGTTATTGTTATTTTTCTGGTTGACTGTTTAAATTGTTTAATAATTTTCTTAGCTAAATAATATGGATCTTCAAACTTTACTAAGATAGATTATTTTGTAAAAAAAGTTGTTGAATATTGTGCATTTTAGAGAAAACTATTAAACATAAGATAAAAATACATTATTGGGAAAGATTAAAAAGTGACACTATAAATGTTTAAATTAAAGAGGGTAACTTTATGTAGTTAGTTTGCATCTTTTTTTTTTTTGGACATTCAAACGTGAGCATACTTTTATGCACTTTGGACTTGTCTGATCTTGCAATGCAGTTCTCCTTACCCACAAAAAACATTAAATTGTATATAGTCTAGGAGCAGCATATTTCCAGCTTTCGTGGACTTGTCTGATCTTGCAATGCAGTTCTCCTTACCCACAAAAAACATTAAATTGTATATAGTCTAGGAGCAGCATATTTCCAGCTTTCGTGGACTTGAAATATTTTATCCAAATTTCTGATTTAAAAGTAGCAAGTTACTTCACCTTGTTTAATTATCCTGTAGGCACTGAGCCTAAGGCCTATGATAAATAAAGAACAATGAAAAATGTTATTAAAATTTTACCATGATTCGTACTGAATAAATGGAAAATGTGCTGTTTATAAGGAAATCCTTATAGCGAAAATATACTTGGGAGTGAATTTGTCTGCAGTTTGAGAAAATAATATTGTTTTCTTCTGTTGTTTTGCTTGTCAGATAATTTGGAAAAAGATAGTGTCTAAAACTATTACCTTAATATGGCGCTATATAACTATGCATATAATATATGTAAACAAGAATGTTATACTTTTATATATGTGTGTGTACAAAATATGAATTACAGAGCTAGGTGTCTGCTTAGAAGGAACAGTATGAAAAATGTGGAATACAAAAGACAATTGCTAGAAAATAAAAAAAAAATGTAAATGATAAGGCCACACAGTAAAGGTTGAAATATGGTGAAATATACAATTTGTTTTTGCAGTAAGTTCATTTGGGTGGTTCTTCTCCTTAAATACACAGTATTTTCTAAATCTTTGTAAATATTGTATATCAGTATATAATAATGCATTAACTGCAATTTTTATTATATCAGTTTGATACATTAGTGTTAGAAAGAGAAAAAATACTTGTATTTTTAAAGGATGGAATGTAGTGTTTTAAATGCATTCTTTGCAACATTTTTTAAATATATGCATAATATTACTGAGATTCTTTGTTTGCTTGTTAGGTTGGACCTCTACAAAAAAGTGCCTAACATTCGAATCCTAGCTGCTGGGGGGGATGGGACAGTTGGCTGGATTTTGTCAATGATTGACAGCCTTGGCTTGTCACCTCCCCCACCTGTGGGGATCCTCCCAATTGGTACAGGCAATGATCTTGCCAGGACACTCAACTGGGGAGGGGTACATTTCTTTCTTTCTGTTGTTGCTTTTTAATGATTGATTCTGTCAGCATAAAACATTCTGTAGTCCGTAATTAAAGTACAGATGCTATAATACTTTAAAACATTTGGGATATCATATTGCTTTGAAACATCTTTCCTGCCAACTGCTGGCTGCTTTATATTAATAAATAAACATAGGAAGCAATCAGCCTGTTGAGACCAGGTGTGATGATCTGCTCCCTACGGAGTTTAGCATGCCTTGGTGAAATGCAATAGATAATTACCTTTTTGGTTTGCTTGAGACTTGCCACATGTGTAGCTCTGAATTTGTTAACTGGTTAGGTACTCCCAATGTTTTTGTTAAAAATTCAATCTTTAGGTATATTGAGAGTGATGGAAGGAAGAGATCTGTCAGATATAGTAACTGACTGTCCCAAAAGTTGTAATCTGAAAGGTGGAAGCGTATTGTGGTGTTAAAGTCTTTGTTTGTTTGTTTGTTTTTTTAAAAAAAAAAAAAGAGCTTGTTATTTGTCAGAAATTTTCTCCATTCACAATTATATAAAGGGCTGCAAACATGCTTTAGATAGATTTCCAATACTATTTTCTTTATACCTGCATATTTGTTCTTGAAATATATTTACATTAAAGCTCAGAATCTTACTTAAAGAGATTGATGTTATATGCAAATTGATATCAGTACTTTGTATCATTTTTGCTATAGATTTAGTCAAATGTAATGATTTCAGTAAATGGATTGAGTCTGAATCTTAATATGGCATGATAAAAGGAAAACAGTATCTCTTTTAAGATATAACAAGAACAGTAGATTATTTGTACAAGAATGGAATTCAATAGCTCCCTTAACCTTTTACAAGATGTCCTGTATTGAATAGTTTAGCCATAATTTGCTGTTATTTTCTCAGCAGTCTTACATTGTTGATTTTTTTCTTTAAATAATTAAATTCAATTACTCTTCACCTTATTTTTAGCAGAATGCCAGATCCTGTTTGCAAGTTCTTGTTGACCTGTTAAGAAAATTTCTTTTCTCATCAGTTGGCAGTTATGTCTATATTCTTTTGTTTCTTACTTTTAGTATATAGCCAGGACAAAAGTACAGGCAAAAGGGCATCCCTCTTGAGTTGCTGGCAATTTGCCAGAAGTAAAGTGGATTTAGTGATGAATGCACTTGGTTGCCCTTTTTTTTTAAATCATAGTTTTAAGAATGTTTATAAATGTATATTTGTATTCTGCATTATATTAAGATTTTTTCACCCTAATAGGGATATACAGATGAACCCATTTCAAAGATATTATGCAATGTGGAGGAGGGGCAAGTCGTGCAACTGGACAGGTAAATTTGTATTATTATGTATAAATTTTTTAGTGTAAAGTTTCAGTCTTATTATTATAGTCTTCTATTCATAATGCCATCACTAACACCACATATTCAATATACCCTGAGTATGACAAAAATAATCTAAACAAAAATTGTGTGCATCATGCTGTCATGTTTTCAGCGATGATTCACAAAATGGCAGATTTTTTAAAGTGATTTCAAGACAGTGATGGAAAAATGTAGGAGTCTTTTAGCAAAGAAGGATCATATCACAGCTTTCAAATGGAGATAAATAAAAGATTACTTTGAAGTTAGTATGATAGTTAGAGCGATATTTTATTTGTGTCAAATGACAGAGAAGAATGATTCCTATCTGTGATCAAATGGTGTTTGGAATTAATCTAATCGATTCAAAATGTCAGTGAATGAAGTGTGCACTTTGATGCACTATTTAATGTTGAAGTTTTAAATGCTGCTAGTGCAAGAGCATTGTTGTTTTAGATTTAATATATGATAATGTCATCAGTGCCAAATTTTTTTGTTTACTCTGTTTTCAAATATCTTGCAAAATACCAGCATGAACATTATATATTTTCACAGCTGTACGTACTGATTTGTGGACTTGATTCTTTGTTGTTACTTTTACTTACATTCACCAAAGTCCATGAATACCAACACCCGTTTACAACCATAAACTATGTTCTTTGAATGGTGATATCATTTATATAGCTTAGAAGAGAAATATGAAAAAGGTTATAAAATTGTTTGTCAGCTTGTTCAAATGCACTTAAAATTAAGGGAGCAAGGGGGAAAACTCTAAAGTCAAATACTACTAAAAGAAAAATCATTGATCTCATTAGCTTAATTTTCTTAAACATCTTTTCAATCATAATAAATATTAATAAAGCATCTGATATATGAATCTATATCATGTAATTTTCTTAAATGCTAACTTTTTAACTCTCAGAGGCATTAGAACAAATAAAATGTTAATCTTTTTTAAATTTCTTAGACATCAACTCTTTAAAACAAAAGAAACATTAGTTCAAATCACAAATCACATGATTTGTTTATTTCATGTATTGATGTAAATTGTATTAGAGTTTTAAATAAAGCATTTTGAAGAAAGCCTCATTGTATTCCCGTATGGTCATTGCTTATCTTGATATGTAATTACCATATAGTTTGGTAAATACTCATTTTGTTTCATGTTATCATCATGCAATTTGATAAATACTCATCATGATGACACATTATCACCATTTGGTTGGTAAATATATGTCCAATTGAGGTGAGCGAGACAAGATAAAATGGTCAAAAATATACCTCAAAAATTTGATGTTGCAAATCAACATAATGTGATTTATTGATTACAGTAATGTTTGCTGGGTTTAATTAATTGCTGATATAGCACATTCACATCAAGAAGATGGCTTTATTTTTGTAGATGGAATATAGATGTCCAAGAGAATGAAGCAGCAGCAGTGGATGCAGTGGAAGAAGGTCTGGCATCAGATCTTCCACTCAGTGTATTTAACAACTACTTCAGTTTGGGAGCAGACGCTCATGTTGCTCTCGAGTTTCATGAATCCAGAGGTAAACTGGTGATAGTCATTGAAAGGTACAAAGTGAAATATTTGTGGTGTGTGCAATCCTGTTGTGATCTCAAATTTAATTTTTTGTTTATATTAACATTTCACACTAGCATAAGCATATAATAAAAGGAAAATAATTTTATGTAAATCCCAAAGCTCAAATTTCATAAATACATTGATTTATAAGTTATATGATAACATTTGGAATTCATTACAGTACAGTCCTGATTAATTGTCTTTTGTTCCAGAGGCCAATCCAGAAAAGTTCAACAGTAGGTTTAGAAACAAAATGTTCTATGCAGGGGTAAGTCATAGCTTATTTCAGCCTTTTTAATTTATTATTGAAATTGAAACTTATTTTAAAATTGTGATGTAGATTGGATATGGTGCCAGTATTATAGCAAGAATATGGATATAGAATTAGGAAATTATCTCTTTCACAGGTCTGTTGATCAGAACAAGTGGTCCGAACCATTTCACTGCTGATAAAATTACAGTATTTGACCTCCCTGCATATCTCACTTGGGGCTGGAGTGAATGGGGAGGGGGGTGACTAACCTTGCTTCCTTCATAGTTGCTCTAAAGCAGAGGTGGTAAACTTTTAAGAGCACAGGCTGGATAAAACTGTTAGAACTGTTCGTGGGCTGGATAGACAACCAAAGGTCACAAAGTTCAGAATATAAAATGAGAACAAAAGTAATTTTAAAAGGTGTATTATATGTAAAAAAAAATATATATATATATAACTCAGTTTCAATGAAAAGTTAATAAGATGGATGGTGTTCTTACAATGAATCAGTGATTCAATGACAAGCTTAACTGATGTGGTGGACAAATGGGCCGGATGACAAGTTAACTGTGAATAGCTTGGCGGGCCAGACCCCTGCTCTAAAGCATTGTAAAATTCTGTGGATTTTTACATCCCAGTCATAATTATATCCAACATGAAGAAATATATTTAAACCAGTTTTTTAGCTTTCTTGAGTACTTTTTAAATTGAATGAAGTAAAATTAGCAGTTTTATTAGTTCAAGTGTATTTATTGTGTATTTATTTTGTATGTATGTGTGCATGCTAAGCTTTAAGTAAAAGCAGATTTATCAACTGAAATAAATCATTTTTATTTTATTTGAAAACAGTAAGATACAATGACTAAATATTGGTATGGAGATGGCTGTGAATTTATGGTGTAATTATTTCAGTTCCATCATTTTAAGAGTGCTTGGATATAGTATATAACTTAGTTTCATTAGATGGCTGTGAAATTGTTAATGTAATTATTTCAGTTTTGTCATTTTGAGAATGCTTAGATATAGTGTATGCCAGGTTCATCAGATGACTGTAGAATTATTATATAATTACATGTACTTCAGTACATTTATTTTATGATGCACTAATATTCATATTTAATTCAATCCTGTCAGTCAAGCATCATTTTTTGTGTGGGTGATTTTGTTCCTGTAGTGTCCAGAACATTTCATTCCTATAACTTATCTTTTATGTTCACTTTTCTAGGCAGGTGGCAGAGATCTGCTAAAAAGGAGTTGGAAAGGATTTGCTGAACATATCCATGTTCAGGTATGCTTGAATGTACATTTATCATCTTATTTTTTATCTGAAATTCAATTAATAGTTTGCTTATTAAATATTTTTTTTTATTAAGGTTATTCACATCTCAATCCAGATTTGTTAGTGAGATTTAGAATTGTGGATGTGGAGACTGCTTTAGCCAGTGCTTTTAATTATATAGATCATAATGCCTGCTCATTTACTAATAATTGTCAGACTAAGGTGTCTTAACATCTCCAGTCAGATTTTCCCCTTGCTAGCTGTTGCATTTGCTCATTATGTTCTTGTTAAAATTTCTGTTAAGGATTCCTTGCTTTACACATTTCATACCACAGTGTAAACTGTGCCTGTCTCACATGTTATGAATATCTATATAATTTTGCTTGTACCTTATTTTACTAGATTAAGGGGTAATGGTGGTGGTTTTGGGCATGTAGTCAGTGTATGGGTAAATTGATCATCCTAGAGTAGCCTGCAACTGTCTGACATTACTGTGTGCTCCTTCCACTTTGGGATGGGAGAGGATGTTATCTGTCTCAATCAACATTGGTTAATGTAGCAGTGTATTTTTTTGCCCGATGGTAGTGATTGACCCAATTATGTTTTCTGGTAGCATGTTCAGTGACAGCATTTTTAGTTCACTATGTAATAACATGTAAGCAGATCAAGCAACATATGCACACACACAGAATAGCTATGATATGCACTTAATAAATTAAAAATGATATGGCTAAACTATGCACAGATCTGACAGGAGCTGACTTTAGTGTGTGTCATGTGCAATCATCAC
Organism: Sinotaia quadrata; assembly: GCA_028829895.1. Lineage (NCBI taxonomy): Eukaryota > Metazoa > Mollusca > Gastropoda > Architaenioglossa > Viviparidae > Sinotaia > Sinotaia quadrata. Next base: position 29,571,512 of record CM054181.1, read on the forward strand.
TTCTAACTATGAACTTAAATTAAACTTTTTTTGACTGACTTATCTTGCTTGATAAAAGTGCAAGGGGTCACTAGTATGTATTGCTTGATAAAAGCACAAAGGGTCACTAGTATGCATTGTAAAGTGTGTGTTGCTTGATAAAAGTGCAAAAGGTCACTAATATACATTATGAAGTGTGTATTTCTTGATAAAAGTGCAAGAGGTCACTCGGTGCCATCTTAATGCGGGGGCACACTGGGCATTTGCCTGGGGGGCCCCATGATAATCTATCATTGCTGTAAATTTTTTTTCCTGTGAGTGGTTGTGTAGGTACCCATGGGCCTATAATGCTGTTAAGACTACCCTGGGGTTGCTAGTATACTTTATGAAGTGTGTATTTATTGATCAAAAGTGCAGGGAGTAACTGTTATACATTATAAAGTGTATATTGCTTGATCAAAAATGCAAGGGCTCACTAGTATACATTTATGAAGTGTATATTGATTAATAAAAAATACAGGGGGTCACTAATGGTACGTAGACACAGTGTGTATTGACAGTATAATGGAGTGAAATTGGATATTAGAATTTCATTATTAATGTGTGTGTTTATTTGCATATGTGTGTTCATTGTGAATTGATGGAAATTAAAAGTACACCATTTTAGTGTGTTCATTTGTGGAATATTTCAAATACACTATTATGATGTGTGTTTGCAGTGTGATGGGTGGAATGTTTAAAATACACTAATATGTTATGATATGTGTGTGTTTACAGTGTGATAGGGTGGAATGTTTAAAATACACTAATATGTTATGATGTGTGTGTGTGTGTGTGTGTGTGTGTGTGTGTGTGTGTGTGTGTGTGTGTGTGTTTACAGTGTAATAGGGTGGAATGTTTAAAATACACTAATATGTTATGATATGTGTGTGTGTGTGTGTTTGCAGTGTGATGGAGTGGACCTAACTCAGAAGATACAGGACATGAAGCTGCACTGCCTTGTTATCCTTAACATTCCAAGGTTTTACACTGCACTACTGCTACTAGTCTTATCATTACAGTTCACTGTGCTCTTTCTAAGTGTAACATAGTAACAAGTGATGTTTTATAGTTCATGCACTGTCTTGTTACACAATACTAACAGTCCAAGAATTGACATTTTTCAATGATACTAGCCTTCTTCACTATGCCCTTTCTGAGTTTGATCATTATAACAATGGCATGTTACAGTTTGCACATTGCTTTGTCATCTGTAATATTCCAACGTTCGTCCTTATACTGTTATAATTGCTACTAGCTTTATCTTCTTTTTGTGCCTATTGTAAGTGTAAGCATCATATTTTCTTCATGGTCTAAGTGTAAATATTCAGAAGCAATTTGTGATTGATTTCATTCATCATACAGTGTACATTGTATATATTACACACTCATTTTGTGATACATTATAGATATTGCATTGTATATATTAGAATTTAGTGTCATTGTTTGATGTATTATAGTATTACAGTATATATATATATATATATATTACAGACTTATTGTTTCATACATTATTGATATTACATTGTATGTATTGCAGACTCTTCTGCTAATTTTTCTTGTAAGTCATTGTTTCACATCACTTTCTTTGTAATGCATTGTTCCACAAAAAAATGTTACATCAATGGTGCTTTTAAAATCAGTGAACATCAGTTCATCAGTATTATCACAGCTATTACTGGCATCTTATTTTGTCTGTCTTCAGCATAATCCAAGCAATTTCAAAATCTTGTTTGGATCTCACACATTGACTCTGCTTCTGGAGACTTGTGTTCTTGTTCTGACTTATGCATTCTCTGTTGAGACCAAGATTTATACTTATAGATTATTCCTTTGGCTTTTCATAACTTGTTTAACTGGAATACATATTTTTTTTTAAATTAGAAGCTATCATTTTATTGAAGACTGAGCTAGAATATAATTTCTCACAACTGCATAATTAATTTGTATCTCATCTTATGCAAATGTTGTATAAGTGAATTTAATTTTAATTAATTTTATGCACAAATGTTTCATACATGAAGACAACCTTAGATGTAATTCTATGAAGAATGTAGGGAATGATCTATGTATATTTTGATATTTTTCTGTTTTAGATTAAGGTATCAATTTTCACAATAACTTGATTATTTTTATTTAAATTTGTTTCTGTTTAAATGTGTACTTAGTATAAATAAATCAAAGATTTTTTGTTCCATTTTTGTTTTCAATTTCACAAATAATTTATCCTTTTCAAACTAGAATGTTCACATTGAGTGTGATGTGCTAAATTGTAAATTGTATTGATGCATTCAGAGAAACTTATCTATACAAATTACTGGGTATATATTTTCCTTTGTTTCTGTGCATAGATATGCAAGTGGAACTCTTCCATGGGGCAATCCTAATGCTGTAGGGTTTGAACCTCAGTTACATGATGATGGCTATTTGGAAGTGATTGGCTTCACCTACTCCTCTTTGGTAGGTGGCTTAGTTGTCTCCCTTTTCCTCGGCTATCATTTCCTCATATTTTGAAAGAAAATAGTTAACACTGCATGAATAGTCATAAACTGCCTCTAATGCCACCTGTAGGTTCATCAACAAAAATCTAAGCATTAAAAAAATGTTTTCCTGACTCATAACTTCATTTCCAAAGGTCTTTACTAACTTCTTTATGAAACTGCTACTTTCATTTTTTTTACCACAGCAATGTTTATCATTATCTTCTGCAATTAACTGTTTTAAATTACCATTCATTTAATGTTTATTTACTTTGCTTTGTACAGTGTCTTCTTATGAAATCCCTAGATTTGAAAAGAATCAATGATTAATGTGTTGCTAGTTCTGTATCTTTCTCTAGATTATTGTAGTTCTGCAATAAAAATAGTCATTAAATGATAAGTTCATTATTACTTCATCAGAAAAAGTTCTGTATCTTGTGATTCTTTCATTCCTACCTCACTGTGTTTATAGAAAAATATGTTCCTACTAAACATGCAATTCTAGAAAAAAAATTACACATATAAACAATAAGAAAAATAAATTTACTATACAAAAGATAATATAATTTATCCATACTAGTAAAACTTAAACTATTACAGTTGAGTTTTTAGCCCAGTAAAATTTATTAAATTGTAATTTGTGATTATGTACAGTCATCTTCATTGTTCGCTCTTTTTTAAAGTAAAAAGTTGTTACCTCGTTTGCTTGCTTTGAGAACTTACAGGATTTATATTTATCATGGATTACATTGGATGAAGAACATTATTTCTTCCATCTTTTATGCATGCTAAATAACTCTCCAATGCTTGGCATACTGTCTTATAGCCGTATTTGAAAAGGGTTTCCTTTCTTTAAACTTAGAATTGTTTTCAAAAGGGCTGCAGGTATTTTCAAGTGAACAAAGCTAATGTGGTGTACTCATAAACAAAGGGCTTACATGCAGTGAAACAAAATGCTTTATTCCAGCAGCAGTGTCAGTGGAAAGTAACTCTTGCTTTCAAACTGAAAGATATTTTTGAGGGGTGTAGTGGTTGGGTGGCTGGAAGTTTAGTGAAAATGAAATTTAGATTTATGATGTTGTCATAATGTAGAAGACCATATATATAGATATAGATATATATAATAGACCTTAAACACAAGACAAAATACAGAAAATGTTTGGGGAGACTCCTACAGAAGAGTTGGCAGTTTTGCTACATATTTATAATGACATCAGATAGCACAGTACATATTAGTTTATTACATTACTTTAAAAATTTATCAGTATGTCCCCTTAAACTCCATGTACAACTATAGCTTTGACCTAATCATGCCTGATAGCTAGTCTTGTAATGAATTTTCACCCTATTGGTTGGGATGAGTAAGGATTACATGCATTTTTGCATATTTGTATTGTGCAAACATTTATCAACAGGCTACACTGCATGTTGGTGGCCATGGTGAGCGACTGACTCAGTGTCGAGAGCTTTGTGTGAAGACATTCAAGTCCATGCCCATGCAAGTGGATGGGGAGCCATGCCGACTGCGCCCCTCAAACATTCACATAACATTCCGCAACCAGGCCAATATGATTGCCAAACCCAAGCGCCGTGGTTCCATGCCAATTGCCAATGAGTAAGTATCAGATTTAAGCTTTGTGGTGTAATCATTTACATATTTTACTTTTTTCTGTTTGGGTTTTTTTTTTTTTTTTTGAAGTAAGAATTTTTTTCACATTATTGTTTAAATCTGTATTTTTGCCACCTAGATTAGATTTAAATGCATCAGGAGTCATCATTCATTTCACTTTAATTGCTATATTTTTGTTTCTAACTGCATCCATTTTGTAGATTAATGGTCACATTTATGGTCAGGTCATCTGTCTGTAGCTGAAGTATTTTCCCCATAAAAGCCTTTTTAAAAAATGGTTTAGGCAGGGTTGGTATGCAGCTAAATTAATTAGTTTTTGTACCTAAACACTATGATATATATTAGTGTGTATGCAAAAAGGTTATCCTAAAATTTATTGTGTACATTACTTCTTATGGGTTAAATTTTTATAGATGTGAGTTATACCAATAACAGCTATTTTTCTTTGGTTTTTACAGTTTTACAAAAGATACACACACACATTTTCATTGTTTTGACAAAATCATCCAATACTTCTTTATAGCAGTTCATAGAATTTTGTTTTCAAAGTTTGTTTCATGATTACACTTAATGTCTTATAGAGGTTAGAGCATATTGTCTATACTTTGCCTAAATGAATTATTTTTAATTAATTTTGTAAGTTTATATATGTCTGTTTAATATATAAAAAGAGAACTTAATTAAGAGAAGTAAACATTTTGAGTATAAAATAATTGTTTTACATTTTGCAAATTTTCTGATAATTGCAGTTTTGGGTTTACAAATGTAATAAAATATTTAGTTAGTACTGATGTCCACCAATTAAGATTGTTCACAAAACATTCACTTTGCAATTTTTAGAACAAGAATAAAAGAAATTGCCAAAATATAAATAAAATATATCAGATACTAAAGATGTAACAAAAATAAACAAAATAAAAAATGGCAGCTCTCAGCAGATAATGAGAATTTAAGAATTAAATCATATAGAAGCATTTTTCATTTATTTATGTTTTTCAGTAGCTTGAGATAGAAGAAATAAATATTCCACAAACATAATAGTCTAATGAAATTAAAATAGTTTACTGTAGTTATTTCATTTGGTTGCTTGAGTTGTCGTAAGACCTGTTATAGATTAACATTTAATAATCTGTTTACATACTATATTTATTGATATTGAAATATTAATATTTGTAAAAGTATATAGGAGATGTAATTTCATTGGTTTTATTTTCTATTCATATAAAAGCCATTTTGTTTGCACAGTTTGTCCCAATATCAGAAAAAAAGATTTTAAATATTTGGTATATTTTTAAATGTCATTTCTGAGAAATTTGTTTAGAAACCAATGTTTATAATTACTCATAGAGTTCATTTTTAAGAGTAGTCAAAGAGTTTATTTAAATACAATATTTTATTACAAGTTTGATTAATATTTTTTTGTTATTGCTTCCTTCCCAGCATTTGGAATAGTGACATTAGGCTGTGTATATCACCGAGGTATGGACATGTGACTTTCAATGGAGTTGCTTTTAGCATTCGTATATTGAAAGGAAAAGAAAAAGAATAAGTTACAGTAGAATTTGGCTTTAATGACCACCTTATTTTCCCTCTTAAATAACACAAAAATTATGATTGGTTTGTATTCCAGTAGATTTTGAACTTAATGGCTTTCCTATTTTCTTACCTTGAGTAGCTCAGAAATTAATAATAATTATGGTTTTTCACTTTTTCAGTAGAATTTGGACAATGTTCACCTTGTTCTCACCTTAAATAACTCAGGAGTAAAGGATAATTAAGATTTTCTTTTAGTAGAATTTAGACTTAATGTTCACCTTGTTCTCACCTTAAATAACTCAGGAGTAAAGGATAATTAAGATTTTCTTTTAGTAGAATTTAGACTTAATGTTCACCTTGTTCTCACCTTAAATAACTCAGGAGTAAAGGATAATTAAGATTTTCTTTTAGTAGAATTTAGACTTAATGATCACCTTGTTCTCTCTTTAAATAGCAATGAAGTGAAATATAATTAAGAATTTTCCTTTTGTAGCGTAAAATTTGGGTTTAATAATCATCTTAAGATCATAACTAAACTAATACAGAAATGATATATAATCATGTTTTGGGTTTTTTCTTTCCACTTATTTTGTTCTCCACAATAATGAATTTAGAGGAAATACATTTGCATGTCAAACTGATGTTTTCATATGTAAAAGAATGAGTGGTCATATTGCTAATACATGTACTGCCATTATATTAATAATGAATAATAAAAAATGTTAAAAATCTTTAACCCAGAAATACAGTGGTCAGAAAACTCAGGTTCTGCTCTAGTAACTTTAGAAAATAAGTGAAGAAACCTCAGCATTTAGTTAAAAAAAATGTTGGTGTTTTATTTGGTGATAAATTATAAAAATTCACAAGCTCTTCCAAGAGCAGTACACTTACAGTGGAGGCGAGTTGTAAATTATTTTACTGAAAATATATATTTAACTTGGGTTTTTAAATTAAAGAAAAAATGTAACTTTTTATAAGTAAAGCTAAACAAAAAACTGTAATTAAAAGTTAAGAATATCAATCAATAAACAAATCCATTTATAGTATATATTTAAAGTCAAACTCACAACATATTTTGTATTATTTATCTTTGCAAAATGAAGATAAATGTTTAAAATGTCTCTGATTTAATTTTAAATTAGTTGTGCTCTAATTTTATTCATTATTTTATTTTATTTGGAAAAAATAAATCATATAATGTTTAACAATTGTATGCATTTTTTTTCCATTTAACACAAATAAACATTTTTAAAAGATATAAATTCTCTAATAACTATAGTAGTCTGAGGTTTTGTTTCTATCTTAAATTGCTTCGCTTAATAATTTTCGCTCTTGATCATTTTTTATTATCCTAAGTGAATCCATAGGCAAAAGTATATTGTGTGCACAGTGTACATGCTATGAATGTGATATTTAAAAATAAATTGTACTCATCACCACCACCTTTGTAGTTTTGTTATTGTTGACTAGTTTCAACGAACAGTATTGAATTTACATTGTAACTGTCCATGTTAAAGGCATGATGGAGCATGGCCTATTTGGCTTATATTACTGACATGCAAATGCTTCTTTCAAATAGAGCTATCTCTTCTTCATCATTTCAAAATATAAGAAGAAATATGCATTTATAAATGTTATTTTGGGGCAAACTCATTGCCGTAACATGGACAGTTATCTGTCTTGCTTACGTTGTCTAGAATCTGTACACAAGATGATTGTCACACAACTACAATCAAACCTGCTATAATGACCATGAATTGAAAAGCCAAAATCTCATCTTGAGTGATTGAGGTTATTAATATAAACTACACCTTTCCATTTGACTCAAATATTTTAAATAGTCCCTCGACTTTTTGACCTTAAACTATGTAAAGATGACCTGGACATAAAGACCACTTATTTTGTTTGGTCCTTTAATTGACTGGTCATTCTGGATGGGTTAGACTGTATAACTTAATATATATTTGCATGTGTGTGTGTGTGTATGTATGTGTGTGTTTGTGTGTATGTGTGTGTGTGTGTGGTGTGTGTGTGTGTGTAGTAGTTATAAAATAGATTATTTTTATATGCACTTTGGCTAAGTTTTCAGTTGTCATTGAATTTTTATAAAGCGCAAGAACCAAGATAAGGTAATGTTTTGTTCTTCCCTACTTTATTTGAAACACTCGGCAAAACACTCATTGGTGTATAAATTGTTTTAATATGTTTTTCTTTACATTTTATGTTGATCAGAAATAATTTACCTTTCGAATGTTTTATCCCAGAAAACATATTTGGCCTATTATTTAATTCTTATCTTATAAACTTTAAATATTTTGAATCAATTGCTTCAATAAATGTCTTCATTTTAATTCTATTAAAATAAATATTTATTTCACTACCCATGAGTACAAACTTTGCCGAGATGTTAATCACAACCTATGTAGGAAGTTGCTCCCTAATTTTTAGTGGACAATAAAGATTAACCCCAATGTAGTGTCCTTGTCTTACTGTAATATATTGTGCATTATATGTGACTATATAATCTAAGCAATACATTCCTAATATTTTTTTTTTGTTAATAACTCAATCTGACTCCATTATAGTACTCTGTTCCTGTCAGATATTTTGCATTATCTATTACAGTATTGTCTAAAAGTATTATTAGTGCTGAAGTAGTTTGCTGCATATACAAGATAAAGTAACTTTATTATAAAGATTGTCTTAGCTTTTCCATTATTTTACATTGCAGCATAAAAATAAAATACTAATGCAACAGCATCTTTGGGAAACAAACTTCCAAACAGCTTAACTTTTCCTTTGTGGCATTTAGTTTTGGTCACACTCATTTTTCATATCATGTTCCCATCCATTTTCTGCATCATTGTTTCAAAAAATGTTCTTTTTTTCTTTTTTAATCTCATTGTTTTCCTTTTCTTTTCTTTTCCATTGTGATGTCTTGTTTTCAGTCTTATTTCACAAGTTAATCATCAAGCCTTTATATGGAACAACATCTGGGTTCAGAGTTATAATTTGTCAAGCATTGGCCTGTTTATTGGAGCTAACCTGTAAGCGTCATAGTTAATCTCATTCCTTCTTTAAACTATGTTTATTTTAGAATATTCAAGTGATGGAAAGAGTTATTTATTTAAATATTTTTCTCCCTGAACAGAATCATACCTTCTTTTTTTGTGTCATGATGTGTGAAGTTTTCACATATAGATCATTCTGTAACTAATGAGCATATTTTCTTAACTCATACAGCTAAGATATGCTCTTACCTGAGAATTATGTAGACAACATTTTGTTGTCATTTGCATACTTAACTAAAAGAGAGGTGTTTGCATCACATTCTTTTCATCATCATTTCTCTCTTATAATTAATTATGTACTTTAGTACATACTCATAACAAATATTTTTATTGGGAATATGAATTTTGAAATTTGTTTATATATTTCTTTTTTTACGCAAGTGTTTAAACATTGTCAGGATGTTTAAAATAAATTAAAAGACTTACAGATTTATATTTCTTTAATATAGCTTTCTAAACCTCTGAACAATTTAGCATTTTAATCTTCTGAGCTCTTAGCACAAATGCAGTTTGTATCTCTTTAACTTTTACACAGATATAGTTTAAATCTCATTAAGCACACAAATACTGTCTTATTTACTTAAACATATGTGCAAATACAGTTTAATTCTTACAAACAGTTTGGATATATTTAAACATGTACAAAATACAGTTTGGATAAATTTAAACATTTACACATATACAGCTCAGATTTATTTTTAAATGTACACAAATACAGTTGGATACATCTAAACATGTATACAATACAGATTGTATCTAAATTAACTTTTACACACATATTCTTAAATACATACACAAAATACAGTCTGAACACAAAATACTGCCTGAACACAGAATACAGTCTGAAAACAAAATGAAAGTTATGCTGTATTTGGAAGTTTGGAAGTATTCAGCAGTTAGCTGCTTTTTTCCACTGATTTTATGCTTTTGCATTTCTATTTACTTGATAAGCACGATATTTGTTGAACTAACAGCCTCATATTAACCAGTATATTAATTATCAGCTTTCAGAATCTTTCCATTGTGTTGGACTAAGTGTGGGGTTTTCCTGCTTTAAGATTGATGTGTTACCTGTTGTGCTAGGTTTATTTACATGCTAAATGTTCTGTTGGTCTTTGGTTCTTATACATGCTATCTTTAGAGGCAAACTTCTAAGCCAGGTCCATTAAACACATGCCAATGTACAATATATTTTTGGTGGTGGAATGGTAAGCTTTATAATTGTACCACTAATAATATTTATACAGTTAAAATCAATTTTAAACATTTGTTCATCACTAATTTATATGAAATCTTTGCTATGTAATATATATATATATATAACAAAATAACAATCAGCTTTTCATAATATAGGAATTTAAAGTATTCAGTTTATGCTCTGTTTCATATTCAGCTCTAAGGTAGTTTGCATTTAATTTAATATTTTAATCTCGTATTAGAAACTAGAGTTTTTGTATTAATATTAGAGATACAGTATTACATATTCTGCACATGTGTATTTTACTTAGCTGAGTTATGCTTATGTTAGACTGATGGTTATAATGTAAATTTTGATATAAAATGTAACCTTTTATTTTACAATTTTTGGAGGATAAAAGTCTTCTGTCTTTTATGTTTTATTCCTGAATTAATAAAGCCTTCAAATGTTTACTTGGGAAATATCAATGGCCTAAGTGTATATCATAAATTACCATGAAACATTTTCTGCTGACATTTTAGTGACCTAAACATCAGATATTTTCTGATGAAATTTGAGAGACCTATGACATAAATAGCATAAAACATTTTCTGGTTACTGAGGTAGTTACAAAATAGCATGAAACATTTCCTGGTGACATATCAGAGGCTTGAAGTGTATATAAAATAATATACAATATTTTCTAGTGATGTATCAGAGATCAAGATGGCATAAGTGATGTACAGATTACGACTTTTGTTCATGCATATATTGTTAATTGAATCTGATATAATTGCTTCAATGCAAATTTTATAATTTAAATCATTTAAATAAATTTAGTTTAAACTGTAAAATCAATTTCATTCTTGAATTTTAAAAATGCATATATAATACACTGTATACTTAATTTGCATGAAAAATCAGCATATTTCTTTTGATAAAGTATTTTTTCTTAGATCACCTGTTGTTATTTTAATGTTTGGATAAATAATTCAAGTAGAATGTATTTAATGTTTTAATATATCTTCATTCACAGTGTGCTATTTTAATGTTTTAATAAATCACCATTCACACAGTGTGCTAGTTTAATGTGTTGATAAATAGCCATTCAGGCAACACATTATTTTAATGTTTAGATAAATAGCCATTCAGGTAATGCATTATTTTAATGTTTAGATAAATAGCCATTCAGGTAATGCATTATTTTAATGTTTAGATAAATAGCCATTCAGGCAAATAAGTTTTTAATGTTTGATAAATAGCCCTTCACTGGCTTCAGGCAGCATTCATGATTAATGTGTTACAATAGTAAACATATCACTTCATATTTCATTAAATTGCTCTTTATTAATAAAATATTGTGGAGATCATTTCAGAAGTGATTTATGCTTATAGATAATTGTACAACAAATAAATAATTCATATGATAATACATTACTCATGCTATATCTGATAAATTGGTAGTTATAAATAATTATTTTGCAGTACGTATGAATTATGAGAAAATGATTTCAGTCAAATGATTTAGCAGTACTTTGTAAATTAAATAAATTATGTTATATTAGGATACTGAGCATAAATATATTTTATAACTACACTGTGCCTCGATATTACGCACCTTGATATATTGTGGACCCGCATAAAATGGGAACAGCCTGTGGACCCCATCCTTTTATTTTACCATCCAGTCTCTTCAGATTACATGCAAAGAGTTAACAGCACTGTGTCAATAAGTGGCTCAGTTTGCAAATGTTTTGCCAACCATGCCTAAACTTTAAACAGTGTGTGTTCAGTACATAGTATATGTACTTGCCACATTTTTCAACAAATGAGTGACTAAACTTTCATGTTCTTCTGCAAAAGACTGCATATTTTATTAATGCTAAAATTCTTTATATACACAATTTTCAAATTTAGACCAACAGTGCTGTGTTTACATATGCTTAAATTACATGGCTTTAAGTACACGTGGTGAAGTCAGTGGAACCATAAGTTAATAAAAAGTAGCTGCCATGTGACATGAGTTGTTCATACATGGTAGAAAGAATCCCTCGTTATAATGCAGTTGAGTTTTTTGGACCCCAGAGACCATGTTATATCAAGGCACCAGTGTATATCAGTATTTTGTCAAACAGACTATGTTTATGAGGATGAGTGCAGTATAGATATATGTATGAGAATTTACTTCTGCTGCAGTGTTATGATGATGAGCCTAAGACACTTATTTATAGCTGTAAGTCAAACACATTACTTTGTATTATGCTATGTATAATATAAGTAAAAGTATAAGAGAATTTTATATATTTAATCTATTCCATTTCATCAGTTTACAATTTTCAGGTATAAAAGTAAGAGCAATTTATTAATTTGTTCATTAATATATAAAACTAAACAAAAAGTGTAAGAGAAATATTTTGCATGTATTTGAACCAGTGATCCATTTTATTTAGAAATGACAAATTTACTTCAAATCTGTCATCGCCATTGCTTCTTTTAACCCTTTGACTGCTCTCTTAGGAAGTATCCCAAAGCCTGTATCACCATTTTACCATTGTCATTAGCTTGCAAGCATTATTTATATTTGAAATATTTACTGCTATAAGTAATATGACCCTCTTGCAGATTCAAATATCCTTAAAGCCTAGAATATGTAAAGTTTGAATGAATTAAATTGTTATTGACATTTGTTTGCATTTTATTTTATTTATCAACTAGCATTTGTCCACAGCTTCACTCATGTAAATGTCATTTTCAGAATATGTTGCTCAAAGTAAAATTATTGTTTAGTATGGTTATTTTGTTTTGTTTCCAGTTAAGAGTCATAGTACAGCATGCCAAAAAAATGAAAAGATAGGGGGAAGGGAGAATGAAAAGAGTTGACAGAGAATAATTGAATGAAAGAAGTGATAGATCGGTAATAAGGAAAAAGATAAAGTAATAGTGGGAGAGAGAGAACATGATCAAGAGAGACAGAAAGAGAAAGAGATAACAGAAGAGAGAAAATTATAGAAAGAAAATGTGGTTTGATCTCTTTTTGGTAGGCTTTGCAAAAATAAGAGCTAACTACCAAAATCCAAACTATAGTACATGTATTTACTACAGCCTACATTCTAGTACCTAGAATGAAAAATGTAATCTGAGTGAAATACAAACATGCACTGTGCGCCAAGGTCATAGAGATCACAACAATATATTAGCTTATATGCACTTTACTTTTATTGTAAAAGTTTTATAGCTTTAGGACTATTGATAAACTCCTTTATGGGATAGAGTGATGTTATATAGCCTACCTTAATTTTAGGCACTAAGTTATACAACAGAATAAATCCTATCAAAATCTGTCCAGTACTTTTTGACTTAAGCCTGCACAACCCTATAGATTATACAGAATCAGAGTAAGTAATTGTGCTAATTCTTGCATAACCTTGGTCAGGAATAAAAGTCACTGTTGAAATTCAAACTTTATTAAGACAGCAGTCTAAAGGGTGAAAAAAAGCACTTATGTAATGTGATTTTATTATGTTTATACTTTCCTTGCATCACGGAACCCTGAGTGGTAGATTGACCCCAGTCATAGTCCCGACTTTGCTTTTTTCAGTCCGCCCTCCCTCCCTGAGAGGCTACGTATTCAAGTCAGTCGAATCAGCATGGCTGACTACGAGGCCTTGCATTACGATAAAGACAAATTGCGAACAGCTTGTAAGTGGATTCTGCATGGCGTTCAACAACCCTTTCCAATGTTTTGTTGTGTCTTTTTTCCATTATTGCTCTAGCCAAGTAGCTTGGTGGCCATCCATGTAGCATGCTAACAAGGTGACAAATGCTTTCTTTCTTCCTCCTTATCAGACCACACCCATGGTTTGGGCCTTACAGTTTGTGTGGTCTGTGGCAGGGACATTGTATTTGTGCAGGTTTGGAAGTGTGCAGTAGGTGCAAGCATACTTCTCAGCTGAGTTAGTCACATTACCTCTTTTTTTAAAAATGTAATTACTTAAGTATTGCTTGGTTTCTTTATTTTATAGGTTGTCACTTATTAATTTTTATTAATGGGGAGACTACTGCTGTCTGTTACATTTTTTCTTTATTTCTTTAAATTGATTTTTTTAAAATTTATAATGTTTAACCAGTTACCAATTTATACAGAATGATAGATTTTCATCTATTCTTTTTTTTTAAATCAGCATTCACCATTGTTGCAAATTACAAATCTTCACCTGGTCCTAAATAGCCAGGGGCAGAGTACCTGTTCTGATCTACTGCACCTAGCCTATTCCACCGTACCCTTAGTTTAATTGCTGAATGTTTTAATCATGTAGTTCCAAATTGTTCACCCTTAAACATTCAGTGTCTCTTGCCCCCTAATATCCTGCTGTAGCTTTTCACTAATCCCTTATAGTTATGGATTATTGTATTATTAATATCATTTCTTAAAATATATACCAACCTATAGCTTTTAGTAGTTTTATTATAGCCTGTTTTCTTATATGCATAATTTTTTCTACAGATTTCTTTTAACCTCTAGTTGTCTTGTAGCTAATGTTTCGATTTGTTTTGTGTTCAACTTTGCATATTTACAAAGTTTGTTGTTTTTTTTCAAAAGTAGTTTGTAGTGGGAGAGAATTTTATATAATTTGATTAATTTTAATTTATAATAGTCATCCAGATGATGCATGATTTGACTAGAAGAAAACACAAACATATTCCAGAGGAAAAAGAAATAGGCTGAGAAATAATTACTGATTAGCATCTTGATGATGGCTCACAAATCATTTTACCCTCCCTATTGTGAAAAACTGGCTGATGAAATGCAATGCCAAAAATCACACTAACTTAATACAAAAAACCACATGAAAATTAAAACTAGATACTTAATAATTATTATAATATATTAATAATATGAACAAGGATGAAAACCAGTCAATTCACAGATATAATGCATGTAAACAGATAATCTAATGGATCAGTAGTCCCCTAACCAGTGCGTCTGTGGTTTGCCATGGCACCTGCTGAGGCATTTACATGCAACCGTGACAGGATGTGAAAAGTAGTATAGATGTAGGTTGCTCCACAACCTCTCATCACTTATTTTAGGTTCTGTAAAATCACTCAGAGCAAAACCAATCATGTGGATGTCACAAATGAAGTTGTACATTTCGCAAATATGAAGAAAATATGGTAAGTGACAGCAATTTTAACCCTTTGCTACTGTTTATTCTCATTCAAAAACTGTAGCCATTTGAAAAGAAATGTTAGCAGTTCATCATTGAGCCTGTGTGAATCCTTGTACTTGCCAACTAGAAGTAATAAAAATGGCTACTTTGATTGCTAGTCTACTTCAGGTAAGAAAAAGGAAAAGGAGATTTTGAACCTTCAGAATATGATGTTGTTCTAAAATCAAGCACATCATGTGATATTTTTTAGAATCCTGTTGACCATCATAAAGGATTGCTTTAAAAAATGTAGGATACAAAATAAACTCTTATTTCAATTCCACTTATCTATGTGAAGGTCTGTATGAATATAAGTCCAAATACAAATCTTGACTTATAGCTCTGTTTTCAACTATAAATATAAAGTCAAATACAAATCTTGACTTATAGCTCTGTTTTCATCTATGAATATAAAGCCAAATACAAATCTTGACTTATAGCTCTGTTTTCAATTATGAATATAATAAGTCCAAATACAGATCTTGACTTACAGATGCTCATCTTGATGATGGCTTACAAATCATTTTACCCTCCCTATTGTGAAAAACTGGCTGATGAAATGCAATGCCAAAAATCACACTAACTTAATACAAAAAACCACATGAATTAATAATACCTCTTCTTCTTTCAGTACTGATGTTTGCTTATGATTAAAACTTGTATTTAACTTTTTTTCATCATATTTGTTTATTGAAATCTGGATACAAGTAAAAATAAAACTGATGTTTAACTTTTTTCCCCATATTTGTCTGCTTGCTTATTGAAATCCAAATACATATAACAGTACAAAGAATATTTTTAATTAACCATAACTGGCTATCTATGTTAAAGTAAGAATAGTAAATATATTTTGATCCACTTGTTCAACATTAAAAAATAAATAAGATAAAGACTGTTTGTAATATTTACTTTGTAAAACTACTTAATTTATTTTCTGAGTAGATTCAAATAGAGCAGATTCGCATAGTAATAAAAAAAAAGTAAATTGCTGAATAATTTAATGAAAACGTTTTACATGTAAAATTTACCTCTTTAATGTTATAGCTTCAAATATTATGTACTACTTGCATATTATTTAATGTCCTGTACAGAATAAGCTTTGAAAATTTCTTGGCACCTGCCATACTCTTCAGAAAATTTGAATGTGCTCTTGGCCACAAAATGTTGGGAACCACTGTAATAGATGGTTGGAAGCTGTTTGATACACAGATAATGCATGTATATAAATAATCTAATAGATGGTTAGAAGCTGTTTGATACACAGATAATGCATGTAAATAAATAATCTAATAGATGGTTGGAAGCCATTTTATACACAGATAATGCATACAAACTACAGCCTGAGTAGGATAGATACCAGTTGTTAGACAGACAGACAGACATATACTGTGTGCAAACAATAATTATATAATCAAAGTAAAAGGATGGAAACCAGTTATATACAAGATGATGCATGCATACAAGTCAAGGTAGCTTGATGCAAACCAGTCAATACACAGATGATGCATACAAACAACAATCAAGGTAAAAGGATGGAAACCAGTCAATAAACCAGTGATAACTTGCAAAAAAGACAATCACAGTACCACAATAAATACTGGTAGAAAAGTTCTTGCATTAGAGACTAGCAATCAAATTTACCAATTACTCATAGCAATATTATAAGTCTTCAGTAAATAATATTGCATGTTTAGTATCATAATGAAATTATATGATTGAAATTTGCATGAAAAATACATATATCTTTAAGCCACTGAAAGTGTGCATGTTTTAGCAGTGTTTATGTAGCAAGTACATTACTTGACAGTCTGATGGTGTTTGCATTGTGCATGCTGCTTATTAAATCAAAATATACATTATAAGAATTAAGCAAGTTTGCATTTTGTTATATTCCACCTAAATATTAACGGGTTGCAAATCAGAGGAAAAAATTCTATAATCAAGAATTATTTAAAAGTGTTTAGACATTATTGTTTTTTTACTTCAGGCACCTTCTAAAGTTAATATTTAGGGTTTGTTTCATTTTTTTAAAATTTAAAAATAACTATTCTATTTCTAAACTTAAATCACATGCTTACAAACTTACTTTTTTAATTCATGAGTTCATGTTTATTATGTCCTGCATGTGAATCTATAATTAATATTTATTATTATTATGTTTTATCCAGCTTTTTTTAATATATATTATTTATATGCAAACATATTGCAATAGCTTTCATAATATTCTTATAGTACAATTCCTCTAACATGATTAACGATATGCATTCATACAAAAGGTAAGTAATTTTTATTCTCTGAATTGCTTTAAATTGAATATAGAAAAATAAACATGATTAGAATAAAATTGATGCACCATTTACTAAACAATTAAAAATTAGATTAATTTATTTACTTTTATATGTATATTTATATAACTTTACACATATTTATTATTTTAATTGCAGAATAATTCACATTTCACAGAATTCTTTTGATTCTCATTAAGAACCTGTGGTTTCACAGAAGAGTCTGAAGGAAACCACACATAGAAATTAAAATGTATTTTTTAGTGCAGAGTAATAAATGACTTGCTATGGAATAACTTCATCCATGTGTTTCTTAATCAGATCTCTTTCACCACTGTAATTTAATTTTATTTCAGGTTTCTCATCAGGTATACATTGACTGGTGCACGTGTATAATACACATTGGTTGTGTGCATATGTACATGTGTGTGTGTGTGTGTGTGTGTGTGTGTGTGTGTGTGTGTGCATGCACCTGTTTGTGTGTGTGAGAGACAGAAATGGGGAAAATGCCTAAATTCTAATTATCCAAATCAATTCAGCACTTTTCATTAGATGAAAGATGATACTGAATGTTTATATAAATGGTAATGTTTAGAAGTTGATACTAATAAGTGTGCATATAACTGGTGATGCTTGTAAGGTGATACTAATAAGTGTATATGTATTTGGTGATGTTTGAAAGGTGTCAGTGTATAAGTAATATAATTGGTGATGCTTGAAAGGTGTCAGTGTATAAGTAATTGGTGATGCTTGAAAGGTGATGCTAATGAGTGTATAAGTAATTGGTGATGTTTGAAAGGTGTCAGTAATTGGTGATGCTTGCAAGGTGATGCTAATGAGTGTATAAGTAATTGGTGATGTTTGAAAGGTGTCAGTGTATAAGTAATTGGTGATGCTTGAAAGGTGTCAATGTATAAGTAATTGGTGATGTTTGAAAGGTGTCAATGTATAAGTAATTGGTGGTGCTTGAAGGTGACAGTGTGTATGTAATTGGTGATGCTTGAAAAGTTGACACTAATAAGAGTATATGTAATTGGTGATGCTTGGAAGGTGACACTAATATATGTAGTGATATATTTGAAAGGTACATGAATAAATGTATACATAAATGATGTTTGGAAGGTGATGGTAATGAGTGTGTGTGTGTGTGTGTGTGTGTGTGTGTGTATATATATATATATAACTGGTAATACTAATGAGTTTATATGTAATTGGTGATTCTATGAAGGTGATATTGAGGATTGGTGATAATTCTATTGAAATGGGTTTTTATGAAGAGTTGATATGATCATGCTTAATTACATTTTAAAAATTATTATTACATGATTATAACACAAAAAGTAAAGAATGTTTTGTTAAGTGAACATAATTATTCAAATACTGTGACTGTGACAGCGGTTCCACTTGGTATAATTGTGGTTGAGAACAATGCAGACCTTGAGCAAGTGCGCGAACAGATAAACAAACTGCAAGTTATGGTGAGTGGCACTGAAGCAAACTGATATGGTAAACTAAAACTAAAACTTGTACAATTTTTTTCCAAGGAGCTAAGCCTGTATATTACAGATTCATTGAATTATTAACCATTTATAGATTTCAGGTTTGCTTTTCCTTATATAGGGGTGATCAAGTTAAAATTTAATATCTTAAATTCACAGACTTGCATTAATTCAGAATTTCTAAGAGCTTTACAATCAGAGTGCATCTCTCTGTTCTGAACCAGAAGTTTGAAGTGTGTGCTTGTATGTGCATGTGTGTGTGTGTGTGTTTGTGTGCTTACCATATGCAGATGCAAGAAAACTGCTTGTCTATTCAAGGTTAGGAGAAGAAAAAAATCATTACCCTGCTCTTGTGAAACTAGCTTACTATTATGTAAGTTGTTAATTTTCCCAAAAGTTTCTTTAGATTACTTTTAAATACCCCTATTTTCTTAATTATTCTTTTATCCTTAAATAATCATAGTAAAGTTTAAATTATAAAATATTACTTAGATTTTTTTAATCAAATGTCTTTAGTTATTTAAAGTTAAATTGAAAAAATATCATTATATAATTGTAAACATTTGGAAGGTATAATGATGAATTGATTATTAAAGCACATTTTTATTTTAGAAATGTGTATGTTTGTTGAAATTAACTGCTGAGCAGCAATAAAGTTTAGAATCACTAGGCACTGTTATTATACATTCTGTACTTTCTTTCATGATATTGCAGGATTACCAGAATGAATCTGAAGCACAAGGTGGAAGCAGTACTCCCTGTCAACAGCTGTCACCAAAATGGTGTTTCCTTGATTGTAAGTTCTCAGGAATTAATGTTTCTTGCTTTCTGCTTTAACTTGGCACTTCTACTATATTTTGGTGTTTTGCTTTTTTCAGGTAAACTTATGACAATTTATAAAGAGCTGCCAATTTTCAAATGTGTTGTCCATTTAGAAACTGAAACTTGTTGAGTTATAGGCTGAATGCAACTCCTTGGCATGTGCACTATACTCACCTCTTAGTTCCTTGAAGTTCAGAAAATAAGTTAAACAGAAAAAGGAATAGAAAGACTAAAGTACTCCTGAATTAAATGGTTAAAGGATTAGAATTTAGGCAGGTGAAAGACTAAAATACTGAATTAAATGGAAAAAGGAAAAGAATGGCAGGCAGGTGAAAGACTAAAGTACTGAGTTAAATGGAAAAAGGAATCAACTGGCAGGAGGTGAAATACTAAAATACTCCTAAGAAAATGACTTCATGTATAGCTATAGTTAATATTTCATATTTATGAAGTGTGCACTAAAGGAAGCACTTCAAATCCCACAGAATGGATGTGTATAGGAATGATCTTTTCTTGTCTTTAATGTCTGGAAACTTCAGATTCTGCTGAGTGTTTTACTTAGGGTGTCTTCCTGTCAGTTGACACACTAAATTACTATAGTCATGGTGACAACATAAATAGTTCAGCAGATATTAGTAATGTAGTAGCCAGTTTCCGAGTTATAAAAACCACTTGAATGGAACAATTGCACATTCTAAGTGACACATTCTTTGAAATTCCTGAAATGTAAAGATTAATCTTACTCGTACATAAACTGCTTCAAAATGTCAGTTACTACATCATCAAACATTATGCAAATATATATGCATGCACTTATGCATACACACACACACACACACACTGGGGACAGTCTGGCATGGGTAATACAATGCTAAGAAAAGTAGTGTTTTTAGATGAAAACAGTTGTTCAAGAGTGTCTACTATGTTATTAAATATATGAAAGTATACTTGTGGGACTGTCCTGCTGTCAAGTTTGTAATACATGCATATTCAAACAATTGTTAATCATAAGAAACAGATGAAAGACAAATGTTGATTACAGGAACTTCTAAAGAAAATGTGAAGAAATATAGCAGTGATTTTTGTAGAAATAATAAATCAGTGTCATTTTACTCCCATCAAGTTGCGACATATAGCATATATTGCTATATTTATTACACTGAATCAGAAGTGTCATTTTTAATTTTAATGGTTTTTCTTTTTAAATTTTATTTCTAAATAATGCTGTGGCAAAGCATGGCTGCTGCATTGGACACTTCTTATAATGACATCTGAAATCAATTTGCATTTAACAGAAATATCAATCAGAAAAAGATTTTGATTTTTATCTATTTACTTTGACACATTTCATTTTTGCAATTTTTATACACAATTTATATTGACACATTTGTTATTGACAATTTTTCTCTTTCTAGCAACAACAGCAGAGAGGTTTTTCCGCATTGATCGATCCCAGGAGTCACTGCATTACATTACAGATATTTCTTCTGAAGACCTTTATATTCTGGACCCTGATCTCCTGCCTAGAGTAAGGCTGTCTCCTGGTCCTGGGGGTGCTGGCGCTCCAAATGGACATGGGGAGGTTACTCCTTCAGCACTTTCTGGGCGATCATGCATATCTGCATCATCATCAGCAGTATCATTTGCTTTCCCAGTAACACCACCAAAATCTCCATCTGCTGTCCGGTGGGTACCTCCAAAAGTATAAAGTTTCAGTATAGAGCCAACAACAAAATGAATCTTGATTAATGAATTTTTATTGCTTGTTTCTGTTTTTATATTATTGCCTTCTGTTGCATGTTTTATTCAGTTAATTTTTTTTAACATTTGTCCATGGAATGTATTAAAGGAAAACAGTTATAAAACTTTGCCTCTGTCGTTGAAGAAGAAAAATAAACACTTTTAATTTTTTAAAAAATGAAAGGGCTTGACAAATGTATCTGACTGCCCAGATCAGGTAAATTTATTTTTTTTAAAGTTAAATGGCTTGTTGCACTAAAAGCTAGAACTGGTTGGAACAGGAGTTGGCAAGCATACAAAAGTTTTTTCAGGTGCCAGTATTGCATTTGAATGTTAAAGTGTTGAAAAACACACACACACACACACACACACACACAAAACACATATAGTAAAGAATTTTTTTTAAATCTACATTTGTTTTTCAGTGTAAATGGACAAGCTTTTTTAAAATTCATTTTATAGATAATGAATAAATGATAATTATACTAACAACAGGAATTTTAATACACAAAAATTGAACATTTTCCTTAGAATTATGATAATTTTGTTTTAATTTGAAAAGCAATATATAGGAAAAGAAATGTATTGTTTGTCAGATTAGTTATACCCAGAGGTATAATCAGTAATAAACAGCTTGGAAAGAAAGGTTTGTTCACTTACTGTTATTTTATACAAGAAAGTCCTAGTAAATGGGTTTAAAAACAGTTATTGTGTATACTCAAAACACAAAATAATGTTTTTAAGTCCATTTCAAATTAGCTAAATGCAGTATAATTCTAAATTAAAATTTTTATCGCATTTCAAGTCTTTACTCGTCAATGTTGACAACTCTTCAGAATGTTGTCCACCATTCTGAAGCAATATCAGTAAGTATCCAATTTTAGCAATACGTGTACTGATATCAACAAAATATCCACAGATAATTTCCTTGGATTCCTCATGGAACAAAGGGCCTCCAGATTGCAATGTTATTGTTAGTGTTGTTATTTTCTTGGATTCCTCATGGAACAAAGGGCCTCCAGATTGCAGTGTTAGTATTAATAACCTTTATAGGCTGTGTATTATTTCTAATTTTGCTATCATGTATAGTTCACTATAATTAGATATTGATTATAGATAAATTGATAGATAAATTACAATAAAATGTCAATGACCATTATAGTCTATTACTTCCCTTGATGCTATATGTGTAGTTCACTGTAGATGATTAATAAAAAGTGACAATAACCTTTCTGTTCTCTTTTACTTTAAATAAAATTTCCATCATCATAATTGGATATTCAAATTACATTAACTGTCGCTAATACTTTTAAGGTCTTTATAACTTTCTTTGGTTTTATTGAAATGGGCATCTTGTGTTTTGTTTGCTTTAGATTTTTATTCATTAAAATATTTCTCTTTGTCATTGCTTGATGAAGTATGTTGGATCTTTAGTGCTATCATTAATTGTTGTGCGTGTGTATGGGAATATTTAAAACAGATGTAGTTTGTGTTTCTTACTGAAAGTTGTGATTTTATATAATGATTAAAAATAAATGTTAATATAAGCCCTAGAGAAATCTACTTGTCTTTGTTGAAATATTCACAAGTATGTAGTGATGTGATCCTCTTAGAATAGCTTGTCGCTCACTTGCTTCTTTTGTCTGTCTAATGTAGTTCTTTTTCATTTGTCTACTGAGACATAGAGATACATGTAGAAATAAACAGACTCTTGGATGTCTTACTGATTTTAAAAACAAAACAGTCAAATTCTTGGATACTTATTAATTTCAGTCAAAAAACAGTCAAGCTCTTAGATATCTTACTAAAATTACAACAAAGTTAGACCTTATCCACTGTTTGCTTCTTACTAATATTATCTTTCTGTTTACAGATAAGTGATTTTCAGACATGCTTGATAACTCTGTCAAAGCATCATCTCCTTCAAATAATGACAAACATTATGCTGTAACTCTCTTTATGCTTAATAATAATAATCAGAAATTAGTAGTGTATGAATTTCCCTTTCAAGAAGACTTATAACTTCTCCCACATTCATACATCTGTGAATGTTTTGGTCTCCTCTCACTTATTACAGATAATTTAAATAAACACATGGAATTCAGGGTGCAGCTCATAAAGTACATACACATGCTTTTTACACACACACACACGTACATACATTGTATATTGTGCATGCTTACACACAGACAGTTGTGATCATTTCAAGTGGTAACTCTTACATGCTTAGTAGCTTGTATCCTCCTTTCGAGATCCACTGTGAGGGTCCATGACTCACAGGCATATAAAAACACAGATACAGCCAAGGAGTGCATCATTCTGATCTTTGAGCTGACTGAGATGTTTCTGTCTTTCCAAACTGTCTTCAGCCTTGCCATTGCTGTTATTGTCAGCACAATCCTGGACAATATTTCAGATTTTGATCCCTCATTTGTCACGATGGTTCTAAGTACTTGAATTTTGCTACTGGGTAATCTCAATTACTGGATCTGCAAAACAGTTCATTTGTCATTACAAACAACAACTGATGACTAAAAATTATAGATGATAAATGACTGAAAAACTTGGCACCTGTTTTTGTAAGCTCTCATTGCTAGTAATAAATATTTAATGGAGCAGATTTTTATCTTCAAACTTAACAGAAAGTTTGACATAAGTTAGTCATAAAGATCTTTAAATTCAGATCACTATTATTGAAATATAGGCAGAACAGAAATATCTAATGTCTCTCCTGCCTCTCTCTCTCTCTCTCCCCCCCCCCCATCTACATCACTCTTCCACTTTAAAAATAAAAATTTCTCTCCCTCACTCTTTACACTTGATTAACATTTTTCATTGTGGATTTGCTCAGAAAAAAAGAATACTTTTATATCACTCTCACGGTCTTTAAAAAATATCCTTTCTTATGACAATCTTGTGCTTATGACACCTAACTGCTTTGTGACACCTAATTGCATTGTGCCTGTGACAGCTAATTGTTTTGTGCCTTTGACAATTTTGACAACTAACTGCTTTTTGTTCTTTTGACACTTAATTTTGAAACCTGTGTCATTGACATTTCATTTTGAAACTTAATTGTTTTGTGTTTTACGCTTAATTTTGATACCTAATTTTTTGTGCCTGTGATAATCATTTTGACGTCTAATTATTTTCTGCCTTTAACATTTAATTTTGACATCTAATTGCTTTGTGCCTTTGACACTGAATTTTGACACCCTAATTATAACTTTTTGAAAGTCTTTATCTTTGTAATCTGCTTTATTCATTACTATTATTATGTATGCTTTTACCCAGTGCTATTTTGAGTGATGTATGCAGATAGCAATGTGCTTGAAGGCTATGCATTTTTTTGTTTGTTTGTTTGTTTGTTTAAGTCCAGTCTTTACCTCAGTAGTGTGTAATAATTGTTTTTGTCAAAGTCCAGTCTTTACCTCAGTAGTGTGTAATAATTGTTTTTGTCAAAGTCCAGTCTTTACCTCAGTAGTGTATAAAAATTGTTTTTTTCAGTCCAGTCTTTACTACAGTAGAGTGTCATAACATTTTTGGTTGAAGCTTTAAGATAGAGCAAAACTATTCAGGCAGTAATGACTTCTTTTTTTTTAATTTACAGAAACATAAGCAGTTGTGTTGGAAATGTATATAAACTGTGATAACATACCTAGAAGTTGTAATTTGTGTTGTTTAATAACACTGAAACTAGGCACTATGGATAGAGCATGTTTTTAGCAACAACAACAAAATAGTCCTTCAGAGGGTGGTTACTATCATTTCATTGCTATAGAAAGCTGTCAAAACAGTAATATCCTTTTGACCAAGATTTATTGTAGAGTAAATGAGCCTCCCTCTAATAGGTATACGCTTATCATGCACTCCGGTCAAAGTCACTCTGGTGTTTACTGGCTAGAGAAGGTCTATATTGGACACATTTATTCACTAAACATGTTAAGGGGTTAATACATTATTTTAATAAATGCCATTTGTAATTGTTGCTCTTTGTGAAGAAATTTTGATTGTGCTTATTTGTATTGCATGTGTGCATGTCTGTGTGTGTGTGTGTGTTTGTTTGTGTGTGTGTGTCATGTGCATGCTTGATAAATTATTACTTTATCCTAACATTCATTATCCTAACATTCAAATGCACTCATAGGCTTTCATTTATTTTATTCATAAAAGGGAGACACATTGAAAAGTAAGACTGCCAAATAAGTACTTTAACCTTCAGTGTGTGTTTTGCTTAAAATCTCAAACTGTACTTTAACCTTCAGTGTGTTTTGCTTAAAATCTCAAACTATACTTTAACCTTCAGTGTGTGTTTTGCTTAAAATCTCAAACTGTACTTTAACCTTCAATGTGTGTTTTGCTTAAAATCTCAAACTGTACTTTAACCTTCAATGTGTGTTTTGCTTAAAATCTCAAACTGTTTGCTTTTTCTTAACTATCACTTAAGAACTACTAGTTGTTTTCTAATTATGTTCATCACGTCACTGTTTATTAGCTTTTCTGAGCCAATCTTTACTTATGAATAAGTTATATATGTGTCATGCAATGTTAGGAACCAGTAAATTTATTATTTATATTTCAGGGTTTTTTGACTGATTTCTAAGATTTACTACAGTGAAACTTCACTGTCAAGTTTGAAACTACCCTTTATAAAGTTTATCTTTTATTTTTTTAAGAAAGTTAGAGTTTCACACAATCCATTATTTCCATAAATTCTACACTGAAGTCTAGGTAAAATTTAAGACCCATTCTTTTCTTTATGTTTAGAACTTAAGTTTAGAAATACATTATGTACACATTCTTGGCACTTCTGTCTTCTGAAATGTTATATTTCTTGCAGTAGAAATTCTCAGATAAAATTTGTGGAAATTATTTTATATATTACATAGTAGGATTATTACATTTTTTGCACAAGAAATGCTTTGAACAGAAGCATATTAACAAGAAGGTGAAGTGTTTGAAAATGTACTAACCATATGATAAGGTGGTCAGGTTTTCTTTCATTCTCTCAGGTCACCAGATTATTTGACCATCACCTTGCCCTTACCAGAGGCCATGGATAATTTCCTGCTGGTGCCACCCCCACCTGGACCCAACAGCAGGTCTCTGACTATTGGCTATTTCACATAAGACGATGATTGTATTTTGCTCTATTGTTTACATGTTTTTCTCCTCTGTCCATCTTGAATCCAGTTTGGGTCAAAATAAATCACATCATTTCTAACTGCTATCTGTTTTATTTGTACATCGCATATACATATCATAAATATATTGTTTTGTTTGATTAGAAATAAATCAGGCATCTTTTTTTAACTATACTCAAATTGTAAATGATATATTTTCCTAATTCTCTATTCAGTTTGTACATAATATATATATCAGAAATGTATTTTCTAGTTTATACTGTAAATAAATCTGGTATTTTTTTCAATTTTATTCTCAGTTTTCATTTTTATTCTATGTCTTTGCATAGAATCTTATTCACTACTGAGACTTATTCTGAACAAAAGAACCTGCTTGTTGCATTTTGCATTTTTTACTATCTTGGCAGCAAATCCCTTTGTAGTATGTCTGTTTTAGAATATGCTTCTTGGTTTTTTAAATTGCCTTCGGAATTTTTGCAACTTTTAACTTGGAGTATATGAGCATATTCACACATTTATTCTATCTTGATTGTTCATTTTAAAAAATGTGTTGTCTTTATTTTTCATTTACTATCAATGACAACATGTGTTCCTTGGTATGTTTTCTGACTGGCTGATTGTATTCTGACTATATTTTGACTAGTTTTCTTGACAAACTGAATTGTTTTAGTATAATATTATTTGAAGTGTGATGTTTAATTGGTCTCTCTGTACAAATAAGTTGTTTTGCTTTCATCTGTTTTCATATTTTAACTAGTTCTTATGTACAGATAAATTGTGATGGTATTTTTATATTTGTATAAATCATTACTAGGTCCAGTAATGTTTTTGTACAGTGCTTTATACTGCTATTACTTAATAAATTAGGTTTGGATATAAACAGTTCAGCAACCTGCTAATATGAATGAGACCTTAAGACCCATTAATTTTTCCAATTTCCAATTAAATTTCAAGTACATATAATTGAAGCAACATTGTTCACCTCTACTTACTAATGAGGTGAACTTGTTCAGATGTACATAAACAGTAACTTTATTCCAATCACTGATGCTGTAGTGAAGGAATGTGTCATTAATTCATGCTCTTGTTCATGATGTAGTTTGAATTGTTTATCATGTATTTTACTACAATGGCTTTATTAATGAGCCTGACTATTTTTCTTTATAGTAAAATAATAGTTAATAGGCAATATTTTTGCTGACATTCATTAACAAATATAAATAGTTACAAACTGACTTGTGTACAAATCATTCTTAATTTGAGACCATCTGTGCTGTGTGCATGCAAGGGAGGTAATGCAGCCCAATGTATTAAGTATCCCATTGTTCATTATTTGCCCACTACACTACACAGTTTCAAACAAATAATGAAGTTAGTAATAAAGAAATGACACATTTTATTTGTTATAAAAATAGCTGGGTAGACAAGGAGTTGTATTGGGATGGAGGTGAGGAGTTCTTTTCATAGGTGATGTGTTTTGTCACTGTGACCTCATTTAGAATGTTATCATGTTTGAATCTAATTTGTCTTTATTGTAAAAATGAAATTGATCATAGTTCTAATTACAACTTTAGTTTTAATTTTAGTGTTCTTGTTTGTATAATAACTATAACTGTAACTATAGATTTTAATTATGTATCCTTGTTTTCCTGTAAGCACAGTATGTTTATAACTGCAATTGTAGATTTTAATTCCTTGTCCTTATTTATTTATTTATTATAAATTAAATGTTTATAACTATAGCTTCTCTTTCTTATCCTTAATTCATTTTCTTAGCATTTTCCTTTAGGAATGGTTTTATTATTTTTAGTCACATCTTATTTGGATAATAATAACCAGACCCATTTTCTCTCGTGTCTGTTTCACACAAATAAAAATCAGTTTCTTACAAACTGAAAACTAATTGCAGAGTGAAGCAAAAATCAACATAAAGTTGGTGGGGGGAGGGGGGGATATACTGTAAATTCTAATTTTTCTTGATTTCAGACAGCTTGAATTTTCTGGTTTTTGTTAGACAACAAATTTTATTTGGAATATTTTCAAAAAGTATCTGCTTTGAACTATTCTGATTTGCACTTACTCAGCCACTTGGTTCCTTAACTCCCCTAACCACCACTGCATGCAGCTCCCATTCTCCTCACCCAGGCACTATAGATGCATTAGATTTCAACAATACTTTCTCTATCTTTTCATCACTTTAATATTAGTTCACTAGTATTGTGAGGGTCTGTGCAGAAATTTTAAAAGTATCCATAGAAATATCCTATCATCAATTTTTTTAAAAGATTAAATTACCTCTATATTTTATACTATTATTTGAGAGATTTGTTTATTTGAAAGTCTGTGGAATTTTCAGTTCTGAGCCTGGCACGCCCAACTTCTGCAATGATAAGCACTACAATTTCACTGCCGTCTCACGAGCCACTGCAGAGACTCTACCCAGAGTTGTTTCCCCTTTAGAAAAAGGTATGAAAAGTGACTAAAATGCCCACCAATAATCTTATGGTTATACAGTAGATTTTCTTAACTTATATAGCAGAGATATGATCTTTGAATTGTAACAATTATGACTTTCTCGTTAGAACAAAAATGTTTTTCAACTTCTTAATTTATGTTGCTCTTAGATGTTTGAACATCAAATTGTTTATTTCATAATTTTTTTTTAAAATATGTGTAGTGGTATTTTTAAGAAAGACTTGGAAATCAGCATCTCCTAGAGATACTCTCATGTTTAAATACCATTTAACACACACTGTTCAAAGCAGACATAAGTATAATTTAACCTGCCCAAATCAAAGCAGACGTAAGTATAATTTAACCTGCCCAAATCAAAGCAGAATTAGATATTTAACACATCTATTCCAAAGCAGGCTTAAATATCTTTTAGCATATCCATTACAAAGCAGGCTTAAATATCTTTTAGCACATCCATTCCAGACCAGACTTAAATATCTTTTAGCATATCCATTACAAAGCAGGCCTTAATATCATTTAGCACATCCATTCCAGAGCAGACTTAAATATCATTTAGCACATCCATTACAAAGCAGGCTTAAATATCATTTAACATATCCATTACAAAGCAGGCTTTAATATCATTCAACATAATCATTCCAAAGCAGGCTTAAATGTCATATAAAAGCATCATCCATTACAAAGCAAGCTTAAATATCATTCAACAAAACTACTCCAAAAAGCAAACTTAAATATCATTTAACACATCCAATTCAAAGCAGACTTAAATATAATTTAATACAGCCATTCCAAAGCAGGCTTAAATATCATTTAACACATCCATTCCAAAGCAGATTTAAATAACATTTAAC
The DNA here is from genome assembly GCA_028829895.1 of Sinotaia quadrata. Lineage (NCBI taxonomy): Eukaryota > Metazoa > Mollusca > Gastropoda > Architaenioglossa > Viviparidae > Sinotaia > Sinotaia quadrata. Next base: position 29,601,450 of record CM054181.1, read on the forward strand.
ATACCCACTCCAAAAAGCAGGCTTAAATATCATTTAACATTCCCACTCCAAAAAGGAGACTTAACTATCATTTAACATATCCAGTTCAATGTCAGACTTAAATATTTAAAGACACCCAGTTCAAAGTCAGACTTAAATATTTAAGACACCCAGTTCAAAGTCAGACTTAAATATTTAAGACACCCAGTTCTAAACAGACTTAAATATTTAAGACACCCTGTTCAAAACAGACTTAAAATATTTAAAGACACCCAGTTCAAAGTCAGACTTAAATATTTAAGACACCCAGTTCTAAACAGACTTAAATATTTAAGACACCCAATTCAAAGTCAGACTTAAATATTTAAGACACCCAGTTCAAAGTCAGACTTAAATATTTAAGACACCCAGTTCAAAGTCAGACTTAAATATTTAAGACACCCAATTCTAAACAGACTTAAAAACAGTGCAGCACACGACAACCATTTGCTTCATCTGATATGTGAGTTTGTAGACCTTTCAGTCCCTTTGCCATGGAGATGTTGTAGCCCCAGGGATGTGTACTTAACAGAGGCGAAATCCTAGTGTTATATGAAGCAATTGTTTGTGATCTTAAAAATTTCTTTCTCTTAATAATTTTTGAACCCCTTATGTAAACAAGATAAAAATCAACTGTCTCTTTAATCTCTCCTGATTCTGTTCTAGCTCTCTTGGACTCATCAAAACGAGGTGATATACAAAAGGTATTTTCTGTGGTCTTTTCTACACTTTCTCTTTTCATTAAATCTTTTTTCTTATGCATTTTTGTTTTAATTTTTAAAGTAAAAGATTTATGCATGTGGGGGGGGGGGATATCTAATTAGAATTAATATCTTTTTGGTTTATTTATGCATTTTGAGGGTATTTATGCCTCCTTTTGTACAACATCATTTGTGATTCACACTGAATTTTGTACATCAGAAAAGGGCATTATTTCACCTGCTAAGATTAACACTTTAAATAGTGTGATTCACACTGAATTTTGTACAACATCAGAAAAGGGCATTATTTCTCAAGCTAAAATTAACATTTTAAATAGTGAGATTCACACTGAATTTTCTGCATGCATTCGAAATAATTTTATTTTATTTATTTATTTTTTTATTGGGAGTCTATGCATTTATCTTAATTGCTGATTCTTTCTTCCATTCATTATTATTCATTTGAGAATAGTATATAGTTGTCTTGACATGCATTTCTGAATAGTTGTGTGAGGCATATCATCGTGGTGCTGACCTACTTGTGACAGACCAGTATGGCATGACAGCACTACACCACTCTGCTCGTTTTGGGCACAAAAACATTGTCAAGTTTCTCATTGATAATGGTCAGTATGCTTGTTTCTTATTGGTAGTGGTCAGTATGAATGTCTTTTCAATAACGGAAATGTCAGTTTGATATTTACTGATAATGGTCAATACCTGCGTGGTTATTTAGTAGTGTAGTGTGTGTGTTTTTATTGATAATAGTCAGTGTTGATGTGTATGCTGTTCAGAAGTGTTAGCAAATTTCATTGTAGCATCTGCCTTACATCTGAGCATAAGGCAGTCTAAATGTAAACCTAGATTATAAAATCTAAAGACTTCCAACATTCAAACCCCAAATGTAAGTCAAAGTAATAAAAACGAACTGTATACAGTTTGGTTCACTAATGCTTCCTATTTCTTAGCAACAAGTTAGGAGTCAGAAAACTATTGATTTGCTTGACAGATGAAAACTGGATATTTTTCTAGGAATTAGGCTTTCAGTGCTTGGGCATAAAAATTAAAACAGATTTAAGTTTCTACCAGAAACACACCCATATGGAGAAAAATGGTATGATGGTTTTATTTTGAAATAAACTGATATTGGGAAGGTGTGACCTAATGATCATTGTTTTAACAAGAATTCCTTATTATGACAAGTGTGCTTATGATAACGTTCACTCTCATTACCAGCAAGAAGGAAATTATTATTTACTTGGGTAATAATGGTTTCAGAAAGTAAACAGTGTTCATCATCTCCGATGTATGTCATCTAGTGATCCATGTTTAGATCAAAGATATGTTTTGGGTGATCAAAACCAAAGAAAAATAAAATATTACTTTATACTGTATACTCAAGTATATGAGGTAAATTTGCATGCTTGCACACACATAAATACACATGCATATATATATATATATATATCATTCATACAGAGAGGGAGAGAATGGATTTATCAATACCATGAAGAAAAGTAATTTTTTTTTTATTTGCTCATTATTTGCAGCACCACCTGTGATACTTGATATGGTGGAACATGAAAAGTAAGAATTTTAAAGTGACTTCATTTCCTTTTAATTATTATTTGTTTAATACAAGTACATTCATTCAAATGTATGTAAGAAATGTGTTGTACTTATTCTAACCAATGTTTTAGTTTGTCTTATTCCTTTTAAGTTGAGGTCACTTAGGAATGATATTTAAAACTTAAATCATGAAGTTAACATCTAAGCTGAATTTTCAGTCATTTAGTTATAATTTATGATGAAAGCAAAACAGTAAATGCAAGTAAAGCCAAATATGTCAGCTTTCATGGGTGATGTTCAGTGCTCTTTCAGGGCCTCTCTTTACCAACCACATTTGTGGTAATTTATTGGCATGCTTGGAATTAATTCTTGTCTAAGCATTTACTTTTACTTTAAATCTAGAACTTTCTCTGAGAAAGCATGTGTTGAAATGTACCTGAGCAGAGATTTACTTGCTGAAGAAAGCTGGAGATGTAGTAAAGAGTTACTGTGTCATTTATTACCACTGATACTCTCTTTATCATCTAGAAATAATTTGTCTGTTCTTGTCACCTTACTGGTATCCATTAACCCTATCATGTAAATGAGAAAGAAAGTGTTAAGATTTGACTGTGTTCTTTGATTCCAGAGGTCAGACAGCCCTGCACAAGGCAGCTTGGTATCAGCGCCGTGCTATTTGCCACATGCTGGTGGCTGCTGGTGCCTCTCTAACACGGTTAGACTTTCAGGTTAGCAAACAAGTTTAGCTCCTATACTTAGCAAGCAGGTTTAGTCTCCATACTCCACAAGCAGGTTTAGTCTCCATACTCCACAAACAGGTTAGTTAAGACTGAGCAAGTTTCATTACACAACAAGCATGTTAGTCTTCATATTCAGTAAGCAGGTTTAGTCTCTATACTCAGCAAGCAGGTTTAGACTCCATATGCAACATGCATTTTAGACTCCATACTCAACAAGCAGTTTATTCTCCATACTCAACAAGCAGTTTATTCTCCATACTCAACAAGCAGTTTATTCTCCATACTCAACAAGCAGATTGGTCTCCATACTCAACAAGCAGTTTATTCTCCATACTCAACAAGCAGTTTAGGCTCCATACTCAAAAAGCAGTTTATTCTCCATACTCAACAAGCAGTTTATTCTCCATACTCAACAAGCAGTTTATTCTCCATACTCAACAAGCAGTTTATTCTCCATACTCAACAAGCAGTTTATTCTCCATACTCAACAAGCAGTTTAGGCTCCATACTCAAAAAGCAGTTTATTCTCCATACTCAACAAGCAGATTGGTCTCCATACTCAAAAAGCAGCGTAGTCTTCATACTCAACAAGCAGTTTAGGCTCCATACTCAACAAGCAGTTTAGGCTCCATACTCAACAAGCAGATTGGTCTCCATGCTCAACAAGCAGATTGGTCTCGGCCTTCAAAGATCACTCAGTGAACAGAACATCCACAAAATACCAAAAATATGTCCTTATAGTTATTCATTTAAAAAATATAAATAGAATGACTGTTAAACATGTTAAAAAGTAACCCAGTACAACATGCAAATTCTAAATGCTTGCAGGTATACAAAATATGTAAAATTACAAGAGTCCGTGTATCAGCTAAATAGCATTCACCTGGGCAATACAGTTATTCACAACAGTGACAGGAACAGTGAAATGAGTGAAACCATTAATGTATGAAAAATTCTTCTAAATAACTGGTGTTGACAGCAATTATTGTAGATATTTTTCTTGTGCATACTTATAAAGCATTTTGTACTTTTATGTTACATTGGTATTCATTAAATTTGGCACACTGGAGTACAAATGAATAATGTATATCATGTACTAACATATTCCAATTATACAACACATTTTTGTTCAGTGTTAAATCAAATTTTGAAACCTATTGAAAATTGAAATTTATATTCAGAATGGATAATGACATTTTTAAAATTATAAAACTTATAAAGCACAAAATTAAGTAAGTAAGACTACCCTGCCAGCACAAAATTAAGTATGTAAGACTCCCCTGCCAGCACAAAATTAAGTATGTAAGACTACCCTGCCAGCACAAAATTAAGTATGTAAGACTACCCTGCCAGCACAAAATTAAGTATGTAAGACTACCCTGCCAGCACAAAATTAAGCATGTAAGTCTATCCAGTCAGCACAAAATCAGTTTTGTTCATTGGATTTCAATTGACACATAGTGGGCAATTATTGAACACTGACAGTGTGGTTTTGGACAGCATTTTTCTATATCTGTTGACATTCTACTGATAGTTTTACCACCCATGATTGAGCCATCACCTAATATAATATGACCTTTATTTAATTATGAGAAACAAGACAGATAGATTCTTCAAATAACATTATTTATTCACCACTGAAAAAGTAACATTATATAATATATACATTATGTGAGTATGGGAATTATAGTAAAAAACATATTCATATAGTGAAACAAATTCTTTTAATTAAATAATAAGTATAGATTTAATTTTTACCTTAGACTAAGAAAATCTATTTATGGATTTATCTATTTATGGTTCATTATAGCCATATTGACCATAATCACTATTATATTTCACACCTTTCTAATGTTTGCTATCATTTGTGTTTATTGCAGTAAAATTGTTTTACTGGTCTGTTTTTCATTATTTTAGAAGTCATTTTTAATAACTGTCAACAATTTAATTAATAAAAGAGAGAGAGATACTGGGAGGTTTTGCACTTGAGAAATATTATCATCTCTATATATACATGTATTTAATTTAAATTTGTGTACATGTGTATAAAATACATTTTTGAGGTTTCTAACAGTTTATTGTTAGTAAAACTGTAAATATATTATTTGTATTTTTTATTTCATCCTGTCTTCACACATACATTCATTTCTTTTTCAAATTTCAATTAATATACATGTTTCTGCTAATATAGAATAAATTATATTAATTGCAAAGTTAATTGTACAACCAAATTTTGTATTTTTTTTATAATCTATAATGTTGTTTATCCAGGGATTTGCATCAACTAAACTGCATCAATTTGTATACAGTCAGTTTGTTGTATTTTAACTTTGTACAATTATAATTTTGAGTGCTTCTAAATGTTTATTAAGCTTGTAAAACAGTCACAGTAAATGTAAATCCCCCCTTCCTCCCCCCCCCAAATTGCATTCCTTTTTTAATTGTTTTCATCAGTGTTCCATCTAAAAATATTTTAAATTGAAATGATTCCACAGAATAAAAATATAAAAATATTAAAAGCATCAGCTTCTGATGTCCATTTTTATTGATTTTTCTGTAATATAACTAATGAAAACATTTTACTTATTGGCATCTAATTAAAATGCCACTCCCATAGGAAGAGTGTGGCCTACAATACAATGTCTGCAAAGAGTTAAGCTTAAGATCATGTAGTTATAATGACAAATGACACATATATAAATTGGGTCAATAACATTATTTCATTTTATAAGTGAAGAAGAATAAAAGTATTTTAACTTATTTATTTTTCGTACATGTCCACACTAGACTTACAGTTAATGGACATGTTTAAAGATCAAAGTCACTATTTACAAGTAGCCAAAATAACCTTCTTTATTTTACCTTAGTGACAGTGACTGATAATTTGAGAATGAAACAGGTGTAACTCTGTCGAAACCAGGTCAGTTGAGTACATCAGCATGGAGGGTAAAATATTTAAAATTTTGGATAGCATTAGATTGGCTAATAGGTTAATAAAATGACAAAATAAAATGTCATTAGTAAATATTCGTTCAGATCATGTGTTAGTTTACTGTTTGTTTAGTGATGGTGCCTGTAAAGCTAGACTAATGTAACTATACATTTTGTAAGGATTGTTTTCTATTTCAGGGAAACTCTCCAAGACAACAAGCTCTGAAAGCTGAGGATAAAGAATTGGCAGCATATTTGGAAAGTAAGCTTTGTTAGTTTTATTTTCTGCTCAAAAGGTCACCCATATTTTGAAAGTAAGCCTTATTGGCTTTATTTTCATTTTCTAAGCAAGTCATCCACATTTTGAAAGTAAGCCTTATTAATTTTATTTTCTAATCAAGTCAACCATATTCTGAAAGTAAGCCTTATCAGTTTTATTTTCTAAGCAAAAGTAACCTAAATTTTGAAAATAAGCCTTATTAGTTTTATTTCTAAGCAAGTCACACATATGTTGAAAGTAAGCCTTATTAATTTTATTTTCTAAGCAAGTCACCCATATTTTGAAAGATAGCCTTATCAATTTTATTTTCTAAGCAAAAGTCTCCCTTGCTGCCAGTCTAATTATAATGGCTTAGATTCTATTAAAATAAGTCACTAGTCAGATAATTAAATAAAGTGGAAAATAGTAAATATATAAAATGGCATAACAGTGATCTAAAGCAAAGATTAAAATTTTTTGGCTCTTGTTTCAGTAAGATTAATCAGACCTTCAGTGTTGCTTTTCCCATCAGTTAAAACTAAATAAATATTTTATATGAAAAAGGTTTTACACTTTGCAGCTATGTGGTTTGACATTTGAATTCATATTTGTTCTGTTTAAGTAACCATTTACTTCTTGATTTTTTTTTTGTCTTTTTTTTTTGAAAAATTGAGGTAGGGGATAGTTGATTCTATTAAAAATTAAATAATTAATAAACCATTTATTTTCACTTGACACTTTCCATCAATTTTGTAATTACATAACATAGATTGGTTGCAAAGTGGGTGAAAGTAAATGATTAAAAAAACAGCATTTGCTTTTGTTTGCAGATCAGGAACACTTCCAGTTGGTCGTATCTGAAGACCAGGAGACAGCAGTATGACATGTGAATTTGTTCCATGTGAAAGTACATAATGTGAAAGTAAATGTGAACTTGTTGGCATTTGGGGGTTTTCCTCAGCATTTCCTCAAACATCCTACTTGGAGCTTAAACTGTGCTCACTCAGGAGTTCTTTTTTTTCTTGTTTTCTGGAGATGATACTGCAAATCTTTTCAGTTGAACACTATTCATCTTGTCTCCAAATGAATGCTCATCATTTTTTTCAGTCTTTCCAATGTGTGAGCTTTAGTCGACAGTTCTGGATGCTGGAAAATGCAATCCTCTCATAAATGTAAAGAAACAGGCAAAAACAAACAACAAGTTTTCTGTAAACTAGTTTCAGTTGCTAAAGAATTCAAAACTAACTCAGTTGTTGCTGTTAATCTTCACAAGCAAAATATATAAGAAAGTCTGTACAGTTTTAATGTGAATCAAGCCATACATCAGCAGCAGGATAATGTGAATCAGGGTGTTTGAACCAAGCCCTACTTTTGCAAACTTGAGTAAAGTTAATTAACACTGTAGCTTGGGGGGGGGGGGGAAGTGTCCTGACCACTACTTGTTTGATTGATTGGTTGGTTGTCATATTGATCCTATCATTCTCTATTTTTCAGGCACTTTTCTTATTGAATTGAAGTGAGAAAGTATGGTTAAGGACATCACCAGAACGTTGTTTTTTGTAGGTATTCATTGTCAAGGAATTCAATTTTACATGTATGTTTAGGTACATGAACCCAGAACCCTATAACTAAAAGGGCAGGATATCAATTTGGAATGCTATATTAGTGTTATTTTGTGTGTTGATTTGGTCTGAGATACCATACACTTGCCAATTTTCAAAACCTAAAATCTACTGTCACAAAGTAAATGTTGATACACACACTTACCAGTTTTCAAAACCTAAAATCTACTGTCACAAAGTAAATGTTGATACACACACTTGTTCTGCTTTTTCTTTGGCATTCTTCCATCATAGCACATGCTGTATGAAATATTTTCAAACATTTGCACACTCACAACATATTTTTATACAGAGGTTCACAAACTTTTTGATATGAGCACACCAATATCCAAATTCTGGTGACAGCCATGTCTCATGGCTGGGATACATCCTCACTCAAGAATAATGAACAAAAGAAAAAAATAAGAATATATTTTCTAAACAAAAGCAAGCAAACACAAAGGAGATTTTTTTCCCTTTTTGTGGGCAATAAAGTATACATGTTAAGACTAATTAAACTCAAAAAAAAGAAAATACACTTTTTCACCTCCAACTTTAAATAGTAGGATCAGTTTTCTCTCACATTTACAATTGATTCACAATATTATCGTTTACTGCTGTTCACCTCCATTGGTATTTGACTTGTACACCAAATAAAACTTATAATGCTAATTTTCTCAACTTGTACAAATACAGATTAGATGTCATACAAGCATTTTGTTTTTGTATTTTACTGGTACATTTCTGGTCATCAATTTTAAAAAGTTAGGTGCGATTACAACCTGGTACCTGTGATTTGTGAACCTTTTTTCTTGCACACACACATTAGTGCACATAGTCTGACACCACCTGGTTTATACACACATTGGTATGCATAGTCTGACACCACCTGGTTTATACACACATTGGTATGCATAGTCTGACACCACCTAGTTTATACACACATTGGTATGCATAGTCTGACACCACCTAGTTTATACACACATTGGTATGCATAGTAAGACGCCACCTAGTTTATACACACATTGGTATGCTTAGTCTGACACCACCTAGTTTATACACACATTGGAATGCATAGTCTGACACCATCTAGTTTATACACACATTGGTATGCATAGTCTGACACCATCTAGTTTATACACACATTGGTATGCTTAGTCTGACACCACCTAGTTTATACATTCGCACTTATGTGCATAGACTAACACCTACAAGTTCATGCACGCTTATTGATGTGCATATTTTAACACCAAGTTCTCATCTCACATATAAATTAACACCTTGACAAGCACATTCAACCGCCAAGTCTACACACACATGCTGATGTGCACATTCTGAATCATAGTACACATACAACATTCTTTGATGCACTCATTATGACCCCACCATAGTGGTGCTGTCTAAACTTTTTAAGTAATCTTAATGCAGAGAACATCGGTTCCTATCCTGTGACCTACTTTTGCAGAGAACACCCCATGTTTAATATATAAGCCTAATATTTTGTTATCACTTAATACAAAGGTTTTCTCCTTGAAATAGTCGAATGTTTTGTTCTGGTATTACATACACAGCACTGTAACAGGTCTCTAGTAGGTCAATTGTTATATGTTCTGTCATGCACAATTGTAACTAGTAACAGGTCTCTAGTGGTTCCATTGTTGTATGTTCTGTCATGTACAATTGTAACTAGTACACCTTTTATCCTTTCTCACGTTCAAATCAAAAATGTATTTATTGTACCTTTATCTTATTTGTATCATTGCAGAGATGAGCAAACATTCACTTTAATATATGTAACTATTTTAATTAACCCTGCAATTCACAGTTTGTCTGGGGGAAAAAAAACAGGATGGATTGAAGCTTGTAGGTAGTGCATCTTCCAACACTTTAACAGGTTGGATTTATACTAATAATAATCCTCCTATAACAAAACCACATAGTGACCAAACTCACTAGAAATATATGAAGAAGTATACGAAACTAAAATATTAATCTTGAAATATCCAGGGTTTTTTATGGCACAAAGAAACATTTTGCAGCATGTGTCTGTCTGTTCAGCACTGATTGACTTTGGAGACTGCCTCTTCTCTTATCTCTTTTTCTTTAAATGTTGTTTGGTTTTGGTTTGTACCTGTAAAGCTTGTGTAAGCACGAGTAGATTCGACACCGAGTCATTCAGTAAAGCTACCTGCCGGCTCAGGCAGCTCGCATCACTAGTGGTGTGTTTGACAATTTTTTTCCTACCAATGTGATACTTGCCTTTAATGCACCCTGCCTCTACCCTGTCAGAGGACCAAACACGTATCTTTCATATGCAAAATTTCCACATATATGCTCGAGTGAGTTCAGTTTGTATCTTTTGAAAACAAAAGTAAATGTATTTTCTTGAGTATAAGTAAAAAAGCAGTGAGTGATTTAAAAAATATTTTTTTGGTGAGGAGTGGTTTTTTTGGTGGATTGTGTTTTCATAATATTTAGAATGAACATGCAACATGTTTGTGAATGTACATAACTTGGTAGAGATATTCATGCACAAGAGAGTGTACGTTGTGGAGATCCTAAATGCAGTCATTTAACTTACCACTATGTGATAAATATTTTATAATATCAAGGAAGTCTGTATCTTGCAAGGGTAAAGAGAAGGAGGAGTTGATTTATATTTGTTCCAGTGAGAGCTCTTTAATATTGTTTTTTTATATAATGTATGGTTTTTCAGTCATTTTAGACATATCTATACCCACACACAAGGTGATGCATGTGCACAAAATTATGTTTCTGTGTTGTATATTATTGAAAATAATGCTAAAATGAATAGATCATATGGATTAGGATGAAATAAATATAATCACTATGTAAAATAACTTGGTGTACAAAAGGATTCATTAACTTCAGTTGATTAGTTAGACATATGGCACAAGTGCAAAATATGTACTGACTTGCTTATTGTTTCCTAAGTTTTATGAGTGTTAGACAGTATTATGTTTTATGCTCTGCATTTTCTCTTCTTGTTTTAAAGTTATCTTTAAAATGTTTCGTGTTTAGTGGGTACCATTATTTTCAAAGTTTTCATTAGATTTTTAATTGCAAATGTTTATACATGAAATGTAGCAAATCCCAATTAATTGACGAGGTGTTTTGAGAGCAGTAAGAAATGCTTGAATTAGCTAAGTGACCAGATTAACCAAGACAGTTCATTTCAGTGTTTTCTTATATCTACTGCAGGGACTTACTTTAATTATTCACATATTTTTTAAGGTAACCATAATAGCAAATGATAAAATTCATTTTGTAAGCATTCTACAGACTTGCCTATAGTTGAGTTAGTACAACTGAAATCAGACCAGACTTAAACAATAGAAATGTTCTCTTTTATTAACATTTGCTATCTGTAGGCGTTCATTATACTAACAGTTATTTTGGACAGAGTCTGCATTGTTTAAGTAATTGTATATTTTCTTTACTCTAACAGTAATTCTGCAAAATGTTTGTATTGTTTAACTGTCTGTATGTGTTCATTATACTAACAGTTATTTTGGACAGAGTCTGCATTGTTTAAGTAATTGTATATTTTCTTTATACTAACAGTTATTTTGGACAGAGTCTGCATTGTTTAAGTAATTGTATATTTTCTTTACACTAACAGTAATTCTGCAAAACATTTGTATTGTTTAACTGTCTGTATGTGTTCGTTATACTAACAGTTATTCAAGATAAAGTCTGCATTGTTATGACTGTCTTGGATGTTGGCCATATTTCTTTCAAGGACGAAGCAAGGACACAAAACTTAAATCACTAAAGTTATACATTTTTGTCATAAATTAATTTATCGTTCAAAATCAGAGAAACTATCACACTGTAAATAATTGTCAAGCCTAGTAAAAGAAAATGTTTTTTGAGAGCTGACCTATTAATATTGTCTATTTTCTTCTAAGAAATGTGCAAGTATATTATTATCTTGTCAGCTTTACATTCCCATTTGCTAAAACCAAGCTCAGTGAAGCAAAACTCCTTATTAAATCTACATGCAATGCTTTTCACAGAGAAGTCTTCTCTGCATGTAAGACTTATTCCAAACACTGCTAAATTAAATGATACTGACTAATAGCTGGCAGGTCTAGCAGTTAAGGCCAAAAGCAATTTTATGAAAATGACTTATGGTTAACAAATAGAATGATTGTGTGCCCTTAGTTTGACAGTGCTCTAGCCTAAATTGGTCATATTTTTTTTTTTAATTTATAAGAACCAAAAACTTTCAGTAATGTATAACCAATGCTGCCAATTCATTGATTTGGGAGCAAGGCCACTTAATTTCTGTAACTATGTACTTGACACTCCATGCCTGTTTGTGTGTGTTTTTATGTATCTTTTCCTTGTTTTATTTATCATGTTCATTTATATATGGTTGTGTATATTTCTCAAGGTTTTCACATTGATAATGAATTCAAGCAATGCAAAGAATTTTCTGTGTGTTGAAGTTAATTAATTAATAACAAGAATTATGTTTGATTTAATAATAGTGTAATAATAGTCTCTTAATACTGATTTCTGATGTGATTTATATATTATTCACGTATATTTAGAATGATGAGAATGGCCCAAACCAGTGTTAGTAAATTAATTCCACTTGCACCCTTATTTATACTTTGCATTTATCAACACAGTAAATCCCAACTTGCAAAACCACCATACTCTTGTCACTTTCATTGCACTCCCCACACTAGTATTCTTCGATCTCTTCCCTCCCCTCTCCCACAAGCAAATACACATGCACATTCCTTGTATATCATCTCATACTAAAGCCTTCAAGTTTTCTTATCAACCCTTTATTCTCATATACACGACCATTTATGGAAAGTTTGTTGGTGAGAAGAATGTAAAGTTTTAAACTACAAGGTATTAGAAGAACATAGAGTTTTAAATTCACAGGTGTTAGAAGAACATAGAGTTTTTAATTTACAGGTGTTAGAAGAACATAGAGTTTTAAATTTACAGGTGTTGGAAGAACATAGAGTTTTAAATTTACAGGTGTTGGAAGAACATAGAGTTTTAAATTTACAGGTGTTTGAAGAACATAGAGTTTTAAATTTACAGGTGTTTAAAGAACATAGAGTTTTAAATTTACAGGTGTTAAAAGAACATAAAGTTTTAAATTTACAGGTTTGAGAAGAGCATAGAGTTTTTAAAAACTTAACTAACAGGTGTTAGAAGGTTTTAAAACTAATGTATTTCCTTATTGGCAGCATTTAACAGTCTTTGATTAACTTTTTATCTCATTGGAAAGATATATTTCCTTGGTTGGCAACATACAAAATCTTTGATTAACAAATTATCATATAAGAAAGATATATTTCCTTGGTTGGCAACATACAAAATCTTTGATTAACAAATTATCATATAAGAAAGATTTTTCCTTGGTTGACACCATCTAACAAACTGATGAATGACTTAAAGGAAAAAAGTTTCATGGTTGTCATCGTCAGACAGTCTATTAAATAACTTCCATCAAAAGAAAGATTTGTTCCTTGTTATGCAACATATGACAATCTTTGAAGAATAACTTTTCTGAATATAAAGATTTTTTTAATGTAGACCTTTTTGTTAGTAATATTAAATTATCATTTGGAAGAAAGCTCTTTTCCTTAATTTGGTAATATTTAATAATTATGTTATAAATAACTTCTAAGGAAAGATTTGTTCCATTGTCAACAGCAACTAATATTACTTTAATAAATGACTTATAGTGTGTGTGGGGGGGGGATGTTCTTTGGTTAGGTGCATATAAAGGACTTTGAAGGAAGTTATTCAATAATTTTTGTACATTTTGTTGTTATGTGGAATTCATATTTACCATGAAAATCATTTTGCAGACAGACTGACAGTTTATTGTCTTTTTTAACCTTATAAAATTTTTAAGGGTAAAGTAATTTTAATGTTTGGGTTTTTTTTTAACATAGTAGGCTTACAGTTTTATCTAATTAATACAAGTTATAAGCCTAATCAAGTTCCTTGTAAATGCCCATAAAAGATGATCATAATCATATTCATATGAAAAGATTTATATCATTATTATATGTTTGTTTTTGTATTGCTGTCACAAATACATATATAGCCATTTTCTCCTGTACTTATACTCTATGTACTCCATTATACTCTCATACATGTCTTTACTCCACTATACTCTCATACATGTCTTTCATTATACTCTCATACATATCTTTACTCCATTATACTCTCATACATGTCTTTACTCCACTATACTCTCATACATATCTTTACTCCATTATACTCTCATACATGTCTTTCATTATACTCTCATACATATCTTTACTCCATTATACTCTTATACATGTCTTTACTCCATTATACTCTCATACATGTCTTTCATTATACTCTCATACATATCTTTACTCCATTATACTCTCATACATGTCTTTACTCCATTATACTCTCATACATGTCTTTCATTATACTCTCATACATATCTTTACTCCATTATACTCTCATACATGTCTTTACTCCATTATACTCTCATACATGTCTTTACCCCATTATACTGTCATATATGTCTTTACTCCATTTTAATCTCATACATGTCTTTACTCCATTATACTCTCATTACATGTCTTTACTCCACTATACTCTCGTACATGTCAAGCTATGTATCTCACTAAACTTTGATATATACACATACATAGGAATGTTTCCCCACTACTTCCCCATCTGTCCAGTTTTTCAGTGGGTCTCCAGTCTTAATATTAGCAAGATTGTGATTTTATGTACACATTATATTTGGTTGATTTTGCTTTGATTGTATTATTATTGGCATCATTCTGTCAGGTGGATTAACTATCAGGTTTGGTCTTATATTGGTGTAGACACAGGAACTACCAAAGAAAAAATGCATTTTGAGAGCACTAATGTACCAGTAAGTATTTTGGTATGTAGACACTCTTACTTCAAGAAATGCATTTTGAGAACACTATTGTTAAATGTATATTTTGGTATGTAGACACTCTTACTTCAAGAAATGCATTTTGAGAACACTATTGTTAAATGTATATTTTGGTATGTAGACACTCTTACTTCAAGAAATGCATTTTGAGAACACTATTGTTAAATGTATATTTTGGGATGTAGACACTCTTACTTCAAGAAATGCATTTTGAGAACACTATTGTTAAATGTATATTTTGGGATGTAGACACTCCAACTTTAAGAAATGCATCTGGTGAACACTAGGATTTTACCTGTATGTAATTTGGTGTTTAATACACCCACATTTTAAAAATTGTAATATACCAGTATTTGGTAACAGAACACTTCTGCTTTAACCAGATCATACTTAGTATACTGAAGAATTACTGTGTTTCATAACACATTTGGGGTTTGCATTATTAATTGAGTTTTTGAACATGCATGTTCTGTGAAACTGCTACATTCCTGTTCAGTGACTGCTCACAACTGTGTTTTGTCATCAGTACGAAAGCTGTTATAAATATATTAAATCAGTATCACAAAACCTTCGTTAGCAAGCTTGACCCTTGTGGGTACAGTACATAGATCAGTCTTAGAAATCAAAAATAAAAACAATACACATTGTGATTTTATTAGTATGTAGTGGCTTGAATGAAACACTTCATTTGGTCTATGTAATGAAGGAAATATACTGTTACTGGTGAGAACGGAGTGACTAGCTCCTTTGAATGTCTAGAAAGTTTGATATGACATTGCATGAATTCCTGTATGTGCATGTCTTGATGTTTTCTCTAATTTTAATGTTTGCAAAGTTGATAAGACAAAACTAGGCAACCTTCAACACAGTCCTCCGTTTTCCAGATGAACCAGAGGCTCGGATTTTAATTCAACTCTGTACATAAAATATCTACTACTACTGTTGCAAATGATTTTTTGCATTATGTAGATTAGTTTCTATAGTATCTGTATTGTTTATGTGTTTAATATAAAGCATATCCAACTAATGCAGGATGATAAATATGTACTTTGATCAACTGATTTCTTTCTTCATTCAGTATTAACTGTCAGCCCCGAAGAGGTGTGTATGTTTGAATGAAAAATCATTTCTTTCATAACATGCTGGTAATATAGAGTTGTTTTTTTTAAAAGTACTTCATTCATGATCTAACGACCATTGCTCGTAATCTTCAAGTTTTATAAAACATGAATATGTTGCCTATCGGGAATATGGTAAGATATACATGCCCACATCACATTAAAGAGAAAGACTAATTGTATCAACACGGTCACATTTCTTTCTGTAGTGTGTTTATTTGTTTTCTTTCATTAATATAATGGAATGAAAAAATGCGTACTTTATTTTGGCTGTTGTTAATCATATATGTCATTATATGGATGTTTTGTGTTAATTAATCATGTTTGCCATTATATTTATGTATATGATTATAAATTTTGGTACCCGTGTGCCTTGATCTGGAGCACTGGCTATGCACCCATCACGACTATTTGTCATTTCCTACCTACACTCCCGTATTCATCTGTATCTGTTACCACATGTTTCTATTGCCACCATATTGGTGTTGAAAGACTTTCAGAACAAAAGAGCTGTGTAACTTAGCCAACCTTTTTCAAGTCAGATACTTTTCAGGAATTTCATATTTGGTTCTTTATGTAAGCACTGATGTGGAAGGGATCTGGCATTCATACAGAGTTGTGTTAGTTCTTGATTTCAGTTTCAGTGTTACAGAGCCATTTTTCACACATTAAAACATATCAGTTATTGATTATTATTGTTCTCCTTAAGTAAAAATTTCAAATTCAAGATATCTTACTGGCCTCAAAAGCTCTGTATAAAAAAAAAATAATACCATTTTTAGCTGAAGATTTTTCCCAGTGGAGCATCACTTGTGTTGGGCCAAGCATTGACGTTAAAATATTTTAATACACACTTTTCATGGGGTTTTTGTTTCCCTTTTCCACAGTTTTTACCTTTGAATGTTGTATAAACTTTTGTTAGAATTTAATGTTGGTTTTGTTTTCTTTTTTGCTCTGATCTTACATTTAATTTGTATTTTTGAAATTTTATGTAGTGTGCTTAAAAAATATTAAGATCCTTGAGGTTTTTCCCAATGAGGATAATTTTGGTTTGCATGTATTTAAGATAAAATTTGAGATTGTAATCATTTTACTTGTTACTTTGATCATTAGGAAGATATTATTAAACCAAGAGTACATAGCTCTTGGTGATCTTCATTTAATCCTTATTTCCCCTTTTAAAAAAAAAAAAAGATTAATAAATATCTGTGTTGCTGTTGTTTGACCATTTTAGCACTGATGCACTGTTTGACTTATTTCAGAGGTGAAGCCAGTCTTTAACAGACTGCAATCATGGCTTTAAAATTAAAAATAAAATACTAACTTTTTTGTAAATTTAAAAATTAAATCTTTGTTAGGTAAATTTTTCTTGACTTTTTATTGAATTGGTAGTTTTCTATTGTTTTCAATCACACATCTTTGCCTCAGAATTACATATAAGCAGATACTTTCTTTCTGGACTGTGTATAGTTTAATATTCTCAAATGAAACATCTTACCAAGACAACTTACATTAAAATAGTTGTTTTCTTGAACATGAACCAGTAATGCATATGTTCACTATGCCATGTATACATATATTTTTGTTTTGTTTTAATGTACTATTTGAAATCATTCCAGTTTAGTGTGTCATATTTAGTAGTTGATTTGAAGGCAACTCAGCATTGCTTCCCCCTTAGGCATGTCTGTGTGCATGAAAAAGAATGAGAAAGAGGAACTGGGGAGAGTAATATTCTAAGAGTAGAAATGCTATTTTTCATCCAGTACAATGAAAGAAACACTTCATTTGAACTCTATATTTTGTAACAAGACTTATTTTACAGCCACTTGCATCATTTTGTTAAAACCTCTTCACTGTGATAAAAACTGTTACACAGCAAAATTTTCAAAGTGTTATTATTTATTACCATTGTGTGGATTGTTTTACCTTTAGTATATGTTATTATTTACTTTTGAGTGAGAGTTTGTTTTCCATAGCTATAAACAAAATGATTAAAATCATTTGCTTTCAGTTTTGACTTCCATGTTTTAACACAAAGAAGAAACAGAAAGATCTCACATTTCATCAGAAATTAAATTTCCTTATGTTTTTTTTTAACTGTTGTGATCCAGCATATACAAACTCTAAATCACTAAGGTGTTTGAAAAAAGTAATAATTTTTTTTAAAACTCTGGGAAATGTTCATGCTTAATAATAATAATATATTAATACAACTAACATTTAAACAATGATTAATATATTATAATTATTAAGCAGTTACTTGATACAAAGTAATTAAAGGACACAATTGGGCTACACCCCAAGATACAGATAAAGAAGCATTTCCAAAACATCTTGTTGCCCAGACACATTTCAGATGTTGTTTAACTTGAAAACTTCTTAAAACTGCAATGTAGACTTGAGGCTTTAACTACAATGTATGGCCTCTACTGGTAAGACTATACGTCCAAACTAAAAAGTAATGAACCATTGAGATAAATAAAATTTTTTGTTGCAGACATCCCAGCAGAGTCACATGACCTAGAATGTTTCCTTTGAGACTAAATGCTGTATTTTATAATAATAGTTTTATATTAAATTAAAGAACTACATTATACTGTGTTTTCAATCAAAGGATTAACAAAATAAAACTTGATTATTGTCTTCTGATTATCTTGTACAACTCCAAAAATATTAAGCCTTACGAGTATACACCTTACTCACTGGACATCTTAGTCCCTGGTCACCTTACTCCCTGAACACCTTAATCTCTGAACACCCTAGTCCCTGGTCACCTTAGTCTCTGAACGCCCTAGTCCCTGGTCACCTTAGTCCCTGATCACCTTACTCCCTGAACACTTTACTCTCTGATGGAAAAAATAAAATACGGTGGTATGTCCATTTTCAGACCTGTCTGACAAGAATGGTTTGTAAATATATAACAGCTGACATAATTTATTAATCGTAGAGTCCCTGTGATTATATTGACTTGACAGAGACACTCTAGAAATACAAAAACATTTCATTCATTGCAACATTTTGTCATTAATAAACATAATAATCTTGTATAATTTAATCTTTATCCAACACATTTAGAGAGCTAAATTTAAATCAAACCACATTCCAATTTTAGTTTTATCTCATTCATAAAAGTGTAAATTTTTTAAAGAGATACTACTATCAACATCTCTTTAGTTTTGCACAGAATAATTAACACTTTTATGTGTCACAACTGCATTTTTAAAAGACAACAAACAAGGACAACTAAATAACCAATAAATTACAAGACAGCAAATACGTGGTAATTTCATATGTTTTTGAAAGACATCCAAGCAAGAACAACTGTGTGTTTTAAAAGACAACAAACAAATGTTATTTCTGTATATTTTAATCATGGTTATGTACAGAAACTTAGCTCCCAAATAAAGGAAGCCAAATGTAGCATGAACATTTTGTAGGCAGCTTTGTAAATAATTATTTCATTTTTTTCAATTTGGCCCATCGTCATTTCCCACAACCAAGACAGAACAAAAACTGTCAAGGGACAGAAACAATAACACAAAAGAAAAGCTCACTGTGTCTTAACTGCTGTGTTACAAGACTACACATAAAGAATTTAGTGTATGTACACATTGACTAGATCTGTCTCTGGGTCTGGGCAGTTCCTGTGAGGGAAGCAGTCAACAGGGAAAATATATATATATATATCTATATGGGGAAGGGGTTAGTTGCATGACTGTTTTCCCTACAATTTTCAATATCTAAAGTTTGCATAGCAACAACAGGCTTGGAACTTCACAGTGAAGGATGGAGTGATAAAATGGGAGTACAGAATGTTGAAATTATATAAAAATCATATTCATGCATTTCATATCAGATCAATGTAGCGTCAATTCTAGCAACAATCCAATCCTTAGGCTGGAAAAGACAGCTGCTTCAGTTTAAGTAAAATAGGTTAAACATGAAGTCCCATACTATACAAAAAAGTGTGTGATAAAAAAATAAAACTCCTTGTCGAATGATGAGTTACAATTAATTTGTGCAATTCTCTTCTTTTCAAAGAAAAAAGCAAGCTTATATGTAGGACTTTTGAGCCCTTGTGATTCGAATGACTTGACAGAGACAGTCTAGAAATACACAAACATTTCATTCATTGCAACATGTTTTCAATAATAAACAAAATAATCTTGTATAATTTAAAATATACAATAAATGTAATGTCATAAAAAATATTGCATGAAACTTTTAATGTTTAAATGCTATTAAAGGTGAACAACAAGAATAAATTTTTCGATAAATTTAAATGAGATGATTTTTTTTAAAAATCAAGCAGACAACCCACATTGCGAAGTTCACATCAGAATTCGCACCGAGCATTTAAAACATAACATCTCAAAAAGGAAAACATCACAGGAAAAACTATTTTACTGTACAAATCCATGATAGACTATATCAAACAAAAACAATCTTCCTGAAATGTATTTCAAAAACAGGCCTACACTTTAACTCATTTGAAATAATATTTTTTGCTATTAAATGAGTTGTAAAATACTCCTAACTGGTTTTGCTGGCAAAAAGCCTTTAACTCTTAAGGCTGAAAAAAAAACAGATAAACATAATTACCAGGAAAACAAATCAATTCATTCAATTAAAATGGAGCAGACCAAATCCTGCAGCATGACTCAATAAACAGCTAGCAATGAGCAAATGATATGATTAAAAAAGTCATTCATATCAAAATATGGTTAAAGTATTTGTTCTTCACTAATGTGTTTTCAGTACAAATGGCAAAGGTGTGTGTGTGTGTACGACTGAAAGCAGAGTGTTGCTAATTGGAACGAAAAGAGAAAAATAAAAAACTGTCATGCACAACAAAGTAAAGAAATGTCTAAATGAGCATGTGAGTGTAAATGGATAATGAAATTTGGAGATTAATAACATTTGGTCCTCTCAAAACAAACAATTTTTTTTTAATCTACCCATATTGTTCCTTTATTCTGTGGAACAACAAAGGCACAAATAAGCAAAATCATCACTTTATTTCCTATTTGTCATCAAATGTCCAAGAAAGAATACTGCTAAAAGCTAAACTTCTCGAGTAGATACTAACACTAAAGAACATAAATCTCTCCCACACCTTTTGGGCCTGTCATGCTATGAGGCATAATATAAAGAGACCCATTATTTTAAAACCTTTATTCCAAGTGATATGCAGCAATCTTTGGCAAGCGAGATACAATATAGTCTCTCACTCCTACATCAGTTTAGCAGACAAGATAAAGGATGAAATTGATTAAACTATCCCAACCCACTAGAAATAAAAATAAATCAAAATGCCACTTCTTTCACTGAAGGTGAATATATCCCTGAAAGTGTTAAGCAGTGCCAACTAAAAGTAAAGTCTTTAAACTCCTAAGCATATCTACTAAAGATATTTTTATTGTAACGGTCTGGTCTGTACCGTTAAGATCATCACTAAAGCGGTAAAACATATTGGGTCCGAAATCGAGTCTAATCTTACTATTCAAAAACAAGGCTTTCTCCAGTCGATATGCTCAACTAAGAGATCTGTCTTTCAGGCAGTTTCCAACTCAGCAGAATAATTGCCCATGTGGCCAAAATGTGGAGAAACTGCAATGTCTGGATGCATCAGTGCCTGGTAGTCATCTGAAACTTCTGTGATATTGCCTTCTGCTCCAACAGCAACAGTGACCACAGCAATGCCTTGGGGTGCTACCTCCAGAGTGGACTTTGAGATGGTAGGCATGGCAGTGTCTGCCACTGGTTCCATCATTACCTCCGGAGGCTCTGCAACTTTTTCTGGCACTGCATCAGTTGGACATGATTGATCCCTCTGCCAGGGCACTAGGGGACGAAAGTCCTCATACCAGTCATCTGCTTCTTCACGTGCAATTGACATCAACACTCGTGACTTTACTGCAAAAGACATCAGCATTCATGACATTATTGCAAAAGATTTTGAAAGCCTGGACTTACTACAACATGATAAAAGTGCATGTGCACGCATACACACACATACACAATTTTGACACTGCATGTTAACTAAAAAAGGAAATTATATATAAATGTGAAAGTAATTAAATATAATAGGCAATGAAGTCATGTTTGTAAATATACTAAGATTAAACTGAAGAAAATAATTGTTTACAGCACAAAGACTAATAATAATAAATACCTAACACTGTAACAGATTACTTATTCCAATTAAAGTTTTAAATGCTTTACAATATTTATATACAAACTAGACAACAAAAATCCTCAAACAATATGTTCAAGACAGCTAAAGACAATATAACCAAATATGATGAATCTGACTTACATAATGAGAACATTTACAAAATACAACAGAATAACATGGATACAAATACTGTATTTTCAACATACAATAGAATAACATGGCTATAAATACCTGTATCTACAAAACACAACAGAATAATGTGGCTAAAAATACATATACTGTACTCTTGAAATACAACAGAATAAATGGCTACAAATACTATATTTATAAAACAAAGCAGATACAAACAAATGGGTACAAACAAATGTACAGTTTGAACAGTAACAGGGAAAAAAATATGTGACTTCAGAGCTTCAAACTAGCAGCACATTACAGGTAGATGGATCCTGATAATGAATATTATCACACTGTTTATATTTGGCTTTCAGAATGTTGAAAAATGTTTCTTTACTGATGATCTCATACTATTAGCAGAAGTGTACTCATTCTTGAGACGAGACATAATTCAAATCAGGACCAGATAGTGATGCTTAACAAAGAAAAGAGATCTTGTGTTGTATATGCTGTGTACAGGTTGCCAGTGACAACATGCAGTGACAAGTGTTGGTTGTTGTCACTGATGGTTGTGGTAGTGGTGGTTTTATTAGCAATTAATCTCAGTGAATTCTAAGAGATTTTGAATACTAATAGTAAATGAAGCAAATGCATTAGTAGATTTACCCAAGCTGAGGCAAGGGTAATAGAAACATAAGTATAATAGTAGATTTTACAAACAGGACCCAACAAACTCAAGCTAAGATAAAGGTAAAAGAAACATAATAAATTAAAATCTACAGACAGATTCAACAAACACAAGTTAAAGTAAGGATAACAATAACATAATTATATTAGTAAATTAAATTTTACAGGCAGACTCAACAAGCCCAAGCTAAGGTAAGGGTAAACAAAACAATTATATTACTTATTAGCAGATTTTAAAGACTTAGTCCCAGCTAAAGTAAGAGTAAAAAACCCAATTATATTAGTAAATTTTACAGGTTTAGTCCAAGATAAGTTAAAGGTAAAAGAAACATAATAATATAAATTTTATAGATTTTGTCAAAGATAAAGTAGGTAAAAGAAACATAATAATATTAGTAAATCTTACAGATTTACTCCAAACTATTAATTGTAAGGGTAATATTAGCAGATTATATTAGCAGATTTTATAGACTTAGACTAGGTTAGGGGTAAAAACATAATTGTATTAGTCAATTTTACAGACAGCCTAAGGTGAAAACAAATGAAAGTTTTATGTTTAAGAAAAGTTTCCACCTCAACAGGTTTACTAAGATTAACTCAAAAGGAAGCCTGCCGGTTTTAGCTCATATATTCACAAAAATTCTGACAGCCGCTTCTGTAGTTTTTCACACATATACAAGCATCATCATAATACACTGCTATAAGTTTCAGAATAAAAATAAGATTTACATCCCACTCTGCAGTAAGCATTTTATTTTCTCATTTTTAAACCGCATTCACATGACCCATGAGAGTAAAAACTGAACCTCATTTGAATACCAAGCAACATTAGCATTAATAATAGAATGACAAATTTCGGCATACAATGAAAAAGAATAATAAAATGATGAAAAGAATTTTTTAAAATAAACTGACATATTTATAGAGTCAAGATTATAGATACAAGCACATACCTTACAAAAACACACACACATGCATATAATACACATACATCAAGCCAAAGGCTTCAGCAATTTGTGTGATCACAATAATGTGATAATATAATTTTAACAGGGTATTGTTGAATCTTGACAATGTGACAGATTTGACTGAAATTAAAACACCACTCACACTAATAAAATAAAAAAAATAAATCAAATATTGCATACTCTATAACACGTCATTAAACAAAACATTCAACAAAAATAATTTTTTTTAAAAAAAATTAAAACCAATGCAATCAAAAGAATATCTGACAGAAAGATAAGCAAAAACATACTGAACACAGGAACATTTGTGAACGTATGTCAAATGTGTAACAGGTCATTAGCATGCATCAAACAACTCTAATCATGACATGAAGATCAGTGTATTTATATCCACCCAGAAATATTACATCTCAAATTTTATTATGTTCATCATCCAAAGCATGTGATCGGAGCTTAAAATCCAAGTCCTCTCTTGCTCTTAATATAAATCATAATTAAAAATAATAATTCTAAGCAGAAACCATTATTGCATCATCTGATATTTTTCCCAAACAAACTCATACCATCAATTATGACAACTGTCTAGACGTCAAAATCCTTACCCCTTAAAATATTTCTAAAATCTACCACTTGTTGATAATTAAAAAAAAAATTAAATAATAAAATTAAAAATATATCCACCCTTAGTATTTTACCATAAGTTTTCAATTAATACATATTCCTTTCCTTCATCATATGAGCAACTTACAGTTGGGTGTAGTGTAGGCATCAGATGTATCTTGTACCCTTACAGCCCCAGGACCCATGTTAGGCTGAGGCCGCAGTGGAGCAGGCTGTTGGAAGGCAAGCTGCGGTGCACTAGCTCCCCTGTACCCAACGTTGAGGGAGGTTGGACCATAACCACCAAGGAACACCGCAAAGCACAAGACAAGGACCTGCAGCGAGTCAACACCTCCAAACTATAGATGTACTTCCCTTTCCGTGTTCAAAAATATTTTCCTCTATTCAAATTATATCCCTTTTCATCACTAATACATGTCCAATGACTTATTTACACTCTGTCTCATGTCCTATACCTTATCCATTATAAGATTTTCATCTTATTTTTAACTCTTTCCCTGCCCACTAGAAATATTTACTAGTCTTTTCATCTCTTTTAACTCTTTCCCTGCCCACTAGAAATATTTACAAGTCTTTTCATCTCTTTTAACTCTTTCCCTGCCCACTAGAAATATTTACAAGTCTTTCCATCTTGCATTATTATCTGTTAGATAAATTTAAATTACTTTCACCTTTCATCTTCTTGTGCCCAGTAGCTAACCCAAGGCAAATATAGCAGTCAATCAAGACAGGTTGTTGTTTTACTTAAATTCCTACCTTTAAAAACTGACATATCTGCTTACTAAATCAACACATATTTGAAGATTACATTACTATTTTTAAATCTAATTTTTTTTTATTTTAGAAAACATTACACTTTGTGCTTTTCCCAAACAATTTCCAGTTTGCTTTTATATATTTATCTAGATAACATACCAAAGGAAAAATGAAATTAGTTGTTTTATTAAAAGTTATTAAATATGCTTTTTTGAGCATATCAAATCAAAACTAAGATACTGGTATGTTAGTAGTGGGGTAGTCTGTAACAAATAAAGCCAAAATCTGAAGATAAACAAGTAAATTATTTTCATTTAAACTTTATTATTTGCTGTATCATTTATTATAATTATAGTTCTGAAATTCTGTTACATGTATTTTAACTCAAGTGATGCTTCAGTTCTAAATGTGATTGTGATTTTTTAATTATATACAAATTTTATAAAAAATGTCACAACTGATTTCAAAAATATTTTGAAAGATGATATCTTTAGCACTTATTATTGCTGAAATCTCTGTCAGCTAATAACTTTAGTGACAGCAACAAATTTGCTATCTGCCAGTTTAACTATTTATCTGCAATTTCTGTTAACCCTCAAAGTCCTGTTAGAAACACATTGCAGATATAAATTTATTTATAAATATATATATTTTTTTTTTAAAAATAAAACTATATCTGACAAAGCAAGTATGATCCAGCATAGGACAGTTTATATATTCATGTTGCTAATTACTTCACTATTTTTTAAGTTATCTCTATTCCTGTCAAAAGTAGTAATTACACTGCAATATTACCTTCAGCCATTTACCTAGTCTAATTATTCAACTTCAAAATTTAACTATTACTGTCATAATTACTATCACTTTAGCTTTATATATTTCTTACCATATTAACTTTAGATTTAGCATAACATCTTTATTAATCAGTCAAACTTTAGCTTTAACAAACATCTTTATTAATCAGTCAAACTTTATCTTTAGATCTTTATTAATCAGTCAAACTTTAGCTTTAGCATAACATCTTTATTAATCAGTCAAATTTTAGCTTTAGCATAACATCTTTATTAATCAGTCAAACATTAGCTTTAGCACAACGTCTTTATTAGTCAGTCAAACTTTAGCTACAAGTACACTAGATTCTTTTGAACTGCTTAAAGTGAAATCATTAAAAAAAAATTAAGGGCTTGTGTAACTCTTTCCTTTTCTATGCAAAACAGTATAAGCACCACACTTTGGACTTTTTTATTTTAATGTTTTCATAAATAATCTCCTGGTCATCTTTTCACTTTCAAAGCTGTATATATTTCTTGGTTTGTTTTCTTTCATATTTTTGTTTTAATTAAAACCACCTCAAATATGTACATGTATATTCTATAAATAATCACTAAGAAAGATTAAATGTTGGACACTGCTTTTATTTTCAAGTTGAATTGCTGCTTAAGAAGGCATTATGCAGGTTTAATTTTCTTACAGTTATAATTCACTCATATAAATGACCACAAAAACTTTATCATAAAAATTAATTTGGGCTAAATACATCTACTTAATCTAAGAACTAAAATAATCTCAGCCAAACAATCCTTAATCCAAGATCCAAAATGATTTTAGCTCAAAACATCTTTTGAATTCACGATCTAAAATTATTTGTGCTCAATTAATCCATGGTCTAAAATAATTTGAGCTGAATATGTCTACTCAATTAATCCAAGATCTAAAATTATTTGTGCTCAATTAATCATGGTCTAAAATAATTTGAGCTGAATATGTCTACTCAAGTAATCCAAGATCTAAAATGATTTATGCTGAATATGTCTACTTAACCCAAAGAATAAAATTATTTAAGCTGAATGTGTCTACTTAATTCAAGGTTAAAATGATTTAAACTGAATATGCCTACTTAATCTAAGGTCTAAAATAATTTGAGGTGAATATGTCTACTTATTCCAAGGTTAAAATGACTTAAACTGAATATGTCTATTTAATCCAAGGACTAACTTTATAAGCTAAATATGTCTACTTAATCCATGGTCTAATATGACTTGGCTCTTAACAACTATTGAATCCAAAGAACTAAAATTATTTGTACTTTAATACACCTATTTACTTCATCCAAGATCTAAAATGCTTTGAGATAAACATGTCTACTCATTCCAAGGATTAAAATGATTTGAGCACAATACTTCTCTAAAAGTTAAGGTCTAATATGATTTGGGCTGAATACATCGTAGAATTGTTCAGTCCAGATAATTTTAAACCTTGGATTAATCTATATACTAACACGACATGGACTGAACAATTCTACTTAATCCATATACTAACAATGATTTAGGCTCAACACACCTACTATATTCAAGGATTAAAATGGTTTGGGCTTAACATTTCTAATTAATCTAAGGATTAAAATGATTTGGGCTTAAACTTCTAGTTAATCTAAGGATTAAAATTATCTTGGCTTAAACTTCTAGTTAATATATGGACTAAAATGATTTGGCTTAAACTTCTAGTTAATGTATGGACTAAAATATCTATACTTAAACCATGGACTATATACTTTTACTATATTTAGGGACCAATTTTAGTGGAACATAACACTAACTCAAACCTAACTTTTGATCTTCTTTAACAAAACCTTTCAATTAAAGAAGTCCTTTATTGTCATATTAATCTACCAAGTGTTGTTTCCATGACGAATTATGACTACTGCACAAAGAAGATTCAGATCTGTGATTGAAATGTTAATGCAGAATTGTCCTTTTAATGTTATTTTTTTTTAAATATATATTAACTTTATACATACACACAAATACATGCACATGCACACACTTGTAGTTTTTATATTCAAGATAATTTATGTCCCACATAATAATTTGAATTTATTCTTGCAATTCCCATAAACCTATCTTTTCAAAACTCAAGATGATTTCTTTTCAAATATAAAATTGGTAGCATTTAATGACAGTTGGTTGAATGGCTACTAGTTTATCATCAGTGTTAGGTCTTTGAAGTTATATGATCCACTTTTTTTTTTAAATGGCAACAAATCAGTTTATTCAACTTCTTTTATTTGGAATTATTTACAATCACTTTTCCAAGAAGAATAATCATCAATATATACATCACAGAGAATTACCATCATTAATGGAAACCAATCTCTAGACAATAATCAATCTACTATACATCCAGATACTAAACCAACTTCAAGACATTTATCAATATACTTACTGATATTAAACCAACCTTTAGACATTTATCAACAACCTTACTTACTGATATTAAACCAATTGTTAGACATTTATCAACAACCTACTTTACTTACTGATATTAAACCAATTGTTAGACATTTATCAACAACCTACTTACTGATATTAAACCAATTGTTAGACATTTATCAATAGCCTACTTTACTTACTGATATTAAACCAATCTTTAGACATTTATCAACAACCTACTTTACTTTCTGATATTAAACCAACCTTTAGACATTTATCAACAACCTACTTTACTTACAGATAATTAAATAACCTCAACAACATACTTTGCTTTACAGATACAAAACCAATCTCTTGTCAACAATTACTTTATTTCCAGATATCAATCTCTAAAGACTTAGAGATGTTACACCTTCTTCTATACTTTAATCAATTTACAAAGCTTATAGATGTATACTAACTTCTAGATATCTATCAGCCGACTGTACTTATAAATACTGCACTAGCCTATGGACATTTATCAATGTGTTTACAGATACTAAATAAGCTTCAAAATATTTATCAACCTATTCTATTTAAATTTAAATGCAATGCTGATATGTATATTTTAAAATTATTGTTTTAAGTGTCTCAAGTTGGGAATCAGTTCTCTGTAATTCAGATGTTAAACAGCCTCTAGATATCAACTAACTGTAAGTTAGATATTAAGTCAGCCTCAAGACATTTATCAACTTACAGATATATCAGAATGTAAATATTTATTTATTAATATACGGATTTGATACTGATCAATATAGAGTACAAAGAGACAAATCAGCCGCTAGATATTTATCAACTTATTGTACTTAAATTAGCCTCTAGATATTTATCAACTTATTGTACTTAAATTAGCCTCTAGATATTTATCAACTTATTGTACTTAAATTAACCTCTAGATATTTATCAACTTATTGTACTTAAATTAGCCTCTAGATATTAAACACCTTACAACACCTCCAGTTACTATTATACAGGTAGAATCATATTTTCAAAAACAAATGATTTATCAATAACGATAATTCAGCGCAAAATTGTTTTTAATTAAGTAACGAAACTTTAATCAAAAAAAGTATTCTGAAGTGGCCTAACTTTCAGCAACATATTATTTTTAACTAATATACTTTAATCAGTACATATAATCATACTTTTGGCCATTAATTTTTCTTAAGCAAACCATGCCATTATCTAAATTTTTTTTAAAGACACCATTAGCTCATAAATTTTAAGCAACCATAATTTTAACTATCACTTAATGTTTGCTTAGCTATTAATCTTTGATAAAAACCATACCGAAACTACCTATCTTCATTGCAATAATTTTAGCTATTGATGTTTGCTACACAAGCAGTCATACTTTTAGCTATGAATATTTGTTAAGTAATCATATTTTAAGCTACCAATCTTTGTAAGGTAGCCATACTTTAAGCAAGATTTGAACCATACAAGCTGCAGCTCCTGTAGTGTGCACAATGACCATTCACCACCACCATGACTTGCCACAAACCCAATCCAATAGCTCCCAGTGCACTGTCATCACACAGGTATCAATACAATCTTTAAAATAACAAGCCTTCAGTGCTCCCACAATGCAATGAAACTGAATGAAGAGTGTCTGCAAGATCACTAACCTATCAGACCAATAAATATATAAGAGTGAAAAACAGCGGTTTGAAGAAGTGTGACTATTAATCCATCACTCAGGTACTATTCAGTTATGAGAAAATCAGTTTCAGGACATTTAAATGCATAGGACTGCAAACATTTTAAATACTAAAAGTATCCAAAGTTTTACAGTTTGACAAAATAATCCTAAGAACTGCATTATAAAACCTCACTGTCAAATCAAACAGTTACTGACATATTTACTTGTTCACCCATCCAAGCATCTTGCTACTGTTCACCAGACCGAACCTACTACTGGTGAGTGCTATTTGTTTGCCAGGCTGCACAACATGTGACTGGTGACAGTACTGTTCAGGCTACACATCCTGCTACTGGTGAGAGTGCACTGGGAGCATCCCAAATACATGAAAAAAATGAGAAATAAGCACATTTATACAGCAACTATAAGTAAATATTCCAATTAGGATAAGAATGCAAGCCTTTTATCAATACTTAAGAAAAAACAAGCTTTTGCATGTATCTAACCAGGGCTTGTGTAAACTAACATAAGGCATTTCACATTTAGTACTTAATGCTCAGTCTGAATCCTGTCTTAAGCAAAAGTCTACCATTCAAGGCCATAGTTAACTTCAGTTACTCAAAGATGAGAAAGTAAAAAAAAAAAAAATACAAAATTCAATTACATTGCATAAAATTTGAGTTTATGTTCCCACAAAAACCCAATTCTGAAATAAGCTATCCCAGTCCAATAAATTACATTGCATAAAGCTTATGTTCCCACAAAGACCCAATTCTGAAATAAGCAAGCCCAGACCAATAAATTACATTGCATAAAGTTTGAGTTTATGCTCCCACAAAGACCCAATTCTGAAATAAGCTATTCCAGACCAATAAATTACATTGCATAAAGTTTGAGTTTATGCTCCCACAAAGACCCAATTCTGAAATAAGCAAGCCCAGACCAATAAATTACATGCTCTAAAAAAAGTGTTTAAAAGCTAGAAAGAAATATTTTAAGATAAAGAATTTTAAGAATGATTTCTAAGACAGATTAATATGTGGCTGCAAGAATTCTGCACAACAGATGCTATAAGATATGCACAAGCTCTGTATACTTACCATAAGTACTGTGCCAGTCTGTGTGGCAGAGGCAGCAGAGGGCTTGGGCATGCGACCAACCAAAGCCTGTAGCTTTTGAAGCTGACCAAGCAGTGAACGATTGTTGTTCTCCAGGGATTCCACTTTCTTCTTTAAATCAGAATTCTCGTGATTGTAAGCCTCTACCCTGGAACAGACAAAGATCAGGTTTGCTTCAGCACTTTTATTCTGCAAGACCTGGTGCATGTCTGTGCAACAAAGTATTCTAGGAATTTAGTTTAGAATTTCATAGTGTGGATTTCAATAAACAAATATGTCAAAATAAACAAAATTATTCCTGTTTTACCTTGCTACTATGTTCAAGCAAATAGTCAACAAGGATCTCTTTGTCTGTAAAACTGTTGTACAAAGACAGATTTTTTTTTTTAATTTTAAATCGCTCTACATGATACATGGAGTGGTAATGAAGGGTTTCTCTACAATAAATGTCTTACAGCATTTTATTTTGTCTGTTATGACAATCACTCTCACTATCTCTACAATAAATGTCTTACAGCATTTTATTTTGTCTGTTATGACAATCACTCTCACTATCTCTACAATAAATGTCTTACAGCATTTTATTTTGTCTGTTATGACAATCACTCTCACTATCTCTACAATAAATGTCTTACAGCATTTTATTTTGTCTGTTATGACAATCACTCTCACTATCTCTACAATAAATGTCTTACAGCATTTTATTTTGTCTGTTATGACAATCACTCTCACTATCTCTACAATAAATGTCTTACAGCATTTTATTTTGTCTGTTATGACAATCACTCTCACTGAGATCTTTACAATAAATATCTAACAGCATTTTCTTATTACTGAGGTCAACAAGCTAGTACAGAAATCATTACTATTTAACATAACTCTTAGTGTGACTGTCCAACCTCAAGTAAAGTTATTATTACAACTGACTGCCTACAGATATGCTAAATTGACCTTAGCACTTTTATTATTACAAATGACTGCCTACAGATTCATTAAATTGACCTTAGCACTTTTATTATTACAAATGACTGCCTACAGATTCATTAAATTGACCTTAGCACTTTTATTATTACAAATGACTGGCTACAGAGATGCTAAATTGACCTTAGCACTTTTATTATTACAAATGACTGCCTACAGATTCACTAAATTGATCTTAGCACTTTTATTATTACAAGTGACTGCCTACAGATTCACTAAATTGACCTTAGCACCTTTATTCTATAACAGCAGGCCTGCCTCTAAGGGTGCTCTGTTACATCTGTACATATTAAACTTGTACATTACATGTTTATTTTAGTATTATAATTTACTATTCTCTTGATGTTTTTCAGTGTATGTTTTATAAATGTAAGCTATTGTATATTTTGTGAATGTAAGCCATTGTATGTTTTATGAATGTAAGCTATTGTATGTTTTATTAATGTAAGCTACTGTATGTTTTATGAATGTAAGCTACTGTATGTTTTATTAATGCAAGTTATTGTATGCTTTATGAATGTAAGCTATTATATATTTTGTGAATGTAAGCCATTGTATGTTTTGTGAATGTAAGCCATTGTATGTTTTATTAATGTAAGCTATTGTATGTTTTATATGTAAGCTACTGTTTTATTAATATAAACTACTGTATATTTAATTAATGTAAACTTCTGTATATTTTATTAATGTAAGTTATTGTATGTTTTATTAATGTAAGCTATTGTATATTTTGTATCATGTTACTGTATGTTTATTTAGTATAGTAAAGCACTTAGATCTTTTTTTTTAAATATTAGAAATTAAGCCCTCTTATGAGTCATCAATACTATTAGAAATTTTATTATTATTATTTAAAAGAAACTAGAAGAATTATAAAGGTAATTTCCACAAAAGAACATAATTGATATACCTTTTCTCCAAAGCTTCTAAATACTCTTTCTTTTTTCTTCGACTTTCTTGAGCAGATATCTGCAAATACAAAATAAAAGGTATAACAAACAAAACATTCAATCCTTAGCAGTCTGAATTATAAACAAAAGAAAATGATTTCAGTAAAATGAAAGACATCAGTGGTCAACATTAAGAGCTCAAAGTAATTAATACTTAAATCAGTCTACACTAAAAATCTAAATACAACAATAAAGACCTTATTATACAGTGGAGAGGAAAAGATAAAAAGAAAAAAAAAGGAAAACAATTTTTTTTTAGATAAAAGATAATGGGACACAAAGGGATGAATTCAAGGTGGCAACAAAAATTCTTTTTCAATGATAAATTAGAAAATAGGACACCAATTTTCAATTTTTTCAAATAAAAAACTGCAAAATATTCTTGAAGAAAATTATAAAAAATGCACACCAAATATTTTCTATGTGTAAACTGTTTACAAAAGAGGAAACAACGTTACAGGTCACAATGAACTAAGTACACTAGCACCATTTCACATTATCCCAAAGTGTCCTAATTATACATTTTAAAAATTACAAGTAACAGCCTACATTTGATGTGACTGTGGAACAAATATCTTCATCATGTGTGCCTTTGCCAGATTGCTAATTATTTCTCCCATCCTTATGTCTGAAAACTAATCTCTATTCCTTTATCCCTATATCCAGCAGCATCTTTCTCTCTTGTCTTCATATTTGAAGCATAATTCTTTTCTCCCACCCTTATGTCTAAAGTATTCATCCCAACTTTGTCTGAACCATAATCCTTTTCTCCCAACTTTATGCCTGAAGCATAATCCTTTTCTCCCAACTTTAAGTCTGAAGCATAATTCTTTTCTCCCTAATTATGAACTGTAATATAATCCTTTTATTCCCAACTTTATGTCTAAGTGTAATCTTTTTCTTCCAACTTTATATCTCCAGCATAATCCTTTCAAAAATTATCAGAGTGGTTAACTAACAAATGAAGAACTAAGTTAATAATTAAAAATATCTCCATTAAAATAAATGGTTACCTTATTTTTAATTTTCCTGCGAACTTTTTTCAGATTCTTTTCCTCCTGTTTGGAAAGGGGTAATTTGCTGGGAATAGGATATCCTTCCGAAATCAGAGTGCGTTTTTCTTCTTCTGTCAAGATTAGGACTCCTGACTGAGACATCTGCAACAAAGAGAACATTTATATTATGCAATTTTTTTAATTCCATTTTCTTTGACTCATTTACAAATATAAATAAAAGTTTATAAATATATTTTAATTACAGGATTATTTTGGCACATTCAAGTAAATATGACAGTGAAAGCATAGCTTACATTTGAATACCAGAGAGTATTCTCACTTATTAATTTCAATTTCAAATACTTTTTATGGAAACTGATTGCAATCCAAAATGTAAGAAATGTACACATTATATTTGTTATAAAATAAACAATTTCCAAATAAGAAAAAATGCACCAGATCTTGTTGTAAAAGCCATTTTGAAATTAGTTATTTAAAACTGAATTAATCACAAAATATTTTTATACAGTACCATATCACTATCAATTTAAAAATAATTCTCAGAAATATGTCATTTGCCATTAACTTTTTTAAATGTCAAGATGTCTTTTTTATCTGAAAATCAAAGCAAGAAAGATAATCGTAACAGCAATTAATCTTTTAAAAAGTAAAAGATGTGTTGGATAGTTTCATATATTTTAACTTACCATCTTTAATATAATTTTGTTGGTGATAATTATTTTGTTATTTCTAATATTCTTGAAAAAATATTAAATAAATATATTTTTTAATTGAAGCCAAATGGACAAACTAAAGATACTACACAAACTGCAAACAACTTTCACACGCACGCATACGCATACACATGTTCATGCACACCAAATCTTGATTATTTATCATCCAGTATGATCAGGAGTGTCCATATCAGATAGTCTAATCAGTATGGCCAGGAGTGCCAAGAGAGAGTCCAATCAGACCAATATGGCCAGGAGTGCCAATGTTAGAGCTCAATTGGACCAATATAGCCAGGTGTGCCAATGCTAGAAAGTCCAATCAGACCAATATAGCCAGGTGTGCCAATGCTAGAAAGTCTAATCAAATCAGAATGGCCAGGAGTGCCAATTTTCGAGAGTTTAATCAGACCAGTAAGGCCAGGAGTGCTGATGCTAGAGAGAACTTAAACCAGTAAGGCCAGGAGTGCTAATGCTAGAGAGAGCTCAGACCAGTATGGCCAGGAGTGCCAATGTTAGAGAGTTCAATCAGACCAGTATGGCCAGGGGTGCCAATGTTAGAGAGTTCAATCAGATCAGTAGGGCCAGGAGTGCCAATGTTAGAGAGTTCAATCAGACCAGTATGGCCAGGAGAGCAAATGTTACAGAGTCCAATGAGAACCAATATGACCAGGAACGTAAATTCTGGAGAGAGAATCCAATCAGACCAGTAAGACCAGAAGTAGAAATAAATGACTAGTTTTGACCTGGTGTGAAATGCTTAAAGCAGAGTTTCTCAACCAGGGTTTTGCAAGAAGTCGCTATGAGTTCCCCAAGGCACCATGATTGAAAAATATAAGCATCGATTTATATATATGTGTGTGTATAGTAATTTTTATGCAAGGGTTCTCTGAACCTGAGACCTGAAAATTATTTCAAGGGTTCCTCAGGGTAGAAAGGTTGAAAAAGGCTGCCTTATATTATTCAATGAGACCAGAAAAACTCTCGAACAAGACTTGAAACCATTGTACAAGACTGCTACTTAATTCTAGAGTCTAAAAACAAGAGATGGCTACATAATTCTAGAGTCTACAAACACAAGAGACGGCTACTTAATTCTAGAGTCTAAAAACACAAGAGATGGCTACATAATTCTAGATTCTACAAACACAAAAGTCTGTTATATAATTCTTTATTCTACTAACACAAGAAACTGCTACATAACTCAAGATTCTACAAACAAAGAGACTGCTAAATAATTCTAGATTCTACAAAAACAAGAAAAAATATACAACACAAAATAAACAGAAACAAAATTTAAAAAAGAATAAATTAAAAATGTCCACACAACCACCTCTCCACGCCAAACCATGAGTGCCCTCGGAGTATCATGCTGGTTACCAAGTCCCCTTTCCAGGCAAACAAAGCCTGCACTACAAACTTGCCAAATGTTTACACAGCCAAAATTTTAATGCCATTAGAATTAAAAATTAATTCTTTTCTAACTTTCCTCTTTTAGTTTAAAATAATAACAATAAATAATAATATGTAAAGAAAATACATTTAAATGCAAACATAAAAACCAGTCCTTTTAAGCAAATAACTTTACATAACAACCAAGCCCACTTCTGGTGAAAACACAGAGTTGCAAATCTTCATATAATTATTATGAAATTTCACCGTAAAATTAAATTATGCAAAAAAAAAAGGGCCTAAAACAAACTTTAAAGAAAATAAAATGAATATTATATTATTTCTGGTCTAATTTCAGCCCCCTTGACTTCATCAAGAAAATTCAACTTTAATCAATAGAAGTAATTTTATGCAAAATAAGCTGTGTAAGGTTGGCAAGTTGGCAGTGTCCAAAGGGATCCCGCTGATGTGACTTACAGGACTGAGAAAGAGGGACTGAGACAGGGCCTGTACCCCGGAGAAGTCACATTCGAAGTTACACTCTGTGCCAAGAGGTGAGCTGTTGGCGTGGTGCAAGGGGTGGTGGTAAAGACGCACCGGTGATTGACGCTGTGGACTGTTAGGGGCTGAGCGCTGTGGAGACTGACTGCCATCACTGTCACTGCCATTGCTGCTGGGTGGTGTTGGGGGTAAGATTATCGAGTCCATGCTGACTGTTTGGCAAAATACAAGTATAATAAAATGGTTAAGGACATTTCTGATTAATCTTTTAAATGGGATTTGCTAAGACAAGCATCTCTTTTATAAACTATTAATTTACTTGAAAAACCTGTTTAGATTTTTGTCATCTTCACAGACAAGATTGAGATTTAGTGAGAGAGAAAAAAATACCCACTTAAATTACATGGGAAGTTAATGGTAATTATATTCAAAATATTAGATATCAATATGTTTCTTTCCTTTAACAAATATACTCATTTGTAGTGGGTATCATTAGACATCAGAAATGCAAAAATCTTTAAAAAATGGAATTATAAACAATTTTTATATAAAAACTGAGCAGAGAGGAATGCTCACACCCACCTGTCTGTTCTTGTAATGTGTCCATACTTTCCACTGGTTCTTGTTTGATGTGTACCATTGTGGGAAAGACAGAGTGTGAGACATGTGTGAAGGACGGAGTAGTTGTTGGGGCAGTAGTAGCCAAGAGAATAGTGGTTGGACGAGATGCTGTGGTCACTGTGGGGGTAGTGGTGACAGTGGTAAGTAATGGATCTATATCTGGTAGTTCTGACTTGACCACTTGTGCAGCCAAGGCTGCAGCATGGATCAGCTGAGACTTGTGAGATATGTCCATGGGATTTGGGTTCTGGATGAACAGATCTGTATCTGTATCTAGAGAGAAAATGAAAAAGAAATCAACTTATGACCAACCAAGTACTATACTATTATTGTTTTGACACTTTACTCAACTTGTCTTTGGGCCTTCTCCAATAAAAGTGGGAGAAATAGCTGTTAATTATATATATATAAACATTAAAATTGTGTCTACACAATAAAATTGAAAGGAATTTAAATTAGTTCTCACATCTTTTTATTATTTAAGCACATATTCACTCAAAAACAATTACTACTTTAGTAAATTAGTAAAACTGTATTTTAATTTTATTTATTTTTATTTTTTATCTTTTATCTTTTATTTCTTTTGGACAGTGCCAATCTTCTGAAAACTTTGATTTTCATTGTTAAATATTATTTAAAACAAAATTTCTAAGAAAAATTACTCAACATTTATATACTAGTCAGTCTTCTACACAATATTCATCTCCCTATCTCTCTTCTTCCCCACCCCAACCCCCCAACCATATCTCTGGTATAATTCTTATCATATTATCATTGTTGCTGGCAGCTATGGGAATGTGTCAGGTGCGGCTTAATCTCATGATAGCTTTCTTGAGAACAAGTTCTGATGACCTAGCCAACACAAAGTACCACAAAACAGCTGTGGAAATGTAGACAAAGAGTGGGAGGCATCCTGGACCATGTGACTGCAATTTAAGCATTATAATATGTGAAAGAGCAATACCAGACATTTTTATCGCATTTATTCAGAAGTAGAATGGAGTACTTACTAATATTTATCAAATCTCTAGAAATATAATATACAGGGAATATGTTCAAACTTATTATTCAAAAATCATAAGCAGACAGCCATTTATTTTTACTTCATAGGAAATAAGAGTCGTAACAAAACAGAATAATGCTTAGGTTTTAATTAAGTGACCACTGCTCATTATTTTCTTATATGACTGGTTGGTTTTCAATGTTGTCATTAGCCACTGTTTTGCTTTGTCTCTTTTACTAACGTCTGTTAGTAATACACATAGGTCAGAGAACTGATTCCCAACTTGAGACACTTAAAACAATAATTTTAAAATATACATATCAGCATTGCATTTAAATTAATTTAAATAAATTAATTTGTTTCAAATCACTTTTATTTGCTTAGATGTCTTCCTTACCTTTCTAACATTTAAAGAAGGGAAACTTACTAGTACAGAATACTAGGGTGGAGGAAGAAAAAAAGTAAGTTTGTCTACTGCAATTTAGTTAAGTTTCACTTCAGATCAAATTGGTATGAATTTGATCTTGTTATTTGAAGTATTATATGAAGTATTATATTACTACAACAACACCATAAATTATAGAAGTGGTAATTAAAATACATGAATTAAAAATTATGTTCATATTAAAAAATTTCAATAAAAAAATTAAGCCAAATAAAACTTAATTTAAACTATGTTTTGCATATTTTTCTTTTACTTCATATTATTTATAAATCAGATATATGTGATGATGTCTGGGAAAACCTGGCTGAAAAAAACTCAAAAGTGTTTTTTTATAATTTATTAAAGCTCAGAATCTCATGTTTATTTTCAAAAACAAATTTTTAATTTATGTCAGATAGTTTTTTCACTATACATTTTTTTTAAGTACATACCTCCCTGGACTATAAAAGGGGAGTAAACAACTACAAACTACAAATGGCTGTAGTGCTAAAGTGAAAAAAATTCAAAAGTGGATTTTATAATTTATTAAAGTTCAGAATATCATGTTTATGGTTTTTTTTAATTTTAATTTGTGCTGGATAGTTTTTTCACTATACATTTTTTTAAGTACATACCTTCCTGGACTATCAAAGGGGAGTAAATGACTACAAATGGCTGTAGCGCAAAATCAATTTTAGCGACTGTAGCCGGGTTTTCCCTGACAGCATCACATATAGTAAAATAATTATAAGTTAATCAGAGCAACATAAGTCTCTATTAATTATTGTATCAAAACATTATTAACAATATATATTACAATACAAAGTATAAAATAAAACATTTTGAAATATATTAGAAATATATATCAAAATTAATCAAATTAGTCACATTACCAATAATGTTGATGGCAAAGAGTTAAATTTATTTATTTTAATTTTAAAACAACATATACTAAGGCTTGCAAGGGTAGGTGAGTTGTAAAGGTAAGATGAAAATCCAAAGGGGACAACATGTTAAAAAGGTTACGGACCAGAAATTAGGCAGGTATTATATTAACAAACAACACACAGAGTACTATCTACTAAAATCACCATTCCATCATGTTAAAAAGACTGGGAACCACTGAGTTAGACTAGTGTTTACAAGTGACACAGTATAAATTATCTAAGTATTAATACCACCACTAATGTATATATATATATATATGTAAATTATGATACAAACAATTCTTCAAACTTGTACAGGCTACAGTAAATGGTATCTTACAGACTACAATGTAAATGATCTAATACACAATATAAATGTAGTATTTAGAGTAAATGGTCTAATATGTACTACAATATAAATGTACTATTTACAGTAAATGTATTATAGTCTAATACAGACTATAAAGTAAATGTATTAAAAGTCTCAACTAAACTGTTGATGTATTATTATTATTTACATACAGCAAAAGGACTCATATGAATAAATGTCTGCAGTGTATAACATATTGTACAAATAAGTTATTGTACCTTATTTATAAGGTCAGCCTTTACTTAAATATTTTCAAAATAATGTCTGTAAATGGTACTCCTACATTTTATTCTTTCTTTCTTTCGAACATTTTCTCCTTTATCTTTACTGAGTGACTCACAAGATAAATCCACTCATGATCATTTTAAAGAATGAGACAATAAATAAAAAATTAAGAATGATTTATACTCCATAATTAAATGTTTAAATTCACGAAAATCATTTTAAAAATGAGGACAAGCAATAAAAAGTAAGAATGAGTTATGTCATAATTATATGTTCAAATTTATTGAAAATCCTGTTAAAAGCAGGAGAAAATTATACAAAGTAAGACTGTGCTGAAGGTAAAGCACTGCTAGTTTACTGTTCATTTTCTTACTTGTCTGTTTGTTTGTTTGTTTGTTTGTTTGCATAACTGCTGGGCTACCACTTCTCAAAAATAAAACTGCAAGTTTATTGTCCATTTCCTTGCTTGTCTGTTTGTTTGTTTGTTTGCATAACTGCTGGGCTACCCTTCTAAAAAAAAACAACTGACCCTTTAATGATGGATAGTCGACTGTTGTAGAATTTTCATTTCTTGCTTTATTCTCTTTAGTAAATTTAAGGCACAAAGTTAAAGAAAAAATACTTCAACATGTGGTACATACCTTCAAGTTTACTTAATGAGAGTGGAGAGGTGGGGTTGTGGTCATTGTTGGCAATGGAGTAGGAGTGCTCTGATTTGATACAAGGGGGCTGCATGGCATCGGTCATCATTTTGTCATTCAGCACAGGGTCATCAAACAAGCTGTTAAGCCAATCATTGTCCATGTAGGAATCACTGCCCTGTTCAATCAGAAAATCAATGACTGGGTGTGGGAATGTTTTTGTATCACCAAATACTGGAAAAGTGTTGCACTTCTGTGTATTGAAAAACATGCACTCAATTATTTTCATGCAACATACCACTTTTTATTAATAATATATAGAGCAGGGGTGCACAAACTGGGAACCGTATGTGTTAGCTTTTTTTCTACTGAGCCATCCATGTGCAATCTGACTTGCGGCCATCCACGCACTATCAATTGGAAATTTGGCCCTCTGGCCTAAAAAGTTTGTGCACCCCTGATATAGAGGTACAGATATACAGAGATATACAGATAGAATTATAAATAAAGACAGATATATATTCAGAATTCTTAAGCAAGTTAAATGACTAAAACTTTAAAACCTAGTGTTTCAAAGGCATCTTTAAAAATCTTATTTACACATGAAACTTTGGCATTACTCTGCATTATTTACTTTTATTTTGTCTTTTTGTGAGGGAATAACTAACTCTAGCTTAATAAACTTTCAAGGCACAACACTAAAGAGCTACCTAGTTCTAAGAAATCACAAATTCCAGTAATGTGTAACTGAATAAATCAAACCTGCCAGGCAATGAATGTTATTTCAAATGCATATTGCCTGGCACTTCTTTCTGGGGCAAAGTTTCAATACAATTCTAAACCAGTTTAAATATATCTTGCTGGATGCCCCTTTCTGGGGCAAAGTTTCAATACAGTACTAAACCAGTATAAATATATCTTGCTGGATGCCCCTTTTGTTTGGTAAGTCTATGTGCTATCTGTCCTAGACAAACACCACTTTTGTTTGGTAAGGCTATGTGCTATCTGTCCTAGACAAACACCACTTTTGTTTGGTAAGTCTATGTGCTATCTGTCCTAGACAAACACCACTTTTGTTTGGTAAGTCTATGTGCTATCTGTCCTAGACAAACACCACTTTTGTTTGGACAGTCTATGTGCTATCTGTCCTAGACAAACACCACTTTTGTTTGGTAAGTCTATGTGCTATCTGTCCTAGACAGACACCACTTGTTTGGTAAGTCTATGTGCTATCTGTCCTAGACAAACACCACTTTTGTTTGGTAAGTCTATGTGCTATCTGTCCTAGACAAACACCACTTTTGTTTAGTAAGTCTATGTGCTATCTGTCCTAGATGCACAACACCTCACTCAGACAAACCTCTTCCTACCTGTATGAAAGAAAAGTAATGCTGCATTTGGACAGGTAAATTTCTCCTCTACCTGTCCAATAGACAAGTATTATCTCAGTCAGTCATCCAAGTCTCTGTTCTAACTGTACTAGTCACTACTAATTACTATTAAATTTCTAAACTAATTCAAGTGATGAAATACGATGCAACATAATGTAACCAACAATTCTGCACGTTTAAGAAGCAACAAAATTTTTATATTTAAACAGCAAAGTGAAAAAAGGTGTGCAAGAAGACAGTGGCCTTTTTAAATGACTGCAAACAGAAAGAAAAAATAAAATTAAAACACCTTCCTTCTTTCTCCATTACCTTTCCTTGGCTCTAAATTTTTTTCAGCACTACTAAAACTAAAACTGTGTTAATAGATTGACCATCAATTTACTCATCCTAGACTACTGATTTATTATCTATCCTAGACAAACACCACCATTACCTCTTGGATTCATCAGGATTTCAGTCTATTTTGTTGATTTTCCAAAACTAATCAAACATGGGTAAGTGTGACTAGAGGGATTGCCATATTTGTCTATCTTCTGTTTGTCTGTTGTGACCCTAGTTTGTGCCTAAAGTTGTGGGCTGCCACAGAATACCCAGGTTTCAGTCACATCTATCCAACAATATATCATACACACTCAGGTATATAATGTAGATCTATACTCAAGTATAAAGTAAACATTAAGTACATGTAATTATATAGTTCACAACACTAGAATGTAGGCAGCCAGTAGTACAGATCTAAATCATCATTGTATAAACTAAATCATGTGATGAAATAGCTTTTGCATTGCAACATGATGTAGGCTTATCAGTAAAAATAAACTAAAATCAATTCAAGTAATGTGAATCTAAAATAGCAGACTGAACATACAAACACACAGCTACAACCTGAATTGACTGTTGCATTGCTGATGGTATGTGTGCAAAAGGTCAAAGCCAACTAGATAATAGAAGATGAATTACAAAATGCATGCAAAGATTTATAGAATTAGAAGTCTATCTCGGGTCTACACAAAACATACACTTCTAATAACTAGCTTGCTCTGATAAATGTTCATGAAATGTACACTTTTAATAATGTTTA
The DNA here is from genome assembly GCA_028829895.1 of Sinotaia quadrata. Lineage (NCBI taxonomy): Eukaryota > Metazoa > Mollusca > Gastropoda > Architaenioglossa > Viviparidae > Sinotaia > Sinotaia quadrata. The sequence continues at coordinate 29,644,903 of CM054181.1, forward strand.
GCCTAGCCTCAAATATCAAGTTAAAACATCAGCTTAGATAAATATTCCACATGAGATAGGTGCCAGTGCATGTATCAGTCAATATCAACTTATTAGCCCTGCATGAATGGCTGATGGTTGGTGCCAGAGCCAATGTTCTATTGTTATTAACTTGACAAGGTATAAAGAGATCGTATTGGGTAAAGATTAAAATAATTTAAAAAATGAGGTTCAACTTGGAGCCAGAATCACTGCCATTGCTATGAACGTTTTAGGTCAAGGGAGGCTCTTCTGGCCAAAAGACAATAAAAACTAACCAACTTGGAGCCAGAACCATTGTACACACATTGATATGGAAATTATTAGGACACAGAAGGTTCTTCTAGACATAAGACAATGAACACTGTCCAACTTGGTGCCAGAACCATTGTACACACAATGATATGGAAATTATTAGGACACAGAAGGCTCTTCTAGACATAAGACAATGAACACTGTCCAACTTGGTGCCAGAAGCAACATATATATTGCCTGCTTATAGGCTGATTTGGACAAGATATAATTTCCAAGAAAGATTAGTGTTTCATTTGCCAGTGCCAAAACAAAGATCTGCAAGGTTTGTAAGTGGCTTGGACAGAGAAAAATCTCATTTTTTAGGATAAGCAGAATTGTGTCAGCTTAGCAGCCAAGTCGAATAGGCAAGAATGTTACAACAATAATTTACTCAATTACTGTGATAGCAAGGACAAACAAATCACAAATGTAATGGCAAGAATGTTACAAAGGCAAGGACTCTACTATAATGGCAAAAATGTTACTGCAGCAAGGACTCTACTATAATGGCAAGAATGTTACAACAGCAAGGACTCTACTATAATGGCAAGAATGTTACAACAGCAAGGACTCTACTATAATGGCAAGGATGTTACAACAGCAAGAATACTATAATGGCAAGAATGTTACAACAGCAAGGACTCTACTATAATGGCAAGGATGTTACAACAGCAAGAATACTATAATGGCAAGAATGTTACAACAGCAAGGACTCTACTATAACGGCAAGGATGTTACAACAGCAAGGACTCTACTATAAGGGCAAGAATGTGGCAATAGCAAGGACTCTGTACTGGGGCAGTGTTAAAAGAAGCAGATGTGAGTAAGATAAATATCCAAATGCGAACATGATCTGTGCAAGGACAAAGATGTCGGCATTACATACCATTCATGTTACACAGGATACTTAAAACTTCATGTGGATGGGGGCAGAAGGGAGGACCACTAACGATGACCTACACAAGTCTCAATATAGAAAAATTTTAGTGCAACACACATACATGATTCATGAGATACCATTCCTCTAGACTACAATTCAGGAAATGTCAATCAGAAAGCATTTTTAACTAGAATCATCAAGAAAGATAGCTCAGACCAGGCTTTATGAAAAGTAACTTAGAAGATAGTTTTAACAATAATATACTACAAAACATGCACTACGAGAATGCCAATAAAAAAGTGAAAGATAACTCTAGACTAGACTTTGGAAAATGTAAGTTTAAGAAATGTATTTGACATTATGACATAAACTATGGGTTTTGCTTTCTTAAGAAATGGGAGTGCCATTTTGTTGCTAACTGCTCCCGATGAATGTCTAATTTTCTATCTTTTTTAAAGTTGGCATATTTTTTTAACAAAAATGCAAGGGGTTGTTTTTTGTTTGTTGTTGCTTTGCTGTTTTCTTTTTTCCGTTTAACTGTAAAATTGTGGTCGGTGATCCATAATGTTGTCAAAAAACAAAAACTGTAGGAAGCAGCATTGCTTGTGCACACATTCAAACGTCCGCAAAACTTGATAGAGTCTCCTAAAATGATGCCAATGCTATCAATGTATGTTGTTCATTCTCAAAGCACATTCACCTAACCATTCAGTTTATTAAACTTTACTCGAAATCACTTCAAACTTACAAGAAACAAAAATAGCTACAAAATCTAACATTTCTTCCCCATTCCCGCCCCATCTTTCTTAGTTCTACAGTTTGTAACTTTGGCAGATCGAATTTATGGGCTTATACTTATAACAACATTTACAGCTGTGTAATACTTTTTTTCCGAGAACCGAAGTGGAAATGATTGTTTTCAATCGCGTCTTAGGTCAGTTTTGAGTTTGACAAAACCGCTTTCGTCAAGCGCCTTTCGGAAGTGTCTGTGCAGCACACATGTGTATGCATCAAAGTCAGCATGCATTGGGATACACGTCACAATGCCATTGCAGCATCCCAATGCACTTCAACTGCATGTACACACAATCTGCATTGTAACTCAACACGCCAAAGCCAGGGTCGCCTTTCATTGACTTCACGCTTCGGGTCGGGTTCACAGCTATTACTATGGGGACCGTGTTGACACTAAAATCAGAAAGAAACACTGCACACATACACACACACACACACACACACACAAGAACAAATGTGTATTTGCCCACTTGTAAAATATTGCAAATCCATCTCCCGATGCCCTTTTTTTTTCAAAACCCAGGATAGTGACAAATGCCCGACAAATATCAATCATGAATATGGAATGTTAACCTGAAATCCGCAGGGAGTACACTGTAGTTTATTGTAAACTTGAAACACAAAATATGTGCGTGCGTCGTATATATATTTATGGTCGCGCTTGAATTGTGGGCTGAAAGTAGGTCAAGTGACGGTAGAAACTTTACTAAAAGGAACATTAGAAACAGTTGATTCAGCAACAGTATACATTTTTGTAACTAATTGAAGTATTCAAGCGGTATCAAATTTGTCTCAATTATTATATAGGTTTTTTGGCCTACGTTATCCACTCAAGACTGATAGACAAATAATTGGAGAACGGAAAGAGAAACACACACACACACACACCATGTAAGTTTCCTCCCCATCCCGTCTGGGCGTCCAGACACAACAAGGTTAGTTTTCCCGGCTTACTTCAGTCGAGTTTTCCTTTTCAAATTGTTTGCCATTCCCTAAACGCAAACACGTGGGAGTCCGCTGCAGTGAAATAAACACTGATATTCCCGTACATTTTACTGTTCACATAACATTAACACGATCGTTCCAGGGTTTTGCTATACGAGGTCTGCGTGCAGCCCATGTATACGGCACAAGATTGAGAAAAGTGCAAGCAAATATAACAATGAGTGCAATTCAAAACATTAAATTCTATTTTTTGTTCAAAAGTACATATTCATTACACAAAAATATTATTATTATTTAAATCAAGCACACATGTGTAATGTAAACTCCGCAGAGTAAGGGGCACTAAATGTGATATTTAAACTAAGCCATCATTATATCTGCAAAAAGCAGCGTTAATGGAAGACCAACTAACATCTACTTGATTAATGTTATGCTTTGGTAGTCGTGTACTATTAGTGTAATGATTCCGTGGGCAAGATAAATCATGCATTAAAGCAATGAGGTTAATGAATCAATCATTCTGAACAAAATACTATGATAGTCACTGTGCCTAAATTGAATGCACCTAACAGTGTTAAGTGACAGTGGTGTAACTCGAAAACTGAAAATAAACTGGAATGCAGTATATTCAAGTTTATATGAGACTTCCGAAGAGTGACTAAATCCGACAAGGCGGAGGGGGGGGGAGAGGAAATTCTTCGCCTTATGTTGTTGCTCCGTTTCTTTTCCAAAAGTCTCAGCTTTAAACCAAAACATTGAGTGCAAAAGTCAGGACGATCAAGTTATCGTTGTGTCACGTAGTTAAGCGTCAAGTGCGAACCTAGAATGAATTAGCGGTAACTGTGAATTTCGCTTGTTGTAAATCAACCAATTGCGAGGTGTGTTTAAGTTCGGTCATAACACTGTTCAATCTCAGATTTCGCGCACGCAAGTTTCGCAAATGACATTCTAACTTATGCAATTCTGTGGGTCTGTAAATCAACAGTCTCTGAACAAAGCAACCTAAGTCAATTTTTTGGGAGACACTGGACCTCGAGATTAGAGAACTACAGAACACTAACTAAATAACGACTCAGTGGCTGGACAAACAAAACTACGTGTACATTACAAATAATTAAAACTACTCGGTTACTGATAAATTCGATTGAGACATCGAAACAGGAGATCATTATACACTAAACTAAAGCATAAATAACACGACTCAGTTATACAGTCTGTGCTACGAGTTGATTGAGACATCTAAAGAGATCATATACACTAAACTAAAGCATAAATAACACGACTCAGTTATACAGTCTGTGCTACGAGTTGACAAGAGTAGAGAAGTGAACCATGTCGCTATGTCGTGCTGTGGAGTACCCTATATTGTCTGATCCACGCAGCTCTCTATACAGCAAATGGTCGTCCCTAACTAAGTCACAACCCACACGTATATATATATATATTTTTTTTTTAAGGGCCCGTGAGTAGATTCCTTTCAACAGAAGTCAGATCCAACTCCAGTCAACAAATGGAGTGAGAAAGTACTGGTAGATATATTTAGACTTAAAACGAAAATCGTGTTATTGGAAAGAAATATATTCTGAGAAAAAAAAAACGAAAATAAATCAATAGCTTTTTAAACCACCAATTACAATCACAAAATCCCTCCATCAACTGTTTCTTCTAACTCTAAGTACATGTTCTAAAGTCTAAACTCAAGTCTAAAGAAAGGCTGAGGCAAGCTAGGGGAGGCAAATCTATTATAAATTGAAGTAAAGGGGTTGGCGATGATTTTTTTGTTTTGTTGGGGCCTTTCATTAGAAGAAAGGGGGTGTGACTTCATTTCCACACTTTTTCCCACGCTCCATCTTCGTTCAGTTTCCAGGCAAAACAAGTCACGTGAGGCAGGCCTAAGGCAAGAAAACTGGAAGCTGAAAACGAGACAAGTTCAATGCAAGTCACACGTCTAGAAAACGTCACGGCAAGCTGCTTTAGTTATTTATGCATGCGTGCATCAGCAGCACTTTTTTTTTTTTAACAGAACGAAAAGAAAAAAGAAAAATATTTTTCATTTCACCGCTGCCAAGATCCGATTTGGGGTTTAGGTTTCATAAGATAAACCACAAAAAAGAGGGCGCAATTTCACCTATGACTTTTGGTTTAAGTTTCATAAAATAAACAACAAAAGAGGGCGCAATCTCACCTATGACGGCCATCAGTTGCAATAAAAATGAAACGCTTATTATGACTTCAACTGGCCACATAGCAATTCAAACAGTATACGAGTTTATCAACTCTCTGATATCACGCTACTTGATACTTGTTTCAACTTGTCAACTTTTGTGCCCCACGGGCCATGGTTCTAGTGTCTCACGGCAATAAAACAAACAGCAAAATAGACCTTGTGTACGAAAGTCGAGAAACAAGCACACTTAAGCATGCAACACAAACATCTTAAGTTACGATCTAAAGTTCATGCAATTATTGTCGATTTTTTAAAATTATTATTTTTATTTATCAATGCTTTTATCTTTGCTTATTGCTATATGCAAACTCCCTACCCCTGTAGAAAGTGGTAAAGGAAACACGCATACGCACACACACACTGTAACATAGAAAGCCCCAAGCTCAGCTCTGTTCGGTTATTTTAAAAGGGTTCGGGAGTACGTTGAAAAAGAACTTTAAACGCTGTTTTATGTAAATAGCCAGTGCCCATCTATGGATTTTTGCAAACCTAGAGGCTGTGGTTCAACGTTTCCTGTCAATTATAGCCTTAGTATCTAGGCCTGCTGATGGGAAGATAAAGCGAGTCCCGTGTGTTATGCTATCAGATCCCTTGTATATCAAATTTCACCCTAAAATACACTAACTCAAATACCCCCAAAATGACACTGTTAGAAACAAACAGAAACGCCTAATTAAATAAATAACGTAAACATAAGGCAGATTTTCATTGTTGGAAACAAACAGAAAAGCCTAATTCAAATAAATAACGTAAACAGAAGGCAGATTTTCACTAGTCCGATGCCAAGTGTGCAATTCCCCACACATCCATCCACATTGGAAGTTAAACAATACTGGCGCGACAAACTCACTGCATTATCTTTACTCAGTAAATGCGTACCACACACGTAACACAGACACCAGGGAGATAGCAACTAGACTTCAACCCTTTTGTCCTTTCAGAGAAAGTTTGCATCGTTATCAGGGAACCTCCTAAAACATGTAATATTAAATACTTTAATTAAACAACTCTCGGGCGTCCTTACAACAACAAATGGGACGAGGAGTTGAAGGGGTGGGTGGGGGTGGAAAGAAATCAATAAAAGTATCACTGGGTCCAACACGATGGCGTGCAATCCAGGTGACCTCGGAAAGGAAAGACCTCCCTCAAGTGATGCGCACGCAACTGGTAAACCATTTCGTGCACTGATACATTTGAAAACGTATTAATTATAACCACAAAGGGCTGGCGCCCAGGGAAATGAAAAAAACGTGTCCGATACCAGTGAAAAACGACTTCAACTTCGGTAAAAGTGCAGTGCAAGGTGGACCAGTGCGCTGTCAAGTCCATTTGCGCAGCAACAGCGGCATCTTCTTGGCACCTTCCTTCGGAATATTGGATCTCTAAAGTAAATATCATCACTACCAGAACAATGCTTCCTTGCCTACGCCCGTATCTCGGAACAAGTGCCAGCGAATGAGCAAGAAAAATATATTAACAAAATGATGCGCACATTGTCAACACGCGCCGGCTTGGAGCCCGGACCTAATTTATAAAATAGCGTGTCATTTCGCGTTCTGCTTATCACAATATCAGTGTATATATAACACAGTCAAAAAGACAAATGAAGAAAACTAACAGCCGGTCGAAATAACTTTTAGTGTAATGCAACGATTAGTTTTGCATATGTTTCACTGTTAACTTTAACTTGAAGAACAGTTTTAAATTGAGAGTTTAAAAAAAACATAAATATTTGGAGACTACAGTGTAATTCACATTGAAGAGAAGTATACATATTACTGTATCATTTGTACAGTCCTGTCCATCGGACATTTAGCACAGAGACCTGCCTGTCTGATTGGAGTGTTGCCTTTCCAAAAATGTCATTCAACTTTAACCTCAAATGGCTCAATAGCTCCCCCTCTTGTATTCTGACAAACAAGAAAGTAATCTTTTGTGTGAATACATAACCAAACAATAAGTAAAATACATGTATCTATCCATTTAGTTAAGTGTTAATGCAATAATAACCAGACAGTTTTCTTAGTACTCCGCTAAGTTACTAGCTGTGTTACGATGCTTAAAATATATTCTATATTCATGTCATGTTAAGATGATTTTATCACAACTACAGAAAGAACAATATTTGTTATCTATCCCTACGGTCAAGTTAATCATGATTTTCACCTGTCAACTGAGATTTGTCACAACATTTTTTTAATTTAAAAAGAAACAAACAAAAAGTGTAAAATTATTTGGATCATAATTTCAAAAGTATTTAACCCAAGACAAGTTCTTAAAGTCATCCAATACCTTTAATGACTCCTAAGCATCTGACAGTCTTGATTCTAAAATAATTAATTAATTCCACATTTAATAAACAATCAATTGTTAGTTATGTAGCAAAGTCAGATTAGTCCACTTTTTATTCCTAAAGTAAGTGAAGCCAAACCCGAAAGCGTATGTTTTCTAAAACACTTTTGTATGACTGTGAGGCACTCTGTTACAAAGTTAGTACATTACCATCACTGCAACATGAGACGGTTTAACTTCATACCCAATTCTGTGCACTCACTTAAACACATAAAATATGCACATACTGATTAAATCTCTTCATTTTTATATATAAATCATACTAACATGGCATAATCATGAAAATGTTCTCTTAAAACAACAATAATAAAGAAATAAACAAATAAATAAACGGTTTGTTTGTAAAACTGCAGCAGAATACTTGTCTTTACCATAGTCTCACTCTGCTGTGAGTTCCAGAGAGTGTCCTGCATTTCATGCACCTTTCCAAAACCACCATCTATATTGGGGCTAGCTTCGCCCATGGGTACATGAACCCCAGAAGGCCAGAAATTTTGCCAAGAAAACATTTCCCGTTATGCACATCCAAAGAAATTAATACTTCCAATTCACATGAAGCGGTTCCAATGTTCGTAAATCAAATCACCACTGATCCATGCAGAATTTACACAAGTTCAGTATGAAAATAACAGGAAGAAAATACACCAGTGCTCCCCAGAAATTTTATATACATGGTCATATAAAAAAGCCAAACATTTTGTAATAAAACTGATGTGGTCTAAAATTAACGTATTACGCAGTTATTTTTATAAGAGCATTACAAGCTTACAAAACTCAAGCTTTTGTAAAAGAAAGCTCTCTATCCTAAACAAACAGTTCAGACTGAATTATACAGATGAACTTTTTTAAACGTGATGGGGCCCCTTGTCAGTACTGTATCCAGGTCTCCACAGTTATGTGCCGGCCAATGCACAACACAACTGATAAGACTTTCAAACGTTTGAAATCTATTACAAAAAAGAAAAAAATACTCCAATAAAAAGATAGACAAGATGAAAAAAAACAACAGTAACAACTAACATTTGTTTGTTTTTAAAGTAGGCTTACTGAACCAAAAGCATTATTTTTGTTTTTATGTATCTTTTAGTCAAATCATAAAAAGTGTGTATTATGTGGCATAATTATGATCCCATTTACTATATACATGTACTGACATTATCTTTTACTTGTTCCAGACTTAACATATTCTAAAGGGATTCATTGTAGTATATTGGTAAAACGTTAATAATATATGGTAAATAGGTACATATATTTGTTTTAAATTATCAAGATAAATAAACAGACAGATGAAATGATGGAAAGATCTAGGGATAGATTAATGTTATTATACATATGTGAATGCATGTATGTGGCTGATTCAGATTGATTAATGTTATTGATATAGACAGTGTGATGTTATTATTACTCCATTTTCTCTCTCAGTAGCATGTTCAGAGCTATTTCCTGGGGGGAAGGGTGGGTGGTCTAGCAAAAAATTTCATGATTTACATAGACAGTTCCATAGCATTCCTTCAGATTAAGGGGAGAGCAGCAGCGAAAGTTGCAATATTATAATCTTTCCTTACACACACACATATATATATATATAGCTTCAGCATACTCTCAAATGCTTTCTCAAGACTTCCTTGTAAGACTTATAGTTTTATATGGGTAGTAATGATTTTATTTATCAGAAGAGAGCACTCTTCAAAGTGAAATTATGCATTGGGTTTAACATATTTTCAGATTGAAGACATTAGTATTAATCCCCATACATATTGATACATAGTCGACAACACAGTATGTAATTAAACTATTAAATTGTTTGTAAATTTGTGTCATGAATTTCACTTATTTCCTTTCATAAATTGTCACTAAATCGAAGTAGTTGTGCTCTCAACTATTTCTGGTGTGCAAATGTAAATCACTAAATGGTTTTAAAATGAAGAATTAGCCCCAAACAATACACCCAATTTAAGAAATTGATTAACAAACAGATGGTGTATCTGTTGAGCTAATCCACTTACAAACCATCTCCGTGCTGGTTATTTTGGGACTGCCCTGTATTAGATACTGTTACGAGTTAAAGGCCCAGTTTAACTTTTGCATAATATTGTTGACTCCTTGTGGTGAACACGCTTTCCTGAAGGCTTATATTTTTGTTTAACCAAAGTTCTGATCGAAATAAAATTGTATGTATACCAAATATGAGCCAATACTTTACTGAAGGCTTATATTTTTGTTTAACCAAAGTTCTGATCAAAATAAAATTGTATGTATACCAAATATGAGCCAATACTTTACTGAAGGCTTATATTTTTGTTTAACCAGAGTTCTGATCAAATTGTAGGGTGTACCATAGTTGGACCAATGGCTTTATTTCTATTGTTTTGTAAGCCAGAATTTTAATCTAAATAGAACTGTCTTGTGCCAAATCCAGCTGGCAATGGAGAGTTGTGCAATCCTTTCTTTATATATATTTTTTTAATATATGTGCTGCAGTTCGGTCAGGTACAGACATGCCTTAGGGACATCTGTGTCTTGGTAAATCATTAAATGATAGTGATGTGTCAGCAAATTATACACACACACATATAATGATATATAATAGCGATAGGGTCAATGTTAGAACTCTGGTTGATAGTCTGTATATGTTGTTAATAATGCCTGTGATCTAGAGAATAAGTCATCTATTACCACTTAGCTAATACCTCTTTTTTTTTTTTTTAAAGAAATTACTAACTTACAAATCCAGTCTTGAACAATTTTAGTGACCAATTTGCTGATGCTTTCAGCTTCTAAAGATACATTATTGTCTAATCATGAATTATGCATTTACAGTACTTACTCGCTATGTGTAAGCCTGGCTAGCCTATATATATCAGATTACAGTGGGACATAGCTTGCCTTTCTTTGCACTTCCACTTTTTCCAGACTAAGTAGGTCAGACATTATGTCTGACATTTTTTAAATCTGTACTATTCCATAAAAAGGTAATATATATTATTTTATATATATATAGGAATGTAGAATTCAGTTTGGGAAATAGCTGATAAGTGATATAATCTTCACAAGATAGCATTCAAGTCTATCCAACCAAACCTTTTCATATAGAACCTAGGACTAGAGTACAATCTGCCACACACACACGGAAAAAAACTGTCCCAAATCTTTGGTTAAATTGGGTGTCACAAATAAATTTTACAGACATAATGTAAAATCACATATAATAAAATCACATTGAGTATAAATCACATGTACTTTGTTTTGTTGCGGTTGATTTTTGCCATTGTTACCATTAATACCAATAAATATATACCATTCTGTGTTTGTGATCAGTTCCGTTCTGACATTTTTCTCCCCATAATTAAGGGTGCCATTAGAATAGAAAAGAAGAAAAAAAGAATTTTTTTAAATCACTGTCACTAAAGCTGACCATCATTACAATACATTTACAGGAAAAGGAGATCCAAAGTGAAGATAAACACAATAACTGCTATGAACCAGCTCAAAAAGACCCAATGTGTTCTGTCAGCTCACATATCAACCAACATATAAATAAGCTAAACAAAATATGATGCTAAAATAAGTATTTCAAAATGTAATAGATGCTGACAATAGTTTGGAAGTCAGCTCCTAAAACTAAAAGTTATTATTTTCAAGCAGTATTTAAAAAATTAAAGTACTGATCAAAAGAAGAAAAAGACAAAATACATAGGGAGAGCAAAAACAACAGCATAGACCTAATTTTATATTAATTTGTAAATGTTCACACATATGACCAGTCAACCTCATGATATAAAACTTGTTTCATTTAAAACTTCACTTGTTCTGAATAGACATCTAAAGTCATATTTGTATAGTTTACACAAACACCTTTCAGTTACTGTTTTAATGCTATACATCAACAACAAAAGTATTTGTTTTAAAACCACCTCATTTTCCACATCACAAACTAAAATAGTAATGAGAGAACAATGTGACAACTCAATCAGGTTAAAAAAATAAAAAAGAAACTTTCTTGACTTAGTGATCAATAGCAGATAAAACTTAAACATTACACTTTCATATTTCTTACTCAAAGGACAAATATTAGATATACCAAGGATGCACTTTTCACAAGCTTCTTACAGATGATGAAATGTTTTTCACAAGTTTCTTACAAATTACAGATAATTTAAGGTATTTCATTTACATATAATGAAATGTGTTTCACAAACTTCTTACAGATAATTGAATGTTTTTCACAAACTTCTTACAGATAATTGAATGTTTTTCACAAACTTCTTACAGATAATTAAATGTCTTAAAACTCAGTGTTATTCAGGTTGGTACTGTCTCAAATGAGAAAAGGAATTCCATTACAAGTTCATCAGTTCATTATTATTAATATTTTCTATAATGTTAGCAAAACTTACTCGAGTTAATTAAAAAGTCAAGGGTGCACAAATTAATAACATCACATTTAGTGCACTTCCTGACTAAATCTGTTCAATCCCATGTTTTATTAGAACAATGGTCTAATAATTGTCATCTCAATTATATTTCACATAAAGTTTAGTCATGCTCTCCTGGTCACATGACACTACAGATATGGTAAAGACCTTGAATTCAAGATTTTAAATGAGCTGTGTTGCTTTTCAACAAAAGATAAGTGTGTATTATACTTTTTATAGTCTTCACTGCTGATTTGAAATAACTACAACTAGTACAAGTAATATAACACTAAAAAAAAAGGTATGTATAGCACATTATAAAGTAGTCACTCCCCATACACTAAAAATACAACTTGTACTGTTGTAGTCAACCTGCTCACCATCATGGCTTAGGGTCTACTCTTTATCTATGTGGATCAAATCTTTATTGTCTTTAAAATAAACCATACACTACAAATAGCATTATCCACATGAAAGAGAGGCATTGAAAGACATTGGTCTAGTGAATTATGCTCTGTAGCTCCAGTATTCATATAAACAGTAGTACTTCCTAGTTTCTTCACAATCAAAGTTGTGCAATACTATAAGGCCATAAAGTAGGCTAACTTCACAGTTCATGTTCTGTTGTTGCCAAAGCCCAAACAAAAATAACAAAATGCCAATCACTACGGTTCATCACAACCTGTCGCATTGAGCAAGTGGTTATTATAATAGGAGCTGGTTAAAAAGTGGTTATTATGTGCTGGCTAAATGCTCTTTTCAACATTTGAGAAGACTTTAGCAGAATTTCAGAAGGGCTCCTGGTACTGCTGCTCTCAAAGAGGCTGCTGAACAACATCTTGATCTATACAATATTTTTGTTCTTTACAATATTACATCATCTTTACCAAAAAAGAACACATAAGCACTTTTTCCTATGCCAGCTGTTGCCATTGCTTGTGCGTGATATATAATCAATGAATGTCATTTTTATATAGCTAGAACAAACTCCATCTTCCCCTAAGATTAATAATGGTCAAAAAAAGCAGGAGTGATTTAATGGCTAAGCTCCAACTCCAAGTGACAAGTAATCTGAAATGCATGTATGTTGTAAATATGTGAGTTTTCTTATAACTATTAAAAGCACTATATGGTGGTTGAGAGCAAAAATATGAATAATAAAAATTATTTATAACTATTACTAGCACTGCATAGCAAATGAATGCAGGCCAGGCGTAATAATACAAAATGTAAAAATAGACTGAACACAACAATAAAACTATGCAAAAGATTGTTTAAGTTAAATGAATCACACACACACACACACACACACACACACACACACACATTTAAATAAGATTTTCACATGAAATGAAAATAATCCATCACTCAAGTGATGAAACTTTATATCAATATATAGTTAAAAAATATAATTTAATACAGAAATTTTAAAAATTAATTTTTTTAATATACAGTTTTGTCATTTGGAATCATATTCTGCAGGCTCAATGTACCTGGAATAATTTCTAATCTCAAGACAGGAGGTGCTACTATTATTGCTATTAAACTATCAAACCAATCTATCCTGAACCAACAAGAAGCAAGCATTTTTGAAATTTTCAATCAAGTAAAACTAGCAAACTGATCATCAAAGTAAGCAAGCAGTAAAGATCATAAGTATACTATTACTATTTACATACATTACCCGTTTAAATACTGAAAACAAAGCAAGCTAATCACTAAAGTTAAGATCATAACGACATAAGTATACTATTTACACACACACTAATCTTTTCAATACTGAAAACCAAGCAAGCTAATCACTAAGAAGTAAGTAAGATCATAAGCATATATTATATATTTCCTTTGTGCCAATAAACATTGAGCAAAATAATCACCAAAGTAAGCAAGCAGTAAATCTCATAAGCATGTGCACTAATCTCTTATGAAGCTACATTAAATTAATATGTTCATTCTTCAGTGATAGTATATTGTAAATATTTTCATCAACAAATGGTGCAAGGGGCAACTAACATTTGCTTACCTAAAATTCTAAAAGCTTCTTAGTTAATTACATGTTTCCTAGAATACATGCTGAGCACAGGTAGAAGTCATATTAATATTTAAATAACATATGATTATGAAGTGTAAGCCACTAATTTGACTCAATGCAAATCATGAAATCACTCAGACAACAGAAATGTATATTCTAGTTAGCTTTCACAGTTTTAACCTCATTAAAGTATTAATATATAAAGAATTAGCTGTATAAAGTTACAATACAGTCATAGGAGAGATGTATGCATCACTCTTAATAGTTATTACCACTATAATAAATAGGACCAGTATACATTTCTTATGTGTACAAGGAAACTAAATTTCACAACATAATTGTTAAATAACATAAAGGAATTAAATTAAACATCAACATGTAAGATATTTTTTCTGTGTGTATGTGTTGTGTGTGACTGCTGAAAGATTAAACTGAGAAATATTTTTAAATTATAAATATTTAAAAATTATGGACCTAAATTAATTATTGCTAATTAACATACTGTAATATTTTACTATGACTATTTGTGTTTTATTCATTACACTGAGAAAAGCTTAAACATTTTTAGTTTACTAAAGAGAATAAAGCACAGTTACTGAGTTAGTGAAAATTTCATGCATTATAATTTGTGTATTTGTTAGTAAAATAAGAATATTTATTATTTTATATCTGCTCAACTCTGTAGTATTAGCATATTACATGTACCTGTTTGTATTTAATAATATGATTGAAACTTATATTACTACCATTATATAAAATTTTGGATTTCTGTATGATATAAATAAAGTGGATATATACAGCCCAACAATGCATGCAAGATTGTGAATGTGATGATGTAACTAAGAATAAGATATTGATAAATGTTTTAAATTTTTATTTAGTATGATGTTTAAAAAAAATACCATAATATGTTATTATGTATATGATAATTGTACTAAATTCTTATTTTGGTAAGTATTTTTCTTTTTAAAAAAATACATGCTGAATAGTACTACTACTATAAATATATCTTAACAAAACATTGAAATGCTCCTGAGCTATCACTGTATAATTAATATATAATAATACATGGTGAATAGTTTTAATATTAATTACAATAAAAAGATAAGGCATTCATCCTAATTATTCGATGAAATATGCACCTGAAAGTACTTTTTATGAAATAAGCCCTCTCAAGTAACAGCAAAAACAATTAATAAGCATTAAAATGTGATTCATTTGTGAGAATTATGAGAGATCAAATTCATTTGTTTATTATGCTATACTTATTATTATTATATGACAATGAGACACCATGAGAATTAGCATACATTACAATTCATTTGTAAGAATTTTGAGAAAACTACTTCATTGTTTTAATGCTTTGAATCTATTTTGTGTCAATAACTAAACAGTAGGAATTTTAAGGGACGAACTTTTAGTAAATGAGTAGGCCTATAAATTACATTTACAGTGCATATATAATATTAATATAAATATAGGCCGACACACATATACTTGATACTGCATATATTACCATTTATATTATTTATTATTATATTGTGTAAAATAAGCTGTAGCCCGGAAAATATTCTTTTATAATTAGTATCAGCATACTCGGGAACATTTCTCAGACAATTGTAAAACTGTGCTGTTATTCTCCATATGGTTACGATATGCTGATTTAGATCAAAGAACTAAAGGCACTGTTTGTTGCTAGTCGTCTTAGCAGACTCGGTCTTGCGTGTAAATTGTTCAAATTGTCTGAAACAAGGGTTTCCTTTTAATAGTGACGCACGAAACTGGACGTCAAAGGTCAACCATGCGTAAAGCGTCCCTAAATAATCAACACATGGGCGTTTCCCAAAACTACTATCGGACGTCACATTGAGTCCATGTGACACCCGGTAAAGACTGTGCAACTGTATATTATACTTCATAAACAATTTTAAATAAACAAGACAGTGATAAATAAGAACAGTAATAATTTACATGTTATAATTTTAAAAATATACTCGCTTTCAAGTGATCAGTTTTGCTGAGCTTTCAAATTTGTATCAAAAATAAACATATGGAAAGCGTCTGCTGCCAAGCCTACTTCAGCATATAGGGGCGTGCTTACCATGCTGGAAGACTGGAACATGTCCGTTTCCAAAATATCGGCCATATCCGGATCTTCAAAGTCACTAAGTTTTCTATCGTGTCCGTAGAGAAGGTCCATGGTCATGGAGTCCCTGGAGGTTTCGGAAGAATCCCAGAACCTCGAGGGATAGTCGTCACCGTTAGATCAATCGAAGTTCGTCGTTCCCTGTTCGCTCCAGTGTGTGTTCACAATCCGGGTCGCTGAACAACCACTAATGTATTCCTCCGCGTTAAACACCAAAATTAATATAGCGCGATTCAATATTTTCTATCTTTACAAATTAAAACAGATAAAACCATATCTTAGTCTTTGTTTGCGCCAAAGCAAAACTGGCTTGAAGTCAGTATTTTTAGTTTTTAGGTTTTGAAACCTATTGCATATGAAAATAATCTCATGAATATTAATAGCACTACCAAGATGTAGAAGACACGTTTGTTAGAGGGTGAATTACAGCCAATCATAACGCTCGAAATGGGGTCTTCGGGATTTGCTGCAAAAAAAAAAAAAAAAAAAAAAAAAGCCCAGTAGCAATCTATAATTAGACTTGTTGAGCGATAGGTGATTTCTAGTAACAGTTAGGTCCTAAGGAGAGCAAGAAATAAAGGCGAGTATTTTAAAAAGTCGCTAGAACAAATGCTTAAAGGAAAAAAACTTATCAGGTTTTGCTAGCATACATAATTCCAGCAATCACTCAGTAAACTGCAGGCCGTGTCATTGAGTTTGACAGAAAGGTAAAGAATCAATTACCTAACAGCTGTTTAGTACTAAAACATCTTTGATAGTGGTTCTCAAAAAAGGGAAATATAGAGCAAAGTTTAGAAATTATTTTTCCCCAGATCCCTTTGATCACGTTTCCTCATCTAATATTAGGTCTAGAAATACCATTTTGAATACAGCGAATTCAAGTGGGCAGAACTGGTTTCCCGGTTTACTAATCAGTATTTTAGCACCATCTCATTCCTTAGTTTAATTATAGTGTCATAGTTAACGCTCGGAGACTAGCGATTCTGCTGTACTACTACTAGTCTGTGGAGTTTTGTTTGGGAGACCGGTTTGGGGGATTTTTTTTCTTCTTTTTCTTTCTTTTAGGTGTTTTTATTGTTTGAGTGGTAGGATGTTTTTGGGTTTTTTTATGTTCTCTCGTTCTAGTTCAGTGACAGCTAATTCTGCCAATGAGTGTAAGACTTTTAATACTGCATTTCCCTGCATACATTATGTTCTTAATTATTCTGTCATTTAATTATAACTTTTAAAAAATATACCGGACTGAATCAGTAATTAATCCAATTCAGTTCATCGTACAGGTACAAAAGAAAAAAGGCCGATGTAATCAAAACATTAATTAATATCTTTGATCGAACGAGATTATATGTGCACACGTAAATCACACACATTCACAAACAAACACACACACACACACACACACACACACACACACACACACACACATAAGACGTAAATAAGTTCTTCACAAGCTCATTAATAAAGTGTTTTGGAGGTCGTGAGCTAAAATTTCGAATATGATTGAACTCTAAAATCAATACTGATTACATTAATACCTGGGAAATTCTAATTTTATCTAGATATAGAACATCAAAGACCAGACGTTATAAAACAAATCAGAGACTAAGAATGAATTTTTTTTAAAATTGATCTATATTTATAAGGAAATATGAGTAAGATTTTCTATTACTCATGCAACGGAGAGAGAAACGAAAAACATTTATCACGTCATTCAGGTTTGTCCATTACACATGCAAAGGAGACAGAAACGTAACTATTATGTCATTCAGGATTGTCTATTACTCAAGCAAAGGAGACAGAAACGTAACATTCAGGACTGATGATGCAAAATGGAGAAGTATGTTTTTGCAGGCTGTATTGTATACTTAACTTAAGAATAAATTAAGTCAGATCAAGTAATATTTGTCAGAATATAAGCCCTTTCTCTAACAATAGTAAACCCTTTCACTCTAAAAAAAAAAACAAAAAAAAACCTGTTTATCACAATGAAATTATAATATTTCTATTGAATTAGTTTCCCTGAGAAGGAATTTAACAAAATATATCTCACAAATCTTATCACTGAAAGCGATGGCCTTAGTATCTCTACAGAAATGACGGTCATATCTCGCTTGTGGTTATGTCTCAGGAGTACCGAGTAAAGAAAGTATTTATAGAGTGCTTATTAGCTGACGATAATTATATTATCAAGATGAATAGATTGTTATGTCTCAGGAGTAACGAATAAGGAAAGTATTTATAGAGTGCTTATTAGCTGAAGATAATTATCGATGAATAGAGTGTTATGTCTCAGGAGTACCGAGTAAAGAAAGTATTTATAGAGTGCTTATTAACTGACGATAATTATCAAGATGAGCAGAGTGCTTGGCGCATACAGTTGGCATCGCCTGCCGTTTTCAGGCAATTAATAAATTGTGTCTTAAATATATCCAATAGTAAGTGAAGGAAGTGAAATCGCTCTGGCCAGATGTGAAATCGGTCTGACCAGATGTGAAATCGGTCTGACCAGATGTGAAATCGGCCTGACCCGATGTAATCGGCAGCTTACAGTCAATCTGATATCACGGTTTTCACTTATATAACAATGAAGTTATTGTTCGTTCAGTGGTCCCTCGATTGCTTGCCAGCTGTCTGAGATCATTTGAGACTTTGAGACAAACATTTGGTACAAAATTTAACAACAAACAAGGAAGAGATCAAAACGTAAAGAAACGATTAAAATACCAGTTATTTTTGTCATTAATGAGAATTAAATCAAACCCTGACTCACAGCCTTATCGACTGGCATACTCGACTCAGCATGCAATGCCGTGCAGGACAAAATCCAGATTCTCAGACAAGTTTACAATCAAGTACACATATACGCACCATACACGCACATGCACGCGACACACACACACACACACACACACACACACACACACACACACACACACACACATATACACACATATATATTTATGTATATACACAACACACACACACACTCATACGCGCAACACACAGTAATCACACACACACACACACACACACACACACACACACACACACACTCATACGCGCAACACACAGTAATCACACACACACACACCCCCCAGATATATACATGTACACATAAACACACATGCACACATACATATACATGCACACAATAACGTGGGGGGGGGGGGGCGGGAGGAATTTGCAGTTAGTACAGAGGACTTAAGTGCCACATAAGTCATGAACAGTAAATTCACTCATCAATGTGCTGAAAGCCGATTACAATAGGCCTCATCGCTGTGCTAATGTCGGACCAAATGATGTCTGATATCGGAATGATTGGACAACGAGAGCCTGCCTGTTCGTGACATGTAACGGCTCAATGATTTGTTCTTCTTCTGAGATTGAAATGACTTGATTGTTTTTTGTGTACTTGAGTCATTGCCACTTCTGTTTCAAATTACTAATTTCGCTCACGGGGGTTTCAACCCCACACCACCGGTCTCGCTGATTGTAGTTCTGATTGTCACGATCGGTATGATCTGAGTCTGACGTCAAATTGTAACTGGTGTGTCTGTCACTGTGAATGCATGGTGCAAGTTGGCAGTTATATTGTGTGCGGTATGGGCGGGAGTGTGTGTGTATCTGTGTGTGTGTGTGTGTGTGTGTGTGTGTGTGTTTGTTTATGTGTTTGTTTGCGTGTGTGTGTGTGTGTATATAAACAACTGCATTATCCAGATCCTTTCAAGTGGCTTGTGGCGACTTCAAATCATCTTTCAAGTTGTAACTTTCAAAGTGCCAGTCTTATGTAATTTTTTTTTAATGTTAACTATAAGGAGAAGTAGTTGTCAGGTTAGTGCAGTATATTCTTAGTCAAGCCCTGCAGCGACGATCAAAAAGGCATTGTACGTATGTGTCTTTGCGATACTTGTGAGCAAATTTCATAATTCCGGTGAATTTACTCTAGTTGCTTTTTCAGAGTTGCCTCTCTTTGCAGATGACGTGCAACCTGAAACCAAATTGTAAACGTATGAGCGAGCCTCATGATAATAGTACTGTTGGTCAAATGTATTTTGTGGTGTGGTATTATAGAAAATACAGTAGCCTGACATCCTCTCCAATTTTGGTATCACATAAAGAGTTCACCGTGACTAGAAACAATTTCGCACATTAAAATAAAATAGAACCACGAGCCAAAGCAAGTCACAAGAAGAAGCTATATGAAAAACTCCCATAATATAATACATCAAATACGAATACTATTTTTTTTTTTAATGCAAAGTTAGAAGCCCAGTTTTGTACAACACACACAATTCCGATGAAAGAGGGATCATTAGCATACTAAATTTGTAATGTTTATTTTAGGAGGGTGTAAAGGGGTGGTGGAGGTTGAAGTATCGTCAGCTGCTTCCTTGTTGAGTTCGTCTAACTAGCAGCTGTCCGCTTTCTGTCAGCAGGAGAAAGTCAACACGCGATGGTTGTTGTTGTCGATTGATACCCTAGCTGCTTATTTGTGGTCGGCAATTAGCTTCTGATTTGCTTCATATCGATATTTAGCACCGATTTATCTTGACTAGTATCAGTCAGTCTTAAGGAGCAGTCTCTGCCTTATCGGTGTTATCTCAGATATTATATCATCAGATATTATATCATATTTTACGGTGTTATCTCTCTTGTCTTTTTAATCAGATTTTTTTGCATGTGTTAGATTTCAGTGATATCTCTCTTTTTCTTTCTCATCAGATAATACATCATAATTTAACTTCGCATATCTGTCTCATTTTGTTATCATTAGATATAACATAATATTTGTTCATCTGATATTATGTAATATTTATGCATAGGATAACTTTCTATGATATCTCTCTTTCTTATCATAAAATAATACATCATACTTTAATATGATAACTTTCGGCATTTTCTATCATCAGATATTACATAATTTCTGTACATATAACTTTCGGAGTTGTCTCTACATGCCATAACTTTCGGTGTTATTTCTCATTTCATTTTCATCATATATTGCATATTTGTACATAACTTTTGGTGTTTTCTCTCTTTTCTTTATCACCAGATATTACATCATATTTGCATATGTGATAACTTGATGTGCAGTTTTTAAAGATTACATTTATGAATTATTTTATAAGGGTAGGTGATGTTGATATGCGTGTATGCGCGTTAGTGTTTAATATCCTCTTCTGATTTATTATTCGTGACATTTTATTATATGTCTTCTAATCACTGTAGGGGTAGGGGTGGGAACCAGTTAGTATGTACCCTCCTTAGCCTATTACTTATCAATTTTTTTTTTATATTAATCAGCCTTTTACTAACTAGTCATAATATGAATTCGCTTTTTTCTCACAATATTCTATGTCTATTACTAGTAACATTATTATACTGAAGAGTGTTACTACTAACATCCTATAACAGAAGAAAATAAATTTTAAAAACTCATGGCGAGTCGCAGCCAACGGTGCATTGCGCGCTTTTCAAAAAGCATTTCAAGAATTATTTATTAATTTTATTTTATTTTTGTTTACGTTCTGATGTCCTCTTTCAGCTTTTGCTGCTTCCTCATACAGGTGCAAATCCTCTTCGTAGAGAATCCTTTCTCATAGAGAGGGATTTTGGAAGAAAGTATGTCATAGTATCATAACTAGAGAGAGCGAAGATATGAAGATATTGGGGGTAGGAGAAGGGGGAGGAGGCAATTTTGTTCGAGCAGTGCCTGATGTTCTCTCTTCTCTGATTTCCAACCCCCATCCAACGGGCCCTACCACTCACAGTCTGTACATACTGGACTTCTTTATAGTCTATCAACAGTAAAAGCTTTCTCTAGGGAGCTGAGTGGGCACTGGACTTCTTTATAGTCTATCAACAGTAAAAGGCTATCCCTAGGGAGCTGAGTAGGCACTGGACTTCTTTATAGTCTATCAACAGTAAAAGGCTATCCCTAGGGAGCTGAGTAGGCACTGGACTTCTTTATAGTCTATCAACAGTAAAAAGGCCATCCCTAGGGAGCTGAGTAGGCACTGGACTTCTTTATAGTCTATCAACAGTAAAAGGCTATCCCTAGGGAGCTGAGTAGGCACTGGCAATTTTAATTTTTCTGCTGACTGTTTAACCGTAGATTCGAACATAGTGCCCAGTTTCTTGCATAGTCCACCTATCCACACCACCCTTGTCATTTCTAAGTCTCCAGATGGACACAGATATCGCTCGTTGCCACTGAACTAGCTAGAGGTATTGCATTTGAATCCTCCGGCTTTCAAGCGATATGAATAAGGCTTAAATTTTGTTGGTGTTGTTGTTGTTGTGTATGTGTGTGTGTGTGTGTGTGTGCGCGCGTGTGTGTGTGTGTGACACTCTAATTAAAATTATTATACACACGCCCCACTCCAAAAGAATGTTTGTTGTTCTGGGTTTTTAAAAAAAACACATTAAAATCATCATATCTCAAACTGACTTTTCTAATTCGGATTTAACATTTATTTATTTATTTTCGTAATGAATTGGTATTGGAAAGTAGAGAATCCACTCTTTTATTATTGGTCTCAACCAAAAGGTGTTTATTTCTGTCTTATTTATTTTAGGTATACTTTTTTCTTCTTTTTTTTTCTGGGTTCTCTGGTTATTGATTTGTCGTCCGTTAAGAGAAAAATGTACAAACTTAAAGTGTCGTATGCAAATTTAGAAATTGTAAACTCTACAAGGAAAAGACTGGGAAGCCATAGTGGTAATTTTAACAGAATTACAATCATACATGACTGCTTTCGACCCGAATTTGTACGACATAAATTGTCAGTAATTGAATTACCAGCATACCTGACTGATTTCGGCAGAAATGATATAAATTGTCACTGTCAGAATACTTTCGTTCTAGCTAGCTTATTGCTGCATGATTAATAATCATTTTTTCCAGTTCAGCGCCCGTGGTGAACATATTGTTTTTACACGTTTTAAGGGAAGTGACTGAGGTGGAAAGCGATTTCTACGCGGTCGAAAAATAATTTTTGTTCATATGTTTACTTACAAGCCGAAATATGCAGGAATTTAAGTGATTTCTATTTTTAGATGTTACTATTTTTCCTTAACGTTAATACCTGAAAGCGGCTTTAGTGATTTTAAGTCATTATGTTTTCATTGTTTGTTCAGTGTTTCTTAATCAGCTAACATATTGATTTAGTCAACAGTTCTTCAGATCATAAAACTGATGGTGTTTGGAAAAAATGCATAGTAGAAACGCGTTTTAATAACCTTAAATGAAGTAATATATTGTTTCCTGTCCACTACAACAGAAACACTTTAATAAGTCTAAAAATAGTAACACGTTGTTTCCTGTTCAATATGACATATATAGTAATACCATGTTTCCTGTCCAATATGACAGAAACACACTTTAATAAGTATAAATATAGTAACATGTTGTTTCCTGTCCAATATAACAGTAACACGCATTAATAAGTATAAATATAGTAACACTATGTTTCCTGTCCAGTCATTATTTCTGCCATCATAGCAAAATAAGCTCATCATGATTGTTTCCAAATAGTATTTTATCAGGATTAGCTTTAATATGTTTACTTTCATATAACTCTTGCTTACGTCCAGGGAGTTCACTAGAATTATGGCGTCTGTTGACAAACAAACCCAATGCCTATAGCTAAATAAGGTATAGACTTATTTCTACAGGAAAATGATGGGACAGAGACATAGAGCACAGTTACGCAGACAAACCCATTGTCTATAGCTCCACAAGTTATAGACTTATTTTACAGGAAAATAATGGGACAGAGACATAAAGTACAATTAGGCAGACGAACCCATTTTCTATAGGTACTCAAAGAATAGACTTGGTGATGGGACAGAGGCATAGAGTACAATAATGCAGACTGTAAACAACTACATATGTTATAGACTTATTTTTACATGAAAGTGATGGGACAGAGGCATAGAGTACAATAATGCAGACTGTAAACAACTACATATGTTATAGACTTATTTTTACATGGGACAGAAGCTTAGAGCAGTATTTAAACTCTCGTTCACGAGACGCGGGTTCAAATCCAAGTTTAAACGAGTCTCCATCGTCTTCATTTCTAACTCAAGATGGTGTACTACGCGTTTCGTCTGACTACGCGTCTTTTTTAACAATGTGTTTCGTCTGGCTATGTGCTCCGTTTCTTCTGTCTGAAAAGACGATGCAGCTATATTATGTTTATGTACGATCAAAGGCGTTAATCTGTTATTGCACTGGCTAGACACAATGGCCTTTATGCTGCACAAGATTGGCAGGTTAATCTACATTTTGTACATGTCAGACGTGTAATTTGTATGCTAAAGGCTAGACAAGTTAACCTATATTTTATACAGGCCAGACTTGTAATTTGTATGCTAAAGGCTAGACAAGTTAACCTATATTTTATACAGACAAGACATGTAATTTGTATACTAACAGGCAAGAAAAATTAACCTATATTTTGTACAGGCCAGACATGTAATTTGTATGCTAACAGACTAGACAAGTTAACCTATATTTTGCACAGGTCAGGCATGTAATTTGTATGCTAACAGGCTAGACAAGTTAACCTATATTTCGTACAGATTAGACACGTGACTTATATTCTATACAGACTAGGTAAATTAACCTATATTTTGTATGGCTAACACGTTAACCGATATACTATTCAGACTAGACCGTTTAACCTATATGCTATATAGGGTAGACACGTTAATCTATATATTATAATATATAATTATCAGGCTAGACCTTTAATCTATACACACTAGATATATTAGCTTATATGCAATATTGGTTAAACACGTTAACCTATATATTATACTGGTTAGACACATTAACCTACATACTCTACTCAAATCTACTGGTTAGACACAACCTATATACTGATTAGACACGTTAACCTATATATTAAACTTGTTAGGTACGTTAACCTCTGTAATACAGGGTAGACACATTAATCTATATACTAAACTTGTTAGATACGTTGACATATTTACTATACTGGTTAGATACATTAACTTATAAACTGTACTGTTTGACACGTTAAACCGCATAATATACACGCTATGCTTTTAACCTCTATGCTATACACAGTATACAGGCTAGAGACATTAACCTATACAGGCTAGACACAGTAAAATATATACTATACATAAGCATGTTAACCATCTTTGACAAACGAAAATCAGGAAAAAAGTATTTAGTTCGACATTTTCTGTCCAAAACATTTCTAGATCTACACAAATAAAATCCCAAGACCTACACATCTTCGTCAGAGCGCGATTTAGTTTCATTCTCAAACTTAAACTTACATCCTGCGAAATGGGTGCAAAGCAAACTGTTATGCTACAAAAATTATTTCATCTTGTGTTTTTATAAGAGGTTACCGTAAAATGGTCATCACACCGTTTATGATCTCACGCACAAATAGAGGCTATTCTGTTGCGCCTTCTTTCTTTTACACACACACACACACACACACACACACACACACACACACACACACACACACACGACGCGCGCGCGCACACAGTATAGTAAGCACATTTAACAGGCATTGGAATTCTATTTGCTGCCCCCCTTATATATGTATGTGTGTAAGTATATATGTATGCAAGTATTTATGTATGTTATGTGTCAATCGTGTGTACGTATGGATGGATGTGTATGTATGTGTTTATGATTGTAAGAATGTATGTACGTGTGTTTATTCACCGTTAATCCACCCATCCCGGTGTTGACGAGCCTCACCCATGATCAAACTTAGATGTTTTTACTTAATCATTTGTGTCATTCCCTAAATTATATTGTCAAGTAGGTCACCGGCTATCCATTGCATTGTGAGAAGTGTATATCTTTGTCAGTCATTTTCACAATCCCTTCGCGGTCTGATTTTTACAGTATCGATCAATTAAAACAGGTCAGAGGTCAGCCTATATTCTTTTGCAGTGTTTCCCAAAGTGTGGGTGGGGATGTTCCAAATTTTCGATGGAAACAAAACTGCCACACACACACACACACACACACACACACACACACACACACACACACACAAAAGCGCACTTTGGGCGCCGTGAAGCGAGCATGTTTGGAACCACTGTTCTATAGCATCAGTTAAAGTTACATGAACTATATTCTACAGAATCAGGTACATTTTTAAAGAACACGACAAATATTCTACACTTCAGTTAAACTGTTAAAGCAACAGGTTTCAGGTTTTAAAAAATATATATATATATTCGATTGTATCAGTTAAAACAATACAGGGTCTGCATTCAGCTATGTTAGTTAAAGCAACACAACCCATAATCATTTCTATGCTGCCATTTCAAGCGACCTATACATACTTTATTATGTCAGTTAAATCAACTGGTTGGTCGCCCAGCTAGCGGCTGTTGCTGAGTACTGACGTAAAGCCTACCCCCACCCCCGCCCAGCAAACAGGCAACCAGCAAGAAAACATTTTTTTAAAAAATAATTCGCAATCGATCATTGTCTCAGCCAGATGTTGTAGGTACTATTTCCATGTCCTGCAAGCAGATGACCTCACACCTGGCGGAAATGCATGAACCAGGAGTCCCTCGCTGACTGAATTCGATAAAACTACAAGTCCGCGTTTCTAGCACAGGTTGAGTTTACTCAGATTCGCTTAGTTTTAGGTTAATTAAGAAAGCATGCTGAGTTTACTGAGAAGATTTTCTGAGTTGGATTAAGAAAGCATGCTGAGTTTGCTGAGATTTGCTGAGTTAGATTACAAAAAAGCATACTGTGTTTACTGAGATTTTCTAGATCAATGAAACATGCTGAGTTTTCTTATATTTGTTGAGTGAGATTAAGGAAACGTGTTGAGTTTACTGAGATTTGCTGAGTTAGATTAAGGAAACGTTTTGAGTTTACTGAGATTCGCTGAGTTAGATTAAGGAAACATGCTGAGATCACTGAGAAGATTCGCTGAGTTAAGGAAACATGCTAAGTTTATTGAGGAGGTTTGTTGAGTTACATAAATAAATTAATGCTATTTTTAGTTTAGTTTCGGTTAATCAGTGTGGATAAGACGGCAGACGATGTGTTGACATATCATGCACATGGTAAAAGTGCCATATTAAATCTTTATTTATGTTAATATATTAAAACTTACACTAAACTATACACTACACTATTCTAATACACTAAATGACTATTAAAGCTTGCACTACATTATTGTAATACACTAATATGACTATTAAAGCTTGCATTACATTATTGTAATACACTAATATGACTATTAAAGCTTGCACTACATTATTGTAATACACTAATATGACTATTAAAGCTTGCACTACATTATTGTAATACACTAATATGACTATTAAAGCTTGCATTTTATTGTAATACACTAATATGACTATTAAAGCTTGCATTACATTATTGTAATACACTAATATGACTATTAAAGCTTGCACTACATTATTGTAATACAGTACCATGACTATTAAAGCCTGCACTACACTATTCTAATACACTACACTATAGACCATACGTGCATTATGCTAAATATTCTACAGTCTAATTCACTTCATTCTAATACACTACACTGCAAATCATACCTACATTACATTATACTTCAATACACTACAGAAAATACACTTCACTACAGTCTAATTCATTGCACTTCATTCCAACAGACTACACTCCTGATCATAAGTGCACTACACTACATATTTTACAGTCAAATTCACTTCACTCCAATACACTAGATCTACAAGTTGTAAATGCGCGTTTTTACACTTCTAAAGTCTAATTCATTGCACTGTGTCTACTAAAAAATACACTAGGGCTTACACTACAGGTTTCAACACTGTAGATTTCATTCTACTAAAGATACACCAGGGTTCTCACTACAGGTTTTAAGTGCACAATTTCAACACTGTAGACTTCATTCTACTAAAAATATACTAGGGCTTACACTACAGGTTCTATAGACTTCATTCCTTTGATGGTGACTGCCTATGCTCAGTCAAACTCTGCACGTTGTTGTACATTCCATCCACATGTTGGTATAATCCAAGTGTGTGTGGGGGAGAGAGAGAGAGAGAGACGACATCCGCGTATTAATCTCTTACTTAGCCTGCTTGCCTCTCTTACATGTCGTGAGAATAAGATTTCGCGACCTGACACAACTTGGTCAGATCTCACGGGGTCCTAACTTCACTTCCTTTAGTTCGTTCAAGTCTGCCATCTACATGCCATGTTATTGCAGTTGTGTTATTCCGACTAGGCGACTCACCGGAAGCCATGTTATTGTAGTTGTGTTATTCCGACTAGGCGACTCACCGGAAGTCTGAGCGGATTAATTAACTCATTTGTCGAGTTTACATCAAATTGGTCGCGATGAATTGAGAAAACCCTTTACTATATAATCACTGACAACTGAGGCAATACAAAATATTAATACATTACAGTCACTGACAATTGAGGCAATACACACTAGTAACACACTACAAACACTGACAATTGAGGCAATACAAATTATTAATACATTATAATCACTGACAATTTAGATAATTAGAAATGCATTGCAGTCACTATATGACAATTGAGGCAATACAAAATATTAATACATTACAGTCACTGACAATTGAGGCAATACACACTAGTAACACACTACAAACACTGACAATTGAGGCAATACAAATTATTAATACATTATAATCACTGACAATTTAGATAATTAGAAATGCATTGCAGTCACTATATGACAATTGAGGCAATACAGAGATTAGCAATATATTACAGTCACTGACAATTGAGGTAATACAAATTAGTAATGCATTGCAATTACTGGCAATTAAGGCAATACAAATTATTAATACATTATAATCACTGACAATTGAGGAAATACAAATTATGAATACATTATAATCACTGACAATTTAGGCAATACAAATTAGTAATGAATTACAGTCACTGACAATTGAGGCAATACAAATTAGTAATGCATTACAGTCGCTGACAATCAGAGGCGTAGCTAGGATATTTTGCACCCGGGGACGAACTATAAAATTGGCGCCCCCTCCCTGTTTAATCACTCTTTATTACCCTTGTTCACTTATTATAATGTAACGTTGTAAACCTCATTTTGGCGCCTCTGTACCTTGGCGCCCGGGGACATATGTACCCCCCTGCCCCCCCCCCCCCCCCTTAGCTACGCCTCTGCTGGCAATTGAGGCAATACAAATTAGTAATGCATTACAGTCACTGACAATTGAGGCAATACAAATTAGTAATACATTACAGTCACTGACAATTTAGACAATTCAAATTAGTAATGCATTACGGAGCAGGACACCCATGTTACATTAAGTTACAAATTAAATACCTATATTGTAATGATTTCCCTAAACTACACCATCGCATATTCTACTGTCTTTGCCATTTACAATTTAGTCTTTTAACATATTAGTACCATCTCCATAAATTATTTATTATTTCTACTCTAACTTATCTAGAAGTTAAGTTATACAATTTATCATCGACACAGTCTCCGATGTTTCTGATTAGGCATGACATGGTTTCGCCAGTCGATATAGTGATTGCTCAAAGTATTATTTCAATACATTTTCTCAGCATCTTTTCTTTCATTCACTCACTCCTTCTTTCAAAGGTGTTCTCATTAGAGCTTGATTTCAAGCAAACTTTAAAGATGAATCCCCGATCTAAAACAAATCTTCAAATTTCTGCCCCACCCCAAATACCCCGACACTTGATGCTGAGTTTGAATATATGTAATATTGAAATGCCTGTGTCATTCAGCTATAATATTCACTTCTCTCAAACAAACGAACGAACTAACAAACAAACATTCCCACATTTGTCTTTTTTGCTGTTTCCTGTACAGTTTCAGGAGCTAAGAATTCTCCAGCTCTTTCGGTTCTTAGAATGTCTGCTCGCTGTTTGTGGTAGATTCAGTCGTGGTAATAATTGTTTCCATTGTTCATCAGTTATGTCAATCCCAGGATTTCCTCGCAATTAAAGTTCATTCCTTGTATACTTTGTTCGAAACACGTGATTACGATTAATTACTTGTAATTACACCTAATTTCGTGTGTAATGTCTTCGAATCACGTAATTACAGGTAATTCCTTTATTTGAATCACGTACAATTCCTTGTATACTTTGTTGGAATCAAGCAATGACAATTAATTCCTTGTATATGTTGTTCAAATCACGTAATTCAGATAATTCCTTGTGTATGTTGTTCGAATCACGTAATTCAGATAATTCCTTGTGTATGTTGTTCGAATCACTTTCCTGACATTATCATTTTTGTCTAGAACTTTCTAATCGTGAAATGATTTTGGCACTTAGGCAATTCCTAGTACACCTGATTTCTCGCTTCACTCTGCTGGTCTGATAAGAACTTTACTTAAGGATTTCTCTGTTAAGACTTCCTGATTTATATAATCTCAGTGCTAATCTTTCACTTTGACCTCAAAGTGTTATACGTTCGTAATAACAATCTAAAATTGTCCTGGGTCCATTGCAGGTGTGTGCCTCCCCAAGAGATAACTTTGTTAGTATAAAATTCCTCACTTTCTTGTCCTGTGTCCAATGCAGGTGTGTACCTCCCCCAGGAGACAACTTTGCACTGTGGTAGTGTGTAGAAAATCAGTGTAGTTGACTCTGTCCTCTCAAACCATGTCCTCATCTAGTAGGAGAGATTTAGCACTTATATAGAACATAACATATTTAATAACATGAATTTAATTAGCAATGATAGAAATCCACATTTCAAAGTGTATGCTTTGTATTCTTTGGTGAGACATCTGAGGCAGTAATTTACAATGTGTGGCAAGTCAGGAGAAAGCATATCATTAAGTTCATAAAGATTAAAATAAATAAGTATTTTTTATTTAAATCTTCATGGACATTGTTCTATAAGTATTATTGTATATCTAGTTGAGTGAGGGATCTTTCCGGAGGAATAAGAAAACTGACTGAATTACACACCACTTTTGATAGATAGATAGATAGATAGACAGACAGACCGACAGACAGACAGATAGATAGATAGATAGATAGATAGATAGATAGATAGATAGATAGATAGATAGATAGATAGGCTAGACGGGCGGATGGATGGATGGATGAATAGATGGGTGGATGGAGAGATAAAGAGAGAGAAACAGGCAGAGACAAATAGACTATCAAGCTGGTAGAGATGAGAAAAGAGACGTGTACTTGACAGCACTGAAAAACAAAGCTTTACAGCATGTTGCAGCGAAATATAACACACTGGCACACTATTGCGGTAATCTACAATGAAACATACTAATCCCAGATGCAGAAAATATAAAATTACTGACTTGTTTACTTTGGGGCAGTTGGTGACTACAGATAAAGTAAAAGTACTTATTAGATATTAGGTGCAATATCGTAGTTCCCCTTCCCCTTTCACTGGGGTAGTGTCAGATATCTCAGAAGCTCTTGTTTATAAGTGCTTTAAGGCTCGCTGAGTCAACTATGACTTAACCGGTAAGTGTTTTCAGCTCGATGAGTCATATGACTTATGAGTAAATGTTTTAAGAGCTAATATGACAACACGATAAGTGTTTTAAGACTGAGTCAAATATGATTCACAGGTTCATTGAGACAAATATGATTTGTCCGGTATGTGCTTTAAGACTCACTGAGTCCAGTAAGACTTACCAAGTACAGACAAGTGTTTTAATACTCACTGAGTCAAATAATAGTTACCTGGTACATGCAAATGCTCTAAGACTCACTGAGCCTAATATTGCCTTACCTAAAAGTACTTCAAGGCACACTGAGTCAAATATGACTTATCTGGTATGTGCTTTAAGATTAAGTCAAATATGGCTTAGTTGGTAAATACTTTAAGACTCACTG
The DNA here is from genome assembly GCA_028829895.1 of Sinotaia quadrata. Taxonomy (NCBI): domain Eukaryota; kingdom Metazoa; phylum Mollusca; class Gastropoda; order Architaenioglossa; family Viviparidae; genus Sinotaia; species Sinotaia quadrata. Next base: position 29,676,902 of record CM054181.1, read on the forward strand.
TCAAATAATGATGTACTAGGTGAGTACATTAATACTCACTGGATCAAATAGGATGACTAGCGATGACTGGTGCGTTTGATTCAGGAAGTGTACAAATAGTGCTCCTTAGTCACTGACTTTACTGCCATGGTGTGTTAAGTGGTGTAATAAAGAAATTAAATAACTGTTTGTACTTGTTTTTTCTTATTTTGTATTATATTTACTTTTAAATCACAAAACGTTTATTTACAATTATGATGGATCTGTTAGGACACTTCTTGCTGTATATCTCGAAGTGTTAGAATAAGTATAAGGTCAGTGGGCAATAATACAAAGTAGATGTCTTGTGTTTTCTTCACAAATTATCCCCTACTGTCCTTATAGCTTAACATACGGAAATGGTTCCTCTTTGAAATAGAAATAAATCCACCGTGTGAGTACGGTGTCCTACTTTCTAAAGCCAGCAAGGCAATTGGTAATGGCGCCCTACTTTCTAAAGACAGCACGACAGTTGGTAATGGCGCCTTCTAAAGACAGCACTACAATTGGTAATGGCGCCTTCTAAAGACAGCACGACAGTTGGTAATGGCGCCTTCTAAAGACAGCACTACAATTGGTAATGGCGCCTTCTAAAGACAGCACGACAGTTGGTAATGGCGCCTTCTAAAGACAGCACTACAATTGGTAATGGCGCCTTCTAAGGACAGCACGACAGTTGGTATTGGCGCCCTACTTTCTAAAAACAGAACGACAATTGGTAATGGTGCCCTACTTTCTAAAGCCAGCAAGGCAATTGGTAAAGGTGCCCTACTTTCTAGAGCCAGCAAGGCAATTGGTAAAGGTGCCCTACTTTCTAGAGCCAGCAAGACAATCTGTACGGTGCCCTACTTTCTAAAGCCAGCAAGGCAATTGGTAATGGTGCCCTACTTTCTAAAGACAGCAAAGCAATTGGTAGCAACGAAAATGGTAGTGGTGCCCTACTTTCTAAAGACAGCAAAGAAAATGGTAATGGTGACCTACTTTCTAAAGCCAGCAAAGAAAATGGTAATGGTGACCTACTTTCTAAAACCATCAAAGAAAATGGTAATGGCGACCTATTTTCTAAAGCCACCAAGGCAATTGGTAATGGTGCCCTACTTTCTAAAGCCACCAAGGAAATTGGCAGTGGTGCCCTACATTCTAAAGCCAGCAGGGCAATTGGCAGTGGTGCCCTACATTCTAAAGCCAGCAAGGCAATTGGTAATGGTGCCCTACATTCTAAAGCTACTAAGGCAATTGGCAGTGGTGCCCTACTTTTTAAAGCCAGCATGCCAGTTGGTAATGGCGCCCAACTTTCTGAAAACAGCAAGGCAATCTGTACGGCGCCCTCCTTTCTAAAAATAGCATGCCAGTTGTAATGGTGCTCTACTTTCTAAAGACAGTAAGACAATTTATCAGCAACATTGCTAGCTGCAGGACATGTACTGAAATTCCATCCGTTATTTGTTTGTTGAAATATTTCTTGAGAAAAATAAATAAGATATTCTGAGTGCTTGCCGTGCTTGTGCGCACGCATGGTATGGGGTGAGGTTAGTGTATTGTTATTTTGTTGTCTTTCTTTTTTCTTTATTATAATTTTTTTAAATATTCATCTATACTTGAAAGCGTGCAGGAAAACGTCGAATTTTATACTTTAAAAAATATTCTTATATAATTTCACACTTATAAGATAAAGATAAAATGACTATTATGCATATATTGTATACCCTACTTTTAAGAGCTGGACTTGTTAATAATATGATTGTCCTCGCTGACAATGACTGATGGCAGCAAAGTAGTTCGAAAAATTAGAAAGGGTACAGGTGTGTCTTACCAGTTTGAAATTGTTAGATGAATGGCGTCATACGGTGACAGCTTGTCCAGTCAGGAGATCTGTTGTGATATTAGAATATGTGATGAATGTTGCGTTTTGTCAGCTTGTCCAGGAGATCTTTTGTGTTAGTTATATGTGTTAGAAATATTAGAATATGTTATGTTTTTCGTCAGCGTGTCAGTGTGTATTTGACAAAGAGTCTGTGTAACCTGAAAACCACAACAGTTTGTGCTATTTCTCTTGACGTTCTTGTTAACGCCATGATGCAAACGTCACAATATTAAACGAGAAATTGAATTGCTAGTCTTTTTCTTATCATTACATCAAAGTACACACTATTTCCTTGCAATATTGCAAAGCCGCCAATATACAGATCATTGCGTCATCTGGGACGTCAACATTACGAATTTGTTTTCTCACCATTACGTCAAAGTACACACTTTTCCTCTGTGGTAGGACAAAGTCATTGTCTGATCTCTACAGAATACTCCGTCAAAGCATATAAATGTATGAGTAGAAAGTGAGTCTGATGGAGATCGGGTGGGGTGGAGATTGTTATTTAAAAGTCAACATTCAAATACAAGAAATTATCTCTGAGTCAAATGACAAAAAAAAAGAATCAATAGTTCAAAAATTTAAGAAATATTTCTAAGAAACAAACCATAAATCAGCAGTTCAAAATGTTTAAAGAAAATATTTTGAAGTCCACTCTTTCTTTATCAGTCAAATCACTCATCAGTAACGATGAGCCTTTAAAGCTGGACTTGGACCAAAGACGAAATAAAAGTGATAAGAACAAGGGATTTTTCTAACAGGTCACTTTCAGGTCACTTAAAACTAACCAACCGCCTAGAACCGATTAGCGTCACTTGATAAACTTCTTAAAAGTAACCTCGATATTAACCCTGCGACTTATATATAAACTTGATAAACTTCTTAAAAGTAACCTCGTTATTAAATCTGCGACTTAAACTTGATAAACTTCTTAAAAGTAACATCGTTATTAAATCTGCGACTTATATATACTTTAATAATGAGGATACTTTTGAGAAATTTATTATTATTTTTATTGTTAAATATTATTGTTTAATTACAAGCGACTTATTATATATATACTTAATAGATTTCTTTAAACTTTAAAGTATTCTGCATGAACGAAGAGTACACACTTGATTAAGCACTTCTTATTTTATATAACTCGTTTCTTGTTTAATGTTCGGTGACTTCACAAAGGGAAAGCTTGATTTAGTTGCAACAAATTGCTGTGCTAAAACTATTGAAGTATTGCAAAGGGCGTTTTGGCACTTTGCAAATAAACTACTGTGCCTAACTATTGAAGTATTGCAAAGGGCGCAGTGGTCAAATTGCAATAAACTATTGTATCTAACTCCTGAAATGTTACAAAGGGCGTCTTGGTCACTTTGCAGTAAACTACTGTGTCTAATTATTGAAGCATTGCAAAAAAATTTTTGTGATTATTTACTGAAGTGATGCAAAGGCTTTTTGGTCACTTCGCAATAACTACTTAATTAACTACTAAATTATTGCAAGAGCGCCTTTGTTACTTTAAAATAAACTACTGTGAATAACTAATGATGTATTGCAAGGGCGTTTGGGTAATTTTGCAATAAACTACCATGCCTAACTACTAAACTAAGTTATTACAAGGGCATCTTGGTCACTTTAAACTACTGTGCCTAACTACTGAAGTTTTTGCGAGGGCGTCTTGATCACTTTGGTCACTTGCAATAAAAACTGCTGAAATATTTCATGGTTCCTTATTACTTTGCAGTAAACTATTGTGATTAACTGTTGAAATATTTCTTTTGATATTCCTTTGCAGTAAACTATTGTACCTAACTACTACAGTATCTCATTGTTAGTTACTGTGCACTAAATTACTGCGCCTATCGTAGTAGTTCATTTGCTTACTGATCATTTTGCAGCGAGTATCTCTGACTAGTTTGCTAAGTATTTCCTGGACAGTTTGCAGCACACTACGTCGGCTTATTTACTAAAGTATTTCACGGGCTCCATGGTCACTTAAATTCACAATTCTGTCACTATTGGACTGTGTACGAGTCCGTTTGAGGTATCAGTTTGGTGCAAAATGCTATTTATAGCCACTTGATATGGCGATTTCTGATGTGTTGATAACAAAATCTGTCACTTAATATCCTGCTTAAATCGATTAAGTAGGTGATAGCTGACGACAGTGGAATTAGCAAATCGGGTTTGGCGCCAAGTTTTCCTCAAAGACAAGATGGAGAGTTCTTGTGGACATTTTGTTGCACAATGTTCTCTCCAAACTCGTCACCGTATCATCTGATTGAGCACCATATGTTGTGACAGTTTTGTTAAAGTCGACCGTATGAAGTGCCCTTCACTTTCTCGTGCGTGCGTGTGTTTTGTTTAAGTGCGTTTATTTGTCTATTTGTGTGAGTGATTGTGTGCATGTTTGTGTATATGTGTATGTAAATATGTATGTTTGTGACTGTGCATAGGTAAATGTACGGGTGCATTATTTGTGTTCGTGTGTTAGTGCTGGTATTAGTTTTAGTGTGCGTGCGTGCGTGCGTGCGTGTGTGTGTGTGTGTGTGTGTGTGTGTAAAATCTCCAGAATCTGCTTCTGGCTAATGTAAAGCTTTGATATGTTAATATAATATTTTAATTTTCACACTAGCAAATCAGTTAAAGGTTCTCGATGACTGTTAAAATTAAACATACCGAGTTCCATTAAGACAATTTGTCACAGGTATAAAAGAATCATTGTGCTTGTGACTATAGATGTTGGTATTGTGCTCCCTCCAGCTTAGATATGAACCAAATCATGAGACTGTTCACACAATGGAGAGAGTAATCGATAGGTAATATAAATAGAGCAAACACAATGAAAAGGTTACTTGACATCAGTATTGCCATGAACCATGTTCAAATAATTTCAATATTTATACAGTCTTATTTCCTAACACATAATTCAACAGATTAGTGACAATATAAATCACAGGGTAATTTCTTATCAGAGAAGGGAATTGAAGTTATAGAGATTATAGTGATAATAGTTTGTATATAACCTTGTCGAGACAGTGCCACAATAGTCTTTCACTCACTTCTTCATAACAAAGTCTCAATTTTATTGTTCATAATAGAATTGTCAGTTCTTCATGTGCTTGTCTTGCACGCTGTAGAATACTGATGAGCCACTATTCTTTTGCACGCTGTAGAACACTGATGAGCCACTATTCTTTTGCACGCTGTAGAACACTGATGAGCCACTATTCTTTTGCACGCTGTAGAACACTGATGAGCCACTATTCTTTTGCACGCTGTAGAACACTGATGAGCCACTAATCTTTTGCACGCTGTAGAACACTGATGAGCCACTATTCTTTTGCAGGCTGTAGAACACTGATGAGCCACTATTTTGCTCCTTCACGTATTAGTTCCTTCAAGCAGAACAACAATGTAGCAATTTCTAGTAACTTCCTTCTACAAGAAATTCCACGATGTAGTCGAGCATACTTTGCCACCATACATCAACAGAGTGCAGTGTATCTTTACACTTACACACTAGGGGTAAAGACCTCTCGAATCTACCATGGTCATAGTTAGAGGGGTGTGTGTGTGTGTGTGTGTGTGTGTGTGTGTGTGTGTGTGTGTGTGTGTGTGTGTGTGTGCGTGCGTGCGTGCGCGCGCGTGCTGCATGGTAACTCGGCCTGCATGATATGGTGCTGCTTGCACTAGTTTTCTTGGCTCTCTCTCAGTATTTCTTAGCCTAATAAATTATTGTTTATCTCAGTAAATTATTGTTAGTTTAAAACTCACTCTAGCAAATTTGTCAGAAAGTCTAAAATGTTGACTGGCGGGTTGCGGGTATGCATACGATTGTATATTCGAACATTTAGCATATTTTAAGTGTACTTTTTGCCTGTAGGAGATGAGACGGACAGACTGACTACGTCTAAATATTAATTAAATAACCCTGCGTGTCACTGATATGTTTTAATTTGAACATATGTGTTCGGTTACACGAAATCTTAATATATTCTGTAACTAGTTAAATTAAAAATATATTTTATTGTCAAGACACGCTTTCGATGAGTAAATGTAAATATAGTCTATAACTCCTTCAAGTTAAATTCAGTGCGAATACATATCTTAGTTATAATTAGTCGTAATATATTGTGTAAAAAAATAAAATTTGGAAACTTTTACAATTATTTTCAAGCACTGTCCTGTACAGCATCAGTCATGATTTTGTAAACCGTATATAAAAGCTGTTTATTTGCAATAGGCTTGCTGATGTCAGTTACACTGAAAAAATAAAATATCCATTTGAAAATCTTGTCTCATCAGACAAGAGCAGGTGACTCGTTCTTTCTTTACTGATGGTACCGCCAGCTGCACTTGTCGTGTGTGTGTGTGTGTGTGTATGTGTGTGTGTGTGTGTGTGTGTGTATGTGTGTGTGTGTGTGTGTGAGAGTGTGTGTGTGTGCGTGCGTGTATATTATGTGTGTGTGCGTGTATGTGTGTGTGTGTGTGTGTGTGTTTGTGTGTGTGTGTGTGTTTGTGGGATAAACTTTGGTATGCGCAGAATGACCGACAGTAGGGATGCGGACATCAAAACTAGGTTAGCTAATCAGTGGTCTCTAGATGTGTAATTTATGGGTAATTATATCGCAAATGAAAATTCTCAGACTTTGTTTGTAAAGCTGACACGCTACTCTGTTCGAACCTATTACATGTATATAAACACGGTTTACCTCTCAGTCTCTGACTTAATCCGATACAAGTCGAATATCTGTGTAGTCAATCAACTGCCGGGGTCTTTGACTGTTAGAGTTTGGCCACACCACGCGGAGCCACTTTGTCACTTCATGTTTAGCTTGTAATTCTGTTTGTCTGTTTATGGGTATGTGTGTGTCTAAATGTGGGTATGTGTGTGGCTACATGTGTGTCAGTGTGTGGGTATGTGTGTGTCTAAATGTGTGTCTGTGTCAGTGTGTGGGTATGTGTGTGTCTAAATGTGTGTCTGTGTCAGTGTGTGGGTATGTGTGTGCCTAAATGTGTGTCTCTGTCAGTGTGTGGGTATGTGTGTATCTGAATGTCTGTGTCAGTGTGTGGGTATGTGTGTTGTATATGAGTGGCTGAATGTGTCTGTCAGTGTGTGGTTATGTGTGTCTAAGTGTGTCTGTGTCAGTGTGTAGGTATGTATGTGTGTGACTGAATGTGTGTGCTGAATCAGAATTCTTTCTTAATTTAGACCAGTACTTTGTTTCAGAGAATGTTTACTTAGAAAATATTCGCCTAAGACAAAGTACTGGTCTAAATGATTGTGCTAACTGTTATCACACTTCAGTCATACAGATAAAAGAGATCAAAGTTTTAGTATGTGTGTGTGTGTGTGTGTGTGTGTGTGTGATACGTTAATTTTGCATTTAAATCCCCTTAGTTTATTGTAAAATGTTATTTCAAAAATTGATTACAAGAGAAAGAATGATTTGCAAGTTAAGGCTTAAATGGATGATTGCCATTTCAAGCAAGTAACGAAGAAGAAAGAAACATTTTAATTTGAAAAAATCCTCACTAAATTTTATCTGAGCAATAGGAAAGTGCTCAAAAGCTGAAGATACATGTTCAGCGGCATAACGCACTCAGTAAATTTCAATAAGAAACTTTTCAAGAACTACAGGTTCAAGGTCAGCGGTATAATGTTTCGCTCTATCTCAGGAAATTTGTGCGGTAAAAGAGTAAACATACTGGTGATATATAGGAAGCAGTATAGAATAATGTGTCATTTACACACACGCACGCACGCACACATACACACGCACACACTCACACACACGCACGCACACACACACACACGCACACACTCACACACATCACATTTATATATATATAATATAAATAGTATAGTATGTCGCATCCACACAAAATAGGGTCATAGATAACTTTAAACAAATTGGCGATATATGGTCATCTGTACAATGTGCTATGAACTCAGAAAAAAATGGAGCAAACAAAACAATTTAAACCTATAAACAAACTGGTGCTATGTAGTCAAGATATATATAAAATGGTGTGCCATAAACAAGCAAACTATAGCAATAAAAATAAATTTAAACACAAACTGGTGATATGGGTCAACATATACAGTAATGTAGATCACACACAATGCAAGCTAGAGCAATGGAAAAGTGAACTTAACTGGAGTCACGTAATCATCGGTATGGTGTAGTGCGTCACGTGCACAGAAATTTAATTAACGGGAAAAAAATAATAAATTGGTGACGTCAATGATAGTGTAATACGCACTGAATGATATTTCACAGTATTTCGTGCACACAAATAGAGTGGAGCAATAGTCTAATGTAAGTAAAATAGACAATTGTGAGTGGAGCAATAGTCTAATGTAAGTAAAATAGACAATTGTGAGTGGAGCAATAGTCTAATGTAAGTAAAATAGACAATTGTGAGTGGAGCAATAGTCTAATGTAAGTAAAATAGACAATTGTGAGTGGAGCAATAGTCTAATGTAAGTAAAATAGACAATTGTGAGTGGAGCAATAGTCTAATGTAAGTAAAATAGACAAGCGTGTGTCGAGCAATAGTAAATGTAAGTAAAATAGACATGTGTGTGTGTGGAGCAATAGTAAAATGTAAGTGAAATAGACAAGTGTGTGTAGAGCAATAGTAAAATGTAAGTAAAATAGACAGGTGTGTGGAGCAATAGTAAAATGTAAGTAAAATAGACAGGTGTGTGGAGCAATAGTAAAATAGACAAGTGTGTGTGGAGTAATAGTAAAATTAAGTAAAATAGACAAGACTGTGTGTGCAGTAATAATAAAATTAAGTAAAATAGACAGGTGTGTGTGGAGCAATAGTAGAATGTAAGTAAAATAGACGTGTGTGTGGACAAGTATGCTAAAGTGTGGCGACTGGAGCAATAGGAAATTGTAAACCAGTGGTGATGTGTGATTAAAGGCATAGTGTATATACCAGCAAACTGAATCCGTGGGAAATTGTTAGCATAATAGGTATTTAAGCCTTTGGGGGTGCGGTGAGACTAAGCGGTAATTTCAGCGCTCATTACCGCTGAAGGCCCCGGCAGCCTGCGATAGGGAGAGTGAGCTGTTTAGTGTGCAAACACTTCCATTTCCTGCAATCCCGAATAGCACAACAGCGACATTTTAAAGCATATAATGACATTAGTATACTCATTTTAAGACATGTCACAGCGGGCGACACGCATACCTACTGAAGACTGTATGCATCTAAGACAATTAACACGGGCGTAACGAATACCTAATGAGGTCAGTACTATTTAAGACATTAAACGCGGACGTGAAGTATACCTATACTTTAGACTGTACTCATTCAGTACATTAAACACGAGCATAAAATAAGTCCACTGAGGCCTGTACTGATTTAAGACATTAAACATGAGCGTGGCGTACCCACTGAGGCCTGTACTGACTTAAGACATTAAACATGAGCGTGGCGTAAACCCACTGAGGCCTGTACTGATTTAAGACATTAAACAGGAGCGTGGCGTAAACCCACTGAGGCCATTTAAGGTATTATCGTGGGCGTAACTTATGTGTACTGAGGTTTGTAATACGTCAGCTATTTGGTGATCGTTCACTGCCCGAGGAACGTTAACGTAATTTACTACGTCCTGCTGAGAAAAACAAACTTAAATAAATTAAAATATGAAGAATCTGATATTTTGAAAACAATGGAATGCCGAAGTCGCTCAAATTTAAAGTCTGTTTATCTCAGACTACTTGCTTTCGGCCAAATATAATCATAAATCTCAGTACCAATATATCAATAATTAGTTCTAGAATCCAATCTAAGTTTATGACTAATTAAATTATTTGAACTCGGAAGGCATTGCTATCGTCAACAATGACAACTGATGTATATGATGCTATGACAGAAGATAAATATATTGCCATGACAGCCGTTGTATACACTGATATGACAGTTGATGAATATAGTGCCATGACAGCAGATACATATAGTGCCATAACAGTTGGTGAATATAGTGCCACGACTGCAGATAAATATAGTGTCATGACAGCCGATGTACACGCTGACATGACACTTGATGAATATAGTGTCGTGACAATCTATGTATACATTGACATGATAGTTGATGAATATAGTGCCACGACAGCAGATGAATATAATGCCACGACAGTCGTTGTATACACTGACATGATGGGTGACGAATTTAGTGCTACGACAGCAGATGAATAAAGTGCCATGACAGCCGATGTATGCACTGATATGACAGTTGATGAATATAGTGCCTTGACAGCAGATGAATATAATGCCACGACAGTCGATGTATGCACTCTCGTGACAGTTGATGAATTTAGTGCCACGAGAGCAGATGCATATAGTGCCACCACAGTAGATCAATAGAGTGCCATGACAGTTGATGAAAACACTGCCATTATAATAGATATACAACTGACACGACAGTTGTTGAGGTATATGTGGTATATGCACTATCCCTGTTTTTGAGGTTGTTTTTTTTTCAATTTTCTTTTTCCTCTTCTAGCAGGCTATCTCGGAAATAACTTGTACTCTACAGCCATACTATGCTAATATATATTTTTTCTCTTACATATCTACTGCACATAATACACACACATAGACCACAACAATATATATATTTATACATTACACGCTTGCATACACCTACCTATGTATTAACACTTTTAACATATGCACAATTACACTAATATTTACTAATGAACATACCCACGTTCACAACCTGATATTACTACTTCTACCACTTAATTCTACAACACACACACACACACACACAAATGAGTGCGTGTGTGTTTGTGTTTCCTTTGTGTTTATCAGTATCCGGATGTATAAATGTGTATGCAAAACACACAAACTACATACTAAATGCACACAAATATACAACTACATTCTAAATCACACACAAATATACAACTACATTCTAAATCACACACAAACGTACATATACACTGATTACATGTACCAACTTCCACATGCATACAATCACAAATACACAAACCCATACCACACACACGCATACACATTTATACATCCGGATACTGATAGACACAAAGTCAAACCAAACACACACGCGTTGATTTGTACACAACCTTGCCATATGGAATAAAACACCGTGGACTATATAAACTATGCCTGCATTTAGATAACAACTGCTTTTAGAAAGTTTTATGGTTTACGAGGGGGATGGGTGGTAGTGGCCTTGGTAAAGACGTCACTTACTGAGTAATTACCAATTAATCTAAAGTACTTCATGTCGTGGGCTTATGTCCCAGATTTTCAATAGCATTATGACAATGAAGGCTGAGTTTAGATTGTCACAGGTGGCGTTTGCAGCACAAATTGGTACGGTTGTTTTCACAACACTCTTTTAACAGTGTCGAGTGATTGTGTAATATCACGCTCTATCACGGAATCCACCTGAATGGTGCGGCCACAACAAAACACAGAAGTAATCTATAATTAAAATTAAATACAATGAAAAGGTGTGATATACATTCTCACGTGGTCCTCTCCTTTCTGTCTTTTCCCTATTCTCTGATAGTCCATCTCACCTCACTCACCTAACTCACTCACCTAGCTCACTCACACACACACATAATAACTCAGTCTCTCTAACTTTCACTCACCAACCGAGGGTCTAACTGTAAATGCAGCAAGCATCAGTAATATATTTTAAATGGTCTAACCTTTCACCAAGACGTATTCAAACTGTAAATTAATGCTAATTATGGAAACACACACACATCACTTGTATGCTCTTGTAAACATTTGGCATCATTATGTGACGTGCGCAGAGAAAACTGAAGCCTGAAGATATAAAAGAGTAAATAAAATGTAAGACCAGGATAGCAATAACAAAAGCACTTTCAAGAGGTCGATGGGGTTGCTGACATCGTAAATCAATAGAAATGAAAGGGTGAATTAATTTGACATTAAAACGCACATTTAACACAAACGCATGCACATACACCAGAGGCAAGAAAACATAAGTTTACATGAACAGACGTCACGCTCACAAACACACAAACAAACTTTCACAAACACACCCACACCTATGCAATACTGCTGACGCTTACAATGCACAAACAACATACTATATACAGATACGCAAGTATACATCGAAAACACACACTCTCGAACAACAAATACATGACTACTTACGTATTCAGAAAATGAACACAAAAGCACACACGCAATCACAAATACATACACTCAAAACATACACATACGCAATCACACATACATACACACAAAAAGACGCAATCACAAATAAACTAAAAAAACATACACACACGCAATCACAAATACATACACTCAAAACACACAAACACGCAATCACAAATAAACTTAAAAACATACACACACGCAATCACAAATAAACTTAAAAACATACACACACGCAATCACAAATACAAACACTCAAAACATACAAACACGCAATCACAAATACATACACTCAAAGCATACAAACACGCAATCACAAATACATACACTCAAAGCATACAAACACGCAATCACAAATACAAACACTCAAAACATACAAACACGCAATCACAAATACATACACTCAAAGCATACAAACACGCAATCACAAATACATACACTAAAAATATACACACATACAATCAGAAATGCATAATTAGACAACGAACACATAGTATACATAAACATTCTCAAGAATATAAAAACGCACGCACGCACGCATTACTACTAACTGTATAATGCACACAGTGATTCCGTGCGACACACACGGATGCATGACTGGTTATGGTCACCGATAAAGGAGAGATAACATAAATGTGCATTTATAGTCACATTCACATGCATGCTTCACTAGTAGCGGTTACAAGAAAGAAGAAATAGCACACACACACACACACACACACACACACACACACACACACACACACACACACACACACACACATATTATACATTTATACATTTGCAAGCATGTATTACTACTCTATTAAGAGTAACAAATGGCATAATCACACGCTCACGTTCAAACACATGCATGACTACGATTACCGACAAAAAATAGCACAAGCATACAATCACATTTAAATACACATGACTGGCTGACTGCTAAGAGTTACAGACATAAAACAGAGAGTAGATGCACTAAGTCACAAGCACTCTCGCTTTCATAAACTAAACAAAAAGTTACCTACATTATAAATTAAACCAGTAAACCAGTAAATTAGTTATGTCATACGTTTACTGTTCAGTACCTTGAGTAGTCAGATCGCGTTATACAGCAAGCTATTGACCTACAACACTCAAAACAAGGACTAAGAGCTAAACAGGACATTAAACTCAAATAATATTTTTTAGATTTAAGCAATTAAAACAATTTAATAACCTATAGGTCTTTCTCCCTGCCTGCTTTTTAAATCAGCTGAGATGGCTTAAATGAAAAAAAAAATGTACTGACAGCTTTTCATCGGATTTTTTTCCTGTTGTGTGTCTCAGACAGGCCTACCGCAAATAACATCCTCTTAAATCTGTACGGATTTCAAGAGACCACAATCAAGAAGTAGGTCATGTTTATTTTATGTTAGACACACTTATCGTATTTCAGCATATTTCTGTTATATTTTAATTTTAAGTTTTTTTAATTTCTTTTATTTATTTGGTAGAGAGTGAACTAATATTTTAAAAAATATTTATTTGTCTTTCACTTTGGAGATGGGGAATTTTTCTGAAATAATTGTTAAATTTTTAACTTATGGTTCCTTATGGTGCTAAATTTTAATCACGCTTACCCTTACTTATAATGTACATAAAGATTAGTGGCCTCTTTTCAGTATTTAGAATACACACAACATATATACGTGTACGCACATACAAAACTTGATAAATCAAATTAAATCATATTAAGTTTGTCTCCAAATTTTAACTGAAGATGGAAATCTTGTACCAGCCGAGGGCGGCTTTTGTTTGTGTTAACGCCCAAAGTTCAACAAGTTCTCTCACATTGAACATGGTGGAATGCCCAAACATTCAGGCCAAGCCTCGGGACTTTGTTACAAGTTTTTAGTAAGAGATCGAGATGAATGACCGACAATGTTGGGTGGGAGTACATTTTGGGAGAACGGTGTAAACTCGCGGTGACGAAAGGCTGAGGCTTGCTTTCACTTTCCTAGAAAGGCCCATAACCGGCTCTCGGCAAGTGAACTACTTCGTGACCTGTTTTGGAGACAACGGTTCTGATAACACACTTCGAAACTTCCACCCCTACCCCCGTTTCTCCTGAAATTCAATTATTGAGAAAAAATATAACAACAGACAGGAACAAATATGATACAACTATTTAAATACAATCAACAATAAAAGATTTTAATGCAAGAAATATAGAGAATGTTTGTTTGTTGTAAAGAAATATGCTTTCACCCACATTTACAAAATTGTCAGTCCACAAAATACATTAAATACTGCGGTCACTTTAATTAGAACAGTTTTCAGTATCACAAAAATAAATAAATTCTGCGGTCATTGTAATTAGTGCAGTTGTCAGTCCAAAATACATTGAAATACTGGGGTCACTTTAATTAGAACAGCTTTCAGTATCACAAAATAAATAAATTCTGCGGTCATTGTAATTAGTGCAGTTGTCAGTCCACAAAATAAATAAATTCTGCGGTCATTATAATTAGTGCAGTTGTCAGTCCATATAATATGATAAATACTAAGAACACTAATTACTGCTATAGTCATTTCAAATATCATAACTACGGTCACTCTTTACAGTGTCAATCTAACAACTGGAGCTTTAGATTTAAGTAAAGCTTAGTCCCACGTCGTCTGTAACTTTCAATGAAGCTTAAAAAAAACTTTATTTTTGGTAGTCCGTGGTTTGGAGGTAATATCTCGTCAGTAAAATTACTTCAGCTGTCAAGAGATCTTTATTGTGCGTGGCCTGCAACACACGAGACTCACTTTATCGTCCAATCCAATCGATTGGATAAAAAAAAAATTAAGCCGACCATTTTCAGCTTGTGAATGAGTTGAGTCATCCATAATGTTTTCATTCTTAGGAATATATGGACCTAGACTTCAAGCGCATGAAATCTGTTTTATCGCCCAACCTAATGGATAAGATAGAAATTTAAACTGATCATTGTGAGATAGGGAATGATTAAAATCCCCCCGCCCCACCGGGAATTAAATGTGGTCCTGTTGAGCGAGAGCTATAGGTTATCGCCCTTCGTCCATCATGTTTGTCATTTGCTGGACAATAGTGTCACTTACATGTTCTGTTACACAAATAATATATTTATTTAGCGACTTCCATTAACCTACTTTGCAATCTAGAATACAATCTATTTCATACTTATCTTCATGGAGTATGGAGAATGGCTTCCGTTTTCTATGTACTCGGTAAACTCTTTTATTGCATTAAATCGTAAAGAGAGAAGGAAAATGATAGGCATGTACATCTAGGAATCCACTGCTGCACTACATGGTCAATGGCTCCTCTTCTTGGAGTAATTACAGTCCACATACAAATCACACAACACCAGCCCACATACAAATCACTCAGCACCAGCCCACATACAAATCATTCAGCACCAGCCCACATACAAATCACACAGCACCAGCCCAACATCATTCATTTAAAACCCACATATACACGCAACATTATAACAGTGTTTTCTTAGCGATAAAATTTAATTTATATATATATATATTAATAGAACAGTTTCAAGTTTAACGTTCAGTGGTAAACAACACACTTTACACCGGTGGTCAATCTTCGAATCCCTAGAATACTATTGTCTTCTCATATTGTATTATCAGTCACACCAACAAATGATGTACCCACCCTATTGTCTTCTCATATCGTGGGTCACACAAACAAACGATGCATCAGCATACTGTCCTTCTACAACGTCAGTCACAGAAACAAATGATGTAACAGGCTATTGTCCTCTCATATCGTCAGTCTCACAGATTGCACACTCTCCAGTTCTTCTGGGTGAATGATGTCATTATGTTGCTGACTACATAACACAGTCCGGATTTAGGACAAATGAGGCCCTGTGTTGGGCATTTTGATTATTATAATAAACTTCTTTATCAAATCAACATTGTAAAAATAATGATTGATCAGGTAACATGTAATATTTTGACTACTCCTTAATTTCCTGAGTATGTATGCCTACTTCCTTCAGGGCCAAAATAAGGGGGCCTCATAACTGTTTATAAATCCGGACTGTGTAGTCAGCAACATAATATCATTCACCACTGGTTATTTAATGTTAAAACATCTTCCTTCTTGCTTTACTGACGACAAACTCATCAGTGACTTCATCAAAATCAATAAGTCGCAGTTTATCATTCTGTATACAGAGAAAACTCAGATCAGGCAGCCGCTCTTGTGACATTGTTGAAAGATCACTTTTGATCCTTTTCAGCTTAGAAAATTATCTCTCTCCAGAACACTTAGTGACCATCAAACATGTCTGCTTTTATCGAATCTGAACAACAGATATAACTTCATAAATGTGATATTACTGCTCCAGGTTTTAATACCAACAATGAATAGACGACTAGAGCAAGTAAAAGAAAACGCCAAAAAGAACATAAAGATATAAACAAAAACATGGAACAAACTACAGCGCCGTGCCATCAGTTAGTAAACAACATGGCAGATGACTGTCGCCTTCGCACTTTGAGTTTTCTTTGAAATTTGAATGTAACGGCTAGATTTTTTTCATTTTGCGTACGTCATTGGTGACATTTTCCCTTGAAATTAATATCGTCTGCACGAGCTGTTATCAACATTAAATGTAAATAATTAACCTAAACTAGGTTCAGTTGACCGACGCACGAATCGCGACTTGAGAGAAATTCATCGTAATTTTTTTTTCCCAAGATGGACCAACGCTGGCTACGGGGCCCTGTGCACACCTATACAATTGGCGCGAATTTAGAATAGTGGTGGGCGGGGAGATAACTCTAAATGTTTCATTGCTGTGCAGTAGACACGATTTAACTCAAAAGTGGCAAACGAGACCTTGAGTTACAGTCGTGACTGTGTTCTGGCTGCTTTAATGTGGGGATTTAAAAAGTGAGAGGTGGCTTAGTTTTTTTTTTTAAGTGTAAAAGAGTGACTGCAGTGTAATATTTTCCATTCCCCTCCCTGTCAATAAACTTAGCAAATCATTATCTGCTGACAGGTGGAAAGTAGGAAGGTACGTCTTTGATTTTTAACAAATACACACTGAGTGGTTTGGTGTCTGATCAGTTTTCCTTTTCTACCATTCAGAAATCTAACTGGATGCTCAGTAAAGCTTACGCAGTAATATCCACAAGGGATTAAACAAAAACAGTCATTTATTTAATCTACTATTTACAAACTATTCAATCATGTACTTGTGAAGTAATAGCCATATCCTATATATTAGTGACTGAAACGTCACACACAAATACAGGACAGCACTGCTATTATTAAATACTACATTTCTGCAGAAATAATAACCTAACTAATCTGATGACGTATTTGACATCTTTCAGTCCCATATTTCTCTAAATCTTTGAACTATGTTCTCAAATATGTAGTGGGGGGGGGGGTCTGACTTCGAACTAGATCACAGGATCCTGCTCTTGCCCTCCGTCTCAGCAGATCTGGAGAGATCGTCATCGCAAGTCTCAGTAGAGCTGTGGTACTGACATAACAAGTTTAAGTAAATCTGGAAGGACTGTCCTTACAACTCATTGAACTTCAGCTCAATCAGATCTATAAATAAGTATTAGGCAAAGAGAATATGCCACTGAAATAGGGCTGCTCTCAAACATTGTCTTTAAAAAATGTAACAGTGCTGCTGCTTCTTAGAGACTAAATTTCTCACAGTCTTGATGAGTCATTAACTAGATCTCTCAAAATCTTGATGTTTAGTACATCTCTCATAGTCTTGATGAATAATTAACTATATCCATCACAGTCTTGAGGTTTACTTAACTATATTTCTCACAAAAATGATGAATAGTTAAGTAGATTTCTCACCATCTTTACTGTTTAGTTATCTAGATCTCTCAGTCTAGATCTCTCATCCTTAATGAGTAGTTAACTAGATCTCTCACAGTCTTGAGGTTTAGTTAACTAGATCTTTCACAGTCTTGAGGTTTAGTTAACTAGATCTCTCACAATCTTCACTGTTTAGGTAGCTAGATCTCTCAGTCTTGATGCTTAGTTAACTAGATCTTTCACAGTCTTGATGTTTAGTTAAGTAGATCTCTCATAGTCTTGATGAATAGTTATGATGAATAGTTAAGTAGATTTCTCACAATCTTTACTGTTTATATATAGATCTCTCACAAATTTGATTTTAGTTAAGTAGATCTCTCACAGTCTTGCTGAGTAGTTAAGTAGATCTCATGATGAATAATTAACCAGAGCTCTCACAATCCTTACTGTTTAGTTAAAGATCTCTCACAGTTTTGATGAATAGTTAAGTAGATCTCTCATAATCTTTATTGTTTAGTTAAGTAGATCTCTTAACAGTCTTGATGAACAGTTAACTAGATCTCTCACAGTCTTGATGAGTAGTTAACTAGATCTCACAATCTTGATGTTTAGTTAACTAGATCTCTCACAATCTTGGTGTTTAGTTAACTAGATCTCTCACAATATTGGTGAATCCAGAATTAAAGCGTGGACTTACTTTTTGTCTACCCTATACTTATCAAAGATCAGCACCTATTTAGTTAGTCGAAACACTCTAGGTCAACTATTAATATTTATCTTAATAGTTAACCCCGTTTATCACGTAACAAACTAGCCACAGGACACTTTCATCTGCACATGTGTTCTGGCACCAAAATACCTCAGAACAGTTCCACTGACCATCAGTGCAAGACTTGTGCACTTCTCTCACACAGAATCGAAACCTGTCAAATATTCAACAGACAGAAGCTGCTTAGACTCTTGATGAACAGATCAGTTAGCTTGACCTAATTAGCTTATGTAATACATTGTTACTTATTTTCATATTACTAGCTATTATCATTTTTAGTCGAATCGTGTACGTCTCGTTTGTTATTATCTTTCCATGAAGTGTGAGCGATAATGTGTGTCGTGCGTCAAGTAGGTCTGCCAGTTATATGATACCTTACGAGAGTGAAATTATCCTCTTCAGAGTTCAGCAGAGAGATTGTCAAACTGTTTAGTCATAGACAACCCAGAGTACCCACGTACTGCAGCTATGTAGACTGGACTGTGGTCTAAGCTTGTCTGCTATTACGATTAGCACAATGAGACAATTGTTGCCAGCCGACACCTCCCGGCTCGCCGCTAAAATGATCCCTGGGACAATTGCTCATTCTACTTGACTGATTCATAAAAGTCACATTCACTTGTTTAAACAGTGACTTACTTGTTTGTCACTTCGACTGCCATAGTTATACCAGAGGACACTTACCTCGCGATGACGTCGAGCTGTTAAACCCCGTATCTATTCGTTTGTAAATTCTCAATAAACTGCCATTTAAACTGTTTTATACAATCTTGTATGATTTAGTCAATTTCATATTTGAGTTGTTTACTTGTTGGGAGGTGGGGGCAATGCAGGTTCTTCAAAACCACGTTTATTTCTGTTAAAACACATTTCAGCCAGCTGATGAACTGCATAACTGTTTTTGGAGAAGCATGTCATTTGTGAAAGGACAAGTAGCCAAATTTCATTGTTCATTTGTGGTAACTGTAAATATATTCTGAGGAATTATTAAGGAAACACATAGCCCATCTGTTATTCTACGGAAGAATTATTGTTGTGTTTCTACAGTCATTGGACTAACTCCCTTTGGTATTTTGGTACCTCTGCTCCTTTTGTTATTCCTTGGACTCCATTTCATCTACCTTGGACTCCATTTCATCTACCTTGGACTCCATTTCATCTACCTTGGACTCCATTTCATCTACCTTGGACTCCATTTCATCTACCTTGGCACATGTTCCCACTTGTAAATGGGATACCATGCAGTTTGTGAACAGTGAACCAGCTGGCGCATTGTTTGTGAGCCTGAAGACCAGCGTGACAATTCCTGGCATCAACTACCACAGTGAGAAATAAGAACTCAATACAGGTCACGTTGACCCTTTCCATGAAATTATTTGACTTCTCTCTGTCTTGAGATATATCTTGTTCATGTCGTCTGAACGTAATCGATTGAACCAACTTTGTTAACAAATACTGTTGAGGATTCCAAAAACAGTCATAACAGCTATAAGAGAACCTTTTCAGGCTGACACTATAATTAACTGTCCACAAGTATATGTTTGTGCACATTTGTTTTGGTGTGTCTCTTCATTGTATATGTCATTATTTGTATTTGATCAATGTTGAATTGTGTGTAGTGTGTGGTTAATTGTTTTGTTAATAAATACCATTTCTCTATTTGTCAACACCCTTGACATGTGTTATAACCTGGTTAAAAGGTTAGAGAAGTGGGGGGTCTAATAATTGACAAGATGGGTGGTATAGCCTTTTTTTTTCCTTGGGGAGGGGGGGGATTTTCACTAAACTGTGTTTTTGGACGTATTTCAGGTCAGAGTTGTTTCTGTAGTGTTCAAAATACTAGGAATTTACTCTGGGGAGAGTGCAACCAGCAAGCTGAGAGGTACAAATTTGCAAATTATCGTAGGTGAGGGGATGATAATTTTCCCGTAATTAAAGGGACCCTCTCGTAATAATATAAAAAAAAACTGTTGAGGTCTCTTTGAATATGCTGTAAAATATCTACATCTTGAAAACGTGATGTATTTTCTCTCTGAAGTTATACAGCTTGTGGAGACCAAGTAAACAATTAGGTTAAGATAGCATACTTACCTGCTCACAGATAATAATAATAATAAAAAAAAGATTAAAATTAATTAAATCTTAAAAATAAACAATTTGTATTTCGACTTAGTCTGGTG
This sequence comes from Sinotaia quadrata, assembly GCA_028829895.1. Lineage (NCBI taxonomy): Eukaryota > Metazoa > Mollusca > Gastropoda > Architaenioglossa > Viviparidae > Sinotaia > Sinotaia quadrata. Next base: position 29,697,724 of record CM054181.1, read on the forward strand.
TTAGAAATAATCATTACAGTCAAGAGATGTCAACTGTTGAAGGAGCTAACCGCTATTTCAGTTGAAAGACCGTAATGGCACCTCCACCAATGACAAATATAGCGACTTTTCCCAAATGTTGCTGAATTAGAAGATAAGAGGGAATTTATATCTGGTAAGTTAGACATAACACCATAGGTATGGAAAGTGAAGGTTTGAAACATTGCGGGGAGGAGGGGGGCTGTATTTCCCTAACACACACTTCATTTCTACCTTGATATGTAACAGACAACACTCTGTCTCCGCTCTCTCTTTTTTTTTTATTCCCCCACAACCACACATTTCCAATTGGAGAGAAATCTTCAGTGAGCGTATATGACATAGTGGCGTGTTTTTATCATTCCATCTGACAGATTAGACTTTCAAATCACCACTGTGAGCAGATAAAAGTTAACTGTAAGTGTTTTGCCTTTTAGCAGGGCTGCAACCCCGAGTCAAATAGGATTCTAGTGCTTCGCCTTGTGCACAACGCCCCCCTCCTTACCCTAGGGTGAGGGTATGACAAGCAGTTGAGTGGTGCTGCGGGAGTTATAATTAACATTTTTAGGTTTCTGTTTGCCTGGCTGGTTAGTTGGTTTGTTGATGTAACGTTCCTCTCTGACCTGCCTGACAGTGAACTTAAATTTCTTTCGGGTGGTGTATATTAGTAAGACATTGAACATCTAGATTCTAGACTAAAAAAAACCATCAAATAGTTATTAGCGCGGTTAGTCTTCCTTTGGACAGACCCCCTTTCCTGCAAAATGTTTAGTCAAATTCTTGTAGCAATGTCTACATAGGGTTAAACAGAAGCGTTTATTTATTTCATTCAAGTCTACATTGCCTGTATATATATACCCGTGATTCATTCTCCACCTCAGGTACATGTATGACTTAAATTTCCGCACGTCAAAACGTCAAGGATACTTTCAGATATTTAAATTTACTCTCAGCCGACAAGAATTTATTTTACAAATCTTATTTTTATTATAAAACAATCAACGCAGAGTGATGGTCATTGGATTTCATTACTTTTTTAATATTATAATATAATTAATAAAATATTATGTTAATTTAGATCGTACTGCATTTAAACAATCCACATTTGAACAAGTACGTGTGCGCTTTGCATTCGTCCAACACAAATATGTTTGTACTTTGTGTGCGTCCACTACAAGTACGTGTGCACTTTGCGTGCGTCCACCACAAGTACGTGTGCACTTTGCATGCGTCCACCACAAATATGTTTGTACTTTGCGTGCGTCCACCACAAGTATGTTTGTACTTTGTGTGCGTCCACTACAAGTACGTGTGCACTTTGCGTGCGTCCACCACAAGTACGTGTGCACTTTGCATGCGTCCACCACAAGTATGTTTGTACTTTGTGTGCGTCCACCACAAGTACGTGTGCACTTTGCATGCGTCCACCACAAGTACCTGTGCACTTTGCATGCGTCCACCAGAAGTACGTGTGCACTTTGCATGCGTCCACTCCAAGTACGTGTGCACTTTGCATGCGTCCACCACAAGCATTCCTTGTACAAGATGAATCCATAGCAAGAAACACTTCGAGTGCACTAATTTTTAGTACTCCATTCTGACGGCTTTTTGGTGTAAGTGTTTGTTTAAATTTTAAAACAGTGCCAGTCCTTATTTTGGTTGACCTTCTGATCAGCTGTTGTAAATAATAATCGTTCATTTTGGTTTTAAAAATCATGTTCTACTGTGCCACAGGAAAGGGCAGGGAAAACTTCATTCATTGCTCTAAATATTTTATTATCGTTTTTCGTTGCTTTCCTCTTCACAGTGTTAATCCCATCAGCTAATTAATACAAGAGATGTTGTTTTGCAACAACCCCCTGCCCCTTATAAAATAAACGAAAGGCTAAGAAATACAGAACCAAGGGAAAAGCATTTCATTAATACAGCTATTAGGAACGTGACTCTTCACATTTCATTGATACAGCTGTTACAGAGTGTGACCCTTCCAATATCATTGATACAGCTTTTACAGAGTGTGACCCTATCCACACTTGTATTTCAGTGGCTGGAGTCCTTTAGCTCATTATTAACACTTGTATTTCAGTAGCTGGAGTCCTTTAGCTCATTATTATCACTTGTATTTCAGTGGCTGGAGTCACTTTTCTTGTCAGTTACTGATTACCCAGAATGCTTGTGTGATAAAGAGCTGGATTGCATTTTTTTTTATATTTTCTACTTGTTTACTTAATTGAATTGCAAATTTGAAGCACTTCCTGTGTAAACAGGATTTAGTTAAACAAGTTAAATTCACACACACACACACACACACACACACACACACACACACACACACACACACACACACACACACACACACACACACACAGTTTTTGTGCAGATGAAAATGTAAATGATTTGGGATGTATGATTTCTCACCTTGGATGTTTTCAATGACGTATTAAATATACCTCAAAACCTCGTTCTGCAGACGAACAGCACGCTAAAAGGCGCCTGTGGGTAATGTTGGAGATGAAAAACAAATGGAAAACAATTTTCACGGAAGTAGAAAACTTAAAAGACGGTGTCTTTACTGAATAATAGCAATCGCAGAACTATTTGTTTTGAAATTAGAATTACATTCACGTCTAAATACGGATTGTGCCAAGTTATTTAATATTTAAAGATGCCAAGTTATTTAATATTCAAAGAGCACATGGAATTTATGAAAACGCTGTGTATGTGTAATCAAGTTAATGCTTAAAAAAAGAAATAAACAATTTTTGACAAATGCTAATAAAGTCAAACAAATTACATGGGTTAAGTGACCAATGCGTTTGTAAAAGTAACATAAAAGCACAGAAATTATTTGACCGAACATCTGTCTACTTTCTACGGATTCGAATTTTCCGTAGTTTTCCCAATCGGCAATTTCTGAGAACCGTCATTCCGTGAATGTACTCAAAACGGCGCGAGGATGAGCGGTCGCTTCCGGCGACACCGCAGAGTTAACAAGTTGAGAGTTATTGTGCTTTGTTATAAAAGCATGATTTTAAAAAAAAAAACTATCATTGTGCACTCTGCGACTTAAATGACAAAATAACATGACACGTGCACATGTCATGACAATTACTTGCAAGAAATATTCTGAACTGTAGCTAGAGCAACGTTTTTCCTATTTCAGTTGCTTACTCATTGGCAGGATCAGAACTACAGACCCAGATTACATCACTCACTCAGCGACAGGATCAGTACTATAGCCCACGCTGCTTCAGTTATTCATTGGCAGAGTCAAGACTACAGATCCAGGCTATATTTTATTAAAGGCATACTGATCTATATATTTTGAATGTAATAAATGAACTATTGAGGTATCCCCTTTCATACATGCGCATTTGTAGCACATATAATCATCAGAGTGCACATGTAATGAAGCCAGGAGTGGCATAGAGTGTGGCATAGAATATGCAAATGGGTGCCACACTTTCACGAAATGTATTCCTTTTTCTGAAGCTCCAGATGAAATGAAAATGTGTACATAATGCAGAAAATATACGTCATGTTTACTCTGGGAAAGACGAGACTAAAACAGAACGTTCAACAATAGACCATAAGATTTAATAAAATTAAATACGAGTGATAAATTTATATATATAATATAATAATTTCTTTGATTAACGGCAGTGAAGAATTCATAAAAGTATGGAGCAAATGTAATTTTATTTAATATGTTTGACTGCAAATAGAGCCGCAGCTACAGGCAAGAAATAATATAGTACATACTGCTCATACCATGCTTTTCTAACAGCTTGAATAAAAAGAAAGAATTCAGTCGCAATTAAAGCGATTTAAAGGCAGGGGTGAGTGAGGGTAAACTTTGAAAAGGCTAACACAACTTGTTGACTCAAATACATTGACTAAAGCTATGTGGGCACATATTATTGTGAAATAATTGATGAAGAAATTGAGTCGATATAGGTACTTGTTATTATGAAATACGAAGTGTAGACATCGAGGCGGTATAAGTATAGCTAGAGTTATTTTGAAGTACAAGTACAGAGATATAAGTATAGCTAGAGTTACTTTGAAGCACAAGTACAGAGATATAAGTATAGCTAGAGTTATTTTGAAGTACAAGTACAGAGATATAAGTATAGCTAGAGTTATTTTGAAGTACAAGTACAGAGATATAAGTATAACTAGAGTTATTTTGAAGTACAAGTACAGAGATATAAGTATAGCTAGAGTTATTTTGAAGTACAAGTACAGAGATATAAGTATAGCTAGAGTTATTTTGAAGTACAAGTACAGAGATATAAGTATAACTAGAGTTATTTTCAAGTACATATACAGGCAGAGATACTGTAGGCACAGATTACTTTGAAATACATGTACTGAGTATAATCACTCAGGTGGCGTTAGTACATTCAGGTTATGTTGAAGTACTGAGTATAGTCACTGAGGCGATATAAACTACAGTGAAGTGTACTAAGTAAAAATGCAGAGGCGATGGAAGTATGTAATGATTTGAAATTAAAAGTGCAGATACTGATGTGAAGTAAGTAGAGACCGATTTTCAGTATTGAGTTTAGGGTTGGAGTCGGTGTAATGACCTGCAAGCACTGAGTGTATATACTGAAACTGTGAATGACTTGATTTCATGTACTGAGTTGAGTGCTGATATTCATGCAATGCTAAACATGTCTTATAGATAATGGTGAGTGCAGAAGTGATGTTGAATGCAGTGGTGACGTGAATGAAGTGGTGATGATGAGTGCAGTGGTGATTTTGTTGAGTGCAGTGGTGACGGTGAATGAAGTGGTTATGTTGAAAGCAGTGGTAACGGTGAATGAAGTGGTGATGATGAGTGCAGTGGTGATGTTGAATGCAGTGGTGACGGTGAATGAAGTGGTGATGATGAGTGCAGTGGTGATTTTGTTGAGTGCAGTGGTGATGTTGAGTGCAGTGGTGACGGTGAATGAAGTGGCGATGTTGAATGCAGTGGTGACGGTGAATGAAGTGGTGATGATGAGTGCAGTGGTGACGGTGAATGAAGTGGTGATGTAGAGTGCTGTGGCGATGGTTAATGCAGCGGTGATGGTGAGCTCAGTGGTGATGGTGAATGCAGTTTTGAATGTCTTCAACGAATCTCTGCATGTAATGGTTGTAACTCGCACCTCTAGTCATTCATAACTCGTAACTGATAATAATTACAAGCTTGCATTGGGTTCTAGCACGAATTCCGGTCATGCACTAAGCAGATCATGGGTATAATTAAAACAGTGTAGACGATTGGACATATTGCATTGGAAGTATGAGTATAATCATTGAGGCTATATCAGCTAAAAATTGACTGAATGTACTGTGTATATTTACTGAGGTCATATCAACTAAACTATGTAAGCACAGGGCAACAACATCTGAGGCTTCAGTTGTGAGACGATCTGTGATTTATGCCTACGATAGTCATTAACCGGCCAGCATGTGACATTGACAAAAACAAAATAAAGGTCACATACGCAGGTCAAGAAACGGAAGACTTATAGTGTACACTGGAGGCCAGAAATAACAATTTAGTTTTAAATAAGATTGACGAAGAACTGAATCATAAGACTGTATCAAACAGGTAGTACTTTTACCCAGTCTTTGCAACTCAGCCAACGGCATTCTTAAATCAACAACGCCATCTATCAAAGAAGTAACTCTTGCATATCGAGATTCTGTTGACTGCGCAGCTTTTGTACACAAAACTCGGGGATTACAAATGAACAAAGTGCCCTTTGGTACGCGCCCTCGGATCTCTGTGTTAACTAGAATGACGGCAGAGAAACTCACAAAAGTTAATTTTGAAGTCTAACTGTCGCCATCTTCCCGCCCCTCAAGTCTCCCCCAACACACACTGTACGCTGAAATTGTTAAGCTCTGTAAATAGTATATGTACTCAATCCTGTCACGAATCTAATACAACACACAAAAAAAATAGGTCTACTTGCTTGTGTGGAAGGGAGCAGGGGGACACTGTAAGGTAGCATATGGGTCAGTCTGCCAATCCAGTTAATAGGGAGATGAGTGATGCAAGCCATGCAGAGTCGGCAGCAACTTTTTTTTTTTTAAATCCCGCAAAAGCAAAACTTTTCCAGTGCAAATCTGTCTTTCGTGGAAATGATGTTTGTAATGGAGATTTGGTCCTTTGTGCATACTCGCTGACTACAACTTCTTTTATTATCATAGATAGCCGGCTTCCGCCGATTTGGTAGAGTTGATGATGATGGTGATGAAAGAGTGGAGAGTAGTGATGATGATTTACCACCTGTTGTCCGATGCGCTTTTCTCTGGCCGATAGTCACCCACTGGCTCTGCATTCCGTTGAAGTTTGGGTTACTTAATTTTAAAAAATGGGGGAAAAGAGACAAAACGTAGTGACTATTCCAGTATGAGTTTTTTTTTTTATTATAAGTTATACCCGCTGTAAGTTAATAGGGAAACACTATTCATAATCATACAGTTTTTTTCAAGATTATAACTTTACTAAGCACATGCTGGGATACTTTTCAATGCCATGATTGCCATGTCATTTAGCTATATAATTTCTTATTAAATAGGCTTGGAATATACAGTTTAAATTACACTCATTTAGACACATAATACTAAGAGTGTGCATATAGTTTGTTGTTTAAGATTTGAGCAGTCTTTTCTATTTTTTACTATTATGGACGGGAATATTGCAGATAAAAGCTGCAGAAAATTTTAACCATCAGTAAATTGCCAATTTAATCTACTGATGTTGCCTCACAATGAACTAATGAGTATTCTAAACCATAATTACTGTTGATAGAAACACACATTCAGATATCAATATCATCTATAGGCATACATTTCAGACTTTTGGAGTTTTAGTGAAATCACCGACTCCCCCATTTAAATAAATAAGTTTGCTTGCGAAATATCTGAAATAAGATTTTGATGACACTGATGAAATTAAAATTAAGTCATGTTAATGCTGACTTGCCAAGATTTTATGTATCAGAATACTTGCTTTTTGGATAAAAAATGTATGGCACAACATTTGACAGCCTTGTTAGTCTTGCTGCCAAGGGAGACTATCAGCACAACAGTGACATTTAGTTTTAAAGACAACTATACTAGGAACACCTGTTTTCCACTGAGAGCTTTAATAGAAACCAGACAACTTTAAGTCCAGAAGTGAATCATACAACAACTATAAAACCACAGAGTACAGTTAAATACATAGCTGCAGCTAGAATACTGGTGTAGAAATGCAATGATTTCTAGGCAAGATAATACAAACTTGTCACACTACGCTAGAATACTGGTGTAGAAATGTGATGATTTCTAGGCAAGATAGTACAAACTTGTCACACTACGCTAGAATACTGGTGTAGAAATGTAATGATTTCTAGGCAAGATAGTACAAACTTGTCACACTACACTAGAATACTGGTGTAGAAATGCAAAGATTTCTAGGCAAGATAATACAAACTTGTCACATTAAGCTAGAATACTGGTGTAGAAATGTAATGATTTCTAGGCAAGATAATACAAACTTGTCACACTACGCTAGAATACTAGTGTCGAATTACGATAAATACTAAGAAGGCTTGTTATACATGCGTTTCTTCTTCATTCAAAGCAATAATATATACTTTCATGAATAATTAATCTATATACAACTGAACCTTTACAAAATCTTAAATTTGGCAATCTGTTCGCAACAACTCTGAATTAAATTAAAAGTATACATTGACCGGCTGTTCACTACAAAAAAAGACGAAAACACGTAAAATAAATTTAATTTTAAGAACATGCTTGTTTTTCGATTTTTTAAGGCGACATGTTGATCGCAAAAAGAAAGGCATTACTTTATAAGAATAACATGTTTTTAAGATGTGACATTAATGCACAACTTAACATCTCGTAAGATAAACTTGATTGAAATATTAAGGCGTGGTCAGATGGTTACTTAATATGAAATCTTCAAATATTTTTTCTTCAGTCGTGGTATGAAGGTCGTTTAAGCAATTCAATACGTTAAACGATAAAATTAATTAAAATGTAAGTGAACTTCTGACTTCTTTTTTTTTTTATGAGGGAGTAACACTCCCAGATGACATACATTTTGGTTGTATGAACAAAGCCAGCTCCGTGTATGATGAAATTAGTCTGAGCATTGCAAGACTTGACGTTGCTTACAGTGTATGATGAAAATAACAAGGCGTGACGTGGTTCACCGTGGAAGTAATTAACAACGTAGCATTTCAAGGACTGACGTTGTTCATCGTGAAAGTTAACACTGTAACATTTCAAGGAGTGACGTTGTTCACCGTGAAAGTTAACACTGTAACATTTCAAGGAGTGACGTTCATTCGAAAAACACCCTGCAAGATAAAAATTAATTTAAACGTTTTACAACGTTCTGCAATGGGTTATTTTTTTAAATCAAGATTTTCTTGAAATTAATCTAAAAATTTTTTAAAAGCCGTTTCTTCGAAGGTCATAATCTGACCAAATAAAAGTAAATTTAATGCAGATTTAGTTGTTTTTTTTAAATACCTGATATGTTGTCCTAAAGTTAACTGACTTAAAATGATTTTGCTGTAAAACCTGGAAAACATTGATAACTTTTAAGCTAAAAGACTCTCCCTTATCTCCCTTCCTGTAACAGCTCATTTCAAAGGATATATTTTGCAGATGTAAGTTTCTATTGTCCATTATAAGTTAGATAATAATAGTATTGTGTTTGTATGACAGTAAAACAAAATATCAGTGTATGTAGATTGTATAAATCATTTACTTATCTCTCTTGTTGTTGCTTGAGGAGACTGGAAATTGTTCTGATAAACGTTGACTCTAACGGTTGAGAGGTGGAGGGGGTTGTAGGTGGATGTTGAAAATTAGTATGGTTCCCTCCCTCCCCTCTCTCCATATACACGAATCACTCACTCATACATGTACACATATATAACTCACACACCAACAATCTTCATGGACTCCAGTAAGAGAGACTACAATAGACACCTCCCCCAACTCCAGCCACTAGCAAATTCGGCAACACGTCAATTTCACCCGTTGAAAGAAATCTTCGGTGATTCTAGATTCTAGAATGTTGGAAAAGATCTTGTGAGGCATTCCGATGAACTCTTTCCTCTTAAGTTTGAAAACCTTACTGAAAGATGGGGACTGGGGGAAAAGGAGCAAAAACTTGAATCGATTAATGCATACCCACACAACTTATCAAACAAATAAAATACAAATGAATTAAAAAGAAAATGGAAACAAACAGCTACAATTTCAGTCAAAATAGGCCTAAACGGTTTTATTTCTGTTTTTAATTTACAACTAAACTGACATTTTTTAAAGTCAAATAGTAGATCGAACCCAGTCAGGACAACTCTGCTAATCTGTAGAAAATGTGCACCGGGGAGCCGGGACATTCGATGGAGCTGAAGAGATGGGGGCACTGCAGATGGATGGGGGTCAGTAGTCTGCAAAATAGCAGCTGTCACAATAGGTAAAATACAGGCTTGCATACACCGGGGAACATTAGAGGTATTCATTCCGGGATCGATATAGCAAAAACAGCTTGTTAACCTAAATATAATAAAACGGACAAGATTTATATTTAAGATTTCCTTTCATAAAATCAATCTCAAGGAAAAATTCAATGTCGGCTGTTGGGTGGGAAGCTGAAAGCCGGCCAGATTGTGTGGTTGGGATGGGGTTGGCAGACCGTGCGGGGTGCGTGTGACGGCCCGGATTTAGTGCAAGCAGTTCTTTAGTAGATAAATCGCTAAAGTCCAGCGAATATCGTTTTATCTGTCTATGGTTTGACGTGTTAGGCTTCTAGCTTCGACCTGATGTAACACGTTGTCAGTGCAACACTGAGTCGTAATACAAATGGCGGTCTTGGCTGTTCTCGCGCGTTGGCTACACGTACGAGATTCTCGCGAGTGGCAAAGTTCGATTCGGTGCGAGAGTAATTAAATTTGCAACGCACAGATAAATTGGTAGTTTCATTGGAGAAGCTTTTAGTAACGATTCGTTTCCTGTAAAGACGGTTAGTCAGTTCCTGTGTTTGGGTTGGTTAACCCAGCAATGCACGCAGTAATCTGACCGGCGTCGAGCTGTCGTTACGGCTGGACTGAGATCGTCTGCAGACATACTTACACCGTGATTATAGCAGGTGACTGCTTAGGTCAAACTCCGCACGTGACATGAAGCATTTCTCTGCGCTGACGTGACGTCACTCATAATAATTATAAGCCCACTTAAAGACCAATATAGAATAACATGGAATACATAATTTTCATACGATCCATATGAAGATAATCAGCTCTCGCGTATTCGGCATTGCTATTGGGTTATATTGAAGTGAAATCGGGTCAGTAGGATGAGAAAAGAAGTGAGGAGAATAGTGGAGTGTAAGAATGGATAAAGGGTTAATCAGTGTGAGAGTAAGGAGTGTAAGAACGGAGAGAGGGTTAATCGGTGTGGGGGTAAGGAGCGGAGGGAAGGGAAAGAAGAAAGAATGAAAGAAAAAAATGAGAGGTGGAATAAGAAGTGCAAGAAAAGGGAAGAAGAAAAGAGAGAAATTATTATTAATTCATCTTTTAAAAAAAAGAATTACATAAACAAATTATCAGTAAACAAAGAAAGAAGACACAAATAATAGCGTTAAAAAAATAAACAAAGAAAAGAAAACGTAAGAGAAATTAGAAGAAATACAAGAAAGTGCAAACTATAACGATGAAAAAAGAGAAAAGGCAGCAAAATCTAAAACAAACATGAAAAACAAAAATCCAATATAGTTGCAGGAAGTTATCAAAATCCACTATTTCCGCGGAGAGTGGAAACTTTTAAGTGCCGTGTGCAGCATGCAGTAAAGAGCCGTGTGAAGCATAGCTTTTAATGCCGTGTGCAACATGCGCTATTTATATACTTCGAATCCTATGGGTCCTGACGATATCAGTACATAATAGTGCATCTTGAACCCGGCACTCACCACACCGTGTGTTGGTAGATATATGCATGTCCTAAAAAACAGTACTTTTTAGAGTCTGTTTTATCTCTAGAAACTTAAATTTTGAAAGAAAAAATCCTTTATTATTTTATTTTGTAACATTTCAATAACTTTTAAAAAGTGCATGTATATATATATATTTACAGTCTAAAATAAATCTATTTCTTTTACGCCACAAAGCGTGTTAAAGTCTGAAGTTCCTCTTTCTTGCATCACTAGTTTTCATGACGTCCAACTGACAACCGACATGTTGCATTACTATGACATTAAAAGAAACTCATTTTCAAAAGTTTTTTTTCCACGACCGCTGGACTTAACGCTGCACGTTCCGGCCCTTTGTTACGGCCAACGCTAAAATCGTATCAATCCCTAAGCCCGCTCGTACGTCATCGTAAGCTAAGGAAATGGTAGATGTTTTCGCAGGTTAAGGGATACCTTACCTACGATAGCCACACCACACCGATTTCCTTTCAGTCTGACCGGGTTACCTTATGATTTGAAAAATTAAATAAAATGTTGAAATTCGTTCGGTTTTTTTGGTAACCTGGCAATGCTTACATTTCACCCTGATTGCTCTACAAAATAATTCTGGAGCTGGAAGATTTAATCTGGAAACGAGCCAGTGTGAGTTATTTGTTTATTATTCTACTTCCGATGAATGACAGCAATACTCGTTGACACGTCAGGAAAGTGAACTCTGGATTTTATGCTTAACGGATAACTATTCAAATTTGAGCATGTTTAGTTTTCAATTTGAATACTCTTTGCATTTACTTAATGCTAGCTGTCGTGCAAGCTGGTCGTACGTACATCACATCCCGGTCGATATTAAAACTTTCGATTTCCAGAGGCCAGCGACAGCTGCCTGTAAAGAGAGCTTAAGACCTGACTGGCAACAGCTCGTCAGCCGCGAATTTTTTCATAGTCCTCGGAATACTCATACAGCGGCTTGTGATATATTTGTGACATGGTCACCTGGGATGCTTCTAAGGTGATATTCCCAGAACAACTGCAGTTTTATATGAAATTTACCTTAGTTTCAGTAAAGACTGAATATTGATTTACAGAGTACGATGAAAGAAGATCGATATTAGATTAAGGATATGTGTATTTGCAGTGTAGGGGTGAGTGAAGTGTGTGAGTGGGTGTGTTTGTAGTGGCTGCTGTTATGTTGTGCATTCTGTGGGAGGGTTATGGTGGTGGTTGTTGGTATGACTATGATGTGTGTGCCTGCATGGTGTGTTTGTGTAGTATACGATCTGTGTGGGTGGTGAACGAGGGTGGTATGTTACTGCCTATGGGTGGGTGAAGATTGTCTATTTATATATCATATGTGTATAGTTGTGTGTCAAGAGATTGGTGTGTGGTGGGTGAATATGGTCTGTGTATATATGTGTAGTTGTGTGTCAAGAGATTGGTGTGTGATAGGTGAAGATGGTCTGTGTATATATGTGTATAGGTGTGTGTCAAGAGATTGGTGTGTGGTGGGTGAATATGGTCTGTATATATATATGTGTATAGTTGTGTGTCGAGAGATTGGTGTGTGGTGTAATCATCAAAGTGTGTGTATGACGTATGTGTGTATGGTTATGTGAGAGAGTCTGGTGTGTGGTGTGATTATAACATGAATGCGTTATGTATCGTGTATACTTTATGGTTTGTGTGAATAAAGGCAAGATAAATGTATGCGTTATGTATGTGTTGGGGGGGGGGGTACGTGTATTTGTACGATAGGTAAGTTTGTGTGTTGCTCTGTAGGTTGTATTCGTGTTCTTTTTTCTTTCCAAACATTCATCTGTTTTTAAATTCAGAATCGTCACGATATAATTTTTAAAAAAAACAACAAATAGAACAATTATTAAAATGAACGATACGAATAAGACTCATTGTGTAAGCGGGCGCGTTTGACATTATAATGTAAGATTTAAAACTGCTTGTATCTGAAATGAGCTAACACAATTTGACTATGACAATATTTAATTCAGATTCAACATTCGTTGTTTGAATAAAAAGTAATATTGTTTGTCAATCAGTTTTTTAAGGCATTCTTCTGATATTCCATAAATTTTAAGGCTACGCTAGCTACATCGTAATATAATATAATAAAATTGTGGCAGAGTAAATTTGCCTATTTCTAAACTTAATTGTTATATAAATTGTTAAATTGTCAAACTCTCCTGATCTTGGGCACTCCTTATGATGGTATATTTTGTATCAGAGTTGGAGTAAACAACTCAAGTTGAGAATATGATAGAAATTGCTGATGTAATCCAAACCAGATCCAATTGGATGAGTAGTTTTTCTGAACAATAGTCTAACACTTTTTCATAACAAACTCATCCAATGGGGATGACCAAAAATTTCTTTGTTGAAGAAGTACTCTATTCTAATCACTGGTCATAAAGGCGATCGTTAGCTTATGGTAAGTTAACTGACTGATAAAGAAAGAAAGGACTTAGAATAGTTCATTCATGTTTGCTATTGATCTATGATTTGAATTAGAGAATGTTTATATAACTGTACCATTATTTCTATGTTCATTAATTTGACTACATTATATATTATACTTGTGAATTTTGATTGGTGCTGTATTTTGTATGCTGTGCGTGATCAGGCTAATGAAATTGTTGCAGAATTTGTAAGTTGAGAATGTTTGTAAGAGAGAAAAAATTTTAGAGATGAAACGAGCCTGAAATTTAGTGCTGCATTAATTTGACTTTTGCAGAGAATGAACGCCATTTTTTCCTCTCCCTTCAGGCAGCAATGACTACCGTACCTGCATGGTCATGTTGGTGTGTGAATCCAGCATTGTCATCAACTTATCAGTAGTGCATATTGCTGTAGGTTAATTCCTGTGAATTCTGTTTGAGAGCCAATACAGCGGAAATGGTGGCTTGAGTTTAATGTTCCTCGTGGTGTGTTGAGTACTACACACGAAAATTTGAGAACATTCCTCCAGATGTGCTTGATAGCGTGTGTGAAATTCAGCTCATCGAGGATTCTGCAACAAATGTGTAATGTACCTAGTAGGGACACATGAGGCCATTCCCTGGATAAGAAAGACAGTGATTTTTTTTGCAAGCCATGGGATTGTGAACATGTACCTATGACAGCCACCATCTTTGAAAAGGTTATATGCATTGACTTTCATTATTCTCTAAAACACTGCTCTCATTTTCATGATGATATCCAAGAACTTGATTATATATTTATGCTAATTGACTGTTAATGTCTATGCTAGTATAAACTGAATGATTGTCCAGCATTAATTGAACATTGTTGTGAAGTGATGAAATGTCAATGCTCTTTGATTATATTCTTATGTTGTATATTTGATTGTTGATTTAATAAATTTATTGTCCTTAAAAAAAAAAAATTGATAACCATGTTGGAGAGACAGTGGGTGGAGGGGGGCTCACTAAATATAGATAATAAAGATGGATTGTCTTCTCCCTTGGTAAGAAGCTTTCCACCTACGGAAATATTGTTTGACGGTAAATGTTTGTCTTTAATGTTGTGGATGAGAGAAAACGTTTACAGCACTCGCATATCCGCCTAGCGAGAGAGACAAGTGGTGTCTTTGGGAGAATTATTAATAACATAAATTAAGATTGTCATCACTTGTAATTAGTTATGGATTATTAAATAATAACCATACCCGATAACTAAGGTGGCGTTGGCGTTACTAAGCTTTTATGTGAATAATTTGTTTTAGGGCCTTCGTTTTTATTTCGCTATCTTTGAGCTAGCGCAATGAATTTGTCCCACGTTTCCCGTCATTATTTGTTAATCAAATAGAATTATTGGTAGTGTTGCATGAATGTCTTTTTATGTTGTATTCGTGTTCTTTTTTTTCTTTCAAACATATGAAATCAATTACAATTATTATCAGGAATTTGCAAATGTCCAAACACTCCATCCAGCATTGTAGGTGTGGGTAATCTGTCTAACTCTCAAGGGGCAAACTATGGATTTTTGGGTGTCTAGTTAATTTCAAGGAACACACTATAGATTTGGGGGTGTCTAGTTAATTCCAAAGAACACCCACTATAGATTTGGGGTGTCTAGTTAATTTCAAGGAACACACTATAGATTTGGGGGTGTCTAGTTAATTTCAAGGAACACACTATAGATTTGGGGTGTCTAGTTAATTTCAAGGAACACACTATGGATGTGGGGGTGTCTAGTTAATTTCAAGGAACACACTATGGATGTGGGGATGTCTAGTTAATTGCAAGGGCAAACTATGGATTTGAGGGTGTCTAGTTAATTGCAAGGGCAAACTATGGATTTGAGGGTGTCTAGTTAATTGCAAGGGCAAACTATGGATTTGAGGGTGTCTAGTTAATTGCAAGGGCAGACTATGGATTTGAGGGTGTCTAGTTAATTGCAAGGGCAGACTATGGATTTGAGGGTTAGTTAATTGCAAGGGGCAGACTATGGATTTCGGGGTGTCTAGCTAATTGCAAGGGGCAGTATGTGGATTTGAGGGTGTCTAGTTAATTGCAAGGGGATACTATGGATTTGAGGGTGTCTAGCTAAGGCTACGCAAAGAGTCTCACACGCGCACAAAAGACTGTACAAGTTTGTTAAAAAATTGTTTTAAGTGATAGCAGCTCAAAATGTGATTCGAAATAAAGCCCAGAGGATGATTACTACAAAGCATGGACATACAACACCGATGTAACAAGCCACTGTGGCGAGTTGAAAGTGACAGCGATTTATTATGATAACGTGACAAGGAAAAGCTAGGTTCAAAGGTTGTTTTTGACCAAAACGGGCGATAAGTGGGAATATCTGCAGTAGTTATCTTTCTTATTGATTTGAGTGATGACATTTCTATGGCATATCTTTGTTAAGTGTCCAACAACCGCCCAAGGCACGAGACAACATTGATCGCTGGTTGATGACGGCTTAGGAGGACAAGGTCTGTTCCTAGGCCAGCCGTCAGGCAGGGTGATGACAATCAGTGAGGAGCTGGGATCAGACAGAAGAGATGACAGCGTATATGGGGACATTAGGCGGCAGATCAAGAAGTCCGTGACTTGGGGCTTTTCCATGATCGAAATAAACACATGCTTATTTATATCACACAATGTGATGTGTATTGCTCCAACGTGAGAGCCATTGAATGACAATGACAGAGCAATGACAAAGACAATACTATGACAGAGGAATGACAGCACAATTACATCGTGATGACATAACAATGACAATATATTGATGACAGGGGAATGACAATGTAATAACAATTGCAGGAAATAACTATGCAATGACAGTGAGAGAGGAACGACAAGACAAAGGAATGACAATACGTCAGAGTTGAACTTCTTCGAAGTAGAAAGTCAGAATGTTTAATTCAGGAATTGTCATTTGTTTACTATTTTATCAACTAGTTAGTTTAATTCAGGAATTGTCAGTTGTTTACTATTGTACCAACTAGTTAGTTTAATTCAGGAATTGTCAGTTGTTTACTATTGTACCAACTAGTTAGTTTAATTCAGAAATTGTCATTTGTTTACTATTTTATTAACTAGTTAGTTTAACTCAGGGATTGTCATTTGTTTATATTTTATCAATTAGTTTGTTTATCTCAGGGATTGTCGTGTGTTTACTATTTTATCAACTAGTTTTTGTTTAACTCAGGTATGGTCATTTGTTTCCTCTTTCACCAGTTTTAGTTTCACTCACTTTCTTTCGCTTATGTCATTGCATTTAAAAATGAATGCTTTGCTGACGCGTGTTGTTTTCAGCTACACTTTGGGAGGTTAGGGTGTTAATTTTTAACTTGCCAGATGTGGTCTAGTGTTAGCTATCATTTTTTTGTTTTGTCCTAAATAAACTAGCACAGAGGAGGAAACTATAACCCCACATCAATCGCCATAAACTGCGTCAAATCCCAATTTAATCGTCTTCAGCTCATGGTGACGAACATTTTCCGGGTTTAATTAAAAAGATTAGGGATAATACTTCTCTTTCAGATGACATTTTCAAGGAAATTATGCTTTAGATTATTTATTACAAATGGGAAATATTGCCATATGATCCATATAAAACAAAACGGGAATTGATGGTCAAATTAGTTTTCGATTCCAGCGACTGTCTAAGGGAGGGAGATGGGTTAGGTCGCCCCACCTTACCCTTTCGACTGCCAACGTCAGCTACAGACTATTAAGTACTAAGACGGCCACGTCAATCACTTTTCAAAATGGCGGCATGAAATGGTCCCAACTCACACCGACTTCGTTAATTTGGGACTCAGTGTCTACCAGTATGATTGTATACTACCCATGCAGGGCTATGCCTAGAAATTAGTGACAACAAAACTATAGATTTCTCTTTTCGCTCATTCAGAAATTCAATCACACAAAAAAATGATAGCAACCTAATTCCGCCCTGACAATAAAAATATAGCATGTTAGCCTTGACAGTACTCACAATACTGAGCAAACTGTGGCATGCTATTCCTGAAATTACTGAGTAAAGTAAGGTATTCTGTTTCTGGCAATTACTGAATAAAACTACGGTATGATGTTCCTGACCGTTATTGAGTAAAAACATGGAATGCTATTCCTGGCGATTGCTGAGTACAGCTATGGCATGCTATTCCTGGCAATTGCTGAGTACAGCTATGGCATGCTATTCCTGGCAATTGCTGAGTACAGCTATGGCATGCTATTCCTGGCAATTGCTGAGTACAGCTATGGCATGCTATTCCTGGCAATTACTGAGTATATCCGCCAAGTGAGAGGTGTCTTCTGGAGAATTATTAATAACAAAAATTAAGATTCTCATCACTTGTAATTAGCTATAATAATGATAATAAAAGAATATTTTAATCAACTATAACTGGCTTCTTTGTTAAAATAAGAATAATGAAAATATTTCGGTCATTATGATTCAACAATATTGTGCTTCTAAAAATAAATAATTAAAAACTGCCTACTTGGCTATCTAATTTGTAAAAGCTACTTAATTCATCTTCCTGATAGATTTTAAAAGAGCAAATTCACATAGTATTAGTGAAAGAGTTATCCGCTTGAACGGCATAGATATATGTGTGTGTGTTATGTATTATTAAATATGACGTTTATGGCGGCCACCAAACTCATGAAAATTTGAATGTGCTCTTGGCCAAAAAAGGTTGGGAACCATTGTCATGTGCTGTCCCCAGCACTGCATTAGTGCACTTAACAAACACGAGACCTGGGTGGCCGCGAGACTAGACAAAACCCAACCGGTTAATTGAGGTTCGAGCCTCACATGGTATTTGGACTAAAGCTGAACCAACTCACAGCAATTCGTGATTTAATGACGTCATTAAAAAAAAAGCATCTTCCCGATA
This sequence comes from Sinotaia quadrata, assembly GCA_028829895.1. NCBI lineage: Eukaryota > Metazoa > Mollusca > Gastropoda > Architaenioglossa > Viviparidae > Sinotaia > Sinotaia quadrata. The sequence goes on from CM054181.1 coordinate 29,716,104, forward strand.
GTTTTTACGCTAGCGTCATTCAGCAACAACCCTTTTGTGCTCGAACCTATGAATAGGGTCACGTGCTTTATGATGTCGCTCGGCTAGATCAGAAAGAGGAAAGCCTTTCACAGCAATGCAATGGCATTCGGTATGGGTCCGTGCTTTGTATTTGAATTACAGTGTGAAATATACTCCACTCGCATTCCCTTACGTTTTGAGACTATTTTCATGTTTCTATACTACATACTATTTTTAGTCAACGTCTTTTATCTTCTTTGCCCGGCGATTCCTGTACCTGTTTTAGTTGGGCGTGGTACTTTTACTCTTACAAACTCAGAAGATAGCCTGAGAACTGTCTGTCACTTCCCTTTGTATACAGATTTAACGCTGCGTACTGCAAATACTGCGCAGTCTTACTTGTATAGTTTGTTTGCTGTACGGTTATACAGTTTAAAAAAGGCTGTATAACATACAAGTATCTTGGACAGTTGTAGTCTGTTTGCTGTAGGGTTATACAGTTCAAAAAAAGGCTGTATAACATACCACAAGTATCTTGGACAGTTATAGTTTGCTGTACGGTTATACAGTTCAAATAAAGGCTGTATAACATACCACAAGTATATTGGACAGTTATAGTTTGTTTGCTGTACGGTTATACAGTTTTAAAAAAGGCTGTATAACATACCACAAGTATCTTGGACAGTTATAGTTTGCTGTACGGTTATACAGTTCAAATAAAGGCTGTATAACATACCACAAGTATATTGGACAGTTATAGTTTGTTTGCTGTACGGTTATACAGTTTTAAAAAAGGCTGTATAACATACCACAAGTATCTTGGACAGTTATAGTTTGCTGTACGGTTATACAGTTCAAATAAAGGCTGTATAACATACCACAAGTATATTGGACAGTTATAGTTTGTTTGCTGTACGGTTATACAGTTCAAAAAAAGGCTGTATGACATACCACAAGTTACCTTGGACAGTTATAGTCTGTTTGCTGTACGGTTATACAGTTCAAAAAAAGGCTGTATGACATACCACAAGTTACCTTGGACAGTTATAGTTTGCTGTACGGTTATACAGTTCAAATAAAGGCTGTATAACATACCACAAGTATATTGGACAGTTATAGTTTGTTTGCTGTACGGTTATACAGTTCAAAAAAAGGCTGTATGACATACCACAAGTTACCTTGGACAGTTATAGTCTGTTTGCTGTACGGTTATACAGTTCAAATATAACTGAATATATATTTAAAACTACTTAATCCTTTAGTTAGTATAACCATCACACGCATTAGACATACAGCTTATATCACGACCTACATACATGATACACATTGTCTCTCATACATGAACCCAAGAACACATCTGAAAAGTTCAAAAAGTCTCAATGAATACAGCTACCAGAAAATAAAAGAAGAGCACTTCTGGTTAGATTAGCTCTTTGCCTAGCAACAATATCTTATTCCCTTAAAATTAAAAATAAACATTCTCATAATTATTTGCAAAAATCCTTTATAAGTTTAAATTTTAACAGTAAATTAGTGTTAAATATATTTGTAAGTGATGATATTATCTAACTTACTGATAATTTCTGTTCTTTTCACCTACTGCATCACATCTTTCTCTTTGCCTGAAAAATTAGCACTCATAATCTTTTCACCATGACAGATATATAAAGAATTATAATGCTTATTTTAAGACACACAGAACTATTAACAGTAAGCCAACCAAATCTGGTACAGCCTGCCTGTACTAGAAAATGGGTATTCACTCTTCTGATAATAATTTGAACCATCCTTTCCAGAAAGAAAATTATTGTGTAACAACAAAGGTGAAAGAAAAACACAACAAATAAAACTGTTTAAATTAAATTTATCTCCTGCAAACAGAAGTACATAACTATAAATGCATGCTTTCATACAGAGCAATATGGAAAAATGCAACTATAACATTTTAAAAATAAAATATGTGTAAAATAATTTTTTTTTAAAGTCTTATAGCAGAACTTTTTCATTAACAAAAAGTAAAATGTGATTATTTATAGTTTATCCCATTACCATAATTAAAAATCAATAATCTAACTGTATACAATATAAATACATATAATGTAAATGTATCTAAAAAAAATTAATTAAGCATCTTACAGAAGTTTTGTTTTCTGTTAGAAGCAAAATACAAGACAAGCAAAACAAATGTAAAATATATAAAAACACTGCAGTGAATACATCAATTGTGCATTCAAGTTATATAATTTCTTAATTCATCACTAACCAAATGTTATTACCTATCAAACAAAATGCATATGAATGTTACTAAAAGTTGTTTGACATCTCAACTGAAATGCTTTTTCATAAGACTGCTGTTTGACATCTCAGTTGAAATGCTATTTCAGAAGACTGCAGCAAGACAAAAGGAATATTGTTATCCATCTGTCTGTTATCTAATATTCTAAAGAAGAGTAAAAGAAAACTATAAATAAAAATCACAAGAAATATACATGATCACAACTGTTAACTTCAAATCATGTCTTTTTTTATGCATAAGTAGAAACAAATGGCAATAAAGTTATTTTAAACAAATATCACAGAGGAAAATATTTAAATAAATTAATTCTGATAATCCAACAACAGTGTCTTGTTTGAAGTTGTGTGATCTAAATAAAGGATGTTTGCATACATTGCATGAGAAAGTTAATCTTTTTTTAGTGGAGTACTGTATCCTGAAACACAAATAAGTGGTCAAAAGTTGAAAGACAGCTGCAAAAGTCTGGTCGTAGGATGATGACCCAAATGCACAACATCAAGCTCAACAGCCTGCATAAAATCAAACCCTTTTCACAAGATACGCATGAATAAGAATGACTATGGTGGTGGAGAAAGCCCTTATCACAAGACATGCATAAATAAAATGAGCATGTTTGCAAGACAAAGACAGAAAATGAGTATGGGTCAAGATTGCAGCTAGCTCTAGCATCAAGATGTGATTATCCCTGAGAAGTGTGTTACTCGCTCAATTCTTAACTTATACAAAATTCATTTGTATCTCAGTGAATGATGGAAAATTCAACAAATAAATACTTAGGCATAGAAAGAATGTAACTCACTGGAGTCAAAATTTTCCAAGATTAAGGCATAGAAGGATATTTATCACATCTTTATATAAGTTTGAGATTTGCTTCATTACTAATGCTAACAATAGGCATATATATGGGGTGAATATGTATATTAACTTTACAGAAATATGTATAAATTTGCTTGATTACTAATATTAACAATTGGTATACAAATGGAGTGACTATTTATTTTACTTTATATAAATATGGAGTGGAAATTTGCTTGATTACTGATCTTAACAATTGGTATACAAATGGGGTGACTATTTATTTTGACTTTATATAAATATGTGGAGATTTACTTGATTCTTGATTACTGATCTTAATAACTGGTATACAAATGGAGCAATAGTTAAATAATTGACAATTCAAATGACACTGAAAATGCTAACTGACTGTACTAGACATTGTAAATTCTGACAAATGATTTATATTAACATTGAAAACACTGACAAATGACCCATACAAATACTAAATGATTTGTTGTTGTACTAAACCATTAATAACCGCAATAAATGTTTCAAATACAGACTTAACAGCAATAAAACACTTCACAAAATTGTTTGACTGAAATTAGATCTATTTTTATACTGAGGCAAAACTTGTCAGACAGTAAACAGAAAAAAGGAACAGACAGCAATATAAAACCTACAAATATATAAATTAAACTGAAGTAATACCACACAAAGATAAAATTCCTATGTGTACTGGTAAATTGAATTATTTGCCATCAAATCCAAAGCAAAAGTGAAAAAGTTATCTCAAAATTAAAAAATTTTAAAGATAAACCCACACATTAAAAAAAAAAACCAAACGCAAACTTGTCTGAAATAAATATAAAGGTATTTTGTTCTGTTTTAAATATTCATTATGTTAACTTACCTATTAAAAAATGTTTAAGCTCAATTCAGTGCAAGTTTAAACACACTGAAATTACATTTTTAATAAATTAAATAGAACTGGTTCATAGTTTTGATAAATTAAAAACTTGGAATTATAGTTTTGATAAATTGTCGGAGTCATATACAACTTTCCAGCTTTATCTCCACATCAAAATGTAATGTTTCAAAACTAAAATCCTTTCAATATACATCACATTAGCAAAATGTCTGATGCTTTCAGACAGGACAATCAAACAAAGTATTGATGATGTTCAGGCAGAGACACAGGAGTCATTAAATTCAAATTGAAAATAAAAATTTACAGTCAAAACTTGGTTTTACAAAAGTGACTTTTTTTTGCATCTGCTCAGTTGTTTATGACTCTGGGCTATGCTGCACAGGCCTGTCACAAATAAGGAGTTGAATGTTGACTTAATCGTCAACATGATTGAAATAACACTTGAAAAGAAATACCATTCCCTTTCTCCTGCAGCTAGGCAGAGTTATCTCAAATTAAATTATTATTCTTTGCTATTAAACACAGCTGCCACTATTACCTTCTTCTACTGATTGGATAGCCATATGCATTTTAACACAAGTATTATATTTTATTATTTATCATCTCACTAGTAAAGTTTTGGAAAAAATGAAACGAACACTTTTAATCTAAATTTACAAAAGTGGAATAGCAATTCTGAAACAAAACTCGATTTTCATTTTTTTTTAAATGCCCCATAATGAAGAAAAGAATTATTTGGGGGGGGGGGGTGTTACGTTAAGCAAATGACAAAAGCTAAAAGCAGAAAAGTGTGAAAACAAATACATGTATATTTTCTTGAAAAATTCAAACATGAAAACCGACAGTGAGGCTATCCTAAAGATACAAACATAAAATTTGTTATTATGTTTGATACTGAAACAAATATTCACTAAATAGGCATTTTGAACCCAGAAAATTAATTTCACTGATTGTACTTCTGCTTCTTATTGTGATATACTTAAGAAAAACATCAAATGTACTGGCTGTTTTTCTGTTCACGTGTCACCGACACATATCATTACAGTTCTTAATGCCCAAACTGTCAACTTTCATACGGACATTACAATATAAATATCAAGAAACAAAGCCTCCTCATAATTAATGTGTAAATATACTGACTATAAACCATTGAAATATATCTTCATACCATGCTTTTGGTTCAGGACAAGTGAATTTCCAGTCAAATGACACACTGTGACAGTATTGCAAGGAGCAGATAATGCCTGATACAAATTGTAAAATTTCACATTAAACAAGTCTAATGTATCTACTTTCACCTTTTAAAAAGTCTGAATTATAGAACCACCCATGTTTCTTTTTGGTGGGATTTTTTAAATCAAGAACCCTCTCCCAAGTATGGGATTGACAAGCTTTATGCACTGATTATTGAAGTACTTAGAGATCTTATTTAACATAAAGTGTTAATCTAATAAGAATTCATATCATAATTTTATATATAATGTACTTTAGGATTGAACTATTTTGGAAACAACCTGTAGAAATGATGTAATTTGAGCATTAAAAGTCAATGACAAATCGTGTCTTTTGTTAATATATGAGATCAACACATGACAACTTTAAGGGCAAAATGTCAACCTTGTATGGAGCACTGTCAACTCTTCTTGATCCCAGATGTGCTTGGTCAGGTGTAAGTCTTTCAACAGAAACCATTCTGAAGATGTTATAGATATCCAATTCCCTATGTTACAGATATCCAATTCCCTCTGTTACATTTTCAATGATATAACAGTGTGTAAGTGATTTAAAGATTTATTCATTTTATTTTTCTCTAGAACCATGCCAGTGAATTCCTCTTGATTCCAGAATGTCTTGTTTTCAGATTCTAACCCATTCCATAGCTAGGTTACTGATTTATGATTTTTTTTCAATATGCAGTCAAGGTCAGCCATGTAACAAGATAATTAAGCAGACGACATTTCACTTATCATGATTTATACCTTCAATATGAAACGTCCATGAGGTTCATTCACCAACACTCTGAAAATCTACCACTGGTCAAACTGACAATGTTACAGAAACATCCTTTCAATGCTTTGAGACAATGACTTTTTAAATTTGCAATAATAATCAGAACAGCAAACACTACTGATTTAGCTTATATCCATGGTTGACCTACATTCGTTTTCATTTGATCTTCATTGTTTTTACCAAACATAGTATATTCCACAAAATATGAGAAATATGTATAATGCTTTGGTTGTGTACAATGATGATCACACTCTAGAACAGAGGTTTCCAACCTGTGCTCCACGGAACCCTGACAACTCATGAATTTTATATAAAAAATACATTCTACAGCACAAAATTGCTTGTAAACTCACTGTTAGAAATTACGATTTACCCATTTTGCTGCTACTGTTATGCGTTATCCTTGAATCAGAACATGATGTATCCTTGCAGTTGTGTGACATCAAACCTGATTTTGCAGAACTAACTAACGATTTTCAGTATCAACCGTCCCATTAAATATTAGTAATACTAGTAATGCTTATATAGTGACAGTTTTATAATGAAAATGTTATTGGCCAAACTATTCATTGGTATTGCAACAAAAATATCAATGTCAGACTAAGAGAAATATTCATTTTTGATTGGGTTCCATGTATCAACCCAGTAAGCATCAAGGGTTCTGCATGAGTTCCAACACTGGAAACCAGTGCTCTAGAAAATAAAAGGAAATACATGTACAACTAACATCAATAAAAATTTTTTTACAAAACTGTGGTTTAGTTGATACTGCAAACAAGTACACAAATGAACACAGATATTCATCAACAGGATGAGTCCATAAAAGGAAACGACAAGATTACAACTGCACAGATTCAAATCTATAAATGAATATTCTTTAATTTTAAATGCTTGTATAAATTTGCTATATTTTCCAACCCATTCAATCAACCGCCATAATAAGGCACCAACTTCAGGACTGAGCAAAGCCATTATAGTTATATAAACTGTCAGATCTCAATCAATATGTGGAAATCTCCACAAAGCAAATGTCATGATTAAAACAAATAAATAATATTTCTTCTAAATTTACTCAAAACAAAATTTTGAGCCAATGTTCTTGTCCACATGGTGACAAATATAAATATTTTAAAATCATGTTATCCAAACATCATAACCAAACAAAAACACTGTAATGCAACAAAACATCATAACCAAACAAAAACATTGTAATCCAACAAAACATTGTAATCAAAAAAACATAATCCTTAGCCAAGAAGTACTTTGATATACAACAACTTAGCAATATTACTTGCAATACTGATTGTAAATATTATTTTAAGGATTGAAGTATAGAAGGATTTGAGAACCACTGCATTGTGTATAACAACAAAACCGTCAAATAGTCTCTTTTTACTTCAATATTTTTTTCCTTTTTTCTCACGATAATGCTAAGTCAATTTTTTTTTAAAATAGAAAAATGTCATATTCTTATTTCTTTTCAAAAAAATAAGCATTACTTTAATTTTTTTATAACAGGGAAAATATATCAAAATGTTCTGAGTTTTCCCCCTCATTTTTCCACCCTGATTAATTTGTAAGAAAAACAAAGTCATAAATCCTGTGACCATATGTGATCTTATAACAGTAACAATCATTAAAAAAAACCTCTTTCGAAAACCAATTTAAATATGTATAAACATTGCAAGAGCCTATAAATTCAGCAAGGGCATCTTTCCCCTCTATCATACTTATGTCATTTATTCTGAAGCAATTTTGGTGAATAAAGTTTCTTTGTAAAACTTATTCAATTATTCCAGGCCATTAATGAGATCTCTTTCCTGAACCTCACATGGCCCATCTTGAGGACTTGTGACTGGCTCACTAGCTGGCTGCAATGAGTAGACTAATATGCCCAACATCACACTCACAAAAGCTACAATGTACAGCGGATGAAACTGCAAGAAACCAAAACAAAATAACTGCATTACCAGTAGAGTTATCTTGAGATTTTGAGGTGAATGAGAACAATGTCATCTCGAATTATCAAAAAGTTTGACCAATATGGGGGTTCTCCTTTGATAAACATTTCATAACTTCAACTTAATTTTCAATGAAGCATATTTTTCTTGTTTTCATGCACATTGATCTGATTTAAAAACTTAATTACAAAACATTTTACAAAAAACTTAATGCACAATGAAAATAGCTCAACAAAAATGAAAAACAATGACACATGCACTTCAAATAAGCGCATCACCTCAGTCTAAACAGAAAGCGCACCACCTCAGTCTAAATGGAACCTCTAAGAGGCAGAACTTTAACTATCATTACAACAAAGACTGATATTGGTTTTCTGTCATTTCAATTATCTCCCTTAGAAGAAGGGCAAGATAGAATGAGAACTATAGCCAATTGTGTAGTGTATAATATAGGAGAGGTTGTAGACAGTAGGCTGCAGGTATTTATTAACAGAAATTGATATTTGCTTGCTGGACCATCTCACATGAAACTCAAATCTAACAAACAGAAATCTATATATCATTTACTGAAAGTTACAGATGGCAGGTTTTCTTTCTTGAATATAAAACAATAAGTTTGATTTTTGGCAGTTATTTGGCAGAGAACACACACAAAGGATTGGAAATCTTTGGTACAAAAATATAAAAATCAAATTTAATTTTGACATTTATATTTTACATGTAGTAAAACCTTCAAAGATGATTTGAATCAAATAAAGGCAAAAACATACAGAAGAAAATAGGTTTTCTTATGAAATCTTGAAAGAAAGCATAAATCAAATACGGGCAAAAATGCTATTATTTCAATAATGTACAGGGGGAAAATCTATACACAAAGACAAAACTATGATGTTGCTTTCTACTACTGACAGTGAAACAATTGTGACTTACCTGATAATGGAACAAAAAGAGACCAAAAAGAAGAGAATAAAAGTCTGCAGACAGGATTGAAATGTTAACAGAAGTGGCATTTGTCTGCTTAATTGCCATGGTCATACACACATACACTGCAAACAGGCAGGCTACGTAACCCAGCCATGGAAGCCCTGAAAAACCCCAATGGACAAATTTTGGAGAAACATACACCCAGAGACAAATACATCTTGCACACAAACACATCCTGAACACAAATACATCCTGTATGCAAACACATCTTGCACACAAACACATCCTGAACACAAACACATCCTGCACTCAAATTCATCCTTCTCACAAATACATCCTGCACACAAATATATACTGCACACAAACACACCTGCATACAAATACATCCTACACAAATATATACTGCACACAAACACATCCTGCATATAAACACATTATGTACACAAATACATCCTGCATACAAACACATCCTGTACACAAATACATCCTGCATACAAACACATCCTGCACATAAATACATCTTTCACACAAACACATCCTGAACATATATATGTCCTGCACAGAAAAGGCTACATGATCCAACCATGTCAGAACTAAAAAAAAAATCCCAAAACACTCATGTCATAGCCTTGTTTATCAATGATCTGACACATGTTCAAATCTGCTATTATGACAAACATCCTTTGCTTCCAGGCAATCATCTCATAACACTTACCCATAATTATTACGGTCACTCCAGTTAGAAGTAAATTTTGTATCAGCAGAGGATACACTAACTCAAAATAAGTTTCTAAAGAATAAAACTGGGTTTAAGTCATAAACTATATAAATACATTTGTAACATATTCAAGTGTGTATATGTGCATATGCATGCATTAGTGAGAGCTTGTATGTGCATGTGTGTGTGTGTGTGTGCAATGAATATTTCTGTCAATGCTTATTTATGCTTTAAGACAGAAGCAACTCACATATTTTGTAAGAAGACAAATCTATTTTGGACATCTCATCTCTTTCTAGCACAATACTGTAAATGAAAAAAAAAAAAAAAAACATACCCATATTACCAAAGTATTAACTCTTATTTATTTTTAAATTAGGGAAATATGACAAAATCTTAATTTATTTAATATGTAAAATGAAAACTCAATTGTTAAAAATAAAACAGAAAATAATATAGGCAATTTGATTTAACAGCATGACAGATAATCTACAATTATTACAGCAAACTGCTGACTAATTTTTAAAATAAAATGAAAATCAGATATAAATATGTTTGGCAAAATTAGATATGTTTGTCTTTCTTGAATTCTTACCATGTTAGACAGTCAATGAATATAAAGCACCCAGACCAAAGCAGAGAGGAACCTACATTAAGTCAACATATATGTTTTTATGACACTTTTCATGTTACAAGTACATAAAACATACACATATAAGCATACACGCCCCTTTCAAAATAATTTTAAAAACTTCAATGATTCCCAACAATTTACAAAGAAAGTAATCCTGAATGCATCATACACAGATACACTCGTTTTAAAAAAATAAATAAATGACCATACCAAAACCATTATTCACAATTTTCACTTACAACTGAATTCCACTGAAAATGCTTCCAAACAAACCAATCATGCCCAGGAAATCAGTGCGAGGAAAATTCTTCACTACAAACTCCTGACCCACATTTGATACCCCATACAAGATGGCGCCCAAAATCACCAGCAGATCTCCCAGGCCTTTGTTGCGAGCTGTGTGCAGACAACAGTAACAGTTAAAAAAAATTAAAAGTTGGAGTAAAATTCCATTTACAGACATCTCTTTTTAAAAGTACTTATTAGTTGGGGAGTAAAATTCAAGTAACTGCTAGATCCCAACTGAAAACTATTCAAAGAATAGTAATAACACTTTCCAATACTTATCAGGTGTAAATGAATCATTACTTATTAATTAATTTATTTATTTATCATTCCTTACAAAACTAAAACATTTTAATTTTAACTTTATAATTTAAATTTAACATTTGAAGATGCCTACACCAAATTATATCTTGCAATTTTCTTTGAGTATATCTAAATTAATCAATTAAGAACAACAAATATCTTAAACAGTATTTATTGAGCTTCAAGCTTATATGTCTTAATTTCAGTTGAATGCATGGCTTCAGAATATGACATAATAGAATAACTTTCAACATTCATTTATTTCTTGTGTATTTATCTTCATAATTCTAAATGATACTTTCGATGCTACAAGTTTATTTATTATTTATCTTCTACATACGGTCTCATAAATAATCATTTTATGAAATGATCAATTTTTTTAAACTTTACAAAATAAAAATAAAGTTGGCAAATTTAAAAATTAAAACTTGCACACACTCAAAAAAAACACAGCAGCAACAAAAAAACAATCATATAAATGAACTTATTTGGTGTACAAATCTGCTGAAGTATCAATATAAATTCTTACCTTCAGAATCCTGATTTCTACCTGAGAGTACATCTGCAAGCACTAGACCTCCCAGCCCCAGCAAACTAATGGCCACACCCAAAAGATGTAAACAGGTGTAATGCGCCTTCAACAACAACCATGATAACACCACCACAACAACTATACTGCAGCAATCCAACAGCTGTAAAAAAAAAAATCAACAAAATCTGAGTGTTGTATTCAGTCAAAAAACAATATTATGGCAACAATTTATGATCACCTGCTCAGTAATATTCACATCTCATTTCTAATACAGTAGACACCAGCTTTCAACAGGCTCGTTACATGATCAAATCATTTTACGATAGACTCTCCATAATCAAATAAAGTTCACTGTACGATAAATATACACTTTATGAATGGCTTATAATTGTGAACAAAAATTATGTATTATTTATTGGGTTAAAATTATGATATATTCTACAATATGATGGGGACTCTGGTATGGATTAATATCATGATGTTGTACACTGTACATTTTCCCTGTACACCAATTCTTATTGTAGCTATAATCAAATCATAATTTCCAAACAACAATGCATTTAACTGTTAAGTCAAACTTGCTAGATTTTTCAACCCAAATTTTCCTACAGCAGTATGGTCATAATGCGCAGTTTCGATCAAATGATGAGTAAAGATTTCAAACTATGAACATGACAACTAAAATGGATCTAAACCAAACAAAACAGCAATTAGTAAAATTATTAATTAATTCTTTTCTGTAAAAATCAATTAAGAATTTGTGAAAGTGATCATGATTATGCAAAGTTATACAAGGCTTCATTTTATTTTTATTTATTTACAAAAGCATTTCCAAATTTCCCACTACCATCTTAAACCCCACCCACCCCTAAATGAGATGCAATATTCCCACCTTGTCTAAGGGAAAAAGCAAGGAATTTAAGTATGCAGTTTGCTGTGGACGTTAAATAAAAGAGGTGATTTACAGCAATGTTTTTTCTAAAAAAATTAAACTATGATTTACAGGAATAATGTTTTTCAAAACAAGTAAAACTATGATTTACAGCAATAATGTATTTTAAAACAATTAAAGCTATGATTAACAGCAATAAAGTTTTTTAAAACAACTAAAGCTATGATTAATGGCAATATTGTTTTTAAAAACAAATAAAACTATGATTTACAGCAATAGTGCTTTTAAAAACAAATAAAACTATGATTTACAATGCAAGTGACTTTAAAAATGTATCTATAAGCAGAATCTTGTAAACAGATAGTTAAATTCCCTTTATTTTACAAATAAAACATCATATGTTCCTGAAGTATACAAATAATTACATGATACAACTCTTTCATACCTTAAAGCTTTCTCAGAATAACACTATATTATTAATGTTTATTTCTAATAGATGCAAAGTATAGACCAATATCTTTTACTGCACCTCAATTAATTTCCTGTGCACTGCAACAGCATATATATGAAAATGTCTGACAACTGAATCGGACATGTTTTTATATATGCATGTGAGAAAAATGTTCTGCAGTACTTTGTCTTTATTAAAAAAGAAAGAAAGTTATTTACAGAACCTATGAGAAGTGCTACTTACAAATATTAAGAAAATTTTTAATCTGCACTATCTTTTAAATGTTTACAGTTTTCTGTCAAAGCACTTTGTACCCAACTGATGTATCACTGTCAGAAAGAAAAATAAAGAAGTGGAGATTCGATGTGCAGCCTTTTGTATTGACTCAATCATCCACTATTAGAAGGTACTTCATCAAATATTTTATTCATATTTCTTACCATTCACCACTGATGGAATTTTCTTCTAACTTGCAAACATGGGGCATCTTTTGCAAGAAAATTTATCTTTTACATTCAGAAAGTTGCTCTGCATTAAGTTGAGCATGTAAGTATATATCATTGTTAACGACTGAAAAATCAATCTGTTTTATGTTACTGCTATACTGATATATTATGTGTTTAATTCAGGAATAATATTTATCAAAACATGTTGGTATTTCAAAATTTACCCTTGAAGCATGAAAAAAAGTCAAGTGTTAATACAAGTACACCAAATATATTTGAACACTGCTGTACAGGTCATGTTCAATGAGACCAACTGTTAAAGGGACATAATATCATAACTGTATCCCTTGTTGATATGAGCAAAGTTATATACCTTGACTACATATATGTGATGGCATTATGTATCTGCAAAACATATTAAAAGGATGCTGTTTTTGGTGAAGGCCATACATCTGGATCTAGTTCAGCCTGACTAAACTCAAAATGACCCATCTTCTTGGCAAGCTCATTTTTAGTTTTTAGTGTCATAGTGACTGTATGGTTTGTTGTCTGAAGTGTCTGCATGGGTTACTGTCAATTTACTTTGTATTATTGTGCTACAATAAAACAATCACAATTTTCTGATTAAAGTTTATTTCTCATATCACAATTTCTAAATTTGCTTCTGCATGTACCTAGACATAAGTTGGTTCTGGCAACCAAGTACTGAGTCTAAACAACTATCAAAGACAGCACAGTAAACTGCCATAGTTACCTGGACACTAGTAATTGTTGTGTACAAGTAGTTAACCTCAGCATCTATCATTTTATCAAAAGACATAACAGTTTACTTCCAGACTTACCTGGACACTAGTAATGGTTGTGTATGAGTAAGCTTTGACAACCAAATAATTAGCCTCAACATCTATCAAAGACAATACAGCATACTTCCAACCATCTTGATGAAGCAGAGTACCAAGGTGGCGTCCTTGTCTTTCTTGCCTGCAGGCCAAAATCACAGCAAAGACCAAGCAAAGTGATGCATAGTTCAAGAAGCTCTGAGCTGAAACAAACACAAAATATCAATATTAGTTTTAAATGCTTCACACCACCAAAGCATATATACAAAATATCAAAATTAGTTTAAGTTTAACTACTTCATACCACTAGAACAAATATACAAAATATCAAAATCAGTTTATATGTCCACCTAATAACAATAACAGCATTTATTTAACAAGGGGTTACTTTTGGACTTTATGTTTTTAGTTGATATTTTCAAATTTTGAATATATTTGTTACAGTGAAATGCAAATATCAAATACATTATATCTAGTATCTCATTCCAACTTTTAAGAACACATCAGTCACATAGATCAAGCTTTTAAGCAAAGATTTTTAAGTGTTGAAACATTAAACAAAAAAATTCAAAGTCATTAAGATAAATTAAGACTTTATTTTTTTTTTACTTTTTATGATTTTGACAATTTTTTTAATACTGATTATTTGTGTTATGCCTGAATTAAGAATTAAGTGGAGGTTAAGGTGGGGAGAGAGGAAGAATAAAGATTTTTTTTAAAAGTCATGTGTTGTGGGTTTTGGAAATTCATATCTGAAAATGTCTAGGTATTAACTATTATGGTTTTTTATTTGTCATTTTATTTTTCAATTTTCAAACTAAGTCTCTGAAAGAAAATAATGAATATTTAAAACCTGACAAGGACCATATTCAATGATCATAAAGAAAAATATGTCCTTAAAATGTACAAGCACTTTAACAAAACATTTTTATGTCAGTAGTATTTTTGTTTAGAACTCAGTACCTCCTCTATAAACTGACAAAAATGCATCAATAAGTGCCTTAATTAACCACTGATTAACTATACAAAAATTTGTCTTCAAAGTTAAAATCTTAATGGTTATTCAACTTTGTCAATATTGTGTACTCTCCTGATGGCTGTTGTAAACAGTTCACGTTTCTGAAGGAAGTCAATATGCCAAGTGACATAACGGCAGAAAATTGTAGAGAAACTTTACAATAAAGATCACTTTTAACAGCTATGAAACTGTAGAGATGCTTTACATGTAATAAAGATGATCACTTATAACAGCTATGAAGCTAAAGAGATATTTTGCATATGATACAGATAGTAAATTTTAACAGCTATGAAACTGTAGAGATATTTTACACATGATAAAGGCGATCACTTTTAACAGCTACCAAACTGTAGAGATATTTTACACATGATAAAGATGATCAGTCTGAACAGCTGCTTTTTGCCTGATAACGATGATCACTTTTAACAGCTATGAAACTGAAGAGATATTTTACATTTGGTCAAAATTATCATTTTTAACAGTTATAGCATGCAAGAAATGTTCTTAAAGTGATCAGATGAAAAAAAAAAGAAAGTGATCAGATGTAATATTTGAGTGTGAATAATACATTGTTCTGGTACTGAAAGTATATAATATATGCTACCACTACTAGATACAGACAATTATGTTTAACCCAGTAATATTCATCAAACATAATGCACAAGTGCACAACTATAGAATTAATTAATGATCACCTGTATGTATTTGTACTCTTGGTTGCTACTATTAGATTATAAATTGTCACACAGATTACAGTCAATAATCACCTGTACATATTTGTACTCCTTGTTACTATTATTAGATTATAAAATTTCACACAGATTAATTAGTCAATAATCACCTGTACATATTTGTACTCCTTGTTGCTAATATTAGATTGTAAAATGTCACACAGATTACAGTTAATGATCACCTATACGTACTGGTATTCCTTGTTGCTACTAATACTGGATACAGACAATTACATTATAAACTGTCACACAGAATACAATTAATAAATCACCAGTAGGTGTGTGTACTCCTTGTTGCTGAAGGAGTCCACTGAAAACTGCTGTCCCACAGAGTAAAAATGAAACAAGCTGGCCCAACAACAGTGACTTCACAAACTCCCTGTGGAATAAAAGATGACCACTTTTAATCAAATGTTTGTTTGTTTGTTTATTCATTTTTTAAATTTTATAAATGTTTTTGCTTTATTGTTGATGATTTATGTCCATCAATAGAGTTTCTTTATACTATTAGTAGAATAAGAAGTGAAAAGAAAATAAACATCATATGACCATACTCCATTTAAATTGTTTTATGCATGGATATGCAAGGATGGTCAGACCTTTCATTTTCAGACTAGGGGCCAAACCAACAAAAGGTCAAGGGATGCCAATAAAAATCAATAAATTAGTTCACATATTTAATATGCATTGAGTATGAACATTCTCTGACAAACTGTATGTGTAAAGATTACAGTATAAAATGCAGAATAACATACATTATAATATAAAACAGAATCTGGAATCAGCAAAGTAAGGAAAATTACCTTGAATATACTGTCTGTCGTACTCTTAGGTTGACAAAGATTCTTTGAGAAATCAATTTAACAATATACTGAATACACAAAACAAACAATACAAAAGAATTTAAGTGGAATGCAACACAACAAGAATAATTACAATTACCTTGAACATACTGTCTTTTTTAGACTGACAAAAATTTGATGACAAATTGATCTCCAAAAGCATTTTCCTGCTAAGTCTTCTTCCACAGAATCTGGTCCAATGCGTTCATATGTACTCATTGTGGTGTGAAGAATTAACCAACTTTTTGGTCTAAAACTGTAATAGCTTCACATTGTTCTTTTTACAGCTAATATAATTTGTGGGCAAAATAATCTGAATGTTGATGAATAGTTTCTGCAATTATTCATTTATTCATTGCCATTCCTGAATTTGTCTATAATTTAAAAACAAAAGAATATTACAATAAAAGTTAACCTAAATTCAAAATTGTCATAATAAATCTCAATATGTTTCTATTAAATGTTTTTATTTGTTATTGTTTTTTAATAACTATAATAATGTCTTTTAATAACTAAAAATTGTAAAATAGTAATGTTTCTTTTGATAACTATAATAGCTAGATGAGGACATATATTTTTGCATACTCCTAGCTTGAAAACATTATAAATATCCGAGATAAAACAATACATTTTATAATTAATTTTATCATATCAAATATTATTTAGGAAAAATTGAATAGATTTCTATGTAGAGATATTTCATTGAAAAAAATATCTATCATTATTACTTTATATATATATATTTTGTCTGGGTTTTTTGTATGAAGTCCCTGATGTTTAATTTGAAATTAAATTTATAATTTTCCCTCTATCAACTGGATGTGATATCATCAGTGCTGTTCTGTGGTAATCATCATTTGCCATGAAAGATGTCATCTCATAAGGCTTATACAACTGGCAATAAAGTGCAACTCATCAAAACTCACTTGAAGTAATTTTCAAAAATCAACCAAATAATTTATTTAAAATTTAAATGGATATAGCATGAACATATCAATATTTTTAGTGCATATATATTATCTTGAAGTACAGGTACCCCCTCCTCCCATACTTCGATCTTAGATCTCAATTTTGCACAACTTCCGGTATATATACTACTTCCGTTAACAAAGGAACTTTTTGTAGACGAAAATAATTTACTGGTAACTTGTACATAGTTACGACTTTTGTCGGAGATTTACAAAATAATACAAAATATTGCATTTAAAACCTAATCAATTAGATTTTATCGAAAGCACAGAATTTGAAATATATATCTGTTTTAATTTATTGTTTATAGATGTACTATTATTAATAGTTAATTATTAATTTATAGGCCTACTCTAGTTCTATTTAAAACATAAATGTAACACTAAATTTAATGCTAATAAATATGTATGTAGTTAAAGCTGATGTGTTATATATTCTCTACGCAGATGTAGATTATTAATTTATTGCGTAGGGGAAAACAGCCGTACAATTTTCATTATGTTTGAATAAAAATATATTTAGAAACGAGATATTAGTTACTACTAAATTAATAATAGTAATATTTATTACAATATTTGAGTGCACACACGTTTAAAGACTGTATCATTATATTAGACCTATATTATTTTATGATTTGTTACTACTTTTCGTAGCATCTTGTACAATGTATCTGTATGTAGTATGATTTTGTACAAGCCATTAATTACTTTTAAGTTTTATTAGCATAACTTTCAGTATACTATTAGTGATAGTATCAGATTCAAAAGCAAACATCTATAAGTAGACAAGAAAGATCGACCAGATAACTGATAAGTTTTAATAAAACTTCTTAACGATGATATTAAAATATCTTTCATTGAAATTTATTTGTAAAATGCATTTATTTTTTATTTCTCTTGTCATATCCTCCACCATTCATGCACAACACACACACACACACACACTTAAATTGCCAATTATATTGTCACATCTCTCATAGGGTTGGACAATATTTTAATCAGCACATTTGGAATCATGGTAGTTTCTGTGTATTATTGGATTTACCTAATTCATTATTATTAAAATATTAATCATTTGTTGGATTTTTAAAAAAAACAAAGTTTTATTGTTGCAGATCAAGTTGCATTTAAAGATGTCATCAAGTTTGATTGAAATTCATGAAAACACAAAAATGGGTCGTGAAAGTGCCTTGTTGGGTGACTATGAAACATCTTTGGTATATTATCAGGGTGTGCTACAGCAAATGAATCGTTTTATAGGAACTCTGAAAGATCCTGGTGGCAGGCAACGTTGGCTTAAGGTAGTAAAGATACTCACTCTCATACAACTACAAATCTACTGCATACTTCAGTTTTGTTAAATTATTCTTTTTAATTATAGATTTAATAGCATTTTGACACCCTTCAGCCTTTATTAATTGTAGCACTTTGACATTCTTTAGCAATAGCATTATTTTGCATTTATTGTGTTCATTTTTCAACTGGTTATATAATAGTAGATAGAAGCAAAAAAAAAAACCCAAAAAAACCCCAAGTGTTCAGATTTGTTATTTTCATTTAAAACTTTTTTGAAAAAATAAAAAATATAATTTTACACCCTAGTTTTTCTCAGGAGAGACACCATGCCCATCTCTACCTTGACTAACTCTCTTTTAATCTGTCAAATTTATTAATAAACTCAAACCAATGAATGTGTGGCTTTTCACATCATCTGTACCACACTATGTCAGCATATGTCACCTAACCATAAACAAGTTCACAATTGCACCAGTCTAAAAGTTGAATAACCAACCACATAAGGAGATTTGGATCAAAACGGGAACAAAGTCTATGCCATTTAATTGATCATAGTTTACTTTATTGCGCAGATTTCAGGTAGTTAGCATTTTCACAAAACAGTAGTGATAGTCCTACTTGTGGATACTCTGTCAAAACAGCTCATATTCCTCTCCACTTTTATCCATCCAGGACTTTTCACTTCATATATAAACTTTATCATAACATTCTGAAAACCTATAAATATTACAAATAACACATCATCTTAAAATTATAGATTAGAAATGAAAATTTATATATTTAAAAATATGTGGAAGGATCCCCCATCTTATGACAGTCTTCTGGAATCTATCCCCGAATGATGGTATCATTTGACAAGGGTATATGATGTTCATCCTTAAAAATGCAGCTTCTTCTTCAAAGGACCAATAATGGCCATCTTATAAATAAATTTTTAAAAAGTTACATAAGAATTTACCTTCTCAATTTTCATGAAAACATTAATTGACATATGAGCCATTAGAATGAAAATAGTGATTATGATTCATACGTATAATATTAACAAGTCAAATAAAACAAAATAAACATGGAGCCACTCATGAATACTTCACCAGGTGACAATGAAGATGATTATCTCACAGTATCACAAAATAATAACTATACCACAGTTAGAGGGTGAGATTTTAGAGAGTGGGAGTGTTGAGCATCAAAAATGCTTGTCATTGAACATGGTCATGTATCTAGTTGCACAAATGTTTACTGGTGTTGCCAAGTTTGAGAATGCTTCTACAGAGAAAACACTTTTGAGAATTAATTACTACTGCAGAGACTCGTTTTAGTGTACCATTATAAAGTTTCTAATTTAAAAAAAAAAAATTAAATATTTATATAATAAAAACTTAAGCTAAATCAGCCATTTACTTATTTAAGATTATTTTGATATAAAATGTTTATAGGTGATAGTATCAATTTTTACTTGAAAATTTAAAATATGAAAAGGGGAGAGAAGTGGAGTGAGGGGGGGGGGCAGTAAAGGTATATTTGCTTTTATTGTTTATTAACTAGGTTCGACATGAAATCACCAAAGAGTATGAACATGTGAAGGACATCAGCAACATTCTTTCTAGTTTTAAGACTGAGAGTGCTCGCCCTTTACAGAACTATGATAATTACAATGATTATTTAAGACATGAGGAGCCAACACGTGATCCAGATGTTTGGCCACCACCTACACCAGTGGAACACAAGTAAGCACAGTCTGCAGTGGTGTTCTGTAGATCATATACAAAATTTTAGAGCTAAATTAAGGCTACATGCCAAGAAGGAAAAATCTATTATCAATATACAGCCATCATATCTGGAATATTAGTTGCCATTTGTATAAGAAAGCAATAACAGTTGTCAGATTTAGAATATCTTGTTTAGTTTTTATGTTATTAATTTTTAATGTTTGAAAATATGTATTATTTGACTATTCATAAATAATCCATAAAATATTTAATATGTGAAATTTTAAAAAAATAATATAGATTTTTAATTATATACTGGACAAGCCCCCCAAAGTTAAGCATGCCTGTTTTAAAATTTTAAGAAAAATAAGTTATGATTTTTTTTTTATTGTTATTATTATTGTATCTGTCAAAAAAAAAATTGGGGTGGGGGTAAAGTAGAATTTTAAAAATTTATATTTAAAAAAAAAACCTAGAGCATATTGACTTTCATCCATGCATTAACTGTTTAACTGTGTGTATGGGGAACTAGTATACCAAATGTCAGGGACATGAAATAATTACAACTATTCAAAGGGGGCCTTGGCATGTTCAACAGATGACAAACGTCATTGTGAGAAAAACACATTTAAAGTAAAATAAAGACTACAGAATTTGAAAACTGTTCAAAGTTGTTTATTTTTTTTATAATATACTCTATCCATACCACAGTGGACTGCTGTTAGTAATTTAGCTCTCTTAGAAACACAGTATTAAGCCCTCTACATCCTCACTGTTCCATCTTTTTTATTTTCTATACAACCAGAATACTGCAAGGAAAATAGAAATATATTTATTAGTCTACATTTCTAAAATTTGGAATATACATTGTCTTTATTATGAGAAAGCAATATCAGTTGTTAGTTTTAGGATATCTGGTATAGATTTTATTTTATAAATTATTTAAATATATTAAAAATCCATTTTTTCCTAAATTTTGGCATGTCAATTGAATTAGACAAGAGAAAAAAAATGTAAAATTTAAAATGTTACTAGAAAGACATTATTCTCAATAAATATGTTTTGTTAATTAAGAATTGGATATGATTACATGTATTATTTTTTAATGTTTTATGCATTTCTTTATCTTCATGTATGAATATTTATTATTATTGTTATGCCTTCTGAAGTTCTATTATACCACATAAATAGTTTTATTACAAGACTTTTTGTAATCATTATATTGTGTGCACTGTGTAATCACAAAAAAACCAACTGTTAATTTACAAATACATATATACTGCCTCTTTTATGTATTTCTAAAATTTGTAGTAGAAATGATTAAAATTTAAAATTTCTGTAAATAGTTCACCATTCCATGAATTTCAATCAGAACAGATTTGACTCAAGTTCATTCCTCTATTGCCAATGACTTTTTGTTTTAAAGCTCATGGCAAACACTTTTTAGATTTTTTAACCTTATATATTATATTAGAATAATTACACTGGGTTCCAGAAGAATGATCATGCAGTACACTGCATGGTCTCAGATTTTTTTGGTACTATCGTTGCATGGCTGATTATACTTAGTACAATTGCTAATTCATTTTTTTAAATGGGTGAAAACTTTTTATTTTAAAAAACTTTTGTGCTTGTTAGTTTTGGCAGGTGTTTATAGACAAGTTGAAAAGTATATTTATTTTTGTTGTTGTTGTTGTTTTGCTTATTAGTTTAAAAAAAAAGATTACTAGTAAAGAGAGTTGCCCCCAAAATACTGATGGAAGAACCCTTTTTTCTAATGACAAATTTTGGCATTAAACCTAAATGATGTTTATTCCCCCCCCCCCCCCCCCCCCCCCATCATTATTTAATATTTTGCATAATTTCATTAATCAAAAATAGAGCCTGACACATTTATATAGAATTTTAACAGTAAATTATAATTGTAGTCATTGTATACATAACATTTGGGTTTCTTTGTACTTAATTTTGAGAATAGATATCATTTTTGCTATATTTTAATAGAGACTTTTATGCTATTATGCATGAATTAAAGAAGATAGTATCACATCTGAATTTAAGTCTAACATGATCTGGTCTTCATTTTGACTAACAACATAAGCTGAAAGTTCTGTTTTTTAACTTTAGTGTAAAACATCTATCTCTTTCAATTAACTAATTGTTATTTAAATTAATTATTAATGTCAGACCTTCTCCAAACATTCGTGGAGTAGTAAAACCTAGCCAGAAGAAACCAGATCCTTACAAAGGTTCTAAGCTTGGACCATCAAAACCAGTTGCAGGACCAAATAAATACAAAGGACCAAATGGTGCATCAGACAAAAGCAAGCCGGCTGGAATGAGTAAAGACAAGAAAAAGGTTGGGTGATACCTTATGAACTAAGTGTAATTGTTTTACCTTAAAAAGAGTTTCTTACATTTAGTTCTATGAGAAATTATTACTTTCATGAATGTACACATCCATTTCTCTCCCCCCCCCCAAAAAAAAATAAAAAATACAGAAGAACTGAGGCTATTTCTGATTTATTTTTTAAGTCCATGATACAAGTTCTTTTATCCTGTTTGCTGGATTAACCCAGATTTGAACCCTTGATACCCAACAAATTTATCATCCTTGAAAGTTACATTTCTTTACAATGGCAGACTAGAGAAAACTGCCCTACTCTCATCTTCTTGAAATGACTGAGTGAAGAGAGTGATTTATATTCAGATTTAAAATATGGTGTGTTGTAGTAGTGGGCGAATGAAATGATGTATGTTACTACTGTATGCCATAGCATTCTTCAGCTTAGCCAGGACCAAGGCCTCAACTGACACGATTGGTCCTATGTCACACCAACCAGTGGATGCTTTCTCCCAGTCTCCTAACTATGTTTAGTCAGGAAAAAATGAACTTTTGAGTGTGATCCATAAACTTGTGACTTCAGTATGGTAGATTGAGATTGCTTGGTGTGATAATACAGTTAATGTTGGGGGGAGGGGGTATGTACTTACAAAATTTATAGTGACAAAACTATCTGATATAAAATGGTTTTCTTAAATAAACATGAAATTCTGAATTTAGAAAATTCTGAATAAATTAGAAAAAACCCACTTTTGAAATTTTTCACTTTAGCCAGGTTTTCGCATAGAAGAAAACAAATATTCATTACAAATTATTTTATGGCTTATTCCCTTTAAGCTGGAAGAGATTTAGCCAGAAAACATGAGACTGTTTTCTTTGAAGTTCTTGACTTTGAGAATAGACTGAGTAAAATGCTCTTTGCATTTTTATCTGTTATTTGTATTGTTTTTTGTTTTTGTCAGATGTTCATCTTTCCACTTTCTCTTTTGTGCTCTCCAATCAGGATGAAGGAGAGGAGAAAAAGTTTGATTCTGCTGGATATGATAAAGATTTGGTTGAGCATCTGGAAAGAGATATTCTGCAAAGAAATCCCAACGTCCAGTGGTTAGTCATCCTTTTTCCTCTTAATAAATTAATTGTCTTTTGGGAGTAGAGATTTACTTGTGATCCTAAAGTATGTTGTTTCCAGATCTTATCTTACTATTGTGAGGTGGCTTTTTTTTTTCTGCCAAGTCTTAGTTCTGTAGTTCTGTTAGTGAGTATTATTGACTATATTCTTCTAGCGCTGGGAAAAAATAAAATAAAAATTTGTCTGCTCTGATTAGTATTAGATTTCTAATTCCAGTCATGTCATTTACTTTAGCAGAACAAACCATGGCGCTGTTATTGCAGTAATAAAGTAATTTTCAGGAAGATTTGACAAAACTGGTTTGCACTGTGAAGATCTATTATTGGACAGGGAAGACAACTGACTTTCTGATTGCTTTGCATTCCTTGGTATTAATGTGATCTACTGTTGGACAGGGAAGACAACTGACTTTCTCATTGCTTTGCATTCCTTGGTATTAATATGATCTACTGTTGGACAGGGAAGACATAACTGACTTTCTGATTGCTTTGCATTCCTTGGTATTAATGTGATCTACTGTTGGACAGGGAAGACAACTGACTTTCTGATTGCTTTGCATTCCTTGGTATTAATATGATCTACTGTTGGACAGGGAAGACAACTGACTTTCTGATTGCTTTGCATTCCTTGGTATTAATATGATCTACTGTTGGACAGGGATGACATAGCTGACCTAGTGGAAGCCAAGAAGCTGCTGGAGGAAGCTGTTGTTCTACCACTTGTTGTACCAGATCTATTTAAAGGCATTCGCCGTCCGTGGAAAGTATGCCCTTTTTTTTACTCTGCTTATTTGTTTTCTTCAATAAAATTATAATAGAAACATAATATGGTTATTATGTATGTACATTTAGTTTGTTGGTTGGAGGAAATAAAGAGACCTCCAGAAATTATGTGTGAAAGATTTTCTTGGAAAGAATTAACAGTCACCTATATTATGATATACTGTTTGTATCTATCATTACATACTTATCTGATTGTCTGGCTGTCCATCCATCCATCTGCTCATCTATCAGTTTCTTTATATGTGTAACTTACACAAATTTGTTCTCACATTACTTAAGAAGACTGACTTGTCTTGGATAGCTCTGTAGTTTTTGATATTTTGTATTGTGCCACAAGTATTGGCAAGCAGGGTTGATTTCTTTTTACTGGTGCCCCATTGAACTTAGACTAGTTTCCGAAGAGCAAAATCTTACGATTTGAACCAGATAAAAATGCAGCAGATATTGCAAGTGACTCATCAAACACTCCACATAAGTGACTGACTAGTCTGCATAAATTTCAAATGAAATCTGCATCCTTGTCTTTCAGTCAGTCTTCAGTATTGCCTGCAATGTTTATGGAGTGACATAAGATCCACAGTATTGCCAGCAGTATTTATGGAGTGACATATGATCCACAGTATTGCCTGAACTGTTTATAGTCTGACATAAAGCACCACAAAGACGGGAGTTTAATAATAAAAATAAAAGATAAACTGATTTTTTTTTCTAGTTAATAAATTTATTCTAATGTGAAATACTGTAAAGGAAGCTTTTATCTGAAATCTTAAAATCCAGACAGTTTGGAAATCCAGAATGAAAAAATAAAATAGAACAATCCAGAATGAAACAGTAACATAAATTAGAATGCTAAAATTAGAAGATGAGAAAATTCAACAGTTTAGTTAATACAACTGTTTGAAAGTTTTGAGTTGTGTGTGCTGTGAGTTTTCTTGATTTGGTAAGTAATACAAATTGTTCATTTCATATTTTAATTATAATACTGTACTAGGATTAGAATGAAAAGTTAAGAAACTACAGAAATCTAAAATGATTCAGATACCTAGTTTTGTGGATAATATGTTTAGAATTATTCTATGGCTCCTTGTGGCTCCTTGCCCTAGATTTTGCAGTGACATATTTTGAGTCAGAATGTGTTAACACCATTTGCTTTATTTACTAATAAGTTATTAATTTTTATTATTTTCTATGAGCTATTGATTATATAGATTATTGAAATTGTTTATTATTATTATTATTAAATCATCTTTATCCATTACTTTTGTAAAACATTGTTCTACATTATAACACTATAAAATTCTAGAATCTGTTCAGATGGTCATTTCTGTGGAGTAAACACAGTCCACACAAGATACTAATGTGACATTCTTTTGTAGGGAGTGTTAATGGTAGGCCCTCCAGGAACAGGGAAAACATTGCTTGCAAAAGCAATGGCCACAGGGTGCGGCAATACCTTTTTTAATGTCTCCTCATCCAGCCTCACTTCCAAGTGGAGAGGCGAGTCTGAGAAGCTTGTCAAGCTTCTCTTTGAGATGGTGAGCTTGTGGGCCATCGGTTACCATTGCACAAGTCTGTTGTCATAAACATGGCTTTACTGCATTTTGGTCATGATTTTTGTAAAAATAAAAATAAATTTGATTTTCCATTTAGAACTGCTGAATTGAACTATGGCATCAACTTCCTAATTGTATCCATTGCTTATTTATTTCTCTTTAAATAAAAAGGAATCTTTTAGGCATAAAATAAGCTTTTCCTGAATACAAAATCAGATATTTTGCAAGTTGGAGGTGTGAATGGGTCGTTCATCCTTGCAAACTAAAGTCAAGGTTCCACACCTCTTCAGGGGTGGCGTTTACCAGTAGAAGATTCCATAAGAATGTTACTGCACCCTTAAACGGGTTGAAAGCCAAAAATAGACATTCCTTGCACTTAGAATCTAGAGAAAAGTCTTAAGTTGGAAGACAGAATGCACCAATTATTTGAGTCTGAAGATAATTTTCTAGATAATTGTAAACAAATGCTGTTATAAGAAATCTTAATGCTTTTATTGCTGTATCCAAATGAGGATTGTCCTGAGGTTTAATAGATATGCCAAAACAGAAGGACCCTAAACTGAATCACTCTTTCCTGGAATGTAAATTAGAAATATTTTCAATCTATCTATCGTGATATGAAAATAAGCATCTTTAAGATTGAGACTTAAAGCATGATTCCCAGGTGGGGTAGTATTTGTGAATAATGCTGGTAGAACAACTTCTTGAAGTGAGTGGAAGAATAAACTTGTTTAAAGTGCTTTAATCCATCACTGACCACCATTTTCCAGATGGCTTGGGTACCCAAAAAGTTTAGAATAAAAACCTAGAGATGTATGATTTACCTCTGAGCCAGAATTCTTTACTTGTCTAACTTTATTACTTCCTAATTGATGTAGCCTGGTAGATGTGGCCTAGGTGCATGAACTGTTGAAGGAGAGAAAAATGGGAGAAAGGTAAATCTTACTTTAAATTAATTCCTCCTTTGCTTGCTGGAAAATTTCAGTTAACAGATACAACATAATGGAATGATGCATCATGAACATCTAGCCTATGCTAAAACATATAATAATTACCTAGCTCCCAACTCTCAAAATTCCCCTTGTGAATGAAGTCCCTATAACATATATGGATATAGATGGGACAAGATAAAATCACTATTTAAAATTTTAGAGAGAATTTAATTATAGTAAAACAATTGATCAAAATAAAATAGAAACAAAGATAAAATGTCTTTATGGATTAAAAATAATTTTGAATTTGTTATCACAAAAATAGAGAAGGATTTTGGTGCATATAAATAAGCATAAGCAATGTCTTCCTGAGTGTTCAGGACTTATCTTCTTCTTTAGTTGAAGAAAGATACATAAGTGGCTTTTAGAGTTATGGCATTTGTTGTCATTTGGCCCAGGCAAAAGGGGTTTGGCAAGACATCCTCAAGCTGGCCATATAATGTATAGAAATGGCGGTTAAATGGAGGGTCATGGCAGGCCTGTTCTCAGCCAAGGTCCTCTCACACAAGATGCCAGATCGGAGATAATAGTAGAAGTTCTCCTTTTAGACATTGCCTACGATCATATGGACAAGTGACGTGTTCACCCATTCAGATGAATTTACAGACAAGAGGAAAGTTGAACTAAGCTTTTGCATTCATTCTTACTCAGAAATGTAACTAACAGTATACATGTAAAGTGCATATGGATACATATAAATGATAGGTGCATAAACTAGCTGCAAAATTAAGAAAATATTAGTTTTCTAATAAATAACTGGAGAAACCACAAGATTGACCTTTGCTGCCAGTAACAGAATTGTAAAATTCAGGTTTCCCACAAGTCAACAAACTTCCAATTCTGTACAGTTTGGGAATTTTTGCTATATTGTATAACTGAGAGTTGGGAAAGCCAAGGCTGAGTTAATTAAATGTTAGAAGTTAAAATGTTGAGAGTTTGAAATCACTATTTTTATAATGATTTAGAATAGTAAAGTTCAAAATATTATTACTAGCTAATGCTACCTAATTATTATAATTATTAAGGTTTAAAATATTATTATTACTCTAGTTCTCATTAAAGTATAAAGTATTATCATGAGTTAAGATATATCTATTAATAATTTTAATAATAAAATCATTAGAGATGGATGCAAAACGTCACAGTAGATGGCAGTTGGCCTATAAGGAGGAGATTGTGAAAAGTGATGATAAAGTCTGAACAAATCATCTGCAGAATCCATTCTTCTTTTACTGCTACATGCCCACAGCACAAGGAACGATAATCCCCACCCCACCCTCATCATCTCCCTGGACCTGTCATGGTCTGACCAATCAGGAACATTTGGATTGGGACCAGCTTTAATCTCACTGAAAGGTAGTCTGTTTCCCACCCCTCACCCCATGTTCTGATTTCTTTTGGCAGTCACTATCTGAATGTTATTGCTTGTTGGATTTTCTCTCTCTATGGGGCTACTCATGAAGGAAAATCTTTGGCTGCTCTGCCTACGCACCATCAGCCAAGCAGTCCATGCCAAGGGGCACAGCACCTAATATGTCTTTGACTGGATGGAAGATTGAGTTAAATAAAGCAACCCTTCTCTGTGTTAATGCCAAGTTAGTATTGGCCAGAGTAACTGCAGGAGTATAACGTTGAGCCACTTTATTAACAAGCCTAGGGCAATAATTGTGACGGCCTTATTGATGGCACTGACATCACTCACTAGGCTAAAAATAGTTTTGCCACACCAGATCAGAGCACAATACTGCGCCTTCTGAGTGCTTCATAAGTTTATGGTGTGTGTGATCACCTTAATGTCAGATTTGTTAGGCTGTCTTACCTAGAAAACCCGAAAGAAAGGCTCATGTCTGAAGGCTCGGTGGAAAGATATTAGAATGTGTGAAAGAATATGGAAATCTGGCAGGCTGGATTTGAGAAACCACTACCCTAGGTAAAAGTGTTTGATGTAATCAAAGAATGGAATTTTCTAATAACTCATCCACAGGTGACAACAAGTCTGAAACTCAGTATCTCCTGTAAGTGTACAATCCATTCAGGCTGTAAAATCATCATCTACATTGGCTAACTGCAGAGGCACTTTATCTCTGTTAAAATATAAATGACCTGACATAATTCTATCTTATCAGACATCTGTCTTGACTATTGCTGTGCACAGTCAGCTTTAGATCCAGACTGGTGTGAGAGCAGTCTTGGGGTTTGTTGACATGGGTCAGCTGGTATTTTGGCCAGAGGTCATGGATGAACCAAGAAGAACATAGTATTCCTAGAGGTTAAATGACACAATCTCCATTCTGCCCTGCCACCCCAAACCTCCCACCCACACTGAATTTCAACAGAACCTGATGAGTGTCTTGATAGTGCAAAACACTCACCAGGTACCTCTCATTCTATTAGGTTCATTATACTCATGATAAGGCATAGAGTCTTAAACTTTCCTCTCTGCCATTTACTTCTGCTAATGTAGCATCTGGATAGAGTAACATTATTTATTTTTTTCTTCATCAACCAAGAGGTGCTTTCTTTTGTGTGTGTGCATGCATAAGAGAGAGAAAACTGGGTGCTGTCCTGCAACACTAACCTTAAGTAGGTAAGGATCAACAATGATGGCTTCCTGTAATTTACCTTATACTGGGTGTATATTTCAGGGTTACATCACTAGAAACTAGCTTTCATGCAAGCATTAGGTATGAAACCTACACTTGTTGACCTACAGTCACTTCACTCCTCTAGTGTGTCAGCAGGCACACTTATACAGCACAAAATTGATTGCATCTAATAAGTGCATGTGAGCTTATTAGATACATATCAAATTCACCAAAAACATTTTTCACATTTTAACATTCAATATTATTTTATTTATACTATCTTGAAAAGTATTTTTCACCATTTAAAATTCTGTATACATTATTATTACTAACTTCTCTAAAAATGGTGAGTTTCATGAATTTATTGTGAGCATTCTATAAAGTTATTTCATTTCAGAGTTGGTATATGTTGTCTAACACTGTCTAACAAAATTCTGACTAGACCACATAGTTGTTTGCTCTTTGCTGAATGTCTGATTGTCACCACAACTGCAACTGACCTATTTTCCATGCTACTATCACAAGACAGGGATTACTGTTTCTTGCTCACTTCTCCCCGCAGATATTTGACCAGTTTTCACAAAACATTTCACTTCTCCCCGCAGATATTTGACCAGTATTCACAAAACATTTCACTTTTCTCTGCAGATATTTGACCAGTATTCACAAAACATTTCACTTTTCTCTGCAGATATTTAACCAGCATTTACAAAACATTCATAGTTCTCTCACTTTGAGCTTGTTACACAAGGAGGGTGGGAGTCAGAATACTCTCAGAGTGATCCCAAGCAATGATGCTACCAGAATAGTCCAACAGTTTAGGTGTCAGATAACCAAAAATTAAGGGGAAAAATCACCTTACCTTACCTTACCTCAGAGCCAAACATAAGATTGACAAGAGCAATTCCTGTAACTCTCTGCTGGTGAGTTCACTTTTATTTACCATTCCCTGGGGATTTATGATGTATTGGCTCTGGTTTGTAATTGTGTGTGTAACCGGCTCTCTGTCCTCAGGTATGCTCTTCTGGTTGTGAGATGGAAAGAATGCTAAAAATTATATTTACTTCAAGTCATCCAGGCTGACTGTCTCTGCCTTGCATATTTTTTTTTTATACCAGACAATGTTTGTTGATAGGAAACATTTATTGTATTTTAATTTCTCACCATGGCCTTAAATGCAGAAGGAAGTTTTACGACAACAGACTTGTCCATTTCAATGTTAATAGCATATTGCATACATGTTTTCTCGTCTGTCGACTAGGGAGTGCTGATGGTTGGGCCTCCAGGTACAGGGAAGACCCTGCTGGCTAAGGCGGTAGCCACATCCTGTGGGACAACATTTTTTAATGTTTCTACATCCAGTCTCACTTCCAAATACCATGGAGAGTCAGAAAAATTAGTGCGCATCCTCTTTGAAATGGTAGGTTGTCAAGCAGTGGTGAATTATGTCCAACTTGGAATGCAGTCTTTAGGTGCTGTACCAGGTATGTTTTGTCAAGCTTTCTTTGCAAGAGTGCTCTATTCTTTCAATTGCTTCAGTTTAAAAAGAAAATTGCAAACGAAAAAATTGCCATCTTTTTTATGTGTTTTTGCTGCTTTTTTCATCTAATGCATTGGAAAGATTTAGATTTTAGTTGTCAAGCCTCAAAGTTTGATTTTTCTAGTTGTCAAGCCTCAAAGTTCGTTCTAGTTGTCAAGCCTCAAAGTTTGATTGTTGTAGAGTGTATTGTTTATACCTGTGCCCAACCATCACTAGACTCCACTGCCTTTTGATGTCTTTGCACATTTATTTTTCTTTTATATTCTCTGAAAATTTCAAAGCATTGTTTCTTCCCTGATTTTGCATTTGTTTGCTTTTTGCATCCAATCATACATTTGTTTGATGTGTTGCTATTCATTAATGAATTGTGTAATACATTTATTCACTCTGTAATATTTTAATTCCACATATTTTTTTAGTCTGTTTCATTAATATTTTCTCTTTTTTTGCAGATTGTAAACTTTAGTATTACATGTAATCATTTTGTGGCATTTTCACGTTTGTATGAACGCATACATGCATGCACAGTGGAGATACAGTCTTATTGTTGGGGTACTGGTGGGTGGCATGGGAACATGGACCTTGTTTTGAAAATGAAAAATATTGGAAATACTGTGTATCGCAGAAATAAAGTCGGATGGATGGATAAGCATGTTGTGACTCTTTGTGCTTTGCTTTTAATATATTTTTTCTTTTATAGTTGATTGCTGGCTTGTGCACTTTATTATATTCACTTAAATTGTCTTGTTTGGGTTTAGTAATTGTATATATATATAATTTTACAAAAATTATATAGTTTTCTAAAATCAAACACTACCCCAAGCTTTCACATAATCTGCTAAAGTGATTTGACATATCCAACCTTTGAACTGTAAGTGCATTATCTTTAGAATTGCTTGTAATTTATAAACATATTTATATTACATTATAATTTACATACATATTTTAATACATCATAATTTGTAGAATGGTAGGTATTATAATGATTTTCACTTTGTTAGAATCATTGCTTCATAAAATAAAAGTACAAATTGACTAATATGATCACAATACGCAGTATCTATATATACATATTTTAAATTCCTGTCTAGTTCTGTTTTGTGTTGCCATGTATTTTTATAAATGTATGAGTGTCTAATATCTTCTGTGTCTAAACCAGTGTTTGAACTATGTGAGTCCTTTAACAACTAAACAAGAACAAATAATAAAACATATATATGTATATATTAGGTGCAGGGGGAAAGAGATCAGATTAAAATTTATTGCTAAATGTGTTGACCTTACTTAAAAGCTCTTTGTGCTATTTACATTCATGTGTCTTTGTATTGTGTACAATAGGCACGATTCTATGCACCATCAACAATTTTTATTGATGAAATAGACTCCATCTGCTCAAAACGTGGAAGCACTTCTGAGCATGAGGCCAGTCGCCGCGTGAAATCAGAGCTTTTAGTTCAGATGGATGGTATGTATGATAATCTGGATATCTTTTTTTATTTAAACTATATTTACTTCTAAAGCATAATCATTGTTTGTTGTACATATATTAAGGATACATTAGATCTAGAATTATTAATGTGAATATTTGTATTATAAAATTATTTCACTTTATATTGGATTTCTTTTGTATGTTGAGATACTTCTTATGAAGAAAACATTGTCTTCAATGTGAAGTAAGCTTTTTTACAAAAATATATGCTGGCTAAAGTTAAAATAATTCAGAAGTCAAGTTTTTTCTGATTTACTAAAATTCAGAATCTCATGTTTATTTTAAAAAAAATATTTAATTTATGTCGATAGTTTTTTCACTATACCTTTTTTTAGTAATTACCCCATGGACTATTAAAGGGGAGTAATCATACAAACAAAAATTATGATATTTATGTGTCACACAGAAAATAAAATTATCGCCCAGTCTCCCTGAAAATTTTAGTTTTCATATAATAAAATTTTCAGGGAGACTGGGCGATAATTTTATTTTCTGTGTGACACAAGCTCAGAATTGGAGAGCTATCTGGGTGATAAAAAAGTGACATGAAATAAATCTAAGGATTGTTTACTTATTTTCTTTCTCCTACACTGTACTGTCAGCACCAGTCATATTTCTTGCCAGCCGTTGGACAAAATGTTTTCTTCACAGTTTATGCACATTTGTACAAATTGAGTTCATGTGAAAGTCACATTGATTGAGAAATAGCAAATGTCCAAATTTTGTGATTGAATTCTTTCACTTTTTTTTTTTTAGGTTATTTAATTTCCATGTGATATTTTACTTTTAAAATCTTAATCATTGCATGAACTATTTTCATATCTAAATGGCCTTAGCTATAGTTAAATATTATAAAAAATATTTTGTCTTATTATTTCATTGAATTCATAGTTCATTAACTTAGGAAATTGCCTGAGTTAATTTCCTTTTGCCATTTCATACTGTATTCTAGATCTTTAAATTTGTGGCTTTTATTTAATTTTTTAATGAAGTTTAAAGGTATGGGAAGGATTTACTAATACCTTTATTTGTGTTAAAACTAAAGTTCAGTTTTATTCCAATGAAGCTGTCACAGAGATTGCCCTTTTCTTCCTTGTCTGTTTCTCTTGGTAATAAATGAACTGCTAGAAGCTCATTGAATAGAATGTTCATGTATAATTATTGTGTAAAAATGATTTTGCTCAGATATGTTTGCAAAGTATCTACTAATCATATAGAATATGTAACACAAAATTACTAACAGTTAGTGGTTTTTCACAAAGGGCATTCATTTTGTGACATTTAAAAATAGTTTAGGTAAGTTGTATTTAATTTGTGATATAAAATAGCAGAGCTGTATTGAAAGTAGTAAATCATATCGAAGAACAAAATCATAGCATCACTTAACAAGAGTTAATGAACATCCATGCAGTTGAACTCTATAAAAATCATGTGTTCTGATTTCTTTTATAATTTGGTTTTATTTTTTTCTTTACAGGTGTTGGCAGTCAGAGTGAAGATGGAGATACATCAAAAATGGTTATGGTGCTAGCAGCCACCAATTTTCCTTGGGACCTGGATGAAGCACTAAGACGGCGGTTAGAAAAGCGAATCTACATTCCACTTCCCACAGGTAAGTTGGACATGACCTTGAGTCAGATATACTAATATTGTAGAAAGACCTGTATAATTTGGACATGATCTTGAGTCAGATATACTAATATTGTAGAAAGACCTATATAATTTGGACATGATCTTGAGTCAGATATACTAATATTGTAGAAAGACCTATATAATTTGGACATGATCTTGAGTCAGATATACTAATATTGTAGAAAGACCTATATAATTTGGACATGATCTTGAGTCAGATATACTAATATTGTGGAAAGACCTATATAATTTGGACATGGTCTTGAATCAGATATACTAATATTGTAGAAAGACCTATATAATTTGGACACGCTCTTGAGTCAGATATACTAATATTGTGGAAAGGCAAATGTAGAAGATCACAGCCAGATGCTAATTAATGATGACTTAACAGATAATAAATTTGATGCAAAGTTTTGCTGTATTATCTTAACCACTTAGTTTGATTCTTTGAAATAATTGAACATGGGACGAGAGAGTAAGATTTGCAATTGTTAAGAATGGAATATTGTGCACACACATATTAATTGAGGAGGACTTTTGAGTTGTTGTTTTGCTTTTATTGGCTTCAGTGGAAGGACGCAAGGCACTTCTTGAAATTAACCTAAGAGAAGTTGAGTTGGAGCCCACTGTGGATCTTGCTGAGATTGCAGAAAAACTTGATGGATATTCTGGTGCTGACATCACTAATGTATGCAGGTTAGTCAAAGTATTGCTTGAAGTGCTTTTACCTAAGCATGCTGATTCGTAACAGTAAAACACTTCAAGAAGAGCAAATGGGTAAATTAGTCAAAGTAAAAACACTTCAAAGAAAAAGGTGAAAGAGCTTGCTGTTTATTCAAAGTAAAAGCACTTTAAAGAAGAAAGGCGAAATATTGCATACTGTTTAATCAAAGTAAAAACACTTGAAAGAGTAAAGGTGAAATAGTTCTTGCTCATCAAAGTAAAATCACTTAACAGAAGAAAAAGGAAATAATACATGCAGCTAAGAAAAAGTAACACATCAAAGAACAAAGGGGAAATAATGTAAGCTGGTTATTCAAAGTAAAGGCCCTTCAGAGAACAAATGGGAAATATGCATTCTGGTTAGTCAGTAAAAGTTCTTCAGAGAACAAAAGGGAATTAATGCATGTTAGTTAGTCAAAGCCCTTCAGAGAATAAGAAGAAACAGTGTATGAAGTTTAGTCAGAATAAAAACAAAGTTTGAAAATGTAGACAAGTTATTGGAAATCATATGTTAAAGTAAATCATTTCTGCCAATCTTTTAGTGGATCATTGAATCATCACTTAATCATGATTTCATTCAAGATTATTATTATAGGGATGCTGCAATGATGTCATTCCGGCGGCGAATAGCTGGGCTGCGGCCAGAGGAAATTCGAAACATCCCCAAAGAAGAGCTCATTCTGCCTACTTCAATGGAAGATTTGATGGAAGCCATTAAGAAAGTGAACAAAAGTGTGTCTCAGGAAGATCTTGAAAAATACAAACAGTGGATGGAAGAATTTGGTTCAGTCTGAATAAAACTGTGGAAGTTGTGGATGTTTTCAGTTCTGTCAAAATAAAACTGTTTAGAGTTTTGGACAATTTCCATTTGACTGAGTTTGTTTGTATTGTAATAGATTGTTTAGCATCTTCTGTTCTTTTGCCAACATAATGTGCACTATCAAAGACTAAGGGCTAATTCCATGACACTTTTAGCAAAATATAAAAAAAATAATTTCTGCTCTCTAGTGCTAACCTGCCTTTAGTTTCTACAGTTTCCAGCCAGGCACTCTCTATTCCTAAAGACACTGCCTTCACTCCCAATTTCACAAGACTCCTTTCAGTTGCCCATGCTAATCTAAGTATTTCCATGTTCATCTATGTATCTGTGAGTGGTTGTGTAGGTAGGGACCCCAGTGCACTGCTTTGTCTGTGAGCCCATAATGCTATTAAGATGGCCCTGACTTATTTCTATATTTCATGCCATCACCATTTCCAGCCAGGCACTCTCTATTCCTAAAGACACTGCCTTCACTCCCAATTTCACAAGACTACTTTCAGTTGCCCATTCTAATCTAAGTATTTCCATGCTCATCTATGTATCTGTGAGTGGTTGTGTAGGTAGGGACCCCAGTGCACTGCTTTGTCTGTGAGCCCATAATGCTATTAAGATGGCCCTGACTTATTTCTATATTTCATGCCATCACCATTTCCAGCCAGGCACTACCAATTCCACAAGATACTGCCTTCACTCTCAGTTCCACAAGACAATGCCTTCACTCTCAGTTCCACAAGACAATGCCTTCACTCTCAGTTCCACAAGACACTGCCTTCAAACAGTTCCACAAGACACTGAGACTGTCTTCACTTAGTTCCACAAGACACATTTCATGCCAATCACCATTTCCACATAGCTATAAGTTCTCATCCCTAGTCCTGCTTTTCTGTCACCATCTTCCTTTATTCTGTATCCACTACGTTTTCCCTACCTCATGCCACTTGATGTTGACATCTAGCTTGCACATTAAATATATCATCAACATTCTCCTGCCACCCACCTTATGTTGACATACAGCTTTCACATTAATCTTGTCTACATTTTTCTATTATCCACTTTATGTTGACACACAGTTTTCACATTAATCTTGTCTACATTTTTCTATTATCCATTTTATGTTGACATACAGCTTTCACATTAATCTTGTCTACATTTTTCTATTATCCACTTGATGTTGACATCCAACTTCCACATTTACTGTTGTCTACATTTTTCTATCATCCACCCATTCCATGTGATGTTGACATATAGTTTTCATATTTTTCCTGCCAACCATCCTGGACATTTGATATTACATGTTCCTGCCAGCTATTCATTTGATACCAGATACTGAATTATATTTTCCTGCCAGTCACTCCTTTCCCATCTGCTGTTATATGTATAGTTTCTGTATTCACTACTTTCATTTCCATGCCAAGCAAAAGATTCACCTGCTATTGATGTTTGTATGCTTTGACCAATCCTCTCTATTTCACTTATTGCTCTGCAACCAGCAAACCCTATTTTTATCTGCTGTTGACATCTATATTTTCCTGCCAGTCACTCTTATTCTACCTGTTAATGACTTTATTTTCCTACCAGCCACCCAGTTTCATCTGTTTTTGACAGCTGTATTTTCATGCCATCTACCTCTGTTGCTCATGCTGCTGTTTCTTACATTTCCCAATCAGAGACACCTTTACCATGTCATGTGCTGTCATAAGCCATTCCTATTCCACCTGCTGTTCACCTTTATATTTTCTAGACAGCCACTCCTATAGCACCTGTAATTTGCAGTTGTCTGTATTTTCTACCAGCCACTTCCATTTCACCTGCTGTTATTATATTTTCCATTCAGACACCCATGTGTCACGTTGTTGACTGCTGATGACTATATTTTCAGACATAGCATTGTCTGTTAGTGTTACATTTTCCAGCCAGCCACTTTTATATTGCCCGTCATATGCTGTTCACATTTTCAATCAGCTACCTCAGTTCTCTGTCAGGTTCGACATTTTTCAGCCAAGCCAAACCAGCCAGCCAGCCATTTTTTCCACCTAACATTGCTTTAATCTTTTCCAGCCATTTATTCCAATTCCAGTTCAATAAGTGATCTCTGTTTGGGTTTATTCACTGTTCAGTTTACATTTATTAGTTTAATTTATATGGTGAGAATGATGTTGAAAAATATTCTTTAATTTTGGTTTAGTGTCATTGTTTTACAGTTATTTGTCAGTGTTTGTTCATTCACAATGTTATTTTAGCAATTGTTTGTGTGTGCAGAGTGATATTGCAGCAATTATTTGTTTGTGCATGCACAGTGACATTGTGGCAATTGTTTGTGCATGCACAGTGACATTATAGCAATTGTTTGTGTGTACACATGAGAATGTTGGCTTTGACCATTTAGTTTAACTGCCTCTATTCATTGCACAATGTGGTGTTCATAATTTATTATCCTTTGCTTGAGTCCTTTTAGATGGATTTGGAAAAAAAAAAAGAATTTGTTGGATCTTAAATTTTAGGTCTTTCAGCTCAGATTCAGAACAGTTCCGGTTAAGCTCACAGTTAAACAAATGAACTAGCATTTTAATCCTGATAGAATGTACAAGTTGATGTTAATAGAATCTATAAATTGATTTGTAATAATACAAATGAACTAGCATGTTAATAGTGTAACAAACCATATTAACAAATGAAATTCTGCTTTTGTCATTTAAGAAAAATTATATTGGGAAAACTGAGTCAAGTTTGAATAATTAGCTCTATAAAATGATAGTTCACATTGATTTTGTAATCGGATAAGGTAGAGATTTTTGTAGTTTGTTGCAAATCAATTTCTTGATTCTATCAAACTTAAAAATAGTTCAATTGTATTATTGAAAATTAATTTGTATATGCTATAAACTTTAAAAAGCTAGTTTGTTTGTATTATTACAAATCAATTTATAGATTCTATTAACATTAACATCATGCTAGTTCATTTGCTGATACAGTTTGTTACACTAATACATCATTTCATTTGTTGATACAGTTTATACATTATTATGCTCTTACCAGATTCTTTTATTAATATTACAGTGACCAGATCTTCTTGTCCAATAAAGAAGTGTTTAATCAGAAGTTATGCTCATCATTGTAAAAATATTTACAAAACATTCATTTTTGATGGATTAAAAATAGTCTCAAGTAAATAGAAGTTACAATATTCATATATGGTAAACATAAGACATACATCATTAATTTAAAAATGTACATGAACGTTAGTAGTTTATAAAATATTATTACACTAGTAGGTGGTGCATTTAGGCAATGAGATGAGATATTGTTACTGGTGAGAAATTTGACATAGAGTTTGAATTGAAAAGAAAATACCCGTAAAAGATCACATTTTATTTGTTATATCGAACAAAAAAAAATGATAATTTGCTGGAAATTTTATGTTTGAGTTATTCTTGTCGATAAATTTGTTGCTCTAGATGCCAAGACCATGATAACAAATCTGCTAAATAAGCACAGTAGCATTCTCATCCCACTGCCTAATTTGAGGTTATCCTTTACTATAGAATGACAGTCCAGTCTGTCTTATTATGTATGTATATATACTCATGAGCTTTGTATGATAAGTTCACTAGTTATGAGCTTTGATAAATTCAGAAGTTTTGATAAGCATAGCATTCCAGATAGCACTGAAGTCAAATAAAATATGGCTGTGTATTTAAATTTGTTTTGTTTCTGTCATTGTTATTCTAAGTCAGTGTTTACCGATTGCTTTTTTTTTTTTTTAACTAAAACTTGCCTCTGCTAGAGAACTCTTAAAGAGGATGTAATAAGATTGTATATTGCACATTATTATAAATAATCCCTTTATATTTTTATTTGGGGTTGGTGCAAGGAATAACAGTCTGTAATAATAGCATTGAAAAGCATTTTTTAAAAAAGGGATTTTGGTGTACTTACCTAAAAATCTACTTCCTTAACTGTGAGAAATAATTTATCTGAAGAATTTGAAAGAAAACAAACACATGATAAACTTAAAGCATTCTTCAGTCAGTATTTTATTTTCAGCTGCATGCCAGAATTTCTTCAAACAACATTTTAAAGTTATTTCCAATGAGATCATTTGCCATTTTAAATATAAACAAAAAAAGATTTTAAAAAGATTTTATAAAATGGGCTCTTAAGTAAAAATTAAATAATTTTATTAAATTTTCAATACTCATACAGACAAATGCACACACTAAGCCTGTCAGTAAAAGGAACATAGATGGTGGTATTAGACTCTATATCAATATACAGATGTTATCAAGAAATATGTAGTCCATTATTTACAAGTTGTTTGAAAGCCATAGTAGAAGTTAAACTAGTGGAGTGTTCAAAATCCCAGTTTTTGGCAAATTTTGTGAATACTTCTGAAGAGAATTGTAGTCCTGTGACAAAGTAATTTAGCCCCTCCCTATTTTTAATTTTAATTTTTAAGTTGCCAAATTGTCAGTGACCCCCAACCTTGGGCACTCCTTATGGTATTATTTTGAAAGTACATGTATATGAATCTGAAGGAAATAGCCTAAGACAAAGAATATTCTAGATTTGCTGACCTAGTGGAAACTGAGTGAGCAGTTTTTCTTATTATCCAACGATTATGATTTATGAGAACGAGACTAGCCAATGGGCTGAGTTTAAGGAGTTTACTTGCAGTAGAGAATTTTGCTGAAACTCTGCTTTCATTTCTGTAATGATATCTATGAACTTGATTATATATTTATGTTAATTGACTGCTGATATCTGTGCTAGGATAAACTGAATGATTGTCCAGTGTTAATCAAACATTGTTGTAATGTAAATGTCAACTCTCTTTGATTATATTCTTATGCTATACATTTGATTGTTGATTACAAAATTTATTTACCTTTTTACGCATATTGATAACCTTATGTTGGAGAAGAAAGTGGGTGGATGGGGGCTCGCTGAATATAGATTAAAAAATGGATTTATCTTCTCCTTTAATAAGTTTTCCACCTACAGAAATATTGTGTGATGGAAAATGTTTGTCTTTAATGTTGTGGAAGAGAGAAAACGTTTACAGTGCTCACATATCCAACAAGTGAGAGAGACGAATGGTGTCTTCTGGAGAATTATTAATAATATAAATCATGATTCTCATCACTTGTAATTAGTTATGTGTGATTAATTAGTAATAATAATCATAACTAACTAGACATCACACATAGTCATGAGGAGCAGTCACCTTGTCCATGCTCTCAAATTTGCTGTAATTCACAGTAATCAGACCCATCTTAGATGTTTTCTTTCTCAGCAAGGATATCAGACTCCTGCTAACAATGACAAATCTGATGCCAAACTTCTGTCTTTGGATTTACCACAAGCAGGGTGGCCTTTCATTTAAGAGTGATGATGCTTCCATTATATATATGTGTAGCTTAGTTTCTATTTGAGTTAGAGGGAAGCTGTTAAGTGTATTTTTCTGAAAACATTAATACTAGCTCAAGAGTCAATCTGGCAGGCAACTTTCTCCCCAAGAATGATCATCTTGGCCTTGATCATTTTGTTATGTCACTTACTAGTATACTACCAATAGTAAACACATTTTCTCCTTCAGCATACACAGGACAGCACACACTGTCAGTAGAGTCATTGTCAATCATATTTAAATTCTTTATCTTCTCACATTTCACTGCGAAATGGTTCTTCTTTTTGCAGATCTTGCTGGTTTGTCCCCAAGCAGGACAAAATTCCTTCTTCATAATGTGCTTTTGTCCACATAACTTACAGTAGACTTCGAGTTAAACTGAGTGTGAGAGCTCTTCTTCTTGGGCTTAGCAGTAGAGGATACAGTACAAGCTTCATAAAAAAAACTTCAGCAGTATTAGCAGCCTCTGCAACAGATACAAATATAGAAGTCAAGTTCTTTAGTTGTTGATGAGTTGCTTCATCTGCCCTTACACATTGATGCAGGCCTTTAGAGTAATATGACCCCTGTAGTAAATGTTTTCTAGTGCCGTTGTCTCCAACCCCCAAGACGATATGATCTCTCATTTCATCAGTCCTCTGGTCCCTCTTGTTGAACATGTAGCATTCATGTCTCATTAATCCTACTGATGAAGTGCACATCGAAAGCTGTGATGATGTCTTTTACCTTGTTTTCAGCAGCTAACTGCATCCCATTGTAGATAGAAAGACTACCAGGGCCCAGAGAGTGCAGAAACAGTACCTTCACACAGTCATCTTCTCCTTCTGTATTGATGCGAACAATTATACAATAACAGTTCCACATTTGTTTGAAAATCTTCCATTCCTCTGCACCTTTAAAGGAAGTGGCGGGTGAATACGATGCCTGTCAATGTGTTTTTGTTGATGATGTTCCATATCTGTGATAGAGGAAAAAAAAGCATCACAGATAAAGAAACAATCCTCACATTACTGTGGTGTATGAGCGCATAAGAAATGTCACACATGATGTCGTGGAACCGCTTAGTCATAAAATAAAAGAAAATGCAATCAGAGATGAGGACAGATGTTTACTCACAGTTCTTTGTCTTCAACAGGTTTTAACACACTACTTGCTGCTACCATGTTATATTTCTGACCAACAAAACATAATATGACACTAAAACTGCAGTCAAACATGTAGCTATAAAATAAAAATAAAAATTCAAGACAGAGGGAAGAGGAAGGGCAGTAACCATCAAGCAGTTGTACAAGGGTTATTTGATCTTGAGTGTATAGTCATATCAAGAACATAAATGAATAATGTAACATTCACACCCTTCATTTCATATAACATTCATTCCTTGCACAAAACTTCATGCCCTTCATTCCATATAACATTCCAGATATATGTAAAGATTAACAAGTATTTTAAAATTCAGTAATAAACTAATGAACAATTTCAACAAGAGTTTATTTTTTTTAAGAGGCAAAGGAACATTTTTCTTTTTAACTTTTTTACTTAAACTGACGAAAAATTAAAATAACTGCAACAATAGAGAATATTCTGCAAAAAAAAAAAAATTATGAACTTCACACTGCATTTGTTGCTGCCATAATCAAACTAGTTCTGAATTAAAATTAGGAAACCCTGTATTGAAAAATTTAATTATTACACCTAAATAAATAAATTAATTAAAAGTATTGGTTATCCATTATTTTGTGCATATACACATGTAATGAAAAACTTTGAATATACAATGTAACAACCCCTCCCCAAACAATGTGAGAAATAATTTTTGATATCTCTAAACTCAGGCTAATATAAAAACTGGTATATTTTGGGGGAACATTGTCATTTTTAATAGCTGTAACAGTGCAAAAATGAGTTCCAACAGGTTTGGAGAGCTTACTGTTTAACAGTTCCATACTGTTAATCTCCTTTAATCTATACAGCTGTTTTTCTCTGACCGGCTATATTATCTTGATTAGTAATTTAG
Organism: Sinotaia quadrata; assembly: GCA_028829895.1. Lineage (NCBI taxonomy): Eukaryota > Metazoa > Mollusca > Gastropoda > Architaenioglossa > Viviparidae > Sinotaia > Sinotaia quadrata. The sequence continues at coordinate 29,759,683 of CM054181.1, forward strand.
TAATGTACAATGGTTTTGTTTTTAAACAATTTGCTTGGTATAACTAAGAGTGAATCTCCAATGCACATTTGATACACAAAATTGCTGAGTTGGAAGTGCTGTAGGCATTAACAGTGAGTGCACGTGTGCTGTGCATTAAAAATTACCAATCAGTAAACTAGCAGAAATGACAAAAATATGTAAAATATTTTACCCTCTATTATACACTTTTAAAGACAATGTTGCAGACAATATAATCCAAAATAAATAAAATCCTCTATACAGTACTGGTCTAATTTAAGGATATAAATGAGGTAAATACATTGTGTTAATAAGAAACATTAAATTTGAATGACAAAAGGGTTTATTTAGGTGTACGCAAGGAAAGAAAGGGGAAAAACATTGTATATGTAAATTTTTGTCACTAAAACTCAGATCCCCAGCTTTCATAAAATGTCACAAATCTTTGAGCACCACTCTTCCAAATAAAATAATATCTTGTTACCACTTTAAACCTGTATTTAAAAACAACAGCAACATCCTACACATGCTTGAAAAGTCATTGCAAACTGAAAATGTATGTCACATGTAGAGCAGCTTATTTCGAATGCCATTTTTCTATAGAAATGTAATCTATAGGTATGGCACTGAACTTAGCAGAGTTTCAACAAAGTCTACTGCTAAGTGCAATATATCACTGTAGTTGATTAGTTTAGTTTATATATTCTAGGCATATATCACATTTCCTTTTGGATGCCAAGATTAGAGAAAAAGAAATTAACTGTAGAATGGACTTGCTGGCAATGTTCCCTTTCAGGTGCATGGCTGTGCACAGCAGTTTCAAAATGTTGTGCACAAGTTTTGGTAGCAAGCTCAAACAACCACCAGCTCCGCACACACGGGAAAAATAGAGTGATATTGCTTACTGGCCCTGTAGTTGGACAGGCTTAAAATTAATGCCGTCATTAACTATTTCTCCAATTCAGAGTGATTAAGGTCTGCTTGCTTGAACATTTAAGCTGTTCAGACATAAATCAAATTAAATTGTAAATACATAAATATTAAAATATCAAATTTGGTGAATGATAGAATAGCAGAAACATTTTTTGGGTTGGGCTAACTAGATGTACAGACAACTATGATCTGCTGTCTCAACTCCTGTAAAAGCTTCATTTGATATCAGTCTTGTTTTACTGTTATTAACACCAATATTTTAATTCCTACTCAGTGGACTTAATGCTTTTGAAATACTTAAAATCAAAGAGAGCTGAATGGAAGTGTCGCTCACGTGAACAAAATGAACAAATTACTAATCATTGAACCAACAAAGTCATTTCCATTGAACATTATCTATTACTATAATTTAATGCTAGCACGCAAGCCAAGTGTTGTTTATTATTAATTATGATTTCAGATAGCAACCATAAATGTTATTAAAATTTTTGGGGGGTCATATATTCAGTTGACAAGAATGTTCTTTCATTGGCATGGCTTTTCTTAATTTGTTCATTTTAGTCAATAGTTCACTTCATTTTCTGTGGTCCTTTTGTTGAATCATTTGGATGAAATGTCATGCTTATTTAATTCTTAATTCTATTTTAGATCTACGATCAAATTCAGTATTTTGATTGAAAAAAAAACCAATGCATGCATAGAATAAAGGCTGTAAAACAATAAAAAAAAACCTCTACTGATGGCACTTTTAAATATGTGTGATATTAAATGTTTAATTGTACTTATTTCTGAAGTTATTTTGTTCTTTGTAAATGCTTCACTTATCTAACAATCGGGATCCTTTATAAATATTGTTAGTTTATCTTAGTAACTGCACACAGTTAACACCAGCCATTATGCAGTGAATATTTTTTTTGCCCCTTGACAGAATTCAATAAAAAAAAATATTTGATAGCTGTCAACTAAATTCAATCACTTAAAAAAAATTACACAAAAAACTTATGAAAGAAATTGAAAAACCCAAAAGTAACTAACTTCAATGTAAGTAGCTACAGTATATAACTCTGTATGATAGTAAAATGGTTTTCAATAAAGAGTTAGTTCCCACCATTTTAAATAAATTTATCTCTACAATTTTTTAGTTAATTATTTCAAAACTAATTAAGTCAAAATTTTAACATTCTTGACAAAGGACAAAGTATAAGATACATAGTAGTTACAAAACAGGAGTTTAAACTATAAATCCCTATTGAGACTCTTTCTTGGTAAGGTTGGGAATTTTGTAGATACTAAGAGAAAACAAAATTGTATTAAGAAAAATGCTTTTTGTGACATCAAATTATTTTTTAAAATCCCTATTGTCCCTACTGACACACAAATTGGATCCTCTTACTCCTTGCTGAGTAAACATCATATTTGGATGGCCCACCAAAACACCATTAATTTAAACAATACATTTACAATAATAAGTTTAATACAACATGGAATATGTTATCCTATGGTGGTACTAAAAACTGATATGTATCAAAATGGTTTCAAGTGATGTGTCAAAATGGTTACACCAAGAGTGTAGCTATTTACATATGTCAGAGAGTTAATATAGACTCATTACAACCAATAGCTAATCTCGCTGTGATAACTAATGCCATTTTGTACTGTACAAACACAACCATTTGTTGTTAAATCTTTAAGCAGATATTCAAGCAAACAATCCAACATCACATTACATATGAATGGTTGATTGTATAATAACATTAACAGCATATCTGTCATCCTTAGTAGAATAATAATTTATCAAACAAATCTAAATGCAAATAATTAACAGTATGTCTCAAGCAAATATATACTGTTAACAAACGTGTTTCAAATTAACAAATCCATTATATATATTGTAATATTCATGTCTGAAAATAACAGGCAGAAGAAAGACTATTAATAAAGATGTTTCATATAAATACAAAGACACTAATAAACATGAATAACTGACAAAAATAAAATATACATATACAATTGGTTCAGCCTACAATCCAATCACTTTATGATGAATTCACCACAATAAAATAAGGTCCTCTCTATGATACAAGATGCAATTTAAAATGAGCTTATGAATGCCACAAAAACAATGCATCATTGGGTTCATATTATAAACCATGTATTTCCACATAATGGTGGGGTTTCTTCAAGAGACTAATTTTGTAAAATGGGGTTTCATAGAGATTATATAAACTTAAACTGCAAGCCAATGCACAAAACTTCCACTGGTACCAGGGTGAAATTTTAATGGACATGCAGTATTTTTTAGAAATAAAAAATAGTACATCTCTCTCTTCCATCGACTCCATTCTCTCCACACATAAGTGCACACACTCCTATAAACATGCTAATAAAGTTAAATAAAAAGTGAACAAAAAAGTAGAGGTTTTTAGTAGTAAGACATCGGATACTGATCAATGTAATAAAATAGGCTGGTATACCTATTCTATATAATAAAAATGCTTTCAAGTTGAACAGAAATATGATATACATTTAATTAATTATACACATTCTGTGTTACAGTCAAGTACACAAGCGAAATAATCCTTGGAGATGTAGGCTATGCATCTTTCAAGCAACCTGACTACTATCACATACCAAACCAGGGCAAGATTTGAGCCATGAATGTCTAAATCATGGCAAGTCTTTCAATATATATAACCTAACATTAAAACAAAAAACCCAAGACAGTCAAATGCAGCTGATGAGAGCCACCTTTTGCCTGATTCTCTTACCAGCTGTTTAATTCAAGGTGACCTGTTTACAAAACAAACTTCACTGATGTGAACAGAACTAGTTTACATAACTTGTACCTGTACAGATTAATCTACAACATAGTTTCATTGATAACTTAGGCAGCTGAAAATAATACTCTTAAAACTATTTCACATCTTAATCAGTTTCAATGTTACTTAGGAATTTGAAAATAATACTGTCAAAACTATTTCACATCTTAATCTTTCACTAGTTTCAATGTTACTTAGGAGTTTGAAAATAATATTCTTAAAACTATTTCACATCTTGTACAATCTAATCTGCTGCATATTTGTTACATATTTTATCAAACATTTTCTTTATCTATGTATAAATGGATAACTCACTAGCAAAACAATGAATGAACAGTAAATCCTATTAATTTTTTTCTGGTTAATAAAAGCATCTTTTCCCTCTTGCTGTTAAATCACATCATTCATTCTTTTTACTTCAAATACTATATAAAAATAAATCAGTGAAAAATAGTTCTTAAGAGCTAGAAATATCCTGTATTTAATTCTAATATCAATCTAAATCAAAACATATACACTAGTTTAGAGATGCATTTAATAATGGAAAATCCCACTAAAGACTGATCAAAACTGATGTATTATTCATAGGTGTTTGCATGTGCGTGTGTTTGTGTGTGTGTATTGGTGTGGGGAGGAGGAACATTTTTGGTAGATCAATTAAAAACTTTACTAAGTTTATATCTGAAAACAAAAGTTAATTTGACATTTCACAGTACACAAATATTTCACAATATCTAATGATAATAATATCTAACTTAAAATTCATCTTCTAAAACAAAACATTTTAAATCTGTTTACAAATAGCAATATATTTCTCAAAATGTTCTTTAATGGAGATAGATATTGCTGAAATGAAAATATGTACACGTGAACATAATTTTGCTACAAAAATTACACAGCATATCTCCACTTTGCACAAGACAACTGCTCAAAATTGCTACATTTAAACTGCTAATTAACTACCATTACACAAAACAAACCTGCAAAGTAATAATTAGTAGCATTTCAGAATAAGTTTAATGGGATTTATTTGGTGTTACAGAGTTTTCTCAGATCTCAGTCATTTTTAAAAGTTGACAACAGACTCTTGACTATCAGGAAATGTGACAAAACAAGTGCAATTGTAAATGCACATGAAAGAATAACAATCACAATGCTCTATATTTACTGCCACATTATTATAGGCATGACACTATGGCAATTACTAGACACTATTTCTTACATCATAGTTACTACATGCACACCAATGAAGATGATGTCCACATGCTAGAACAGAGGACCAAGGTATGGAATGAAACCAACAAGGGAAAGGATCATTGAATAATTCCTTACTGACAAATGCTGTTTTTAATCAGCATATATAAGTAAACATTTTGGAGGTTAAGTAAGCAAAGGGTCATTACACAACTCATGTACAATTCTGGACTTCTCAGAATTAACAGAAATGTTGATCTGTCAACATCACTTTGTAATTGGAAAAAATGTTTTGAATTACTTTTGTATATTTTAATAATGTATTTATTCATAATTTTTTAAAGATATTTAGGATATTATGTCTTAAGCAATTCCATTTAAACACTACAACATAGCTTTTTATACTGTTTGTATTAATTTTGTTTATGGAAAATGACTTTCTCTGACCCCATTATCTCAGATAAACAAGTCACCTGCATCTCGGCCCTCTCAACCATGCAATGTTCTATGTTGCAAGTCCTAAAATAATTTTTCATCGACAGAGGTATAGCTGTTTGCAAATTAAAAGCACAAATATTTACATAATGCATTAACATCATAAAATGAAATTTTTCACAACTTTCTGGATTGGCCTACGACAAACTGGGCAGGGTAAGGATTTGTGCTTCAGTCGTTTTGCGCATCTGTAACAACAGACCTGATGGCCAGAACTGCCATGAATTATGCTACCAGTTTTAGGACGTGAAGCACAAACGACACAAACATCACTTGCTGATGCCACAACATCCCAGTTCACTCCCAGACCTCTATGCCACTTGCCTCTTGCAACACTAGGTCTTTTCTGCTGGACAGTGTATGCCGGAATGGGTTGAATGCAAGACACCTGGCTCTTTTCTACGTCTTGTTTGTTGGTAGATTTAGCATCACCTTCATCCATTTCTTGCTTGGATAGAATGGGAAGGTTGCTAGATCCTGTATTGAGGCCTTTGCTGGAATGTTTTGCGAAAGTGCTGGAAGTACCTGGCACTTCTTCATCGGAGGCTAATGAGTCACTAGTGCGTCCTGAAGATGATGCTGACATTATTCGGACAGTTCTCTTTCTAGCCCTCTCTGTCACAAGATTTAACCGCTGCCTACCAGAGGCCAACTTATCATCTGTGCTCTCAGAAGAATTGGCCTCTACACCCAGCATACCTCGTCCTTTTTGTAGTCTTTTAGACAGAGGGGAAGAATTACCAACAGGTAATGATGAACTAATTTCTGGAAGCCACCCTGGTCGCAGTTTCCAACATTTTGAACAGTTTCTATATAAAGGAATATTTTTGGTCTGGCAAGCTTCACACTCCCACAAATCCTGTTGAAAACATAAGGCAACTAGATATATTAAATCTTTATAAAATGAGATGTACATCTGAAAAAAATAAGAGCAACTTATTGAATTTCTGTGTAATACAACAGGGCGAATTTTAGAAGAGAAAACACAAATATACAACATGTTTATTGTATTTTGTTTTTGCATTATTCAATCAATTTTAGTGTTTGTATTAAAATTTATTATCAATGTCAAGAGTGAAGGGTATTTTTAATCTGTAAATGGAAACTACAAGTCACAAAGTTTAGGAAACCCCAAATTGGTCACCAAATTCTTTGACTATAAAGGTGGGTTTTTAATCACAGATCTACCACTCAGATCAGATATTCATTTATTAAATATAAATGATCAGCAGTCAGACTGCGTTTCTGTATCAAACCAGAACAAGTTTCCTCTCCATCAGACAGTACAGAGCACAAGCAATAATTGTAAGAAATGCATGCCTGGATAATAAAGTACATAAAATCAATAAACTAAATAAAAGTAAATAAACTAAAAAAAAATCATAGTCAAAGCAAGAATTTAGAGATTAATTCCATTAAATTTCTTTAATAAAGTAACAATAACAATAAAACCACCAAGAATATAGAGACAATGAAAAAAAATATATACTTTGGGAGGGGTCAGGGGGAGAGAGAGATACTTACACCATCAGAAAGTTCTACATCTAACCACACAAATACGGAGATAAATATATATACCATCTGAAAGTTCTATATTAAACCACATAACTATAGAGATAATAAAGAAAGACGAGAGAGTGAGAGAGAGGGCCATCTGAAAGTTCTATATTAAACCATATGAATATAGAGATAATAAAAAAGAATATATATATATCTAGACAAACCATCTGAAAGTTCTACATTAAACTACATGAATACAGAGATAATAAAAAAAGAATATACATATCTAGATACTTACAAGATCTGAAAGTTCTACATCAGTACTTCCATCTGTGTCACTGTAGTCCGCCCAAAATTCCACGTCACTCTCTTGGCACACAACAACAATGTCCTTTGCATCAAAACATTTTGTGAAATAAAATTGTAATAAATGGAAAAAAAATCACTATTGGCACTAGAATTCTAGCTAATCCTCCTAACAAATCCTATCATTATGCCTTTCCTACAAATCAGATAACTAACAGCCATTAATCATTACAAAGAGTCAATTAGATCTTTTATGACCATTCATGACTCTTGTAAATAATGGTATCTATTAAACTATTTCTTTTTAAATCTAAAAACAGTTCTATTTTGACACAAGTAATTAGATATTAAATCATCTGAAAATAGCTATTCAAAATTACTTAAATTTGTTTCTGTTTTTAAAAATACAATTTTTATATTAAAACTAGAGTCTTTTAAAAAAATTGTTAAAACTGGGTTTCACAATAACATCCTTAGCAAATGTCTAAGAACACTTAAGCTTTACCTTAGATCCAGTGGTAAATACCAAGGAAAAAATTATAACCAAGATTCTGATGATACAATTAGTAATTTAAATTTAAATTTAAAAAGACATTTAAAAGTAACTTTAAAAAGAATAAATACCTGCAAAATCTAAACACAAACTTTCTTCAGACTGATAGCACCCAAATTAAAAATAAAAATATTAAAAGTCACAAATTAAAATCTTACCTGATACATGTTTAAAAATATATGCAAATTTACAATGAAACTAAAATCACATAGAAGTACGCTATATACAAATACAAAAGTCAATGAAAATAAATCAGTTGAACAAGCACAGAGTTGTAATTTCTAGCAGAGTCTGAAATCTGAACTTAAAAATATTGAATATTTTTATAAAAATAACTTCGAAATTGTGCTCAGTGCACCTGGCAAAATGCAAAAATGGATGACTTTGATTAACCTCTTCCAATTTTAATGCTACAAGTTTGCTTTTATGGTTAGAAGATTGGCAATTGAACTTTTTTTAAAAGAACATTGATGATAGTGACAATACAACGTACAATAGTATGCAAGTGATGTCATTGAAATTGGCAATCATAGTAAATGAGTGATTTTCACGCTAATGAAACTAATTATCTTCAGAAGTAATGAAAGAATAATTATCAAATAATTCAAGCATTTAGAGGAAGTGTATGCCTACAACATATCCAAATTTAGTTACAATTGGACTAATGGTTCCCGAGTATTGAAAATGTTCGTATCCTGATTTTTTTTTTTTTGATTTTTTTAATTTTTTTGGGGGGGATGTGGGCTAAAACAAAGATCTCCAGAATTAACAAGCACATCTAGAATTAACAAGCAGATTGGAAATCTATTTTTCGTTTCTGTTTTAGAATACATTTACATTTGACACATGCCAATTTTGGTTACTTTCTGAAAAGTAGATATTTAAATGCGAATTAAATGGTAGGAAATTTCATAAAAATAGTGTATTTCCTTCATTGTTATGTGTATGTTTGTTGGTGAGATAACGTTTTTTTGTTTTCCAAGCTATCGTAAAAATATTCTAGACAGGTGTGTATGGCGTTGGTATAAATAAATTTCTCAACTTACCAGAATTAAATTTTGGCAATTGGTGGAGGTATTAATTTTTTAATTGGTGTTTATTTTTCATAAATATGCAAATATTTCCTAAAGTATTCTAAATTTTTTAAATTTAAGAATTATGCTCATCAAATGTTAGTATAGTTTATTTGTTCATAGTCTGATATGTAATATTGCCAATAAATCAACTTTGTTTATCACTCACCTTTGCCGAGTCATGAGAACTTATGTCAGACTCTGACTTTGGGTCACTGGATGATATTTCATACTCCAGTGCAAAGTGGTCAGAATCATACTGAACAGAAATGGAGTCTTCTTCTACATCGGGGGCTTGACTACTCTGTTATAAGAACAACAAACAACAGTAGATACTATGTCCCTTAAAGTCCAAGACAGACAGAGATGCAGAAGAGAGTAAAAAGAAAACATCTACAAAGAGTCATTTAAATTTAAAAGTAATCACATGCTTGGCAGTTATGTGCACTTCAAGACCAGCGTTTGTAATACTTACTGCTGGTTACCCAGAATTTTAACACTGTTTAATCAACTTTATAATATAATTGTAAAATGATCAGTTCTTTGCAAGTATACTAAAGTGGAATTAATGTTTGCTTTTTAGTCAAAGATGGATTTTCTTTTGGATGAGTATCTTTCTTTAACTTTGAATGTGGATATAAAATGCTATAGGGATATGGTATTGTAAGCCAGAGACCTAATGAAATTGAATTAAAAAGGAAGATATATGTAGTTATATGCAGTGAAAATTAAAATTACTTTTTTTGTTCTTTTTAAAAAAGAAAGACAATTTTGCTGACTGCAATAAAGAAAGAACAATGTACCCCACGTTCAGGCTTGTTCTCATCCTCTTTAGTCTCCAGCTTGACTTGCACACAAAATGGTGGAGTACCATCTACTTCATCAAGATCATCACCATAGGAAACGTTTACTGATGTGTATCGCATCCTCTTGGCAGCAACATCCTCATCTGCACAAGGATTTACAACCACAAAGATAAAGTAGGTGCCACAAGTAAGCTAATATATAATGTATAAATGTATAATACCTGCAATGTTAAGTTTATCTATTTATCACTAGGAAGTGAAACTATATAGTTCCATTTGCTAAAATATATTTTAGTTGATTTTTTTTAAACTACACGTTTCAAACTGATAGTTAGACAGCTGCTGAAGTTAATGAAAGCATTAAAGGGAGTGAATGTAGAGAATCTGCTCTCTCTCTCTCTCTCTCTCTCTCTCTCTCTCTCTCTCTCTCTCTCTCACACACACACACACACACAAACAAATAGACATATGTGTGCACACACCACTCATTTAATGAATTAACTATTTTATGTAAAAACTATACAAGATGCATCTGAAAATATTAATCAAGAGTTAAAAATATGGCATTATCTAATTATTTAAAAAGGAATTTTAATGGAGTGCTTCAACAGCTCACAGAAATACCAATTGAAAACAAAGCAACAAATCAACAACAATGCTCTACTGTACCTGTTGTTCTCATTTCTTGCCAATCAGACTTGAGGGAGGTCTGAATGGAGCTAGAGGGAGTATCCTCAGGCTGTGCTGAGGTCATGCTGAGATCTGTAGTGAGCAGAGATGCACCTGGTGCATCACTAGAACTGCTGGGCTGCTGTAGACAAATAGTGTAAGGCATAGTGTCAAGCTGAAGACCAATAGTGTTAGGGAAAAGCACAAATAGTATCAAGATATAAGTAATGTCAAAGAGAACACAAATAGTGTTAAGATATAATGTCAAGCTGAACACAAATATTGTCAAGATGTAAGTAATGTCAATCAGAACACAAGCAGTGTCAAGATTGTAAGTACTGTCAAACAGAACACAAGCAGTGTTAAGATTGTAAGTAATGTCAAGAAGAACACAAACAATGTCAAGACATAAGTAATGTCAAGTAGAATACAAGCAGTGTCAAAGTGTAAATAGTGTTACACTAAATAAAAGTAGTGTCAAGATGTAATGTCAAGCTGAACATAAGTAATAACAAGATTTAGGTAGTGTCATGGTTTAAGTAGTGTCAAACTTGTAGCATCATGCTTACCCAGGGTCAAATAAAGACTATCTTCATAAACCATTAGAAGTTACTTTATAATTCCTCAATCTAAAAAAAACAACTTCCAAATCTTCAGATGGAACAATTATCCTAAAAAGAAAATACCTAAACATACCTCATTCTCCAAATCCTTGAATTCTTTTTGGGAACCTGGATGATGGTCATATGCGCTAGAATCTTTAACTGCTCGTGTTACTAGCTGTCGTCGGATTCGTACATAAGTGTCTGGAACAGGTGTGCTGTTTCTCAGGAACAGATGACTGTCAGAGAATAATCAATTTTTAAAATTTCAAGTGAATGACATTACAAAATGAATTACTGTGAATCAAAAATGTATTCAATGATGATTACTTATTCATTTATTTTACACATAAAAACATACACACACATGCTCACCAACACAAATGAAGAAGGCAAGCACACACACGCATGCATATATACACATGTCAGAGAACATCAGCACAAATGGAGACTGCAAACACATACACATGCACACAAAAGAGCACAGCAAAGAGAAGGCAAACACACACACACACACACACCAGTATAAAAAAAGAAGTACAGCAAAGCAACTAACATAGCATCACTGTCTGTGAACTTGCTAACTTGAAGCACCTTTCCCAATTTGTTGCCACCACAGTGCACTACTCTGGGATTGATTGAGTCAAACAGTTGATGAGCAATGATGTAGTTCTTTACATGATGAACAATCTGTACATAAACATTGTCAATGAGAACATTTGCCATTTTCATCAGTTATCAAAATAGTATTATGAGGGTAACACACTATTTCAGAAGATTTAAAGATAACTGTTGCTTTTATAACAGTTCTAGATGGTTTCAATTTCAGCTGCAATAATAATTGCACATGCTTGTTTGTTTAAAATTTGTTCAGTTGCAGTAGGGACTTTTCTTTCATTTGAAATGGGTTTTTTCCTTCTAAGCATAATTATTTGCCAGTTAGAATATAGTGGTGTTTACATGCAGAGAGTTTAAACTAAGAGCTTTAATATCAGAGAAAAAGACTTTCTTAAGGAGAATGAATAGACAAGACAAAGGAAAAGACGTGAATACACCATTATTATCTCCCCTCAAGCTATGGTTTTTGCCTCACCAATGCAAAGATTATTCCCCAAAATGCTGCCTGCATCTATAACAATATGCTGGTATCAGTATGCTAAATTTTTTAACTTAAAGCACTTCTACTATGAAACAAACCTGAAATGTAACTTGAAAAGAGAGTATATTTATCTTTATTATAGTGTTACGGTTATTTTTTGTTGTTGTTCTTATACAAATGCCAACTGTTGCTATTGAAAGATTTGACACTTTCTGCTTGCTCTCCATGCTGAAAGAGAATTGAGACACTGACACCTACTTCCAAGAAACATTCTGAGACACATTGACACCTACTTCCAAGAAACATTCTGAGATAATGACACCTACTTCCAAGAAACATTCTGAGATAATGACACCTACTTCCATTAAACATTCTGAGATAATGACAACCTACTTCCATATTGAATGTTAATGTTACTATTGTGACTGATGTAGATTAGGGTATGCAACTCTTGATTATGTTATCCATGCAAGGTTTCACTATTCAAGTTTTAATATCAGTCATAGAGATTTTCATTTGGATTTGGATTGTTAGGAAAGTGCTTTAGGTGACTAAGCACTTATGTGTCCTAAATTAGTGAGCATCACTCCTTTAAATTATTTTTTTTTTTAATTCAGCTATCATATCTACCATTAGGTGGCAGGAAAAAACCCAAAAAACTTCTCATGTATCTACTTTTATAAGAATATTATCTTCATTAATTGTAAATAGAACCAGCACTTTTTATGTGATATTAATTGGTAGAGGGAGAGTATAAGCTTAATTATAAAACTTTATGTAATGTGGCTTTCTGGTAAATTTTGTTATTACTGCTCATTGTTATTCAATAAAACTGATTTTCTTTGGTAAGAATAATTAATATAAGTGACTGAAACTATAAATTTAAAAAATCTAATCTGAACTACATTTTATTAGTTTGCATTCAAAAGTCAACTGTAATAGTAAACAGTGAATAACATATCAAACAATGATTGTAAAACACTTTTTACAAGAGTACGATAAATATTGTAAGATTTTATAAAATCAGTTCTCAGATTTATTATGTTATTACAAATACTGAAATACCTCTTTCATTGTAAACACCTCTCGCTTAGCACCACTCTCCTTCAAAATGTCCAGGAATGGAGGTTTAGGACGGAACTGCAATTAGAAAGCAAAAATCAGTTCAACTTGTTTGTATTGCAAAATGCTCATTTTTTTCAATATTAAGTCATCTCCTTCACAACTTGCAGGAAAAATTATGAAATAATTTGTTTTGAATCAACAGCATGGAATCATTCTTTATATAAATATGATCAGAAAAAAATGTTCTCTCTATGACTGATATTTTTTTTCTGTTTAGCATTACTTCAAAATCAGTTCATGCTCCAGAGAGGTTGAACACTAAAGTTGAAAAAGTTAAGGTTGAACTCAAGTTGAAGAAATTTAAAGGAATCAATCAGGTAATAATAGGATGTAGAAAGGTAGAGAAGATGAGAATGGATGATTAATGAGCAGTGCTTTTGGTAGTGGCATGATATATCCCCCCCACCCCTTGCAGCCCCCAGTACTGTGTAGTTAAATTAAAATCCTGAACAGCCATAGGATGAACCACAGTTGTGGTTCCACAGACACTAATGTCTTTGTTTCTAGCCAGAATTTGGTGGTATTGTTCAAAGACATATTTTGCTGTTATCTGCTATTGTGTGCTAGTGCCCATGATTCAGTAGGATGAATTTTTTAGACAGGCCTGGCCTGGCAGACTTCACTGTTTGAATGAATATTGTCTTTTTAACTTCAGCTTATGGTGCTGTTATTTTGAAGTAACTGTCCTGATAACACAAGTTGTGTGTTTCTATTGCTTTCAATGTTTTCTTTGTCTCTGACACTATTCTTGCATCAGTTATGTCCATACACTGTGTCTCTCTTTTGATTATAATTTTTCTGTCTCTATCTATTGCTTCAATTATGTCCCTTTACTGTGTCTCTCTCTTTGATTTCAATGTTTCTGTCTGTCTACTATTTCAGTTATGTCCCTTTAATGTGTCTCTTTGATTTCAATGTTTCTGTTTCAGTTATGTTTCTTAACTGTGTCTGGTTTCAATGGTTTCTGTCTGTCCCATCACTGTCTCTTTCAATTTCAATGTTTTCTGTCTCCAACCATATTGCTTGCAATGTTGGGGTATCTCCTGTATCTCTACTGCTTGCAGTGTTTTCCCTTCTATCTGTGTCTATTGTTTTCTCTTCTGCCTATACCTCTACTGCTTGCAGTGTTTTCTCTCAGATCTATTCTTGCAGTGCTTCTTCTGACTGATCTGCCTATTGTTTTCAGTGTTTTACCTTCTGTCTGTATTTCTACTGCTTGCAGTGTTTTCTCTTCTGTCAGATCTTTTCTTTAAGTATTTTCTCTTCTTCTTTACCTATTGCTTTGAAGTGTTTTTTCTCATCAGTCTAACATTTTCAATGTTTTATCTTCTGTCTATGTCTATTGCTTTCAGTGTTTTATCTGCTCTTGTTGCAGTGCTTTCCTTTCTGTGAGTGTCTGTACTGTTTTCAATGTTTCCTTCTGAAAGTGTATATTGGTTTCAGTGATTTTTATTTTTTTATTTTTGCCTTCTCTCAGCCTCAATAGCTTTCACTGTCTGTCCATCCTCCTTCAGTGTTTGCCCTTCTGTCTGTCTCTTTTGCTTTTAGTATTCTCTTCTGTCTATTGCTTGCAGTATTTTCTCTGTTTGTATCTCTACTGCTTTCTCTATTTCACAGTTTTCGCTTCAGTCTAAGTCTCATAGTTTTAATGTTTCCCCTCTGTTTCTCTTGATTTCAGCGTTTTCTTTACAGCTTGTGTCACTCATATTTAATAAACATCACTAAAACCTCTTTGTTTTGTGTTAGTGAATTTTATCAATACTTGTATCTCACATATTTAATAAACATCATTAAAACCTCTTTGTTTTTGAATTTTATCAATTTTTTGAATTTTATCAATGCTTGTGTGTCACATATTTTATAAATAGCATTAAATCCTGTCTGCTTTGTGTTAGTGACTTTAATCAATGTTTGTATCTCACACATTTAATAAATATCACTAAAACCTCTTTGTTTTGTATTAGTGAAATTTATCAATGCTTGTATCTCACACATTTAATAAATATCATTAAAACCTTTGTTTTGTATTAGTGAAATTTATCAATGCCAGTGTGTTGTCTCTTCTGAGTTGACTTCTCCAATAAATGTCAGCAGGTGAGAGGTTCCTATTCCTTCTTCTTAGTTTTATTATTCATTGCTCTGATCTTTAGTATGTGAATCACCTTTATGATCACTTTTTTGTGTACCGTCTTTGTGATTTAATGTGCAGACTTAAGTTGCTGTTTTTGGTTTCATTTACAACATAGCAATGATGCCACTTTTTGTCAATGCCTGTATTGTGGGCAGTCTAGCTGGTATAAAATCTTACTGAACTTTTTCTGTCAAATGTCTGTATTGTGGGCAGTCTAGCTGGTATAAAATCTTACTGAACTCTTTCTGTCAAATGTCTGTATTGTGGGCAGTCTAGCTGGTATAAAATCTTACTGAACTCTTTCTGTCAAATGCCTGTATTGTGGGCAGCCCAGTTGGTAAAATGTCTTGCTGAAACCTCTCTTTTTGGCTTATGCTCTCATTATTTTTTGTCCCTACAGAATATACTCTCTCAAAGATATAAAATCATTGCTGTCTATATTTATTTTTCTGTATTTCATTATCAGACATTATTATAGTCATACAGCTGATACTTTTAAAATAAGGGCCAAAATGTGTATACACAATTATAGAAAAAGCTTGCTTTTTTTAATTTTTATTTTTTAAGACAAGTGTCCAAATGCATTATGAACAGAAGGCACCTAAAGTGATAGTAATTTTAACATTCTGATGTGTACTCAAAGATAATGAAAATATATATATATACTCAAAGTCAATGATAATATTAATTTTTTTAACCTGCTGATATGTACTCAAGGCTACTGACAATGTTCACTTCTAAAATACTGACATTTACTCTGAAGATAATGCCAAACACTTTATATGTATCTTATCTGTGTATGTGTGAAACATATAATATAAATGAAGGTATTTTAAATGAGAAAAAAATAATCAAGCAATATAATTATTAAATAATGATTTAAAATCATAACTTTAAAATTGTATGGAAAACCTAATTAATCAATAAGTTCTTATCATTAACCTTGACATCAATGCTTCCAGAGCTATAAATAAATAGACTAACTACAATTTCTCCCTATAACTAAGATTGTGTACTTGCTCACATTAACAAATTAACTTAGCTCTCTGACACTGGAAGAAATCAAGCTCCAGTAAAAGTTTAATGCTAACTGTACCATAGGAATGTGGACTGTTGTCACTTCCTCATCCACTGTAAATGTAGGACTAGGCATAGTAGTTTTTGACTGAGTTCCTGCTACAGGTTCCAAAGGGAGGCTAGAACAATTATTTTCTCCCCCTTCAAAGCATCTACCACCAACAGTGCCTTCAGTGATCTAAAACAATTTAATCAAATACAACAGTCAAAACATATATTCACTAAGGCATTTGACAATTCTGTTTAGAAATAAAATCATTAGTGATATACACCACCTTCGGAAAATATATTATTTGTATGGAGATATAAGACTTTGATGCATCATCATAATCATTGTTATTAAAACAGTAAATATAACTCAGCCTAAGCTAGTGGTTATATCTAGAAGTACTGGACAAATGTTTTAAGTCATTAGTATTATAACAAAATTATAATTAACCTTAGATAGTTATTATCCAGAAGTATATGTATATATCACAATTTATCTCAAGTCATTATTATTAATATGAAATTATAATAAGCCAAAGCTAGTTATTATTCAGATATACAGGAATTTGTCTCAAGTCATTATTATTAATATGAAATTATAATAAACCAAAGCTAGTTATTATTCAGAGATACAGGAATTTGCCTCAAGTCATTATTATTAATATGAAATTATAATAAGCCAAAGCTAGTTATTATTCAGAGATACAGGAGTTTGTCTCAAGTCATTATTATTAATATGATTATGAAATTATAATAAGCCACAGCTAGTTATTATTCAGAGATACAGGAATTTGTCTCAAGTCATTATTATTAATATGAAATTATAATAAGCCAAAGCTAGTTCTGCTGCAGATTCTAGCATTATCACCTCAGGGGAAAAGGTCAGAAGGAGAAGCTACTGGCATGAGACTACACACAATGCAAACACTTGAGAAATGGGACGAGAGCTTCTTATGGTGTGACAGGTGTGACTGATCACACAGATGGCAGTTTGCAATAGAAATGTCATTAATTGGTTATAAACATTTTAATGTTTATTCCAAAGGGGAAAAAATCTCTCTCTTTCTTTCCTTGTTAAATTTAATAAAATTCTAATCAATTTTGTGTGTGTGTGTGTGTGTGTGTGTGTGTGTGTGTGTGTGTGTGTGTGTGTGTGTGTGTGTGTGTGTGTGTGTGTGTGTGTTTCTTTTACAATAAATATCTCATGTATTTCTATAGGTTTAGTTAAAATTTGGACTTTAAAGTGATTTGAGCTTTTAAAGAGGTGTTCTGATAAGTTATTATTATTGTCATTAACAGTCTAAGTTAGTGATTGTCTAGATTGAGATATAAAGGGTCAGATTCAAAACTTGAGGAAAACATCATTAATTAAATAGGAACACAACCACCAAAATTCTTTAACTCCTGAAAAATTGAGACTCGATGGAGGACAAAACTTCTAAAAGTGAAGGCTGAGGCACATGATAGTAAGTCCTCCATTAGTACCATTATGGCTTTCAAAGCTTTATAAAAATTCTCAAGGAATTTTTCATTGTAACAGCACAAATCAAAGAAATGTTTTTAATTCAAATAAATCATCAAATTTATTTTGTACATTTAAAATTATAATGATTAAATATTGTTTACAACTCAGTCTCATTTCAAATTATATATTATATTTTTTTTAATCAATTAATGAACACATTCATTTTATGATGGATCCCAGATATCCACTTGAAAAATGTGATGGGTACCTGGGTACCATTTTCAAAAATTTTCAAGTACATATATTTTTGAATAATTGCCAACTGTTGTAGACAGAGAGAAAAGTGAGCTAGTTTTTTTATTTTTTTTAAATAATTCCTTATGCATTTTATAAACAAGACACAAAAATAATAACTTTTAATGTTTGCCATTTGCTGTTCCAATCAGCACAAGGTTTAGACAGGCAGCAAGTTTAATGATGTCCCAATCAATACCACTCCAACGATCTAACCAATCAAATGGTTTACATAATACAATAGGCTAGATAGACAGCAAATATAACAATGTCACAATTAATACCACTCCAAAAATCCAACCAACCAAGTGGTGTACATAATACAGCAATGCCTAGATAGGCAACAAGTTTGTAGATGTCCCAATCAATACCACTCCAATGATCCAACCAACCAAGTGGTGTACAAAATACAGCTAAAGATAGTAGGTTCAATAATGGCTGAATCAATACAACTCTACTGATAGAATATTCTCTGTCCCTAACAGTATCAATTCCCTTATCACAAATGCATGCTCATACAAGTCATAATACATCTGTCTCAATTTTCATCTGATAGAACTGACTAATAATTATTGTAGATAAGCCACTAGAAGTGCAAGCAGGTTACTGGCCTAGACTAAAGCTAGATTCTTTAAACCAGCCACGTCAACAATGAGACTAAGTTTAAATAGATATAAATGAATGTAGAATTCTTAAGAGTATTGTAATAATGCATATATGTTGGAGGTCTCCTACATACACCAATGTCTAAGCAATTTCTTAAATCTTTTCAAATCATATGGATATTAACAGTATGACTAACTCTGAAAATTTCTGGTCACTAAACATTTTTATTAAATTAAAAATTAAAAGAAAAGTATCATTCAAAGATTAGTATGCACAATCAAAATTCAAACCTAGTAGCAAGAAAAGTATACCTTCTTGATTTGTTTTCTTAAATTTTGTAAACACTCATCTTCCCCAAATCCCACTACCACCACCAAGACCACATCAACTTTTATACAAGGGAGGAAATTTAAGGAGTAATAATCAGTTCTTTTATTTTTAAACAAATGGAAGACTGAAATAATAAGTGAACAATTCTTTTTTAAAACAAAGGAAAGATTGCAATAATAACTGGACAACGTTTTAGACAAATAAAGACAGGTAAGAGTAAGAAAACAGTAACAAAGGCGGCAGAAGTGAATCTTTTGACTTCTTCAAGTCACAGAAATCAAATGCTGTATTTGTAATAATACAAGATTATGATTTACAATGAATGCGGGCAACTAATTAATGGACTACAAAGAAGATTTTACCAGGCTCTAGCCTATACAAGAAAATAAGGCACTTGAAATAGAAATAGGACTGAAAGGTTTCACATATATCTTTTGTTTTACTTGTTAATGTAGTCTGCATTTTTTTGTTTGTTTGCTTTTTAATAACACAAATGAGTTTATGCTGTTTGGTGGATGGTATAACATTTGATGTTATACAATAAATATGATAAAAATGATAAAATCACTGCCCTAAGAGTAGAACTTTTATGTGCAAACACTTAATGTAAGACAAAAAAAGTGCTCCTGTTGATAAGCTAGTATTGAAATGTCTATCACCAGAGAGATCTATAAACATGATTTGGGGCACAGGCACAAAAAAAATCAATACTATTAGCATACAAAGGCTCGCTTTGTTCAGCGTGATCATCAATAGCGCAGTCAGTACTGCAAGTAGGAACAAAACTAAACATGTTGCAACAGCTCATTTGAAACAAACAGTTTAGTCACATTCATTTAGCTATTTATAATTTAGATATTTATAATTCAGAATAAAAGTGTATTAATTAATAGTCTCAACTATAACAGACTCATACATTTTTAAATTAAAAATTAAAAATCATTAAATGATAAATGTATTGATGATAATTTATTATTAGTTTAGTAATAAACCTGTTTAAAAAGCAGAGAAAAAAATTCACAAGCTATGTTGAAATTACCAGTTAAATAAAGATTTTTAAATAATAAGTATTCAATTTTTAAAATCTATACTTATAATTTGTTTACATTGTGAAAAATGTAATTAAATCAGTGATTTAAAAAAATTACTTCATTTATATACATATATAGACAATTGATTTATAAAAGTGTATACAAATTACTCCTGCATTAAGTACTGTTCATGAGTGATGCTCATATATCTGATTTTGAGAGACTATATTTAATCTCAAGGCAATGTCATCAGGATTAACTAAAATAGAACCAGTATTTGATGCATTGCTGTTG
Source organism: Sinotaia quadrata (assembly GCA_028829895.1). Lineage (NCBI taxonomy): Eukaryota > Metazoa > Mollusca > Gastropoda > Architaenioglossa > Viviparidae > Sinotaia > Sinotaia quadrata. Next base: position 29,780,073 of record CM054181.1, read on the forward strand.
CTATGTTTTGACCTAATCATGAAATTTCACAGGAAATGAGTCAAAGTAATTCTCTTCACACTAAGTCTGCTAATCAATACAGTACTCTATTTGTAATATGCCATTATGGTCAAACACAATTTGCTAATGTGCTATTAGTAAACTATTTATGACATAGGGCAAAAAGCACCAACAAAATCAACACTTTAAAAAAATTGCTGTTGATATAATATAAATATAAACCCACCCACAAAACCTTTTCCCTGTATTTCTAAACAATGCAAATCACATCATGAAACAAACTCCAATCAACCATTTCAAATAATATATACTATTTTTTTACTAATAACAAGAACTAAGTGTAAGCAATATTTTCTTCATCTCTTATAGTTAATATCAGTATATTTAATATTTATATCCAAATCTACAATATTTATTAAGATTATTATTATTTTTTGCATATGAAATAATCGCACTGACCATATTGATGTTGAAGAGACAAATTCTTATTTTCTATCTTCAAAATATACACATAATACTACTTTATGCCACAGTCAACAAATTTTGGGTGCCTGGATGCTTGCCAACATATTAGTGCCCAACAAAAGTTGTAGGTCTATACATTTAATTATTGAATCAGTGAAAACAATATGAAATTTCAAAATGCCATAAAGATATACATTAGTTAGTACAAGACAACAAATACTGATGCTTTAGCTAAATGTTACAACAGTAAAACAAACCAAAAAAAAAACAACAGGTGGACAATTCATTACTTCAGACAAATATAATTCACTGAGGATGAGCGAAATGTATATAAAAACAAGATAATTTGTTAACTTAAAATTGTAAAAATAATTAAAAGAGAATTTAAAATGTCAAATCAGAAATAAGTTAACTAAATGGAATACCTTAGAATGTATTAGTAGCCTAATTTACTAATAATCTAACATTAAATTTAAAGCATATGAGAGGAATTATGAAACATTCAGACAAATAAAAAAAGAAAAGGAATACCTGTGCGATTTGTGTAAAACACAGACTGATGATTTTCTTTTAAAAATCACTTTCAGCACAAAAAAAAAGTAGGCTATAGAATTAGAAGAATAGGATTAAGAACCAAAGGTGGATTCATAAACAGTGCATAAAACTTCAGCTCACGTACTGTATTTTAGTAAGCTGTCCACCCACCCAGTTAACTGCCCCCTTCCAACTACAAGAATATGTCCATGCTTGCTATGGACCAAGAATGACTCTGGCAGACTTCCAGAAATAAAATAAAAAGGCTGCCATGATAATCACTTTTACTTGTACACTCCCTCAGACTGTCTACTCATATAATATATATGATGCTTGCATCAAAACCATTACAATCCCAAACTCGCACATCAACATCACATAAAAAAAATTTATGTATAAGGTGTGTGTGTGTTTAAAGAATAAAAGCATATTCTATCCAAGCATATATTATTGCAATGAACCTGTGAGCAAAATGAGAAAACTTTTTTTGTTAATTTCTTAAAATACACAAAAGTGTTAATTCAAAGTTTATCAATAAATGAGTGTAACTTATCACTGTCGTGCCAAAAATATTTACAACATGGACCAAGAGTTTTTCAATTTTAGGAGTCTATAGATGCCTAAAATTAACACTAGACAGGTACATAAGCAAGCTAACTCAATTTCTTGTCATTCACTTCATTATTGCCCATAGAAATTTTAGATAAATTATTTATATATTTTTTAAACACAGAAACGAGAAAGCCAAAACATTATATCGAAAAATTATTCATTTATCACTGATGAAATCTGGAAAGCCAAATATACAAGTACTGTTGTGTTCAATATATTATGAGTATGACCAATTAAAAATTAAATTGCTGTTTGGGGTGCACTAATTAGCTAAAAATAACAAAATCATCACCTAGAAACTGAAATGGCAGGCTAAATACTTTACCATAATGTTTCACTGACATGGTATTTCCTCATTCAATGAGTTCATAACATAGGGGCCACAGATAATGAGATATCCAAGAAATTGAACAAGTCTGTAGAAAACTACCAGTATTTATATAGAGAAATCTATATTAGTATATAACCATGTCTTCCTATATAAAAAAAATAAAAGAACATAAACAATGATCCTTATCATGACTGGTTAAATTCAGGCTATAAAATGAACAGGGGAGAGGAGAGAGCGAAGCAAGTTATTTCATAAAGACTAAAAATAGCAAAGGGTTAAGGACAGGATTGGTAGCATGAAAATGGGAAGAGGAAATAGGTGCGGCCAGGTTGGAAATTTATCTTCCCAGTCAAAGGGAGAGAAAAACAAACCTAGGAATTTGAAATAAAAGCTCAATAGAAATACATAAAATGAGCAATTATTTTCTGGAAAAATGTCAAGATTTAAATTAATGAGATAATTAAATAAAATATTTTCTGGTCACCTTTATGGCTTTAGATAATGTCCTGCCTTATTTTAAGTTATTACTGCCCAAAGGCTCTAATAATGTAATCTTCAGAGCTCTTTTTGATCATATAATTATAATATAATAAATATGTTTCATAGCTGAAAATACCTGTTGTATTAACTTTTTTTTAAAGTAGACTATGTTAACACTAATAACAGTGTCAGTTCCATTTATTAGTGCTACTCAAACATAATTTTTCTGACCTATCAAATCAGAATTATCACTGTTTAAAAATATTACTAAACTTTAAAATATTAATTATTATAAAAAAGAAATTCACTATTTCTCTAACATTTACTATAAAACAGATCACATTAAAAATATGTAAAAATATATAATAAATTTATAAAAATATGTGTTTCTGGAAAGAGAATGAAAAAATCATTAAATGTCAATTTTCAAATAAATCTGCATAGTGCATACTGAATTGATTTGCACAAATGATTTTAATACCCAACCCACCATCAGTTTCTTATCACTTCAAACCTGTAACATTCTAACAATGGACTATTCTGACATAAATGAATGAACAAAGTTGATAAATGGATATATTAATAAAATATTGCATATAATAATCAGTTTCTTATCACTTAAACTACATGTAGTAACATTCTAACATTGGACTATTCTGACATACGCGAATGAACAAATTTGGTAAATGGATATATTAAAGAAATATTACATGTAACTTAAGTGCACAGATAGAATTAATAATATTAAATAATGATGCACAAGAATATAAAAAATCCCAAATATAACATAATTATAGGGGAAAATTGCCTCCATATATCATTCCTTTCTACTTCATCACTAATGACAAGACTGGCTTTATGGAGTATGAACTATGATGGGTTGAAATGATGCAAGCCTTTTTCACTTTTCCAAAAATTAATAAGCAGGATGATTAGAAATGAAAGAAGACACTGATGACAAGTGACAATACTGCACAAATAAATTGTAATCTTTGCACAAACCTGAGGCTCAGAAAATTTCTGAGTGTCACCAACTTCTCCATCGCTAGACATCACAACACAGTAATAGTCTGCAACAAACCAGATAATATAGTAGTTTCAGCTGTGGGTGAATATTTTAAATATTTAAAATAATTTATTATTTTTTCAAACTAAACAACAGATTATAAATACAGCTGCAATTCAGTCACTTAAATGTCTGTAAAAATTTTTGCAATTTATTGCTTGTTTGTGTATCTCTATTCATATATTCACATGCATTTATATCATATACATGTAAATATATATTTTTATATATATTTATTTGATTATATTCACGTCCATAACCAGATAATGAGAATCTTTATAATTATAGTAAATTGCACAATCTATCTATTTATCTATTAAAGTATTATAAATATGTGATTATACTTATAACTAAGGTAAATCATTAAAGAGTTAAATTTAAAGGATTAAAAAAATTATATAATAAATTTGTATCAACTTAAGTTAAATTTAGTACTTAACAACTAAATAATTAATATGAATTAGGGCATGATATACTTTTATTGTTTTAATATTATTTGTTCTTATCTACTACAAATGAATATTATTTATATTATTATTCAACTTGTTACTGATTTACAGTTTATATGTTCCAATCTATGTCTTTACCTATTAGTATTAAGCAAGGTCAAAGTAAGATCTTTAAAATAAAAAAGATTAACAACTGTCAATAAATTATATGCTTTCAAAAAAATTGTAAACAGGCACACATAAGACATAAAATGTTTCCTTGAAACAAACAAATACAAATTTATTACATATATATTAATTCCCTACAAGAACAATAGCTAGTAAATTTTTTATCTTCTGTTTTCAATGTAATCTCTCAGTCTCAATGCCATTTGTGAATTAAATGTCAATTTAAATTGATAAATCTTGCTTACCATTCATTTTCATTTCTATGTTATGCTGTAACAATTTGAATCATCCAAACTGCTCTTTTGTACTACATTTTCTGAAGATCTTAAAAACTGACTTTTTGTAAAACATGTTTCTGAAGATCTTAAAAACTACGTTAGCACATACGCAAAGATCTTCCCTTGCAATTTAATTAATGTACAGTACTACACTGGCCTGATTCTGTACTAAAATCAAACTTGATCAATGTTTTCCTCGTTGTGTCTCAACTTGTCTGATAAAAGTCTTATTTCGAAGTCACCCGACATAGTTACGTCATTATAATTGTGGCTGGGCATCGTCGACCCTTCAGACAAATGGCACGCTCGATTTAAAGAACGCATGTCGTGTTCCTACATGCATGCAACGTGCTTCTTGTTTACCTATGCCTTATGGACTATTATATGTCCCTAAAATAGCGCTTACACCAACCTGATACACAACTCTTGACTTTCGAGTAGTTTTCAGACTTATCACTCATGTAGAGAAATATACAAAGATAAGATATCCCGTTGAGGCCATGACATATTTCTACAACATACATGCATGCTTAGGCCTATCTACGACCCAATTCAAACCAACAGGCATCAGCATCAGCATCGCAAACATGAAACGTGTTGGAACATGATTGTCTAAAGATAGATTGTTTTTGGCTTATGGGGAACCCCCACCCTCCAGTAAGGGAAAATAGTGTCAATGTGTGTCTGAAAGAGTAATTAACTTATCATTAGCTTTCGTCGTAAAGTTAACTGAGTGTTTGAGAAAGAGGGGGGAAAAGAGACCCGTAAGTGTGTACAATAAAATTGCATTTGTGGTTGTTTGCTTTACGTACCGAACTTCCGCAAAGTATATTCTCTAGGATAATGGTGGACTTACGATTTGGTTTGCCAACTTAGCAAAATTGAGATTAATGTTTGAGAAAGCCAGATTTCAATTTCGTCTGCTAGCCTTTGAGTACTCTAGTTGTCGATTCAGAATAGTTATATATACCAATCTAATTTAATTTTTCAAAGAATTTAACGCTTTATGGTATTATTAATATTAATTAGATTAATGAGAACAGGCCTTTTGTTACCTTCGCAGTATCTCAGCGTGTACCGATCAGATTGTGTTGAGTGGGGGCATTGCACAAATAAGTCTGTACCACAACAAATATTAAGAGTAGGAAGTGAGTAATTTCCTAAAACCTAAAGGGTGCTAAGACGTCATTGATAATGATTCATGTGAGATACAGACAATAAGGTTATTAGGTGAACTTTGATCATCGTTTTTAGTGGTAAGATTTGCAGGATTCATTTTCGATGAATTAATTTCTTATCCATGTGCAACTAAAGATATAACAATATATATCATTACTAGTAATAAATTATTATGGTAAGATTGTATCATGTTCTAATCATTTAAAATACCATTTAGTAAATGTATTAAACAGTCTACAAAGCTTATGTGGCGGAGTAAATTTGCCTAACCCTATTTGTAAACTTCATAATTGTATATTTATTGCCAAAGTGTGACCCTACCTTGGACGCTCCTTGTGATATTTTTGTCAAAGTTTGAGTAAACAACTCAGATGGAGTATATGCTAGAAATTGATGATGCAATCCAAACCAGTTCCAACTGAATGAATAGTTATTCTGACTAATAGTCTCACAATTTGTGGCAGAATAAATTTGCCTATCCTTAATTCTAGACTTAATAGTTATGTAAATTGTTAAATTGTCAAAATGACCTGACCTTAGGCACTCCTTATGATGGTATTTTTGTATGTGTCAGAGTTGGAGTAAACAACTCAAGTTGAGTATATGCTAGAAAATGCTTATGCAATGCAAACCAGTTCCAAATGGATGAGCATATTGTATTATCCAATGGTTAAGATTTATGAGAACAAGATCAACCAATAAGCTGAGATCAAAAGTTTACCTGCTGTAGAGAATTCTATTGTCTAATTATTTGAATTTGTAGTGGCAAGAAGTCTAGTCGGGGGGGGGGGGCTGTTAACTTAAAGTTAAAGGGAATAAGCAGCCTTTTCTTGTTTACCTGACTCTCTTGGTTTACTGACTATAAACTGCTAAGACCATGGGAGACGTAAGAAGTATCTAACACAGTGCATAAGTATAAAGAATACACTGCATTCCATTGATATATAATGTGGTAAAGTATGCTGACTACATTGAGCATTTTCTAGTACAAGGAAATTATTGGAAATTGCTACAATTGTTGTTCTGCCTGAGGGAGCTAATAAGGTGGAACACCAGATGGCCGAGAGAGAGAGAATGGTGGCTGGTCAGTGCTCTACAACTAAAGGATATCATTAGCTTCGAGAGGAGCCCTCTTTTTTCTTTTTTTGCTGCAGGCTACAGGAAGTACTGTACTTTACCTGATTATGTTGGTGTGTGAGTCCAGCTTTAACATTGAACTTACCAGTAAACATTTGCTGTAAGTTGATCCCTGTGAGTTCCATTCAAGATCCATATGGTGAAAATTTGAAGCTTTAGTTTGGTCTTGAGAATTCATGAAGATTATTTTGAACATTCCTCATGGTGTGTTGACTAAATGCACACAAGGTTTCTAGAACACTTCTCGTGATGTGCTTTTGTTAGTGCATGTGGTGTTCTGGTGTACTTTGTGAGTGCATCGAAGTCTCTGGAACAGTTGTGTAAAGTGCCTAGAAGGGGTACATTGGACTGTCATCTAAATAAGAAAGACAGTGACTTGGTGTAAACCGTGTGATTATGAACACATGATAGTGACAGTGGCCATTATTGAAAAGGTTATGTACATTGACTTTAATTATTTCTCTAAATCCCCACTCTCAATTCTGTGACGTATGATATCCATGAATTGACTGCTGATGTCTATGATAGGATAAATTGAATGATTGTCTAGCATTAATCAACATTGTTGTGATGTAAATGTCAGTGCTCTTTGATTATATTCATATGTTGTATATTTGATTGTTGATTAATGAATTTATTGACCTGTTTACACATATTGATAACCATATATTGGAGATATAGTGGTGGATGGGAGCTTGCTAAATATAGATTAAAAGATGGATTTATCTTCTTTGTTAAGAATTTTTCCATCTATGGAAATATTATGTGATGATAAATGTTTTTCTTTAATGTTGTGGAACAGAGGAAATGTTTACAGCACTTTTATATCCACAAAGTGAGAGATACGAGTGATGTCTTGAGGAGAATTATTAATAACAAATTAAGATTCTCATCACTTGTAATTAGTTATGGATGATTAAATAAAAATAATAATAATCTCATGAATTAATTATTTTCATGTCTTAAAATGTTCACCTGTAATGTTTGAAATCTACTTCTAATAGAACAGATGTTAACATAAAATTTGCCTATCCCTATTTATAAACTTAATAATTATATATTTATTGCCAATGTTAACGTCTTGCAAACAGAAGCTCTGATTCAAGTTGACTTATTTAGTTGTCTGTAGTCCACGCAAAATGGCGTGTGCCTTCCTTCTTTTGCGTAAGGTACAACACAGTTTCATGTGGATCAGATTATGATCCCGTGGTGCGACTGTAAATCCGCACAGACTCATTTTTGTGTGGATTATTAGTAAAAACATTACGAGTTTCTTTTATCATGGTCCATAACTGTTGGACTTCAGTCTGGTAGTTCTGGGTTTACGATTATTATTTCATTGATAGCTTCAGCGTTCATTAAGCCTGGCTGGGGTACTGAATCTGAATGGGGTACAGAGGTGGCATCGTCTTCCATAATAATGGTAGCAACCATGTTATCAGTGCGTTCCTTGTTCACCCCCATGAAATATTCTCACCATGGATCCGATCTGAATTGTGAAATTACACCACTCATTTTGTTTCATTGACGTCGTAGGGTCCTTGCCACGATACTTCTAACTTGTTTAGCGGTAATAGCAACAACAGCCGGGTACCGATTTCAATGTTAGACGCTTTCGTCTTAACGATTGTACAAACGTATTTGTCTGGCTTTACTCTCGCATACATTTTCGGCTGCTATTTGACATGAAGTGTCAAACCGGTTAACAAGTTCAATCACATGCCGATACGTACTTTTTATTGATTCCATTAGCCCGCTCTCTGTAATATAGACAAGGGTCCCCTAATGGTTTTACCGTACAAGAGTTCAAAAGACTAGAGTTGAATCTTGTGGTACTTCGCGCAATAGGAACGAAAGTGCTAGCAAATACATGTCCCAATCACGAGGTCTTTCTACGCACAATTTCTTTAATGATAAGAGTGGCGTTCAGATTCGCTACTAAACTAGGTTGGTAAGGAGTTCTAAACTGCTTTACCCTCAAAAGTTGATTAAACCCATTCATTAACTCGCTCGTAAATTGAGTCCCTCTATCCAGTCTATCAGATACGATTTCTTCTGGGAACTCTACATGAGAGGAAATGGTTAACAGTGCATTTGCTACCAATACAGTACTAATAGATTTAACCGTGACCACTACAGGGTAGTGCATAGCATAATCAATAATGGTGAGAATCCATCTGTGGCCTCGTCCCAACGAGGCACAAATTCTTCAATGAGATCGATGGCTACACACTTAAAAGGAGTGTCAATCGTCGGGGTTTCACCTAATGGAACAGGACATTCCATTTTCCTGTTCACTGGCTGACAGATATCACATGACTGACAGTAACGAGTGACATATCCAATCATATCTAGCCAATAAAACGCAGCCTCCACATGCGCTAAGTTTCCCTTGGTCCTCAGTAGCCAGCCTGAATGCGTCCGCCTACGTACTTACTGTCTATGTCTACCATCACAATGGGTACTTTATCTTTTACACAATTGGCTAAAGTGATTGTTTGGAACTCCTCAGTGGAATCATCGTTTTTTTTTCTCACCAGGCTTGGATGAACTACCAGTCCTAATTTGCAACCAATGTCACAGAGGACTGGAACACAATGCCCATTAATTTTCGTGTCAAAGCGAGGAACACTACAAGGTTGTCACATTAATGTTATCTAGGCAGTGACGTCTGATATGGCCTTGTTTACCACAGTCACTAATGGTTCTGTCACTGTTACCTAGGCAGTGACGTCTGATATGGCCTTTTTTACCACAGTCACTAATGGTTCATTCTTAACGTTTGTCTGTGTGGCAACTCGTATTTAGTTTTTTTTCCCCATGGGGTGAGGAGTGTGTATCCTATCTTTCTTCTTACTAAATGGAGGAGATGCAAGAGAGGATCCCATGTTAAGTTTATTATCTGGCTTGTCATTCTATCATTTCGACATCACTTGTTCACTAACTGGTCTGCATGGTTCAAAGTTATGCCTAGCTGTCAGATTAACATGTGTTCCATGTTTTTCTCCATATATGTCAGCTGCTTCTAACCACGCTGTTTGTTGGTCTTTGGTTCTTAACATAAGCTAAAAGTGCTGGAGGACATGTTGTCTGTAATTTATGAGTCGCGAAGTGATCCCTAACATCTTTTTCACTGTCAATTTTCAGATCGTTAAGCTCTAACCAGCTTGTCAAGATATGTTGTAGTTTACTAGCTAACTGTAAAAATGTCAATTGATCCTCATTTGTATTGGTGGAACCTCTGTCTGCACATCTCACTAGTCATCTGAAAGTATGCCTACAGTTTGGGATTATAAGCCCTATATGTAGTTTGTTCCTCCAGAATTCTGTTAAAGACCATACTGTCTTGAACTTTCATACCTGCCGCTAACTGAGAGAGCCATAAACGTTTTGGTAAGTCAAATCTTATGGCACACTGTTGAAATCTCAACATTTTCGCCTTTCCTATTGAAGGAATGAAAATGAAATTTTATGTTTGCTTTCTGAACCTTAGCTGCCCTCTCACTTATCTTTAAACTCTCTCCCTGTAGCTTATTGAGGTTTGTTTTTATTTTTCTCTATGTAGCCTCCCACACCAACACAACAAAGATCCCACAGAGTTTATTAATGTTTAGTCTGCACATCTACACAACAAAGATCCAACAGTTTATTATTGTGAAGTCTCCACTACACAACAAAAATCCCACAAAGATTTTAGCATGTAGTTTCCACACCCACACAACACACTGTAGAATTCACATCCATGCAACAAAGATACAACAGTTTACCATGTGAAATATCACAACTTTTTATTATAATTAACTGATATTCTGTGTAGCGTATAAAATAATTTGTTTCAATTTTACAACAAAATGTACCTACCTATTTCTAAATGAAATTCTGCCCCGTGTAACTTTGCATTAGCCACAGCAGTATATAGCCCTTGCTTTCCTCTTTTTTCGTTTTAAAGAGCCTAATTCTTTTAAAGCCTTAATGCTATATAACCATTGATTAATGTCCTGTCCTCTGACCTCTTCTTTCTTTTCATGTCCTAAGAAATCTTTCTTCTGTATGATGACAAACAACATCTTATTTCACTTCAACTTTTCCAATTATAATGATTACTCTGTTCAAGACCCTCTTCCCCTTAATAAATCTCTCTTGACCTAAAGCATCATTAAAAAAACCTGGGCAATTCGGGCATACTGCTCTTGTCTTACCTACATTCTATTTCCTTACAACAGAAACAAAAACTAAAACCAGAATTTCTAAAGTCTTCTCTTCAGTATAATACAAAAACATGAATCCATTTTTTTTTTTTTTAAAGCAAATAAACAAACAAGTATTAATTAGCACATTTCAAACTCATGCTGGTAGTATTCAATGCATTATATATAAAAGTATTATTTAATATTTTTCATCATATAACTATCTCAGCAGGTCCACTAGGGTAAAAATAAACTGTCACAGTACCAATTTTAACAATTATTGTTTTACTGTGTACACTGCAGACTCCAAGGATCAGCAGGGTGAAAACAAATAGACCAACACACGAGGTATTTCAGTGACTAGTGACTTAAAAACATTTGTTTCACTGTATACACTGAAGTCTCAGAAGAACATTTGTTCACAAAGCACCTAGAATCCATCCTCCTTTTGCTTTTCAATTAATCCCACCCTGCTCCTCATCAGAAAAAAAAAAAGAAAAGAACAAAGATTTATAATCAAAACAAATTAGAACTAGACATAATTCAAAGGAAAGTAGATCTCAAAGGTACAGCAATTTAATCTACAGTACTGCTAACATTTATAACTTATGCTGTATCAACATCCAGTAAGTATATTATATCAATTCAGTCAATAGCAAATACATCTTACCCAATGACATTACCATTCTACAAAAAATCCACGAGCTTACCTGTACTACTATTTTAAAACATTTCTGAAGGACAGTGATTTATCAAAATATGCAGAAAATTAGGTTATATTTGAGGTGTTTGTTTTGGTATTTTTAAAAAAAATATGTTTGAATGTAATCATTTGTCAAAATATGGTGCACTTAGGATTAAGTTACAGATTTATTTTTTAAGCTATCGAGAAATGTAGTTATCAAAATATGCATGTTTCAGAATTATTAGAAATCTCTATGTAGACAAAATAGAGAAACAAGAAACAATTGTAAACAACAGTCCTAAGTTCTATCAAATATTAATCCCCAATCTGTCAGTGCATTTATCACATACTCTGTGTATAAATTGTATCAGTTCTCATACAATCTCTCCGCACATTAATGACATTATCTGCACTGTATCATAATACATGTAGTTCATGTATATTTTTTGTTTTATAAATTGTATCAGTTCTCATACAATCTCTCCACACATTAATGACATTATCTGCACTGTATCATAATAGTTCATGTATATTTTTTGTTTTATAAATTGTATCAGTTCTCATACAATCTCTCCACACATTAATGACATTATCTGCAATATATCATAGTTCAGTATATTTTTTGTTTTATAAATTGTATCAGTTCTCATAGTCTCTCCATACATTAATGATATCATCTGCAATGCATCATAGTTCATGTATATTTTGTTTCACAGACCTCTGTGTACATTAAACTTGTGCAATCCCCAACAGGTCCTGTCTGTCAAATGATTTCATCCAGCCCATGTAAGGTATTCAAAATATAATAAAATCAGGCCTGCAAAATATTTTTATCACCAACCTTTAGATTGAGTTTATACTTAAGAAACAGTGGTGCCCTTAGTGATTTAATTATTTTTTGTCTTGCACATATGACCATTGAGTCAAGATTTATATAGCTGAGCACTGGTCAGTCCTATCTTGCAACCTCATATTTTCAATTTACAACCTAAGCAGATCCCAAGACAGGCCTTGAACCCACTGCAGGGAGACATACACACACACACACACACACTGACTATTCCAAGATAGGGTCTTAAATACGTGACACACATGAGAGAGTGATAACAGAGAAAAGTAAGAAGACAGGATATGCCAGCAAGTTGTCAGTCATAGGAGAAATAGAGAAGTGGTAGAAATACGTAGATTAGTCAGAGCGTGAAGTAAGAATGTTGTTTTTCTTTATAGGGAAAGACTTGGTTTTGTATGTATTTTTATCATTTTGTGTATTTTGGATTCTGTTTCTGACCTGATTCCATTATTAGATGATGTTTATAACAATAAAATAAAATGATCACTATTGAAAAGAACCTGTGCTAATTATCTTGTTATTTATTTATCTGTCACCACAAATCATCCTTTACATTTTGTTCTGACCCACTGAAATGGTGTCAGACAAAAAGAGGAAAGCTGACAATAAGTGTTGTGTATTTCAGGACAGATGGACTAAGGCCTATTTGTTTACTATCCATAAGGATATCTATTTAATATGTTCTGAATCTGTTTCGGTCATAAAAGAATATAACTTAAAAAGATACTACATGTATAATCAAAACATTCAAGCTATGAAAAAGTGAATGGTGATCTAAGAAAAGAAAAAAATTCCAAATTTGAAGAAAGCATTGGCTTGTCAGCAGATGGTTTTCCAGAGATTCAGGACAAAACTGACAACACTGTAAGGGCAAGTTTTCTTGCAAGTGAAAAAAGTGATAAACACTCAAAACCATTTTCTGATGGTGAATTCGTCAAAGAATTTCTTTAGTGCAGTGGTGAATATATTGTGCCCTGAAAAGGGAATGGAGTGTGACAATATAGGTCTCTCTAAATGGACAGTTGCCAAGCATTTTGATGACATGTCTGATGACAACAACACTAGCACTTCAGAAGCTAGCTAAAGAATTTAATGTCTTTTCACTTGCTCTCAATGAGAGCACAGACAACATAGATAAAGCTTAATTAGCAATTGACTCACATATAGGTGCAATGACAAAGATGAAACCAAATCTGAATAAAATGAGCATAAACACATGACCTATATATTCTTCACTGCATTATACAACAAAACGTGTGCTAAATCAATTAAATTCAACAGCATGATGACAACCATAGTTTTCTGCATAAATTTTTACTTAGGCAAGAACTTCTCCGAAATCATTTACAGTGGTGAGGAGCAATTCAACTATATGTACTCAGTAAAAAAAATATGAGAAAAAATTTTAATGATTTTGCCGACATTCCACTAAATAAGCGTATCTCAGAATGAGTGAAAGATAAGAAAACTGATTCTGTTGTTTCTTCAGTCAGTGTGGTATCCCGTGTGCCTCTCTTAGTGTGAAGATCCCACCAAGTAAGAGTATGATTCTAGCAGTTTCAAAAGTAACTTTAAATATGAGCAATTTTTGCTGTACTTTAATAACCTCCATGCAAGTTGCAACTCCACTGTATTCACTTCATTCTTTATTAGCTTCTGCTCAAAGATAGTCTGAAACATCTGGCCAGCAAGACTATCTTTTCTTTATTTAAAAACAAAATTAACTGACTTAGAAAAAATCATGGGTGTAGTGTATTAAAGTATCATTGTCTTATTTTTCTCAAGGCAATTGAAAACAGGTTTCTCATCATGTGTGAAAGTTCACATATTGCATAAAAGTTGTAAGATATGTAATTGCATAACAGTGTTTGATCAGACAAGTGATAATTAAGACAAAAAAACCAAAGACAACTGAAAGTAGCTAAGATAAAAGAAGTGATATGATAAATATGTCACGAGAATACTGAAACAAACAACCTAAGATGTGCAAATAATAACATGATAGTTGAGACGTATGACAGTGAAGAAGAATATAGTAAATCTTGTGATGGCCAAGATAAGTGACATTTAGAACAACTGAGATATATAATAAAGTAACAACATATTTAATATCTAAACTGCTACAACCATGACAAATTATGTCTAATACATGTGATAGCTAACACACGTTATATGGGATAATTAAGACAAATATGTCTAAGTGATTGATACAAGTCAGTATCATCGAAATTCAATGAGATATTCTGATAAATTTTTAAAATTTTAAAATCTTAACATGCAACTACCATTCTGGGTAAATTGATTCAGATAAATAACAAGATTTAGTAATCAACAACTTCAGTTTTAATAGTAAATTTAATTATATTTTGCTTGCTGCCCACAGTCATACACAATATTCTTTTCTATACTTTAAAAAATAAAGATTACACAATTTTACACATGGAAAACAAACAAGAGAAAATGTGGCAATGATAAGAATATGCTTGAAATGCTGTATTTTGACAAGTAATAATAAATTGCTTCAAGCTCCTTGTGAGATTTTCTTGCATCAAAATTTATGAACAATTTTATTTTAAAAAGTACCAATATGTCCAGATGAATTTAACAAATAGTAAACAATAACAAATGAAGAGCATATTAAACAGTATAAAATATCACAATGTGAAAGAGTACACACATTACCATTAAGTGTATAAAAGAATGCTCCAATCTTCACAACGGGAGTTTACTAGTACAAATTCTGATATAAAAACTCCACATCAGACAAAGAAATGAAAGAACATTTTCTAAATTATGCAATGCTAAGAAATAGTTGTGAACTAATTTGACAAACGCTAAGTCACAGTCAAAATCAATAAACAATTGTTGAAGTATCTCACAAAAAAAAAAACGGATTACAGTAGTTGAAGTTTAATGTCATCAAATATAAATATAAATTTTAAAGGGAAAACAAAAGGTATTATTTCAGAACAAATTGTGTATAGCATTTGATTAGTGACCTTATCTCTTATTTTCTTTCCATATACCATTACCTATATATGACTTATCTTTCCTTTAAAATACAGAATTATATATATAGTGAATCACATTATTATGTTTTGGTTTATAGATGCTTATTAAATTGCTCCATTCATTCAAACATAAATTAATATGCACAATTTTAGCTTTCTCATTTTGTTTTATAATACTGCAAAGGAGGTAATTTCACTTCTATATTCTATAATATTTTATAATACTAATAAAAATATAATACAATGCCTACAAAATTCTATGTGATAAATTAAAATAAACTGTGTATTTTCTCACTTGCAGAAACATTTTGGTGCTAAAATATATCATACACATAATGCATCAAATTTTACAATATGAATGACATTCATATCTTACATATATAACAATCTTCTCTCGTTTAAATAAATATACACACACATTACATTAATATAAAATTGTATTATTGATGAATATTTCAATAATTTAAAAAGAAATTGAATGAGTTTATCACTTAAAATTATAAATAAAAGTGAATAAAGAATTTAGTTACAAATACAAAGAAAACAAAACTTAATAATTGAAAAGGTATTTAACCAAATGTCAAATCACTAAAATGTTTAGTTTGGGGTTTCTGATTACATATAGCAAGTTTTTAAGATTTGCTCCCAATAGGAATTTGAACATATATAATAAAGATTAAGAGATTTCTGAGCTATAATAATTATACACATTTTCACAAGACTTTTAACTAGGTAAAAGTTATATCACCAAAATGGATTCATAACTATTCTTTTATATGGAAGTGTACCACTTGATAAAAGCATGTAAATATGTATGTTTGTATGCACGTGTGTGTGTGTGTGTGTTTGTGTGTGAGAGAGAGAATGAGTGAGAGAGAGAGAGAGGAGGACTTAAGTAAATAAACTATCTTAGATTCATGTGCAAATGTTCTTATGGGGCATGGGTATTTAGTACAATGTTAGAGTCCCTATAATTTATTGTTCTATAATTTTTTTTCATATAAGGCTTTAATTTTTATCTTTATGCATGACATTATTCTATATAGCTGGCACTCACAGTGACATAATTTCTACCATTTACATGAGTGATCAAGCGATACACATAAGATCATCTGCTTTTATTTTAGTATGTTCAGTATTTGACAGCTCACATTATATATCAGTGTAAAAGTTAAATGAAGTTACTTTCTAATTTATTTCAAAATGAGGAAACATTTACACTCATATGGTAGTGACTGAAAAAATGTTCTGGATAAAAAATAGAAAAGGTTGCTAGTTTCTCTTTCTCCTCATTTTTCCATAGTACTGGCCAAGCTTTAACTATTTTGAATTATTTTTCAGTAAATTTCTCATCTGTTTGTTTATGAACTAATTCTAAAGAAGACATTGATTCTAAACGTTTTCCATTGAAAATATAGAAAAGGTTTGATGATGTTACTTGTTTAAAGCCAGAGTAAAGATTCAAAGAAGCCCATGGTTGAAATATGTAACATCCAGCCTGATAATACTTTCAATTTTACTGAAAACAGTTTTGCTTATTTAATTTTTAAAGTGGCAATCTGAATGCCAAGAAAAATAGTTTTCTTTTAGTGTCAACTTGTTTAATGATTGAGTGAAGCAAATGTGATCAAGAAATTTTACTGAAATAAATATATTAAATTTTGACCTAAAATTAAAACAACCAAAACTATGTTAAAGAACCGTTGAGGTTCTTTTTTTTTATCATAAGGAGAAAATTTATAGTGATGAATTTCTGTTTGCTTGAGCAGGAGAATGAAGATGTTGACTCATTTTCTCATGCCAAAAATGCATACAAATGTGCTTC
Source organism: Sinotaia quadrata (assembly GCA_028829895.1). Classification (NCBI taxonomy): domain Eukaryota; kingdom Metazoa; phylum Mollusca; class Gastropoda; order Architaenioglossa; family Viviparidae; genus Sinotaia; species Sinotaia quadrata. Next base: position 29,797,330 of record CM054181.1, read on the forward strand.
TGCCAAGCCATTGCTTATTGCTGACCTGGAAAAAAGAAAAAATCTGTAGTGTTTCATAATAATAAAATAGTAAAATTATCAGTACTAATTTTATAATGAGGCATATACAGAACATTAAATTCTACAATAAATTAACTGTTAATAAAATAAGTGTTAATTTTGCTTTTTAATATTGTGCATATTAAATGGTTATTTTTATAATGAATTTGATGATAATTATTTTAGAGGATAAATATAGTTGAGATTCAGTTCACTAACAAAAAGTAAGTTTATAATTATGACCAAACTTGTTGGATTTTTTCATACCATTTCTTAAAATTTACTTTTTTTAAAAAGACAAATATCTTGTAAACACAAAAAATTATACAAATAAAAAAATCAATACACTGTGAGGCTTTCTTTACCTTGTTTGTCTTAAACAAAATTTCTTTATTTTGTCTTATAAAAATACTTATTACTTAATTATTAATTTAATTCAATAATTTTTAAGAGATTTTTGAAAATTTCAAATCTAAGGGAGCTCAATGCTGCATTACAAAGCAAACTGTAAATGAAGAATTATCAATAAAATTATACTTTACATAAAGAAAACTGGTAGAGATGAGCTGCCTAAACTGAAAATAGATAAAATATATTTTACCTGAAAAAGCAGCCTACATATTATGCTCTCTTACATACATTTGATCCCATCACTTCATTAAAAATCCTTGTTGCTCTTACTTTGGATTTGTTAGTATTTAATGAATGAGGAGGCTTTCATTGTCACTGCAATGCCTTGCTGAAATAGCTAGCAGCTGTCGGTTTTGCATTTTCCCATCTGTTTTGTTTGTTTTAATCTCATGTTCTTTTGTAAAACTATTATAGAAAATAATGCAAATGAACGGTGTTCATAGACAGCACAGAAGGTTAAAAAAAATGTCTCATCTGAACTTTAAACTTGTCAGAAACCTGAAAGAAATCCTCTTCATTACTAACTTAATCATTTAAAGCTTTTACACACTGTTTCACAATTTTCTAACCATCATGGTTAGAACATTCAACTATATCTTGAAGGACAAGGCAATAGCAGAAGTCTTGTCTATTCTTTCTTCACTACTATAATGTTTGTGCAATCTAAATATTTTATTCCTTATATAAAATACTGAAGGGAAGTCACTCAACATGCTTATCAATCCAGTGGGGTGAAGGCAAGTTCTAACAATATATTAATTTCTATTTATTGAGAAGGGCACTATGAGCCAATTGTAGAACGAGATGCGCTTTTACAGACATTTGCTTTATGTTCTGGACAAACTCAGACTTTAAATCAGTATGCACCTAGAGCAATAAGGAGAATTTTATATTACAAAAGTAACCACACACACATAAAAAATAATGATTAAACAAAATTAGTAATTACTCAATGACTTTCTCTGTGAAAGGCCTGGGTCCACAAGCACAAACAAATGGTTTAATGCCATCTTCTGTTGCTGGTAAAACGCTGGCAACATGTTCATTGCATACACGTCCCCGCAGACCTGTCCAATTTTCATCTGCCTCTGACAGTATATTTGTAAACTGAAACCTGAAAATGTACATACCAATAACAATAGGAAGTTAGAAACTTGTAACACCTTGCAACATGCAAGTACTTCTGGTTATTAGTTTTCGAAGTAATAAGTATTGCCTCTAAGATATGAATGGGAGTTATATGAAGGACAAATATGTACATAATGAAATGGATCACAGTGCAAAAGTCTAGTACAGATAGAAAAAATAAACAAGATCTTGTAGGATTTTGTATTTATAATAAACTCTCTATCTCCATCATAAAATTGTAAACCCAAATACTAGGATTTTATTTCCTCCCTTCAGAAATTCAAATTAAATCAACTCCTAGCATTACATCGTGCACTATGCAAGCATAGGGGATACAAAAGAAGCTAGTTTCTTTTAAAAAAAAATTGGACTTTACATCCTTGAAAACAACTCACAAAAGTTCATTCCTACCACACAGCCTGACACCTTTCCCATACAAAGCTTAGGCTAACCAAAGATCTTCTGGAAGAAATTTTTTTGTTTGTTTGTCCAGCAGGATTAGAAGTAGGCGTTTAATTGTTTTTGATTGTCTGATGTTCTAACTAATTCTTCAGTCTAATCTGCAGTTGGTGAGAAAGAAGAGTTGATTTGTTTAAATGTGAGTGTGAGAAGAAATTTAGAAAAGAGATCTGTACTTACTGACTTTCTTTACTAGCCAAGTCGTCCAGCTGCTCTCGCCAAGGTATATCTTGCTCTGTTTTGTTGTAAAATATCAGTTTCACTTGCCTGAATGACAGAGAAGTGAGACACCAAGATATATTCAGTCATAAAATGAACAAATGGCTTCACTTTTCTGAAAATAGTAGAGAAAAATGAGATTTATGGACGATAATATGCTCAGTTTTGATTTTCTGAGAATACTAGAAAAATTTGATATTACTATTTTCTGGACAGTAATAGACTCAGTTCGCTCAGTTTTGATTTTCTGGAAATACTATAAAAAATGGACCATACTATGCTCAGTTTTGATTTTCTGAAAATACTAGAAAAATTGGATCACACTATTTTCTGGACAATAATATGCTCAGTTTTGATTTTCTGAAAATACCTAAAAAAAATTGATCACACTATTTTTACCAAAGCATGCTTCATATTCAGTTTAAATTGATATGAAATAGAGTAAGGTTGTTGCAAGCTCACTATAGAACTGAGGATCAGACATTTTGATCTTGTAAATATAAACCTGCTAAAATTAATTTGCAATTACTAAGTAAATTCATAAACAAATAAAAATTTATATTTATTTAAAGCAATACTAGCTGATATAAACATAACAAATGTCAAGATTCATCAGTTTCAAACTTGGCTGCAACTTTTCTAACAATATACGACACTACAACTGCAAAAAATTGAAGAAGATGCTCTTTCTGTTAACCAATGGAAACACTTGGTACAAAACCATATGTTAAGCTATATACATTTATAAATTATAGTTTCGTAGATGAATGAGTGCTCTTGTCTGTGCAACTTTCAGTGAGAACATTTTCATTCAAATGCAGTTACAGAAAACATTTCAAAATGAGCACAATTTTTAATTGATTCCAGAAGCTTGAGTTTTAAAGTTCTAGTAATAAAAGTGGTATCAGGAGAAAGCTTACGGTTACACCTTTATTTTTTATTCTTACTTTTATAACAAAAAGTCTGTGCAGTCATGTGCCAAAATCTTGACCAAAGCAAAATTTTTGATCACAACATATTTTTAGCAGAAACAAGTCTAACACTTAAGAGGAGGTAATAATTTTTCTTTCAAACACAGTTTAAGTCACATTAAATATAATACAAAAGTGTGTTAGATAATGTATTGATTTTTAATTTTAGTGTTAGATAAAGTATTGATTTTTAATTTTATCCAAGCTACATCAACAAATAATTGTATTAAAGTCTATAACACCGCTATAAAAAAATCACCAAATCTGTGCTCTAAACGCTAATTATTCTGGCAACACAGCAATGTTGGGACTACTTAAAAAAATAATAATACAAATGTTGGTTCTGCACATTAAAGACAAAAGGATATAATTCACATGACTGAGAAGCTAATTCAAATCTGTTATAAAGGAACATGAAACAAGTGCAAGACATGCATATTCAAGACAAAAGGATATGATAAAAATCTGTTATATTAAGAACATGATCTGTATGTTAAAGATAAAGATATAATTATAAAGTTGGATGACGTATTTCAAATTTATTATAGAGATGAATCTATTAGTAGAGTTGCATCATATGCAAGGTAACATTAAATTCAATAATTCTTGAATGAGAAAAGATATAAAAGTAAACAAAATAACAATATAAATCATTCTACCCATCATTCTACTCAATGATATATGCCCTGGAGTGAACATAAGATGGGAGATATGAATACATTATTCCCTTGGTCTCCGTTCCCTCATATCTTCAAAGTGTGAGCATCTGGCAAAACTGAGTGTGATTGTGGTAATTTCAACAATTCTCACTATGTGATTTTTGCTTTAGTTAAATGCTGACTAGAGCCTAACCCTCACTTCAGATACAACTCCAATGTATAGTCAATGAGAATTAATTCAAATGTTAGAGAAGCTATCTGAAGTCTTTTATAAATAATGATACAAATGTTGGATTGGCATATTCAAAACAAAACAAAGGGACACAATTCAAATGTCAGTAAGACAAGTGCTGAAGATGCTATTATAGATAGTGGGACATAATTCGAGTATAAGAAAAGTAATATAAGTCCATTATAAAAGGCCACAATCCAAGTGCAAGAGATGCCATTACAGACCATGGGACATAATTCAAGTATTGGGAAAAGCTATTACAAATCCGTTACATGGATTTATGAATGGACATTAATATTATAGACAATGGGAAATAATTCAAGTGTTGGGAAAAAAAAGCTATTACAAATCCATTAAATGGATTTATGAATAGAGATTAATATTATAGACAATGGGGCATAATTCAAGTGATGAAAAAGTTATTTACAGGCAGAGAAATGATAAAGGAAATCTTCAGATAACACTTTCACAATAATATTATAAAATTATAACTTTCAACTTTGATAATAAAACTATTTCTCACAACACAAGTAACAAAACAAAAACTAATGCAAACAAGACAGATGAGATTTAGGTAGAATAACCTATATAAAGTGTGTAACTCACATTTTGCTTTCAGGTGAACTGTTGACTACAGTATGGTAAATAAGACGCACCATGGGAGTAAAACCTGTCCCAGCCGCAAAAAGAATAAGATGAGTGACTCCAGCGAGTAATGACATGTCAAAATTTCCATCACTTTCACTGTAGCTCAATGTATCACCTGTCATTAAGTACAGAAAATCAAAATTATTATTATTATTTTTTTTTAATAGCAAAGAAAGAAAATGATAAATGATTCAAATAGTATAATGATAGGTCAACATTTCCTTCATTTTCACTTTAAGTTCACATATCACCTGTTATTAAATACATAAAATATAAATTATTATTATTATTACCATTTTTTAATTTAAACAGAAAAGAAATGACCAACATAAAAAAACAAGATTGATGATCCCAGAGAGTAAAGATAATTAAGTTTTCTTCACAAATCAATTGTAATTAAAAAGAGCAAATGATAATTATTGTTATGATTATTATGGAAAACCCCTCCACAGTAAAAAATAAAATAACATGAAACAAGAAATAGAAGAAAATTATATTTAAACAATGAAACAACAAAATTAAGTGGAAACAAAGACTAAATGTGATAAAAAGGGCAGCCGGACAACTTAGCTCTATAAATAAAAACTTGTTTTTTTGATTAAAGATCAAATAAACAAAAGTTATTACGAAAGAAGCAAAAATAACATCAAAGCCTAAAGAATATGGGAAAAGAAAAAATAAAAGCAAAGAGTGAATAGAAGTTAAAAAGGTAGAAACGAAAGAAAATGAAGAGAAAGAGAAGAAGAAAGGACAGAAAATTAAAGATAATGAGGGAGGATAAAAAGGAAAGGGATGAAAGAAGACAGAAAGAAAGGAGTTAATTGGAACAAGAGAAGAGAGAAAGAGAAGAAGAAACAAGAAAAAAGAGAAAGATAAAATAGATGATTAAAAGTATTCAGGGGGACAAAAGGGAAATGGAAATGAAAGAAAAGAATACAAGAAGAATAAGATAATTGAGAGAAAGAAGAAAAAAATAGAAAGATAAAATAGATGATTAAAAGTGGGGGGGGGGAAAGGGAAATGGAAATGAAAGAAAAGAATACAAGAAGAAAGAAGAAAAAATACTTTTAAAAAGTAGAACAAGATAGTAGAGACAAAGCAGGAAGAAAACTATGAGGAAAAAACTGCAAGGTGACAGAAAAGGTGAGAGAAAAGTGACAGAAAGGAGAAGAGACGAAGAGAAGGAGAAAGAAAGATGCCTGAAGAAAAAGGGCATAGAAAATAAAGCAGAAGACAAAGAGAAGGTGTTAGAATGTGATGGAAAAAAGAATGAAAGAAAAGACTGAGATTGGAAAGAGGAAATAGAAAGGTGACAGAAGAGTAAGAAAGAAAGATGAGAGAACAGAAAGAGGATGTAGAAAGGTGATAGAAGGGAAAAAGAAAGTCAGATGAGAGAAAGAGGTAACAGAAATAAAAGGAAAAAAGAAGGAAAGTGAAAATTGACAGAAAAACAGCATAAAGGGAAAAAGATGACCAAATTGAAAGACAAGGAAATGGAAGAGAAAAGACACACAATAAAAAGAGGGAAAAAGAAGAATGAAAGAGAAAAAAGGAAAACAGAAAAGAGATTAAAAGAAAATGAGGAGATAAAATATAAAAGAGACACAAAAGAAAAAATTAGACAAAAACAACAAAAGCTGATACAAAAGGAAGACAGATGAGAGATACGAGAAAAGTTGGCAGAAAAGACAAGTTCTTTAAGGTACAGTGAGTGCGAACAAACTCTTGTTCTGTAAACAGACATGTTCTTTAAGGTATAGTGAGTACAAACAGACTACTTTCTGTACAAAGACACATTCTTTAAGGTAGAGTGAGTGCAGACTCCTGTTCTGTATACAGACATGTTCTTTAAGGTATAGTGAGTGCAAACAGACTCCTGTTCTGTAAACAGACATGTTCTTTAAGGTATAGTGAGTGCAAACAGACTCTGTAAAGACATATTCTTTAATGTTCTTTATTAATGTGCACTGAGTGCAAACAAACTCCTGTTCTGAACAAAGACATTTTCTTTAAGGAGCACTAATGAAGGCAAGCTGTTTTTAAAAAAAATAATGTGTTCTTTAAGGTGCACTCATTGCAAACTCTTGTAAAGAGACACATTTATTAAGATTATCTGAGTGCAAATAAACTCATCAAGATGCATAAACCCTATGCAAACAAACTCCTGTTCTATACAGAGACATGCTATTGAAGACTATGTGAATGCAAACTAAAGTCTGTTTTGTACAGAGACATGCTATTGAAGACTACGTGAATGCAAACTAAAGCCTGTTTTGTACAGAGACATGCTATTGAAGACTACGTGAATGCAAACTAAAGCCTGTTTTGTACAGAGACATGCTATTGAAGACTACGTGAATGCAAACAAACTCATCATGCTGTTTAGATACTAATGAAATTCAAATATGTATGTGTTGAAGGAAATGAAAAAGAGAAATAAACCTAAGAGCTAGAGATACAGAAATTTGAAGATGGAAAGGCAAATAATTGGAAAACAGATGGGGGAGGAGGGGGAGTAGGGGAAAGATAAAATAACATTGATGAATTCGTAGAAATATATATAAAGAAGGAAAAATATTATTTTAAAAAATTATGGAAAGAGATATGACAATGGAAAGAGAGAAAATAGGGAGAAGAAATATAGTAAATAGAAATCACAGAGGAGACATAAAGATGAAGAGAAAATGAGTTATCAGAAATCAGAAACTAAATAAGGATGTTACAAACCTACCTTCTTGTAAAGAGCCAATCCAGGGAGTTAATGTACCATCTGGGTAAATCTTTATCATCAAATAGAAGGCCTTTCCTTGATCTACTCTTATGTCCTGCTGCTCTGGGTGTAGAGAGGGAAGGACGCAAGTGTAACTTCGTATAATCTCCATGTCTGTAAATTGTATTGAGAGCTTTATAATACTGCTGCAAAACGAATTAGAAATGCTATTGTTCAGTCTCCATATATGTGATCTATATTAAGAGCCTTATAATACTTCTAAATGAAAAATAATAATAATAAAAGATGACTTAACAAAGTGCTTCATATTATACAAGCTAAAAGTATTTTACAAATTAAGATCAATAATATTATTGAGAGTTTGATGATAGTCATGCCTTAAATAAGAATTTTTTCTGTCAGAATTTCTTGGTCAATAATAGTATTGAGAGCCCATTGTTAGAGCTAACACATTAGAAATGCTGCTGTTAGAATTCCTAGATCTATATACTGTATTGACAGCTGCATTAAACAAAATAACCTTCAAATTCACATGTGTTACAGTCTTGTAAATTCAAATGAATGTGGAATTTCTTCAAGCAGAAACAATAATATAGTAGGAAAAAATGTGATGGGTACGGATGTGTAATACACAATAAAATTAGTCAGTGAAACTTTGCCACGCATCTAACTTGTAACTAAAAAGCTTCCTTGGCCATTATGAACTACATACATGCACAATTATATACAGTGTAAATGCATTGCCATATCAGTTATGACACTATCTACATTACAATTCTTTCAGCTGTCAAGAACAGACAATCACACAATCATGTAAGTATTTTCAAAGACACATTGGGAAATCCTTTGATAGTATAAAAAGCTAGTGACTGATAAGTCTTGTTGACGTAATATTTCTACTGTCTAGCAAAAGAACTGTGCCATGAGATATTTATACTGAGAGAATGAGGAGCAATAGATTTGAGACTGAAATAGAGAAGAGAACTTTACACAAGTTTGCCATTTACCATCTCGGTGCTACACCCAGCAAACTCACAAGAGGTTATGTTTGTAATTTATATATATATTAGATATATCCCAGATATGCAAGTTTTGTGGAAGTCATTACTGTATGCTTAATAAAATAACAAAAGTATTTTTAAAACAGCATTTATTCACAAGGCTATTTATTCATATTATGTAAACCATAATATTCCCACTTCTTGTAATTAAATACACTATCAGTGTCTCTTTATCCCCTTCTGATACCCATCCATTATCAACATTTCTTTTACGAAGATATCAAGCTAACAACATCTGTTTATCCACTTCTGTTCTTATACACCAGCAACACCACTTTATCCACTTCTGTATAAACACTATCAACATCGCTTTATCTCCTACTAATAGCCACCCCTTATCAACATCTGTTTATCCCCTCCTGATATCCATACACTATCAACACTTTATCCCCTCCTGATATCCATACACTATCAACACTTTATCCCCTTCTGTATTAATACACTATCAACACTTTATCCCCTTCTGATACCCATCCATTATCAACACCTCTTTATCCCCTTCTGTATCCATGCACTATCAACATCTCTTTATCTCCTTCTTAATAATAATCATACCATTAACTAGGCAGCTTTAGTGTCACACTAAGTCTTCCTATATTCAAAAGATAACTTGATTTCTAATAATTATGTCTGACATAAATCTGTGCTTGATATATCCAAGTCGAAGAGATATGTCCTTTGTGCCAAAAACCTGTGTTATTTTGTAGAAACAAACTAAAGGTGAACGAGCTAATTTATTTATGCAAATAACACTTTTACAAAAGCTGATAAACTGCACAGAACAACCTATAGAAAATGGTGAGTAGATCCTATATTGTTTATTTTTATTAAAGACTTATTTTTCAAGCTTGAATTAAATCTATTATCATTATTTTGAAAAGTACTTTTCTATTATAAAATTTTTTTTAAAAGCAATTATTTTATTATAAAAAATGACCTATTATAGAAGAGAGGAGTTTTATTATATTCTGGCAGTAGCTATAAAGAACAAATCAACAAAAATCTATAAAAATAAATTAGTATGTTTATATTTTAATGACACTTATGGCTTTCAATAATTTTACAGGCATTTAATTCAAAGCCATAATATATATCTATAAAGACCGTTTAATACAAAAAAATAACTAGTGTGGAATAGTGATTAATTAATACAAAGAAATTAACTGATATAGAATATTGTAACTTGTTAAATTCCTGGCAATTTTAAGATAACAATGATCTAACTTGACCCATCTGTTGATTATATAAAAACTAAAACGAAAAGCTAAGCAACTGTGAAAGAACTATTAAAAAAAACCCTTGTCACTGACCAGTCACTCTGTGTCTGACACGTATGTGATGACCAATAGGGACACAGAAACGAGAGCCTTCGGGTGGTTCAACACAAAACAGCTTAATGTTATGCGTAATGTCCAATATTGATACCACAGTTCCTTCTCTAAAAACTGTCTCTGAAATAAAATGTAATTTGAAGATGTTTTAATTCATTTTATAGATTTAAGGAAGTCTGTTATAAGATCATAATTAGCATAAATATTCAAATTAAGACAATATTATCATACAAGTTTAATAAGTCAAAACACTGTCTCTTTCATGTATACTGGATGGCTAAAACAAAGAAAAGAAAAACAAATATACTTTACACAGAATAAAGCTATGGAAAATTATATAGCTCAGTGAATTGGAACAACATCCATGTATTTGTAATACATACCAAAGTATATGTTATACAGGAGTCAATTTCATTTTTCTTTTATTTATTGGAATTGATTTTTTTAAATAGGCAAAGTTTACATTCATATAACAAGCTGACTGAAAATTAGAGTGATATGAATGAGAAATCTTGTTTGCTGTGCAACCACAGTTGACAATGAATAGAAACATTCATATTATAAGCTTTGGAAGTCAGAGTGTTACAAATGATAAATGTTGTGGTGTGACACTACAACTGACAAGACAAAATGATTGATGTTATGGTGTGAAACTACATTTGACAAGACAAATAATAAATGTTGTGGTGTGACACCACAAATGACAAGAAAAATGATAGATGTGGTGGTGTGACACCACAATTGACAAGATAAATGATAGATGGTCTGCAATATGAAATTACACATCTGTAAAGAATAAAGAAGCCATCAAATTTAAATTTACAAACAAGTTTCACCAAGCTCTGATAATAAATGTCCACATTCACAACAAAAAGTTTATTTAAAGAAAAAAGACTAATATCTAAATACTCATAAACAGTATGCAGAGAATATAATCATTAGTGAATGTTTAACTGTCACACTGTTTTATAAGGCCTAAATAAATTCAAATACACAAACACACACCGACAATAAAGGAAACCGGGTCATACCTGTTTCAGATGTTTTCACAAATTTTTTGTCTGACTGTAGTGGTTTTCCAAGAATCTTCCACTGCTTTTCTGGATTACATTTGGGCATTGTAATCTCTACTTTTCCTGACTCTGAGTACACCTTAACTGTATAGTAAAAAAAAAAAATAATTTGAAATGTAACATTTAAAATATACAAACCTTAGTATCAGTATTATACTATAATTATTACTGTACTACTAGGTCTGTAATTTGGTATAATATACCCCCCAAACCCAATTCGGAACTTGCTTTATAAAAATAAAAAATATGTATGAATTTTGTTTTATGACATTTCCTTATAAAAACTCAGTGAATTCTGATGAGGAATGAAAATAATCATGTCTGCATTGTGAGCCTGAATTTAAGCCACTCAAAATCATATAGTTTAAAAATATATTTACAAATTCAAAATATCAAATCAGTACATGACTGAATATGATTGAGTCAATAAAATTAACATTTTGATTTCTTAGCTCACATTTTTTAAAAAATAAAATTGTTTGACTGATATGCACAAAGAAAAAGGCAAATAATTATAGCAAATTTGCCATATACCTCTCCTTTAATGGCAATTAATTTCTCACATTATTAACAATCTTGTTTTTCTTCTTTTTAATTTTTTGCTGATAGAAAAAATCTTTGTGAAATGAAATCACAGTTATATTTTATTATTGTCAAATCTATGATCCTAAGAATATGACAATATAAATTAGATTGAGAACTTAGCTAAAAGAGAAAAATAATGATAAAATGCTAAATAAACATTTTCACATAATTAAGAAGAAAGAAATATCAAAAACATTTCAAAAATGTTTCTAAAATACTAATAGTTAAACATTATAAATTAATTCAATGTTACAAGAACTGCATAATGAAGTAGTCATAAGATTACTAAGTATTTCAATAAAGATTCAGTATAATTCAAGAAAGGCTGCCAATAATTCAAGCTCACATATGTACAGTTAGTTATTGGCAATCTTTTTTACCGGCAAGGTAAAATGCATGAAACTGGCTATGACCAGAAGTGCATCTACAAGGACACCAACAAGGGAAACAGTTTTGGGGACAAAAGGGGGAGATACACAATATTTTAAGAAACAAACTAAAATAGCAATTAAATCTAACACTGTAAAAAATAAAATGCTTAATATTTAAATTATTTCTAAATGAACTCCTTGATCTTGTAATTTATTTCACTTATAATTTTAAGTTGTACAAAAGAAAAAAAGAAGAGTGGTGGATGAACAATTTGATCTAATCAGTTGTAACAGACTAGATAATTCAAAATTGGAGCATTTTGTTCTGTTAAAACATGATTAATGGATTTTTAGTTTTGTCTCTCCATATACAGTTAACTATATAAAAACAGAAAAAGTCAAATGAAAGTACTGAGCACTGAGACATAAATAATGTTTGGGATTTATCCTAACACAGTGATTGCATAATGAAACACCAGAGTGAATGAACAATGACACACAAAAATTTAGTGAGGAATGATATGTCAAAATAATAAACAACTCACTATTATAATCAGGTGTCACATCCTCTTCCAATTCTGAAAAAATAAGAAATGACACTTGCAAGAAAAAAAAATATCTGTACTTTGTTCAGTACCAAAGGCACTACATCTGAATATGAATATGTGCTTATACATTTCTTCAGTAACCTGAAGTGCACTAATTTAGTTTGCAATGATCATAGAAACCAACACTTGAGCACACCTCACCTACCTTGTTTTTTGGAAGTAAATTTCTCTACTCTATATTTATTTTTATTGAGAATTGTTAACAAATGGTGTTAATAAATTCATGATATCTGTTGTTGTTACCAAAATAAATACAATATCTGCTGTTGTAAACAATAATCATAAACCTGTCTACTGGTGTTCGGTAGTTTAATAAACTACTTTCTACAAAGAGATGACCAAGGTCAAGAGCATTACATAAATTTAAAATTCAAATTGTTTCTCTGACAACTGTTTATAAGTGTTCATACAACTTTGTATCTTGGATAAATGCTCACGATTATTAGAACAACACAGGTAACACCTTTATTGCACTGATAAACATGTTCAGAAGTGGTCACTCAGCACTATATTTCTCAATGATAATTATATATAATTGGTCCACATTTTTATCTTATTGATAATTGTATATAAGTGGTCACTCAACATTGTCTTAATGACAACTGTTTATAAGTGGTTATTCAATATTTGTTTTAATGAAAACAGTTTATAAGTAGTTTCTCAACATTGTCTTTCTTACTATAATTGTTTATAACCTAAAAGTGTCATAAAATGTTTATCTTATTAATAACTTCTCACAAACAGTCACCCAATACTATTTTACTGACACTGTGTGTATGTCGTGACCCAAATAAATGTAAATTTATATCCTTCTAAAAGTTCTTTACTGGTGAAATGTATGAAAATGTAAATGTTAAGCTGTCTGTCTTAGCTGCTTATAAGTGTTGTGACCAACATAAATGTTTCACTGTCTGTCTTAACTGTTTATAAGTGTTGTGACCAACATAAATGTTTCACTGTCTGTCTTAACTGTTTATAAGTGATGTGACCAACATAAATGTTTCACTGTCTAGTTTAGTTGCTTATAAGTGTTATGACCAACATAAATGTTTCACTGTCTGTCTTAGCTGTTTATAAGTGTTGTGACCAACATAAATGTTACAGTCTGTCTTAACTGTTTATAAGTGTTAAGCAACATAAATGTTACAGTCTGTCTTAACTGTTTATATGTGGTGTGACCAATAAAATGTTAAACTGTCTGTCTTAACCATTTATAAGTAACATGAACAACATAAATTTTAAACTAACAATTTAATACTGTCTGGTATATTTAGAACTATTAATAATTTATGTGCATTAACTACAAGAACCTAAAGCCGTTGGGGGGGGGGGGGGGAGGGGGAAACAAATAAATACTAAATGAAAGACAGAAATAAAGACAAGAAAAGAAATGCAAAGTAAGGCAGGACTGCTCAATAACTGGATGTTTAATGGATGGATGGATGGATGGATGATGGATGGATGAAGGGAACAAAGGTTGAATCATCAGACAAGAAGTAAAACATGCTGACAGCCTGATGGAGTAAGTTACTATATATAAATACTCACAAACAAATTTATACAAGTGTTATGGAAATGTGAAATCCATCTAGCATGAGATTTACCTAAATGAATTTTATACGTGTAAAGATCAATAACAAGACTGATTAAGAGAACCAAGCCAGTTTTATCAATGACTACATGTTCGTGCTGTATCTTTTTCCACTTTGTGTATACTGCTATTGTTACTGCTTTAGAATTCTGGAACCAGTCGTACCTGATGACATACAAAAACATGGCAATCTTTATTCTTTTCATCAATGTCCTTCCTAGAAATAACACATGCATGCACACACAAATGATCTCATCCAAGGTTTAAGCATTATTACACATTTAGGACAGCGATTAGACTTGCAGCAGTAAAAATTAAAAAATTGAAAAAGGTTTTCTCAGCCATGCTCTTAGCTGTTTCAAGCTTAGTAAACAACAAGTATATATATATATGTTTTTTTATTTTGTAAATTTAAAAAAAAAGAAAGAAGTCAAACAGATTATTTTCTGTTCTGAAGTCAAGCATGACACTAGTAGATTAGCCCTTCTTTGGCCTACAGTCTTCTAGTGCTGAAAATAACTCTACAGTACAAGTGCATCTGTATCTACTGGTATCTGGGAGTTATCAGGTCTGACATCCTTGCCTGAGTTTTGCCACATTTTCATCAGGTACCCATTACTATGAAAACAGCCCAAGATATTGATTAAAAAAACAAAACAAACTGTCTGCCAAACTAAATCAGAGAGAGAAACCAGGAAATAATACATAATTCTGAAGCATCTAAATAACTACAGTACGTACATTGGAGGTTGAGGTTGAGGTCGAGGTGCTGATGACGGCAATAACTTCAGTTCCAAAGGACTACTTCCACTTCCTGGAAAGGAACAATGCTTCATTTTATTTTATTTTCATAATAAATGTATCTAGCCTGCTGACTGGTTTCACTGTTTCTGTGCATGCATTCATTTATCCAACCACTGAGAAAATAGTTTTTAAAAAAACAGCTTTCAACTAATATTTTCTAATAAACTGGTAATAAATCTACTCTCTAATTTATTGTTGAAGTATAAGCTTTTATAAATGGTCAAAATGTTGCTATCACATACACACACACAAACACACACACACACACAAACACACACACACAAACAAACACACACACACACATATCACATATGCTTAACCAAACAAATCTGATTATGTAAATGAATATGAAAGACTGCTTAACTGATAGCAACAGCTTGGTTATGAACATTTGTACTCTCACACAATTTAAAAGTCCAGGGTATAAAAAAGTTAACAAATGACTGAACGAGTTAGCAATCTAAAATATTATTTATATTTATAGTTCATACACTATACTGGTTTTAATGCTAAATTATAAAATATATCAGACAGTAGCATTGTAAATATAACTGACAGTATATGAGCTATAATGAATGATGTAATAATCTTTGTTATAAAATGTTAGAGGCATGCAAAAAGTGTTTTTGTTAATTCCTGATAGTACACAAAAATTGTAATGACCTTTGCTATAAAATTTCTCAGACTGTATAAATGTTAGTGATTTAAACTGATGTGTTTTTATTAAGATGAATATGTTAATGATCTTTGTTTTTAAAAATGTGCTAGAGCCAGGCATAACTGTTAGTGCAATTACCTTTTGTTATAGACTCTCGGATATTACATGTTAGTGATTTATGGTACTTGAGATACAATAATATAATAAATAATATAATGAACTTTCCTATAAAATGCCAAAAAAACTGAATAAATGTTACTTGAGATACAATAACATCTGTAATGACCACATTATAAAATGCCTATGTAGATAGAGATTTATACTGAAATACAATGAATAGCAGAATGACCTTAGGTGTGAAATGCCAGAGACCGCATAAATGTTACTTGTTAGTGATATAAAGTGCTTGAATAAAGACTGAAATGAACTTTGTTACAAAGATCATGACAATACATAAAAAGAAGTGAATCACAGCACATGAGATACAATCAATATTGTAATAACCCTTTTTATACAATGCTAGATATAGTATCACTGTTATTAGTGTTAATAATTCGTATTATAATATGACCATTGTGAAATGTGAAAGAATGCAAAAACTGTTAATGATTTAAAGTGCCTGAAGTTTTCATGCAACATTTAATATCACATGTTATGAAATATTAGAGACATTATTACTGTTAGTGAAATACATGTATACTTTGCCTGGCAATCAGTAAACTCTTGGTAACAAATTGAACATTAGAGCTTTTTTGTGCTATTACTGTGTTAATGATGTGTAATATTCAGTAAGGAAGTCAAAGCTCTTTGTTAAGCAGCAAGCACCAAAGTAAGGAATATCAATACATGTAATACAAACAGAACCACATTACCAGATTCTGAGAGTGCCAACTTCTGAACTTGTGCATGTTTAACTGTGAGAAAGAGAAATCAAAGATAGTCAACAAAATTATTTGAATTGGGAAAAATTATGCAACATTTCTCTGTGAATGAACACGACAGTTGCAGTTTGGTTTATGCATAGATAATAGATATGTATAGATTCAACACTTCTCTGTGAACTGAAAAAGGCTGGTCAAAAGTAAAACTATAAATTCAACACTTCTCTGAGAACTGGGAAAGGCAGGTTAAAAGTAATGTATATAATTCAACTCTTTGGGAACTGAGAAAGACACTAATAGATTCAACACCTTTACAATAATTGAGAAAGGCAGATCAAAAGAATGTATGGGTTCAACATCTTTACAAGAACTGAGAAAGGCAGATCAAAGAATGTATAGATTACACATTTCTCTGAAAATTGAGAAAGGCAGAGATCATAAGTCATGTATAGGTTCAACACCTTTACAAGAACTGAGAAAGGCAGATCAACAGAATGTATAGATTATACATTTCACTGAGAACTGAGAAAGGTAAATCATAAGTCATCAGCAGATTTATAGATTCAACACTTCTCTGTGAAATGAAAAAATGTAAAGCTTAGTTAGGTTTACATAAGTTGTTTTTAAATGACAATGGCAAATCAAATAAATTTATATAATGATGCAAAACTTTTCTGTGAATTATACAGACAGGTCATAGGGAGTTGATATACTGATGTAATATTTTTTCTGTGAATTAGAAAGACAGCCCATAGATAGGTTAAATAGATGCTTGTTCTGTTTTCTTAATTATATAGCCAATAGACATGTATATGTTTAATGGAAATTTTCATCTATACTATTTAAGTACACATGCACTGGTCCTACCTTTTCTGTGTAGGGAGAAGTCTGTGCTTAGCTTGCCTATGTAACATTTCTCTAGCATTGACTCAGCATTCACCCACTTGTGGATCTGAACAGAGTCAAAATTAAAAAAAATATATAAGTAAGAAAAGAAAGAAAGGTTGTTTTAAAAAGTAATGGTTGAGAATGAAGTGCTTGAGGATCAGATAACATCTGATTCTGAATAATATTGTAGTACAACAGAACTGCTTAACACATAAGTATATAAATGCTGAAAAACAACAATGGTTAACACCTTTGTGTAAATGTTTAACTTTAAGAAGAAAAATGCTTAACACCTAATGGTAAAGAAAAAGATGCTTAAAGGCCAAGTGAAATGGAACCTAGGTCAAATATAGTTTGTGAACGAGATTTGCCCCATTATTATGATACACAATATAGAGGAAACAATGACTGTATCTGGTAAGATATTTTTCTGATAATATAGAGTAACCATACTATATGCTATACGTATGTAGTCATTGGTAAGCCCGCAGACATATTTCTAACTATTATTAAAATGGGTTATGTATGATTATGAATGACAAAAGCTTTTTAAGTACTGTCTTGTAATTGTCATTATATATATATATATTTGTGTGTACTGTTATATTTATTTAGTATTGTAAATCAAAAGCTTTTAGATGTAACAATTAATGGCCAATGTTATATTAAATTAATACTTGGATAATCTTATTATAAAGCTTAAATTTTAAATATATGCATTTCTTCTTCTTATTATTACAATTATTAGTATATTGTGTATACATGATCTAAAGTAACAATCAAGTACAATTACAAGCAAACAAAAAATGGCTGGAATTCTAGGTGGAAAAAATCCCAGTTTTTGCCACCTTACTAGTGGTGGTATAATTAGTGCAACAAAATTTTAAAACTTTGTTAATATGCAGTTTTATGAAACCATAAACTGTAAAGTAAAATATTTAATTATGATCAAATTACTTCAACTGTTCATTTGTACACAAGTAGTTTTGCCAGATGCATAATAATAATGACCAAATTATAATGGATTTACCAGCTAAAGTTAACAGAAAATAAAGACTTCAGATTTTGTCCTGGTACTGGCTAGAGTAATAAGGTTATCTATTCATGAACATTTTGTCATATACATTTATGTTATGAATAGTATTAAAAGTAATGTTACAGTTTTTAAAGTAAAATATTATGATGCTATTAACACACAAGCAGCCACTGATGTAAAATAAAATGCATTCATACATATTCAGATTAAAAATTGATGATAGGATTTTGATGAATATAAATTTAATATATGGAGCATCTTGTTCAGTAGATTATTTTTATTAAATCAGATATTGCAAAGTAATTAAACAACAGTTGATAAACTGATAGTTAATTAACTATGTATATATGTAGCATAGCATACTGATACAAATTTAATGCCAGGGAAGTGTATATGACAACTGGGCTGCACAGTCTTACTTTGAAAGCCAATTTTGCAAACCAATTACAATAATTTTGTATTAGCAGTTATATTTATTATTATTGCTTCAGATAAACAACATAACACCCATAATTAAATAATTTTGATGATGAAACAAGTTTAATATTTTTAAGAAGAATATTTATTATTATTGGCACTGCTGAACTGTCCCCAAAAGACGGCTTTGGAAATTCTTGCTACACACTACTGCATGTGCTGTCGGATGAAAGTTTTCTCTTTTCAGCTTTGTAATCCTCTTATTTCATGATATGTGATCTTTGGGAAATGTAATAAAACAAATATTTTTAATCTGTCCACTGTTTGTGCAGCCATATGCACTGCAATACTTAGCCATGTTTTAATTTTTCAAACCACCTGTTTAAAGCAAGACAGTATGTCAGACAGTGCAGGTAGATTGTAGTTCCACATCATGATGTCAAATGTTAGTTGCTAAGGTGATAAATCAGTCTAGAAAATGAGTGAGAGCTCTGATTTCTTTAAGAAATATTGATTTTCAATACCAATATAAATGTATTTATATAAATCTCTAAAAATCTAAATTTTGCAGTCTTGATCCTAAGAATGGAAATTACACATTTCATTCAGATTTATTCTTATCTGTGGCTGACCTAGATTCCACTTCACTTGGTCTTTAACGCCTACAGAATAAATGTTATAAAACAAAATCACTCAGTGTAAATGTTCATTTACAAAAAAAAAAAATTTGCTTAACCTCTACAGTGTAAATATACTGATTAACAGTTTAAATGTTTCATGTAAGAATATATATATAGTGCAATTACTGTACATTAGAACAAAACTGGTTTTATATACAGTATATTTGTTATGCATGAGAACAAAGTGGATTGACAACACCCTAACCCAGTGCCATTAATAATTAATAATAGTGCAGGTTAATACAAACAACTATATTACAGATGGCTAATAAAACTTTTAAAAATAAAATTATTAAAAGAATATAATTTTATTAACAATAAAATAATTATATAGATTAATTAATATACTAAATCAAATACAAAAAACACACCAATATACATGGTAGATGGTTTCATCAAAATAAAAGTACATGAAATATTATCATACTAACAGAAAGATCCCAGCATTTCCAGAGTGAAAAAAACAGCAACTTTTAATAGTTTTTGTCAGCTGATAAAGGAATAAGACTTGTTAATAAGTTCTGTATAAATCCATTGATAAATCCTTCACTAAGGCCAATCCATTGATATATAAAATGTTCATGTTAAATGCAGCATTCAATATTCCCCATTTAGTTGACTTACACATAGATGAAGTGGTGAGTAAATAATATTAAGTTTATTTGATTCCCTTTTATTTTACTATTTTGAAGTCATCTTGTAGATGTCATGCTGAGTAAATATTTTATATTTACAGTCCAAAGAGGACATGGCAGATGATAGTAATTTTACTGTGTTGTCAAACCATAAATAAATGTCTGACCTTTTTTTTTTTTGCTCTATGGGATGATGTTTTCCAACTGAGTTTTATTTTTTGACTTAAGAGCAGTAATACTGATGTGTCAGCGCTGATGAATAATAGGTTGTTTGTGTGGTGCTCATGGAAAACATTGGATGGGAGGGGGGAATCTACAGGCAGGGTTGTCTTTCTTGAGTGAAAAATTTGTTATTTGGATGGTTGGGGTCTAAAATAATTCAGGCTTCTATGTCCAAAAGCTTCGTCATCAAGTTGAATCCATTGATATACAGTGTGTTGGGCTTCAAATGAGAATTCTTAGGTTTTTATAGCAGACAAACAAAAAAGCAGACAAAAAGATGTTTAATTTTATATGTATAAATTTAAAGAACATATTTGCATCACAGTAGGTAAAGAGATAAGTGATAAATGGAAAAATTAAAAGTGTATTTGTGTATACATTAGGAAGTTGTTATATTATATAAACAATGATAAAAGATGAAACAAATAAATAAACAAGAAAATAATAAGCACATATTAATATTGTATAAACAATGACAAAAATAAATAAACAAGAAAAAGTAAGCATACATTATTATGATATAGACAATAACAAAAGAACAAATATAACAAATAAATATAGAAGAAAAATTAAGCATATATTATTATTAATATTATGATATATGAATGAAAAGAACAAACAAATAAATAAACAAGAACAAAATTAAGCACATATTAAATGATAAAAGAACAAACAAATAAATTTAATTAAGCACATATTATTATAAACAAATAAATGACAAAACAAACAAATAAATAAACAAGAAATATTTAAGCACACATCTTCGATTATCTAGATGCATAAAAATGAATTTATTTGTTTGTGATAAGCATTAAGTCTTAATGAATGGTATTGTTGTAAAGTAAGTGATAACATGATGCATGTAAAGATGAAAGAAACAAATAAATTATTTATGAAAGCTAAAATGTACCAATGTGCAAGGTCATAAAAGAATAAGTAGTGCATTATAAAACTAAAGAGACTGACCACGACAGTGCACACTGTAAAATAGTTAAACATAAGTCTTTACAATAAAATATGTGAGTGACGATAGTGCCCAAATTAAATAAGATCTATGAAATTTAAACAAATAAAAAGAATTACAAATACATGTACAGTGGATATGTTAAAAAAATGTAGAATAATTACAAATATATTCTGGAAGATATTAAAAAAAAAAGTAGACTTTCTCTGAACATTTACAATTAATATACCAAGTGAATATGACAAAAGAACGAGTTAACATCTTCCAAACAGTTCGATATATCCCATTATATCATACGCATGTGTTGTGCACACACATGTGTATGTTTTAGATTTACTAGTATAGATTAACATCAAATGCATGTACTGTGTATTTCAATTAAAATCTGGCATGACAAAAAACAAAACAAAACAAAATTAGCAAACAAAAAAAACAGAGGGGTAGTCATCTTGGTTTTCTAGCCATTTTTCACAAACAGGAAATGCTGAATAATAAATGGTGCAATTACTATGTGTGTCAGAGACATGTTTCAGCTGTCCATAGCGATCATGGATTTAGCACAGGCTTTAAAGAGATGAAGCTACTGTTCAGTTGCAATAGCTGGAGTTATAGCGAGGGCTGAGGTGCTGGGCAAACAGACATTTTGATGGATGGAAATTTATTAAACACCTGTATCAGCTCAAAATCTTTGAACATAATGCTCATTCTTAATCATCAGTTAAAAACATCACAAACAATTAACAGAAATAATGTTTAATTCTGATACAAATGAGGAATGGCAGACTGATTTAGGTGTATCTTTCACTTAACATTCCATGTTTTCAAAGAAAGTGACTGATCAATTTACTGACTGATTATTTCAGCTGAACACCAAATTCTAATTTTCAATGATTTTTCAGACTTAATGAGAGAGATTGATTAACTGATTGATCTTTTTCACTTGAAGACCAATTCCAACTATAGCTGATTTTGCAGATGGCTTGAGAAAAGGATACCATAATCTCCTTATGTTCCAACATTAGTCTGGACTGATTTAATTGAGTATAAGCCTGGAATTTAAATGAAATAATTTAAGGAAGTAAAAACCAAAACTAAACTGGACTGATTCAAGTGATATAAGCCCAACAATGAACTTGACTAATTTAAGTAATATAAGTCTTATAGTGAAATGGGCTGATTTAAGTGACACAAGCCGGAGTTAACTGGACTAATTAAGTGATGCAAGTCTGACACTAACTAAAAATATAAACCTAACCATAATTTTGGATATAACTGAAAAAAGAATATATGTCTCTCATTTACAGAGCTATTAAATTGATGGTCGTATTTTCGACCACCTGTTTGTGTGAGAAGACTTTTCCAGCCGCCAAAAAAGGTTGAAAACCACTGCTATATGTATGAGTACACGAAATCCGGAATTCAATTTGTCCCTATCACTAGTAGTAGTACCAGTGAAAGAAGAGATATCAACACGCCGTTAGCACGTAACTTTCAGGGTCACGAATTGGCCAGGCGTCACAGACAGTAACGTAACTAACGGCGTGGCCCGTACCAAACACTAATAATAGCAAACTAAATTACAAGCTGGGTCCCGTGTTTTCATGCGTTCACGAAGCTTTAAGTTATTGTTCGTTGCTTACAATTAACGAAATGTAGAAAGTACGTATTTGATTTTAGAGCTACATAATATATAGCAACGATTTCCAATTGCACTATTTGAGTTGTTATGAGAGTTATTTTCCATTTCGAAGC
The DNA here is from genome assembly GCA_028829895.1 of Sinotaia quadrata. Taxonomy (NCBI): domain Eukaryota; kingdom Metazoa; phylum Mollusca; class Gastropoda; order Architaenioglossa; family Viviparidae; genus Sinotaia; species Sinotaia quadrata. The sequence goes on from CM054181.1 coordinate 29,820,384, forward strand.
AGGACCAATAGCTATTCAGAGTAGTCTCTTACAGAGACGAGGTGTCGATAATTTTATTCAGAAATCCATTTACAAAGAAATTTTAAAACTGAACACGGCGTTTACATATACTTGATTTCGTTTTAAACTGAATTTTTTGCGGGTATTTACACCAAAGAATAGTGAAGAGAGATGGAAGTAAGGGAGACAGAAAAGTTGAAAATTATGGCATTGTCTCTGTACTCTCATCTCTCTCCTTATCACATGATTATATGTACAATATGTAAAGTGTATGAACTATACAGAATATATGCAATCAAAAGAATCATACACTAGTACAGTACACTGAATGTACAAATTGCAGTGAAACAAGTACAGTGTATGATTGAGTGCTTGAATTACAGTACAATATGTAGGGTGTATGAATTATAGTGAGTACACTGAGTGCATTAATTACAGTTAAATATGTGCAGTGTGTAGCAAAGAGTGTATGAATTATGTATAGTGTATTATAGTATGCACAATGAATGTATGAATTACAGTGACACATGTACAGTGTATTTCTGAGTGCTTGAATTGCAGTACAGTGTGGATGGTGTATGAATTATAGTGAGTACACTGAGTGTATGAATTATAGTATGCACAATGAATGTATGAATTACAGTGACACATGTACAGCACATCAGACTATCATGAGTAGTGAAGATTTAGAGTTTTAGACCTATTGCTACCAGATGGAGATCAAATTGAGTACACACACTCTCTCAGTGTATTTGAATGTGTGAAGCCTAACACCCTGGCTCTCTGAATGTATAGAATGAGATCGTAATTGAGTCATGTAATTGCGCTGAGGTCGTAATTAATCATATAATTACACGTCAGAATGAAGTCGTAATTAAGTCACATAATCACACCAATCAGAACGAGATCATAATTAAGTCCTATAACAGCCAGCAAGAGGCAATAATCAAGACACATAGTCTGACAAATCCCTGCCTGAGAGGTTTGTGACTATCCATCCTATAGACGGGATAATAAATACAATGAAAAAGAAAATGGGAAAAAGAAAAGACTACATCCTGATTTAGATTCAGTGAACACGACCCATTGTGAGGTATTGATTTTGTCTTATTTTGGACTTGGTGTACATCGCTCTGAAGCTCAACTTGGACAAGTAGCTAATGTTATGCCAACCTAAATACTTGCTTTTTCATTGGCTCCGACTTCACGCTAACTGATTTGGTGATTGGCATAAATGAAGTAAGGGCCGACGTGTGGCTCTTGAGTATGAGTGTGATGCTTACACGACTGTGTGAATGTGGGCGTGTATGTGCGTATGTGAGAGAAAAAAAATAACGTGTATATGTACATTTGCGAGACTGACAATGTGTTCGAGAGAGTGACACGTTTACTTACGTGTTTATGAGACTGTCATTTGTGTACGTACATGTTCTATGAGACTGACATTTGTGTACGTAAGTGTTTGTGAGACTGGCATTTGTGTACGTACATGTTCTATGAGACTGACATTTGTGTACGTAAGTGTTTATGAGACTGGCATTTGTGTACGTAAGTGTTTGTGAGACTGTCATTTGTGTACGTAAGTGTTTGTGAGACTGTCATTTGTGTACGTACATGTTTTATGAGACTGTCATTTGTGTACGTACATGTTTTATGAGACTGACATTTGTGTACGTACGTGTTTGTGAGACTGGCATTTGTGTACGTACATGTTTTATGAGACTGACATTTGTGTACGTACATGTTTTATGAGACTGACATTTGTGTACGTACGTGTTTGTGAGACTGGCATTTGTGTACGTACGTGATTGAAAGAAATGGCATGCTACTATGTATGTGCGTGTAAGAGAAAGAGAGTGTGGCATGTAGGTATTAATTTACATGTTTGAGAGTGTGTTTATGAATATGTTTGTGAGAGGGCGATTTGTTTTCGTATGTGTGTGCATGTTCTGCATGCGTATTCGTGAGAGTAATAAATTTGCATATGTGTACGTATGGGCTTTTGAAAGAGTAAATAAGCCTGCATGGCTATTTTGTGAAAGTGACACGTGTGTGTGCATGTGTGTGTGTGTCTCTGTGTGTGTGTCTGTGTGTGTGTGTGTGTGTAAATGTGAGAAAGAAAGAAAGAAAGAAAGAGTAAAATGGATACATATGGTTTAAATCAGACATTAACATTGAAGCCCATTATGGGAAAATAAACAAAAATACCAATTTGTCATTTAATTAAATCTAGCGATTTAACAAAAAAATATAATTTAAAAACATGAAACAATTATAAGAGTCCTTATACTCGCGTAATTGCAGTGTGTGTGTGTGTGTGTCTGTGTGTGTGTGCGCGCGCGCGTGTGTGTACATTTTAATTCGAGTGTAGTTTGCAAAAGCAACAATCTGTGAGCAAAGACATTTTTGCTTGTCTAGGAGCAGCAAGCACCCCAATAACGCAAAGTGAGAATGAAAGTAGGAGAATATTTTCATAACAGTAGGTGTGTTTTTTATTTCACAGTCACTGATTTCTCGAATTAGATGGACTCACTAGTACTAAGGAGATATCTTACGCCCTTTAACCACGCAGCAAACCCCCGATCGCTAATCTCCGAATCTTTCTACGGAAACATCTTGCGTCATTTTCAGCACGCAGCAAGCCCCTGACAGCTGATCTCCCAATTTTTCTAGGGAGATATGATTAGGTCCTTACCTATCTCACCCTGTCCCTGATTCCCTATTATACTAATTTAATGTTTTACATTTGTTTTATTTTTTAAATTATTTTTTTCACGTTCGCTTCTAACTGGGCGCAAATGTCAAGAGATATATTTACACTCTGGGAATGAGATCAAGCGCCCTTGATGGGTGGGGTGGGAGAATGGTGTATAGTTGATTTTAATAGTGCAATTTTGCCAAGCAACACACCTTCCAATTTATAATTGCCAAGGGAGCTTAGCGTGAGCACTTTGCAGCATTCGAGGCCTGATTAATTCCCACTGACGACACTAAATCTAACAAAAGTCCTTGAGCTAAAGAGCTGTTAAGGATGTTTTCACCAACTCGATTGGGAATCGAACTTCGGCCGATGGAGCGAGAAGCAAGTGTTCTGCTCTCTGCTTCGTCCCCTTGTCTCCACATTTTAAGTCCTTCGTGCCTAGCAAGCCCTTACCGCCCACTCCCACCTTGCCCTTCACCTGTGACCTCCTAGCCTACTAGTTCTAGGGAGATGGTGTATTGCTACTTGCACGTACAACACTGCTTTCTTCCTACTTTCAAGCCGAATCGTTTGCCTGTGAGGTAATTGCTGTCATTTGCGTCCACTGCAGAATTCTTTATGTTCTCCCTAGAGAGAGAGTGTGCCATCATTTGCGAAAGCAGCAAGCTTTTCCAAATCAATGATCATACCATTCTATTTGAGAAACATTTAACGTCACCTGCACACGGAGCAAGCTCGCTTCGATCAATGATCACAGTATTCGACAGGAAAAACAATTTGCGTTAATAATGTGTAGAGTTTGCCTCTCTGTCAAGCAGAAAGCTCAATGGTCTGCTAGACAGCTATTTTACATCATTTACATGTACAGCCTGAACGCGTCTTTACTCTAAATCAGCAATTCAACAAGCCAACATTGTTACAAACATGATGTGAAAACATGAAGTTACAAACTTGCAGTTAAAAAACTGTTAAAATTTGAAGTTACAAACATGAAGTAAAAACATGAAGTTACAAACATGAACTAAGAATGTGAAGTTACCAACATGAAGTAAAAACACTTAGAAACACAAAGTACAAACATGAGGCACCAAACATGAAGTAAAATTATGAAGTTTGAAGTTACAAACAAAATGTTACAAATTTGAAGTTACAAACATGAATGCAGAGGTTAGTCAGAAATAGGCTTGATCTTCAATATAAGCAAAATAACTCTAGTTCTAAAATAAGTAGAAATATCTTAAATTTCATGTGATCATCTAAATTAAGTACTTTAGCCCTTGATTACATTTATGCAATGAGCAGCTATCCATTTAACACATTCTTATTAATGAAAAACAAAGTTCTCTGCTTATCAGTGACTAAATCATTCTTTGCAAGTCTGGACATAGCGCGTCAAATACAGATTCAGTATTATTCATGAATTATACGTTCTCTATAGAACTATACATGAGTTATCTTTTCTTGAATTGTAGGACAGGCTGAATTGTGGACATATCTATTTTATCCAATCCAACTGCCAAACTCAGTGGGGGTAATGGAACTAACATTACCCCCACTCTTACTGCCATCAGTTCACATAATCTCTCCTGTCACTCAATTTCGAATCCCATCAATTGCATTACCATCCAATCCAAATCCAACCAATCACATTACCACCCAATTCCAATCCCACACAAACTTAATTCCATCTAATCTCACTGCCACCTAATTCCAGTCCTACCCAATTCCAACCAAATCCATTCCACTTAATCTCACCCACCCCAATCCACAGCCGCCAATTTCAAGTTTCACCTAATCTCACTGCCTCAAAATTCTATTGCTATTATATTCAAATTCTACCTAATTCAGCTGCCACCAAATCTCACCATCAATTATTTCCAATTTCACCTAATCCTAGTACCACCCAATTTCAAATAATCTCACTGCCAACCAATCTAGCTGCCATCCAACCTCATTTACACTCAATCGAACAACCTCAATGCCACCCAATCTCAATGCCACTAGCCCAAGGCACCCACTTCAAATTCCACTTAATCCCAATTAATCTTAATTCCAAACCTACTACCACTTAACACAATCCATTTTATGCCACCTAATTTCAGTCAACCAATCCCACCATCATCCACTTCCAATTCTACTGCCATCCAATTCCATTCAGTTCTAATTTCTTTTCACCCAATCTTACTGCCACCAAATTCCACCAAACATTTTTAACTCCAACCAATCCTCCAAATTCACAATAATTCCAATTTTACCAGAATCCTAGGATCCATTTCCCAGTGATTTTCAATCCCATAAAAATCCTATTATCACCCAACCCCAAAGCCACTCAAACCCATTGACACCCAAATTCATTGCCATCCAATCCCAGTAACATTAATGCTTTTCCACCCAACATCTGGCACCAAGCCCTAGTAACACTTAATCCCAATGGCCTTAATGCTTTGTTAACCAACCACTGTTATCCATCTCCAGTGACCACACAATCTTGATTATACCTCTTCTGTCCAGTTTAAATGGATCCCATTATGTGTGAAAAATTTCAGTCCAATATACATGTAAATACATAAACACATACTGGAACACAATGAGATTTTAAAGATTTAAAAATTTTATACAGCAAAGAAATTAAAACACAAACCTCATCAAAAAGTTGAGTGCCATCAATTCCTGCCCCTCGCATTAATTCCTCGATACCTCCAGGATGGTATTCCATGTACGGTGTTATGTTGTATACTCTACCTGAAAATGAGATGTTACAAACAACTTTACATTATAAGTGATACACTGCACATTCTGTCAGAAAATGATATATTTTTACAAACAACTTTATATTTATCAGTGCTATGCTGTATATTCTGCCTGAAAATGAGTTACTGCAAAACAACTTTACATTTACAAGTGATATGTTGTACCCTTTGCCTGAAGAGATACTGCAGAACAAATACATAATTACAAATTTACACATGATATGGTGTAACCTTTGCCTGAAAATGTGATAATGTAAAACAGTTCTATATATATATATATTAAAGATTGTATGAAAATGAGACGTTGCAGAAAAGTTTTACATTTCTAAACTTAATTGTTATATAAATTGTTCGATTGTCAATGTGACCCGACCTTGGGCACTCATTATGATGGCATTTTTGTAGGAATCAGAATTGGAGTAAACACTCAAGTTGAGAATATGCTAAAAATTGCTGATTCAATGCAAACCAGTTCCAACTGGATGAGTAGTTTTATTATCTAATTTTAAAGATTTACAAGGATGAGAGTAGCCGATGGGCTGAGATCAAAAGTTTACATGCTGTTGAGAATTCTATTGTCTAATCACTTGAATTTGGTCTGACAAGAAGTCCAGTCCTGAAAGGCGGCTGTTAGCTTAATGGTGAGTTAACTGACTGATTGAGAGAGAATGGACTTAGAAATATTTCATGCATTTTTATTTTGATGTTATACGTGCATTTTATGTAGAGATGTGTCACAAAACGGGAGGCTCGTTACAAGCCGACCCCGAGCTGAAGTTAGAGATGCAAGGGGTGAAGTCTATTTTTGGCCTGCTCCGGTGCACCTCCAAGAAAAGCCCATGTGACGTATGCCAGTACTACGTCGTGTCAGGTTGTTACATAGACACACATGACATACACCATTGATGTTTGGGTGGGGCCCAGTTTATTAGTGTCATGCCAAGGAACGTTTTATTGGCGGTGTGTGTTGTGAGTGTGTATCATAAATGTGAATAAATGGACGAACAGACGAACGGTGCAAAACAATAGTACAAATTCTTTCGTCCCTCTCAAAAACTATGAATAACAAGAGAGTTGAAAGATGTTTAAATCAGGTTATTTATTTCCCGATTTAAAAGGGGCACTACTCTTTCGCACAGTGATTAATCATTCATTCAACTTTCCAATGTCATACACTCTGTGGGAAATAAGGGGAGATGAAAATGATGAAATTCAAAATATAAAATAAAGATTAATTACACAATTCTTATGCGGCAAATGGGGCCGCTTTAACAATAGTTGACATGTAAAATAAGCATTACTTTTAACATTAAAGTTCTTATTTTGCAAACGATATAATAGTGTTCATTTTCTTAAGAGTCCTAGACTTAAGTATGTGCGCGTTAGCCGTGCTAATGATTACTCACTATTAATGTCAGAGTTCCAAGGAGATGACGTAAACTCACACGTCACTTATAAGCGGCACTTCAAAGTGAAGAATCACGGCGCAATTGAGGCGTCGCATTACAGGTGAAGACTCTGCAGAATCTAGGCACCACTTTCAGATTATCACTGGGGAGAAATCTGAAATTTAGCTGACTGTTGTCAGCTTCGATAATTGTCGTGGAAACGGACATCCCAACGACGTTGAGCATTATCGGGTGGAGTCGTCCAGTGGGATGTGTCGTCGCATTACATTGAGTGTAGAAATCCGGATATGTATCTCCGGCGCCAGCCCCTCAATTTGCGGGATAGACTGCCAAAACGAACTCAGACAGGGGGAAGAGCAAGTTGGTCCCTCGTGTCGTTAACTGCATACAACCAGCGTCACATGCATCGGGTTTTTCTTGACAGCGAACTTTCCACTTTGCCAACAGTTATACTGAGTAATTTTGCCTCGCTACTCAATATATGGCATCAGACGGATGGAAAACGGATGGAAAGAGATTATTGCAGCTTTCCTTTATGAAATCTCTGTACATGAGATAATTCATACGTGAAGTTAGACTGGCTTCAGACGAATCGACGTTTTCAACATTGAGAGTAAAAGTCTTCATTTTGCCTCTTATATAGCTCTCACTGAAGGTTTCCAAAACTTCCAGAAGCTATGTCCTGTGACATGATTTTTGCCTTGGATATATAGTGGTAATCGTGATGCACGCTTTTCTGTGGTCAATTCTAATGCGCACTGGCCATTTCACTCGTCAACAACATGTGACGGTATTGCGCAGTTGTCCCAATTTATTTAATATACATATTCTTCATAAACTAATATATATATTCAATATGATAATTAACACACACTGCGTCACGAACGTCTGTCTACTAAAGAGATCTTAGGTGACCGTTACTGGAAGTTACATGCTACATACGAAAAATAACAAAACTCGGATTACTTCAATTAGTTTTGTTAGCGGTTTTTTAAAATGAAATAAAATATAATTTCTGTCCCTCATTTCCTGTGACAACCCCCTTCTTAAAATTGATTGGAGCTCACAGAGTGGAAATCAATTAGGAACAAAAAAAATTTTATTTCACACGATAGTCTCCACAGGAATTATATGCGCATCTGTGGAGAGACTATCCTCTCTCTTGTTTATATCGCGGTTATGGCATGCCGGGATAATGCATCGGCATCCGAATTTTCTCTGCCTGCGATGTGTTCGACAACGAAGCTATACTCCTGTAGCAGGAGTGTCCATCTAGTTAGCCTAGCGTTATCATACATGCTAGTGCGCAGATATGTCAGCGGCTTATGATCGCACTGTAGGATGAATGGTTTAGAGTACAGATATGCACTAAATTTCTTGAGTGCCCATACGATTGCTAAGCACTCTTTTTCAATCGTAGAATACCGTGTCTCACGATCTAACAGTTTCTTAGAAGCGTATGCTACCGGTAGGTATTCGTCATCTGTCTCTTGGAGAAGTATGGCACCGAGGCCTTCGTCTGATGCATCGGTCCTGACAATAAATCTTTTGTCAAAGTCTGGTAACTGTAGGACGGGTTTACTGGTCAAGATGTCCTTCACTTTTTCGAGGGCGGTGCTACACTCTGCCGTCCATCGTATTTTCGTGGGTTGTTTGTTCCCAGTTAAGTCCGTCAGTGGTTTAAGAAGCGTACTGAAGTTTGGGACAAATTTTCGGTAGTACCCCACTAGCCCCAAAACTGCCCTGACCTGTTTCTTTGTAGTCGGTAAGGTCATGTCACGAATGGCTGCAGTCAAGTCTAGATTTGGGCCTATTTGTCCGTCACTTATGATATGGCCAAGAAACTCAATCTCCCGAAAGCCCGCGCGAACTTTGGAGGGTTTCACGGTCAATCTATGGCGCTCGAGAATGTCAAGTAGACCATCCACTGAGGATAAATGTTGGTCCCATGTTCCTGTTGCTACCAGTATGTCATCAAAGAAATTCAATGCGTCAACGCTCTCTAACGGTAATTTTCGCATGAAGCGCGCGAATGTTGCGGGTGCGTTCGCTAGTCCGAACGGTAGTCGGCAAAACTGAAATAAGCCTAGCGGGGTTGGAAAGGCTGTTTTTGGTCTGTCGTCAATAGCAACCGACAGTTGCCAGTACCCTTTGCACATGTCAAACTTTGAAAAGTAATGTGCCTTGGTTAGTTTTGCGAATAATTCGTCCTGATTTGGAATGGGTTCCGCATCAAATTCAGTTATCTCATTTAACTGTCTGTAGTCCACACAAAAACGAAGCGTACCGTCTTTCTTTTTAACTAAGACGACCGGTGATGAATATGGGGAGATTGACTGTTCAATCACGCCCTGTTTTTGCATTTCACGCACCTGTTCTGCTATGTACTTTGTGCTCTCATATTTCTGTGGGTACTGTTTTAAGCGTATCGGTTTGTCGCTTAAAAGTTTGATGTGGTGTTCAACCAAATCTGAGTGGCCCGGTTGGTCGGTGAATATGCGCGCGTGTCTGTGTAAGAGGTTTGACATTGCGTCGCGCTGTTCGACAGTTAAGTTCGAGTCAATCTCGACTTGATCGACTGTAACTGCAGAGTTAGGCTGGGTTTCGGCGGACATCATGTCTGTACTGAAATTGGAGTCTTCCAATTGTATCAGTGCGACATTCACGTTTTGTATCTGTTCGTCGCTGCGTTCATAGTAACGCTTTAGCATATTTATGTGGTAGGTTTTCTGCTTATTTCCTATCTGTATGCTATAATCGTTCTGCTTCACACGCTTAATAACGCGGTAGGGTCCACGCCAGTGCATTTGCATGCGGTTGTTATGTGTGGGCCGCAAGAGTAACACGAGCTGACCTGGTTCGAGGTCACGTTCCACAGCCGTACGGTCAAAATTTCGCTTGTATCGGGGTTGTTTTTCGCGAACGTTTTCCTGTGCTAAGTGACACGTTTCGGTCAGACGTTGACGTAGTTCGGCTACGTACGTGTGAACATCTTTACCATCGGTCACAGTGTCTCCCTTGACCCATGTTTCTTTTATTAGCTTAAGGGGACCACGAGGTTGCCTGCCGTATAGTAGTTGGAACGGTGAATAGCCCGTACTCTCTTGTGGGAGTTCGCGATACGCAAAGAGTAATGGTGCTAGAAAACGCGGCCACTGGTCGGGTTGTTCCGAGGCCATTTTAATTAACATTTTCTTTATTGTACCGTTGAAACGTTCAACGGCACCATTAGACTGAGCGTGATATGGTGATGAGAACAACTGTTTACACGCCAGTAGACGCATTGTTTCAGCCATCATTGCTGAGGTGAATTGAGTGCCCTGGTCACTCAATATTTCTCGGGGAACGCCCGTGCGAGAAAATACGTCTATTAAAGCGTCTGCGACTTCGATCGCTGTGATGCCCTTTAATGCGACTGCTTCTGGATATCGTGTTGCAAAATCCACGATTGTTAGGATATAGCGATATCCTCCTTCGGCCGCGGGAATGATTGGGCCAATAATGTCTACTGCGACTTTTAGGAAGGGTTCCTCTACTGTTGGTACTATCTCGAGGGGAACTCGACTGACACGCCCCCGGTCAATATGTTGTTGACACTGCGTACATGTACGAACGTACGAGCGAACATCCCTACTCAGGCCTGGCCAAAAAAAGTCCTCACGAACTCGCTGCTCAGTGCGACGCGCGCCCTGATGTCCAGACATGATTGAGTCGTGTGCAAAGCTTAGAATCAGCGGTCTGAGTGGTTTAGGGGTAAATAGACACGTGGTGCTTCTAGTATCATTTTCCTTATAGTCGGTGCGCCGAAACGCTAGTCCGTCCTTCAGGAAATACGTCATTGTCGCGTACTTGCTGGACGTAATAGTGTTTTTCCGTGCCAGCTTTAGCATTGAGGACAAACTTTTGTCCTCCTGCTGCAGGTGACTGAGTTGACTTGGGGTCAACTGCGGGAATGTATTCTCGACTATCTTTAGAGCTGGGGGTCCTTGTTTACTACGTTCCCGTTGTGCTCTAGTGGTTACGGGGAGAACAGGATAGATGTCATCAGTGTTTGCGTCACACTGTTCGGGCGATAGTATGAATCCGAACTGCATGTCTCTTATCACTGCGGCGGTGACTGTACCGGAAAATACGGGTGACGTAACATGTACAGTGGCTCTTGGACATGTACTAAGGTGTCCCATAACACATCGAATGCGGACACTACCTCTTAGATACTGTTCAGGGCGTACAAGTTTAGCATTTATGCAGCTTATGGACGCACCTGTATCGACCAGTATTTTGACTTTTTGTCCGTTTACTGTAGCCTGTTGGGTCTTTAGAGTTGCACCTGTTTCAGTGCATACCTTTACATCACGTGGACTGGGACAGTTCTGAGAACTATGCCCCTTCCCTTTGCAAGTGTAACATGTCATAGGTGGGGAGTCACGTGTGTGACGTCGTACGTCTTGTGACTTAGTATATGTCCGCTGTACCGGTTCGGGTTTTTCCGATTTCGTCATTGGTCGGTTCGGTTTCGGTGTATACTTCTGCCGATTTGTAAGAGGAGGGCGTGGTGCACTCCTCGTAATTACCGGATCAGGGTAATCATTATACGTGTCTGCTAACTTCAACATATCACAGAAGTTAGTCGGGGGATTTCGCTGCAAATATGTCGTCATTGCAGGCGGAGCAATATGGAGAAATTGATCTCTTAATATCAAATCAAATAGGCCCTCATATGTCTTCCGGATGTCTGTCAAATCAATCCATCTATCAAGATAATGGCGTAACCGGGTACCGAAGGCTTGCATGGTGTCATTTGCTTTAGGTATGGCTCTCCTAAACATTTTTCGAAAGCCTTCTGCTGTACATTGAAAAGTACGCATCAAACCCGTTTTGAGATCTGCATAAGTAATAGCGGGATCGCGCGTTAGATCAGTAAATGCGCGCGAGCTTTCACCTTGAAGTATTTGACCGAGTTGTTGTTTCTTTTCAATGTCAGTGTAATTAAAGTTGGCAATGAAACTGTCAAAGCGTGTCAAAAACTCGTCAATCGTCTCGACTTCAGGGTTAAAGAAAGCTAGCCGTGTACGGGGTTTATTTAACTCGGCCTGTTGCTTAGCAGTCCCATCTAACAACTTCTCTCTAGCTGTTACCTCTTGCTTAGCTAATTCAAGCTGTTCCTGATGTGCTCTAGCTTTTAACTTAAGCTTTTTCTCTTCTACTTCCTGCCTTTTATCTTCTAAATCCCTAGCAGACTGAATCTTTAATAACTCTATTTCTCTCATATCTTGGATTTCTTTCTCTTTAAAATCTCTCGCCTCTTTCGCTCTTTTTTCCTCTAGCTCATTTTTTCTATCCTCTAGTTCTCTAGCCTCTTTCGCTCTTTTTTCCTCTAGCTCTCTCAGGTTTTGCATCTCTAGCTGTTTAGCTAACTGTCTCTTATCTTCTAGCTCTCTCACCTCTTTCGCCTCATTTTCTTTCACAACATACCATTTAGCTATCTCCTCATCCACGTATTTCTTTAACTCGGCTTTCTCATACCCGAATTCTCTACCCATAGCCATGAGTTCTTTCTTTATGTTTACTAGCTCGGCCATTTTTAAAATTGCTAGTTATCACGAGTTGGATAAAGTGACTTAGAATATTCGCGGGATTTTGACCTCTGTCGGTCACAAGTGGTGCAATGGTGTGCGTATGAACACCAGCCACCACGTGATTAGGGTTATTACAAACACGAGTAAAAGAAATCCTAATCGCAAATTTGCAAAGTTAGCAAAATTAGCAAAACAACAGTTGCTATGTAGCGTACGAAATATCGATCTATGTACGTCTAAACACGAGTCGGTACGCGTTAACGATAATAGCGTAAAGATTATAAAACTTATTTCAACACAATAATAAGTCTTATCAAAATCCAGTTCACCTAAGTCTCAATAGCAAGCCCTAACATGCAATAAACAATGCATATGGTGATGAGATAGAAAAGCAGGAAAGAGATGACACTTTCTTACAACAACACAATTTACCTTGTCAGATCACGGTCAGTGGTCACCAGATGTCACAAAACGGGAGGCTCGTTACAAGCCGACCCCGAGCTGAAGTTAGAGATGCAAGGGGTGAAGTCTATTTTTGGCCTGCTCCGGTGCACCTCCAAGAAAAGCCCATGTGACGTATGCCAGTACTACGTCGTGTCAGGTTGTTACATAGACACACATGACATACACCATTGATGTTTGGGTGGGGCCCAGTTTATTAGTGTCATGCCAAGGAACGTTTTATTGGCGGTGTGTGTTGTGAGTGTGTATCATAAATGTGAATAAATGGACGAACAGACGAACGGTGCAAAACAATAGTACAAATTCTTTCGTCCCTCTCAAAAACTATGAATAACAAGAGAGTTGAAAGATGTTTAAATCAGGTTATTTATTTCCCGATTTAAAAGGGGCACTACTCTTTCGCACAGTGATTAATCATTCATTCAACTTTCCAATGTCATACACTCTGTGGGAAATAAGGGGAGATGAAAATGATGAAATTCAAAATATAAAATAAAGATTAATTACACAATTCTTATGCGGCAAATGGGGCCGCTTTAACAATAGTTGACATGTAAAATAAGCATTACTTTTAACATTAAAGTTCTTATTTTGCAAACGATATAATAGTGTTCATTTTCTTAAGAGTCCTAGACTTAAGTATGTGCGCGTTAGCCGTGCTAATGATTACTCACTATTAATGTCAGAGTTCCAAGGAGATGACGTAAACTCACACGTCACTTATAAGCGGCACTTCAAAGTGAAGAATCACGGCGCAATTGAGGCGTCGCATTACAGGTGAAGACTCTGCAGAATCTAGGCACCACTTTCAGATTATCACTGGGGAGAAATCTGAAATTTAGCTGACTGTTGTCAGCTTCGATAATTGTCGTGGAAACGGACATCCCAACGACGTTGAGCATTATCGGGTGGAGTCGTCCAGTGGGATGTGTCGTCGCATTACATTGAGTGTAGAAATCCGGATATGTATCTCCGGCGCCAGCCCCTCAATTTGCGGGATAGACTGCCAAAACGAACTCAGACAGGGGGAAGAGCAAGTTGGTCCCTCGTGTCGTTAACTGCATACAACCAGCGTCACATGCATCGGGTTTTTCTTGACAGCGAACTTTCCACTTTGCCAACAGTTATACTGAGTAATTTTGCCTCGCTACTCAATATATGGCATCAGACGGATGGAAAACGGATGGAAAGAGATTATTGCAGCTTTCCTTTATGAAATCTCTGTACATGAGATAATTCATACGTGAAGTTAGACTGGCTTCAGACGAATCGACGTTTTCAACATTGAGAGTAAAAGTCTTCATTTTGCCTCTTATATAGCTCTCACTGAAGGTTTCCAAAACTTCCAGAAGCTATGTCCTGTGACATGATTTTTGCCTTGGATATATAGTGGTAATCGTGATGCACGCTTTTCTGTGGTCAATTCTAATGCGCACTGGCCATTTCACTCGTCAACAACATGTGACGGTATTGCGCAGTTGTCCCAATTTATTTAATATACATATTCTTCATAAACTAATATATATATTCAATATGATAATTAACACACACTGCGTCACGAACGTCTGTCTACTAAAGAGATCTTAGGTGACCGTTACTGGAAGTTACATGCTACATACGAAAAATAACAAAACTCGGATTACTTCAATTAGTTTTGTTAGCGGTTTTTTAAAATGAAATAAAATATAATTTCTGTCCCTCATTTCCTGTGACAAGATGTATTATGTGAGTAGACTATTATTTCTCTGAATTCTGAACTATGATATATATAGTATGCTAAACACTTGACATTGTTTCTATTAAACCTGTTCATAAGCTATTATGCTATATTTATTATGCTTTATGCATTTATCAGGCTAGTAAATACTGTTGCAGGAAACTGTAAGAGATCTGAATATAAGAAATAATGGAGTTAAAAAGGAATAAACTGGAAACTTAGTGTTTGTTCACTGATTATATTTTTCAGTGAAAAAGCAATCTTTCCTTGTTTATCTGACTGAATCTCTTGGTCTACTGATAATAAACTGCTATGACCATGGTAGACATGAGAAGTACCTACTGCAGTTTGTAAGTGTAAGGGATACACTACACATGTAACAGCCACCTTTCATGACAGGACTTCTTGCCATTCCAAATTCAAGTGATTAGACAATAGATTTCTTTATTACAGCAGGTAAACTTTTGATCTCAGCCCATTGGCTGGTCTCATTCTTGTAAATCTTAACCATTGTATAATAAAAACTACTCATCCAGTTGGAACTGGAACTGGTTTGGATTGCATTAGCAATTTCTAGCATATTCTCAACTCGATTTGTTTAATCCAACTCTGACACTTACAAAAATACCATCATAAGGAGTACCCAAGGTCGGGTCACTATGACAATTTATATAACAATTATGTCAGAAATAGAGATAGGCAAATTTACTCTGCCACAGGTAGTAAGCCATATGCACATTCATCAGACAGTCATGACATACTGATGAGTCAAGTACATGTACTGAAAATCATATACATTCAATATGGATTGCAAATGCACATACAGTTCATATCATACAGTTGTACACACACTGACAAGTTGTGTACAGACATTGAACAATCTTGTACATATAACTAGTTGTCCTGCAAATATTACTGAGTCTACATGCATCAGACAGATAGAAATGTGCACACACAATGGACAGTTATATACCCAGATTAGACTAGCATAAACACATATCATTATCAGTGAGTCAAATAAACACACTAGGCACTTGTGCAAATATCCAACAGTCATGCACACACATCAAATTGCAAATGCACATACAGTTCATATCATGCAATAAGTTCTACCTTTGCACAAAGCTATTGGGCAAACAATGAATTGTATCTGTGTGCTTAAGGGCTATGACTTATATGTATATACTAAGTTCTATTCTCATTCATATCACCAGTCTTGAAGATGCTCACCTCTGATAGCTATCCATGCATCCTCTTCTGTGTTGTGCTTCATAAGTTCATCCATGGTCACATTTAAAGTCTGCCCCCCTACACTGGTTAAATCCTGACCACTGTGGCCTAATCTTATCCAGTCCATAAGAGACCGTCCTGGCTTCAATGCTACCTTCTTATTCGTCTTCAGTGACTTGCTGTTTAAAGACAGCCGCTGCTGAGAGCCAGGTGCAGGAAACAGGCTGTCATTGTTTTTGGCCATTGTACAGTTGTTGGAACTATTTCTAAGTCTACTGTGGACAGGGAAGTCCGACTTTGACTTGCAACACCCCAGCTTGGTGGATCTGTATACACAGAACACACAAATAATGATCATATATATATCAGCATGCAGACATAAATAAATAATGGAGAGATATAAAAATTAGTAAATTAAACTTTAACATATTCTTCTTAAGCAATGACAGTAAGCAAAGACACTACACTACAGAAAAGATCATTGCTAAATAAAGATGCATTTTGCATTTACATACTTTTAAGAGATGATTTTCATATCATTAAATGGCACATCACTGATATATACATATTTATTAAAGTCCTGATCACAATGAACTTAAATTCTTATTTATCACTTTGTTATCATTGTGGCTTAAACTAATTGCAGTAATGTTTTGCAAAACATTTAAAAGAAATTCCTTGGATTCCTTCTCATGTAAATTAGGATTAAAATGTGGATCTTAAGGTCTATAAACTGAAAACGCAAACTAGAAATTGCTATTTGGACATAAAAATTTCCACTTGACCCAGGCCAGTGAACACCTTCAGTGGTCTTGTAGCCTTTAGTTTAATTATTTC
Source organism: Sinotaia quadrata (assembly GCA_028829895.1). Taxonomy (NCBI): domain Eukaryota; kingdom Metazoa; phylum Mollusca; class Gastropoda; order Architaenioglossa; family Viviparidae; genus Sinotaia; species Sinotaia quadrata. The sequence goes on from CM054181.1 coordinate 29,837,069, forward strand.
CCTTACGAGCCCACTTTTACCTTGTCACTAATTTTGTTAAGTAAACACTCATGGGTAAGAACTAAGATAGTCTAGAGCACAGAAGTGCGACAACTAGTTTCAACAAAAGAGAGAGGTTTTCAAATTGTCACTGGAGTAAAATGTTTGGGACATCTTTTATTGGATCCACTGTTTACTGGTGCTGAGGGTTTCTCTTTAGGACAAAGGACAAGGTCTATCATGATCAAGGGTATGACTATCAGGGTTGTAGAGTTGGTCAGAAAGATTCTGACTCTTAAATTTTAGAAGTCCCTCTCCCAACTCAGACTGTAGTTTATTATTAATATCATATGGCGTAAAATTATATATATATATATTATATGGAGTTATATGTATGAAATGGTATAGGTTTAAATAAATGAAGAACTGGCTTTCATAGATTTCATTTTAAAACTATTTTCCAATCATATAATAATATAATATATAAAAATCTCAAAATATATTTAACGTGATAAAGTTTATCTAAATTGAATTGGTTCTTAAAAAAGATCACTTCTAATATTCATATTCATTGCTGCTCTCAAGATTTGAAGATTCTGAGGGAAGAAAACAAATGTTCCACAGTGACTTGAATCAGTAGTAACACTATGACAGTCAAAGCGGCATCTTCAATAACCTCAGGGTAGCAGGATTTTGCATTTTTTAATTTTAGTGGTTAATTCAAAAATATGGTCAAATTTCTCAACCTCTTCTTAGTAAAAATTATTTTGAATTTAGTTAGATATGATGGAGTTTCTCTGTCTTTGAAATTTTCCAAATTTAAGCGCTAGAATTTTGATCAATCCTGATGGTCTAGATATTTTTCAAAATCTTCATCATCATGGCTACTGTTGATGAAGATGATTGAATGCTGTCATGTAGTGATGCAGCTATTGTCTCATCTTCATCTTGTATACTTTTCACATGAACTTCTAATTTATATAACAGAAAATTTTTTCCTACTGATTTCAATAACTTCACAAAGTATTTTTACTTCCATTGCTTAAAATGTACCAAATTAATAACAAACAACTACCTTGAGATGTTATTTCAGTTTATAAATTTTATCTGATCATGGTTCAAAAGTAGATCTGTCTTAGCCTCAAGTCTTGTAAATTTGGAGAGTCAGGGTCAGGATATTTTTATGGACTCCAACAACACTAAAAAACAACAGACTCTATGATTCCAACTCCATAACCCTGATAACTACAGTAAACACCCATGCTTTGGCAGCTATACTGTAATATATACGTCAAATTTGCCATTTTGTCACACATAGGTATATACTCATCTACTACTGTCTTCAAGCCATGAGTAATATATATATTATATATCCTTGATTTTACTGTGAGCTTCTACAATTTAATCACACAGGCAATCAGGCCTAATGTACACAGCACTATATAAACAAATCTTTAAAAATTGCCTAAAGGTATCAGAATAATTATGGAAAGATTTTCATACACTTATTCATTTGTTATTGTTAAATACATTATTTGTAGTTGTAGAAAAGTTTTTAATGAATATCTATTGCTTACAATATTTTTTTTTCTAAAATCAATGCACCATGAAATCAAGTACAGAGGACAGAACTCAAACAAACATAACTCAAATAAACATAAAATATCACGTCTGAACCCTACTTTTCTACCATGAATTATTTCTCTTGCTGTATATCATGCTATGATCAATGCACAGTGGCATCAAATAAGCTGGACTGATAAAAAGAAAAAGAAAAAAGGTGATGTTACTAATGAGATTCAAGGTGATGATGTAATTATTTGGGTCTTCTGGGTAGACCCCAGAGTTGTACCATTAAGAAAATCCCACTCAAAATGGTACTATTTTCAGATGAAGTAATTTTTATCATGCAGTCATCCGAAACAATCTTAGTACCAGTTTTCTGTTTCCCTAATGTAGACACCATAAAAATCAACTTGGGTAACCACTATTGTAGATTTTGTTTGATTGTTATAAAATGAAACATGCAGATTTGAACATTTCCAACAGATTTATTCTTTCTTATGACAAGGTGTATTTAAGAATGCACATACTTTAATAAAATGTGCAATCTATCATGCACTCTAGTAGTAATACCTTTAAGATTTCTTTTGCTACAAATATTATGAATATAACAATATCAGATTTAGATTTGAGAATAAAATTATACTTTCACTTTTTTTCTAAAATTCTAAGTTTTCCTGTTATGCAGTGCATATTTTCTCTTACATAAAGGGTCATTATAAAACTGCAAAGTCTACATTAGTAAAACATTACAAGCAAACTCACATACTACTTAGTAATGAAATGATTAGTTTTCAATAGCTTACTTAAGTAGCATCAACAAGTATTATGCACATATATGGAAAATCCAAAACAAGAATTCCAACTCTTAAATAATTCCCACCCAACACTTCAAATATTGTGCCTAGCTGTAACTATGATTAACAGCACTGTCAGGATACCATGCAGCTATGTCCATTAAAAAAAAAATCTATATATAAAAAAAATCAATTCATGTGTTTATGGATTGGATGGCTACTTCCAATGGAAGTTCCATGAGCATATTAAAGCTTCCATCCATCAACCCATAAATACAATATTCCTCAGCAAATAAATGAATCAATAATACAATCAAATAAATGTCCCCATCAACTCCTATATGGAAACTTTAATGGCTGTACAAGAAGTGATTATTTCAAACCAAGTAATACTATTCAGGATTTTACTTATCAACACACTAAAACTATTCTGAAATTATGAAATATATATTAAATGACCCCGCATTTTAAAAATTACTTGAGGGTAAGATGGGGTAGGAAGTGTATGTTAGATACAAGTATTGTGGTTTCCACTGTTTATGTACTACAGTTAAAAATAAACTTGCTATAAAATGAAAACCAGTATAAGTTCAATAATACTTCATTTTAATGGAAGACTGCAATAGTACTGAGTTGTTGTATTAAAATGAATAATACTAAGCTTATTTAGAACATGTTTGCTATTGCTAATTAAAACTAATAAATAATATAGATTGTGAAAGTGAAAATTGTGTAAATCATAAATGGGCTTACCGCAAATTCAGAAATAAAAGAATGGTTTGAATTTCTAAAATTGAAAAGGTAAACTACCTTTTAGTTCTACCTGTTGACTGCCAAGCCTCTAATTAAACTAATACTAAAATTAAATTAAAAATGTTCAGACAGAAATATAACAAAAACAATAATAGATTTTACGCTAACAATATCACTGTGATACTTGAAGCAGGAACAATACTTACATACTCGACAATAGCAGACGAAAATCAAAATTTATAATAGTCCTACCGCTCAATCACTATTATTAATAGACAACTAATACATATGTGATACATTTCCACAGCAACGTTCAGATGATTATTTATTAACACTTTTTGTAACGTTACACATTACATCATCAGATAAACCTTGCGAGTGTCCTCACCAGCTGGCCTCAAGAAAATGCCTTGTCTTCATCGTAGCTTGTTTAATGAACTTATTGACGTTCTCTCCAGATCAAGGGAAAGAACTTGTGATGTCTGCACAAATTTATTCTCGAGTTGCGAGGTTTACGATTATGAAACGCTACCATAATACAGTGCCATCAGCCCATTATGATGACAGTCAATGACAGAAATAATTAATCGTTCTTTGCAGAATTAAAATAATTTATTATAATTAATTGGTTGTTACAGAAGAGACTTATCTAATAACTTAACGTGGAAAACATGAATATATTTGTTTGACTATACTTGTCCTAAACAGTGCAGGGCTTGGCGGGATAGTGCTAGACTAGTTTTTTAAATCTAACTTTCTAACGGGACTGTAGACTGTAGACAAACAAAAATACACACAACGACTGCATAGAGGGAAAAGTCAGCTACTGTGATGTACAAGGGGGGGGGGGGGGGATGCGACAATAGATGTTGGTGTCATGTGCCACTAGAGCATTACCTAGCTATTTTTGCTGTACACTCACTCCACTCGCAATTTGTACATGTATACCGTCTCAAAGCGATGTGCTCGGTCACGTATCAGATAAATCAATAAACCAATACAGGCTCGACCTAGGTCACACAAGCCACTCCTAGACAGGTGTAGACAGTTTATAAAAAAGTAAACAGAATGCCACCAGTTCAAACGAAGTGGTGGCATTTAAATATAAAAAGGTGAATTAAAACCACGGGCTGTTGAAACATGCCATATCAAAGACAAAACAATGTTATTCAACTTTTGGCACACTTGACATACTAAGTCTTTGTAAGCTAAATATCTCTGTAACCAAAGAAATAGTGTAATAATTAATAGTAAACACAAGTAAATTAAATTTGTATATACAAGTTACAATATTTAATATATGAAGCAATGACATGCTTTCCATAACTTTCAATGTGGAAAATCCAATATTGTTTTGGCACCTGAAAAGAGTGTGTAGTAAATAAATTATCAACGTGATCTTTTCGTACTAACTAGTACTGAATAGAAACAAATCTTCACCAGACGCTATGGCCCATGAAAACGCAGTGCCCGCTGGCCCTGTCTGCATATGTGCCTCATTGTGATTCATTACATTATTATATAATATTTTATGTTAAAAATTTTGATCTGTATAACAAGTTTTATCACCCTGCTTATCAGTTGTGTAATGAAATAATCAATAAATTTTAAATGTTATTCATTTTCATTTATACTACTTCTTTTGCAGAGAACAAGATACTAAAATAATCCGAGATAATGCACCAGCATATATGATTGTTGTCTTCATTTCAGTCTTTTTATTACGATTTTTTATATACATGTTTAAGCAGTAAGCATACTACTTTGCTTGCAATATTTTGTCACTGATAATTACGATTATTTTTATCCATATTATTCTCACTACATTTACCTATGTCTTTGCAAAGGCGTAGCTATTTTGCGCCCGGGGACGAACTATAAAATTGGCGCCCCCCTCCCCGTTTATTTACCATTGTTCACTTATTATAATGTAACGTTGTAAGCCTCATTTGGGCCCCCCTGTACCTTGGCGCCCGGGGACATCTGTACCCCCCCTGCCGCCCCCCCCCCAGCTACGCCTCTGAGTCTTTGTCCACTAAGTCCTGCACTATCTCACACCAAGGTAGTCGAGTTCAGCACTATCTCCCACGACTCCCATTGTCGCACCAAACTAATGTACGTTCGCAGGCTGAAAGTAGTCTGCCTGTAGAAAAGCGTCTGAGGAGTACCATATCTGATATACTAAACATTAAAAGATCACACGATGGAAGGTATTTTGTACAGTTTCCCACAGTTCATTCTTCTTGCGGTTGTTACTGTATTTAAATATAATTAAATTATTACAAAACAACTATTAGAGAACGGAATGAAAAATCAAAATCGCATCACTCATTGATGCTAGCAAATTATGGGATGTAAGATCAATGGATACATTTCCACCAGTCTTTTTAGTTTAGTAATAAAATTCTGGGATACACTGCGCGATCCGATCACAATAACAACAAAATAGCATCAGTAATATGTAATTTTATACTTTATTACATTTATCTGAGCGTTTTGAAGAAACTGGTGACTGTTGTATTTCAAGGAATAGCAAAAAGTCGCCAATGTTAACTACCTTTCATAAATGAGTCACAAAACTATTTTGTATTTAATTATAATTTTCTTAACAACAAAAAGCTGAAATGCAAATATATATTATGATTTTAAAAAAATAATGAGTTCTTGCAGTAAACTATGGATCACAAAATTTGAAGATTTAACAAGACAGTAATGTTGTATGTTAATATTTTAATAATAATTCTTACAATGGTAACATTTCTGCCTCTTGAATCACTGAATTTGACATCATAATTTTATTTCTTTGCTAATCAGCCCTTTTAATTTTTCATTCATAATCATATTTAAAATCTGGTTGCATGTTGCTAGTGCAGTTTATTTTGTTTGTCAATTAAAACTTTGAATTTCCCAGGTATCAATGGGGTTTGACATCACAGTGATGACCATAATCGTCATTGTTGCAACAAGTATTTTTACTGTCATTTGAATTGTACCGATGGAATTTTTCTTGTCTATTTAACATTGATCAAATGAAGAACACACAATATACTTCATTAGCTAGCTTTTGATTGCAAAGAATAAAACTAACAATGTAACATATAAGAATTATAGAAAGTCCTTAATTAATAGATTTGTATTACTTATCCAAAATTTTATATTAATTACCATTACTTCATAGTCAAAATGCAAAATGCCTGTACTTGATGAAAATAAAAAAGATGTAGACAGGATACATATCTGGCCATTGCTGATTTTCCAGAGGGAAATTATTTTACAATTAAGATAGAGATACAAATTGGTGCACCACCATAAACTGTTTCTTTCAGGAAGACGTAAGATGGGTCGAAAATCAGTCAAAGACAATTAAAAAATAATGTAAATAAAGCATAATTAAATTTATTATTTATCTACTTATACAGTCATACTCTAAATTATAGTCAACAAATAAGTAATAGGTTTTAGTCGCCTTCATTCAAGATTAGAATAGATAGTTGCCTTAGTAAGTTAGTTGCATTAAAAAATATAGTTACATAATTCACTGCTTAGTGGTTTTTTTCTTACTGTCTGAAATTTATAATCACTTTTTATTTTTTCTTATTTGATTATCTGACATTTATTTTTAAAAATATTTTTGAGAAAATAAGAATTTGCAGTAAACATGAGACTTGTAATTTAAATGCTGCCTGTTTTTTCCCCACCTCTCACACACACCAGTGGTTATTTCATGGTGTTTTGTTTGCATTAGTAAATTAGTATTAGAAAACAGTTCATTAACTGTATTATGCCTTTATAGTTTCCTTAAATAGAAACACTAAAATGGTTATAACTTATATATGCATGTGAAAACTGTAAATAAATTTTGTTAATTTTAATAAAGCCAATGCAAATGAAAATGTGATGTTCAGGATGCTAGGAAGTTAATTGTAATATTATGTACAATCAGTCATGCTTTTTGGAAACAGTTTTTACTGATTAAAAAAAATAAATTCCCCTCTCACTGGTCATGTGTGTTTCTCACTTTGACAAGTTTTAATTATCAATGTTTTATTTCTCTCTGTATCAGGTCATATCACTATCAGCTGACAGTTTGAATTTACCTATAATGATGTCAAGAAGGCTGAAGAGAACATTACCTGACTGGGTTGGTCAGAGCTGTAAAACTAAAAAAGAAAAAGAATCAGACAGCAAAGGAGAGAACAAAACACAACTAGCAACTTGTACATCAAATTCAGCAAAAGTCACAAAAATAATTGTCAGAAATGATAAAATGAAAAGGAATCCATTAGTGTCAGTTTTGAGAGTTTCTGATCACAACCAAAAAGGAAATATGCACCTTAGCACAAGTGATATTATTCTCCAGTCACTACCATTTATAGAGTTCAAAGGGTCCGTCATTTACTCATACAATGCTTCTGACTGTTCGTTGCTGTGTGAAGAATTAATTTCTTCTGTATCTCAGTCAGAGTTGGATCGTTTGCACGTAGGCTTTGACTTAGAATGGCCAGTGAGTTTCACATCTGGAGCTGTTGAGAACAAAGTTGCCCTCATACAGATCTGTCCTGCAGAGAATAAATGTTACCTCTTCCACATTGCAGCAATGGGAACACTTCCTAGTGCTTTAAAAACTCTGATATCTCATGATAGTATTATTAAGTATGGCATTAACATAGAAGCAGACTTCTGGAAACTTGAACGTGGCTTTGACATTCAAGTAAGAGAGATTCTTCGTAAATCGGTTGTAGATCTTGGCACCCTGGCTAATGCCAAGTTGAAATCATCAGAAAGATGGACTTTGGATGGACTGGCTAGAAATGTTTTGCAGAAACGTTTAGACAAAAACATGCATGTTCGTTGTGGTGATTGGGACAATTGGCCACTTTCAGAAAACCAGATGCAATATGCAGCTGCCGATGCTTTCACCTGTTACCTACTTGCAGATAAATTAATGAAAAATTGATTTCAACATTTGGTTTACTGTACTGGAAATAGTTTCACTGGAAAATAAAAAGAAATACTTAAACAAGAACAGCAAACTGCTTCTGTTTTGTTTCTTTTTTCTTAAAAGATTCTACTTCTAGTCATCTAATGATCTATGTATATACATGCATTTAAAGTTAAATAAGAAAAACTTTAATATTACACAATATGACTCCGGATCTTTGGAATATTAAAAGTATTGCCACTCACTTTCTTAAACTACTTTCGTAAAATAAATTTCAGAGCAAAAAACAGACTAATTATTATTTTAAAATGTCCAGAAAAGAACTTGAAAAATATTACAGTTATGAGTAACAAGTAAGACAACAAACTTGCCTTTAATGACAGTATTACTATTAGCTTTCAATCATACTCATAGTCCTAGTAATGGTAAATTTTCAAGTGATCAATTGGATGTTTAACTTGTACATAAGTTAATTAGTTATGACTTCACTTTTAAATTATGAGGCACATTCTAAAGTACATAGAAATAAGTCACATAAAAATGCCCTAAAAAGAAATACTTGATTAGCAGTTCTGGTTGAGAGAAGATGTCTTTAGTTACTGTATTTGTGGATGTAGGTTTAGATAATTTTTTCAAGTTACTCTATTTATAGATACTAAAGAATAGTGTGAGTTCATACTGTTTTAAGTTTACTTATTTAGATGGTGTAGGAGGGTAACATACCACAAGTGGAATGTTGAAGGATGCCAGTTCATAGCTTTTCACTTTCAGTCATGGAGAGATTAAGACCAGAGTTTCATAGTACATTACTACATAAATACTTTTAGTTTGAGAAACTAGTTATACTTATAGGGTTGAATAGTTGGCTGATTTGATGCAAAATAAAGTTTATGTATTTAGGTAAATGTCTTCTACCTGCCAATAGAGACATCATTTTAAAGAAAATTACTATTTAGATAAATGTTTTGTACCTGCCAATAAAGACAACATCATTTTAAAGAAAATTTTTTATTGTTAACAATGTTAGTATGGTAATTCTATTGAAAGTTTCAGAAATTCAGTTTTTTAGGGAATGAAGAGTTTAAGACGGTAAAGTATATATAATTGACAGGATATTTTTAAATACTTGTTTCCTAATCCTATTCCCAAGCTATATTACCTAATATTTAATAATATGTGACTGCCAGTTGATCTTGTCTTCATCTATGATACCTAGAATGAAAGAAATTTTGGTGAACTTGCAGAAATAAATTAGCATGCTCAAAAGGACAGAAGAGTTGTTAGCCAAGGTTGTGATGAGTAAATTATTATTACATGTAATGTTTTTGTATAAAAATTAAAATTTTATGTATTCCACATAATAATGAACATATACCATATTATTATAGAGAAAAAATATAACTTTTACAAAGTGATCCCATTTGCATGCTGAAGCATTTAAACTAAAATTGTAAAAAGAGACTAGAACATTTCTGCACAATAATAATAAACTATAAATTGAACCTCTTGAATAGTTCACTTACTGTTGTCATGAACAGATTCATTTGGAATAGGTGAATTAAGATATATTTGAATAAAAAGAAAATCTGTAATGAAATCTCATGGAATCAGTTAAATATTGTCTATATATCTCTACACTGTCTGGTCATAGAAAGTTTATAAAGACATCAATGCCCTTTTGTTTTATTGTGGGATTACAGCTAATTTCATAATAATTGTGTGTGTAAGAAATCTTAAATGATAAATAACATCAAAGACTTATTTTTTTAAAAGGAAAATACATAAAAGTACTGGTCCTCTTTGTATTTTGTAATATTACGATTATTTAGGCCTAGTGTAGATGTTTTCATGCAGCCAACATTTCCTCTAATATTTTTCCAGTGTGCACAGAACTAACAGTTCAAGCTTGCTACCAAAACTTGTGTGCAGCATTTTGTAATGAACTGAATGGCCGTGCACCTTAGAGTTAGAGGGAACATTGCTTGCAGTCTAATCTAAATCTAAACAGTTGTTTTGAACACCTTAGTTTTTGGTCCTTGACAACTGATTTGAGTACCAACAGTGAAATTAATGAATATTGATATAATACAGTAAACAGACAGTAATTGATCAATCAAACTATCTCATTGTCAATAAGGAGTTATAAATTTGATATGTGATGATGGTTGCTTTGTACTCTAGAAATAGAATGTACAACTGTCCGAACACTACTAAGTATGTAACTCAACAAATGCAGAAATTAAATAACATTACATAACATCTATTGTATTTCCAAACCATAAAAATTAATATATAAAACATCAAATTTAATTTAGATTTGCCAACGAAATTAAATTCTTGTACAATCTACATTCTTAACACTGACTAACATCTAAGGGTATGAAAGAAGAAGACCCTACCAGAATTCTTCAGGTTTAGTGATGAAAAGTGTTTAAAACTGACAAGATTAAATATATTCATTTTATGATATGAAAGCTGCATTTAAAGAAAACCAAACTTAATGATAGGTGTGGATGGATATTAACATCTTAAGTATAAGGTATTTGTTTCAAAGTTATCTGTTTCTAATACAGAATAGTGGGCTAGATCGGTGGTCCCCAACTTTTTCATCGCCACGGACCGGTCAACGTTTGATAATTTTACTGCGGCCCGATGAGGTGGGGGACGTTGATTGTTTATATTTTAGATTATTTTGATTTAATAATTTTAATTTAATTGTATTTAAATGTGCCTTCAAAATAAAATACAGTTACACCAAAAAATGAATATAGAGTGATCCACGGCCTGGGGGTTGGGGACCACTGGGCTAGATGACTGAGAGATTAACCTCTCACCTACTCCTAATCCTATGATAATGTAAGGTGCTTACTCCCTACAATTCCATATAACTGGATAGATAACCACTGAATGAACTGCCATAATCATTTCAAAATAAATTCTAAAGCACCACTGCTATTGGACAAGAGCTGTAGCACTAGTAGTGTTTACTAAAAATTGTATATAAAATTCACTTCATTAACTAATGATTGATGACATTTAAACTCAAACAGTGCACCTAGTTTAGCTAGATGAATAGTTTCCACTTAAATAAAAATATATAGACCTATAGAAGGTACATGTAATGAGTAAATTCTTCATAGCTCTATCAGACACTTATGATTATGACCTCTAAAAAGTTCAACATTGGTAAAATCATCCCCCCCTGCCCTACTTGGAAATTATAATTTGAACTCATGAAACACCAAGGATTGTTTATATATTAATGAAGAAAAAAAAACATTTACAAGGTACATATAATATGAAGTAAGATGTTCCATTGTTAGCGTGGATATAAAAACATTAACAGCAATACTTATTAAGCTGGGTATTGATGTTTAGATGGCAGTATCTAACAGTATTAAAAGGTATGTGGATGTAGACTAATCAATAAAAAGAAAATGTATTATCACTGTCAGATTTAAAGTTTGCACAATGCTTGGTAAATATAAAATTGCATCTCATAAGACTGATATAATAATGTTATTTGAGATATGCCTCATTTGTAAATAACTAAGAAATTCCACAGATATATGTCCAACAATTCTTATTACTAGAAAGACTGGCTAATTATATTTCATAATTTGCATGCAGCCTTAGATATCAATAGTCTTAGTTATCTAAAAGAAATTGCACATACATTTTTATCTCACTTCACTGACTTCTGGTATTGCATACATAGTTGATAGTATGAATTAGTGTTGGGTATGTAGACATCAAAGTTTTGCATTTGATTTACAAAATGCTACCCATCACAAATTTGTTAAATATTAGTCATAATTAGTTACGTATAAAAATGAATATTGACTATATAAATGATATTTCGTCTTTGATTTACTGAATAATAAAATAATGTTAAAAAAAACAACTCTTGAGTGTGTCAATACTGAGAGTATGACTATGACTATCAGTGTATGAGACAAAGGAAGAGTGTGACTATTGTAAGGATAGGTATAATTAGATGTATTACTATTGTTTTAGGCAGTGACCAATTATTTTGAAAAGAAACAATAATCTATGCAGGACACGTCGACGATCTATTTAATTTTCAATTAAATTGATTTCTGTTCATTATTTAAAAACCCCGCGTGAACGATTAAAAATAAGATCAACCCAGGAACCGGAAGTTGAATAGTTTGACAGCTTTAAGGCTTCATTTAAATGTTATTTTCCACGAATAAAAAAAGAGCCTTTTATTCCTTTCGATAGTTCAGAGAGAAAAATATAAACAGCAACACCAGCTATGTACATAACAGATACATATGTAGTCGCTAAGCATTGTGGTGCAGCATTAGAAATCAATCTTGCCATGACAACGACGCCATATTGTTTTGATGCTTTCCTGACCCAATGGAGGACAAGACAAGGTAAGAACAAACGAAACTTGTACTTAACAGAGAATTTAGACTTAAAGCCGAGCATGTTTGCTTAAAAATAGTTTGCATTATCTTTCTTTCTTTACGAGGGAGTTTCAAACTAAATTTCCTCCTCGGTCAGCTTTTATCCATAAGAAGTATAGGCTTATTGTCGCTCCTGATTTGCCGCCATATAAATAAATTATAGTGACGGAAATCAATTGATACAGCTGCTTACAAACGTAAGGTTAAAGAAGAAAACATAAAAGAATATTTATTATTTTACATTATATTACATTTTATTCACATTATTTTTACACAGAAAAACTTTCCAGTTAGTCTACACTTAAATGTCTACATGCAGCACAATATGGAAACCATCATGCAATAGAAGAAAATATAATATACAAATGGAACAACAGATTGATAAATAATACATATGGGATTATCTAAAAAATAAAATTTTGAAGTACCAATACCTGAATAAGCTGGTTCCTATATAAATTTGATTTAATGACATAAGATCATTAGATCTCTAGTTAAGTAAATAAGTTATTTACAATTGTAAAGTACCATAGTAACAAATTGCTAACTAATTTGCAGCAGTTTATTATTCAAGTTAATTTCTTTCAGTCTAATGTGAAGTTAAGAAAATCAAAACAGCCATGTCAGGAAAAAGTAGTCGAGCATCTCATGCTCGACCAATTCCGACCAACCTCACACATAGCAGTAATTCCACTAGAACTGCTGCAGATGGACAAAAATATCCAGAAATTAAACAGAGGGGATTCTATTCTGATGTCATCTGCAATGATGTCAGCAAAGATTATCTGAATGTAAGATTATCAACTTTTCTTTTCTATCCTTTAATTTACAGAAATTCATTTGGCTTATACATATAATTAAATTTTGAGAGAATTATGAAGATTATCATAGTAAAGATTTATTTATATAGAGAAAGAGTCAAAACAGTTGAATATTTGCATACATTCATATTAGATTTTTAAAGATTCCTTAGCTTTTTTAACTTGATCACCTGTCTTGATGTCACAATTTTGTTAAAGCTAATTTCAATTGTTTGTGTAAGATATCAAGATATTTGCACTTTTTTTGGTCTAAACTGTCATATTTTAAATACACCCAAGGTCAAAACAACATTTTCTGCAGCTGTTTATTTGTTTACATTTATTAATTTAATTTTTCTTTTCAAACTGAGAGACTTATGATCTTAAATCAGGATTACTAATGCTAATGTATTTTCAGGAGGTTTTGACAGGTCCTCCAACACAGCAGGAGACCCTTTGGGCAGTAGCAAAGGAAACACATATGCCCAAAGGTAAGTTATATATTGTTATAAGTTATAAATACTTTGTTTGCTAGTGATCTTGTTTCAGAAGCAAAGGAAACACATATGCCCAAAGGTAAGTTATATATATTGTTATAAGTTATATATACTTTGTTTGCTAGTGATCTTGTTTCAGAAGTTACCTTTCACAGTCTCAGCCAAAATCTATGGAATTTTTTAGAAGCAGTTCTGCTCCCAACTCATGAACCATATTCCAATGGCACTGTTATTTAAATTTCAAGAGCTACATTACTATCTCTGATGGACATCATAAATAATTCTCTTTTTGCTGGCATTTTCCCTTCACTTTCATAAATAACTTTTGAAAAACCTCTTTTAAACAAAAAACAAACATCTGATCATAATGCATTGAAAGACCAATGCCTAGACTCAGATCATTTGTCAAGTCCTGGAAATATGCTTTGTCTAATAGCATCTCATCTGAATCAGTACATCTTTTTATTGAGCTTATCACCCCAATCAAAGCACTGAAACCGTCTCTTTAAAAGTTATTAACAATACTTCTCTCTGCTTTGGATGATGGAAGCATTTCATTTTTCACAATTCTTGTGTTCTTTGTAATTATGTGTACACAACTCTTACTGCTATACATTTCCATCCTGTGTCCCACCAGTTATTCACTAAAGAATAGAGAACTATGTTTCTGATGCTAATCTTTGGTAATAAGTTACAATGAAAAATGATAAAAATGTAAATGTTTGTAAATCCTTCCTGTTGTCAAAGTCAGTGACTATTCTCCTTACATTACATTCATTACCATTACATGCATTACATTAGATATCTGAATGTATCATTGTCAGCTTTCTCCCTCCTAAAACTATATTTAATACTTGTGGAGCAGAGTATCTGAAGCTAAGATTAGCTCCATTCACAAGTATCTTACAGTTCATACTATTAAGTTATTTTGGTACTCTATCAACTTATCTATTGTAACTTTCTTTGTGGTCTATCATCTGAAGTAACTTGGGAAGATTCAGATTAGTAATATGGAGTATTCTTAGAGCATGAAGGAACATTTATGTTACTCCACTGTTCAGTGCAATGCAGTGTATTATTATTATTATTTAGTGATGGATCCAATTTTTTATAATGGGTAGTAGTTGATAGTTTGGAGAGTACAGAAGCAAGACTATAGAAAGTAACACAACTCATTTATTCCACATTTTGAATAAAATATATCTTTTGTAAGTTGATATTATGTTAGACTGATTCTGAGTTTCTGGATTGTAAAACACATTTAAATGATAATGATCATTTCAATTTGTAATTTAAGTGACAACCTTTAATGTAACTCCTGAGGAGGTAGCAGCTGAGCTGAAAAATCAAGTGTATGGGCCAAGTACGGAGATTACAGCCATATCTGTAAGTACACTTTTCTCTTTAACACTTTTTCATTGTGATATTCTGCATGATACTTTGTGGGAGAGCATTGTATCTTTAATGAGGGAGAGCCATTGTGTCTAACTTACAATTTTGTACTTATGTTTCCCTGCTTGCAGAATAAATAAGTAAAAATGTGTTCTCTTTGCTAAAGACAGCTCTAGTTGTATCCCTTCAGGCCAAGAGGGAAGCAACATATATTATTATTATTTTTTGATTTTTTTCCCATACTTCAGTATTTTACCACCATTAACTTTACATATTCAACTGTTGAGATAGTGTGTGTGTGTGTGTGTGTGTGTGTGTGTGTGTGTGTGTGTGTGTGTGTGTGTGTGTGTGATTGATTACTGGTATTATTGCTTTATTTTGTTATGTATCTTCCATTTATGGGTACTTGGGAATCATTTAATCATCAGTTGATCATCATATTTAGGTGATCTGGAGGGAAAAAGACAAGAACTCCCCACATCCATGTTATCTCCCTGCTCAGGACCCCCCCCTCCATAGTACACAGAAACTTGGAATCCATTTTGTGTACATATTTGTGTGTTTGAGTGAGTGATTCTTTGTATTTGTGTGTGTGTGTGTTTACATTTGAGATTTTAAGAAACATAAAATATATGCCTCAGTTGAAACTTACCTGTGTGGATTTCTTTACCAGGATTTTCCAGTGCAAGCATCAGAACCCAAAGTGCAGTTGACTTTCTATACCAAGCCAGGAGACTGTCCTCGAAAGGTTGAAATTGAAAGGTTTGTATACAGCAGATATTTAAAAAAAATGTATTTGTTTTTCTTGGTTTTTGTGAGGCTACTCGTTTTCTTTGCAAAATTAAGATATTTATTGAAATACAATGAGGGATTTTTTTGGCTATGAGATTTAAATACTGGTGCTGCACAGGAAGTTGGGGTTTGAGGTTACCACTTTGACACATTTTTCATATATCCTCTAATGGATCTGCATCACAGAATGATATATTATTAAGAAATATTAATATAATCAACTGATGCATAAAATTTATTTCAGAATTTTTTTGGCATTTGTCTTTCCAAACCTTTGTTTGTTTCTTCTGTTTTGGGCAAACTGTTTTTCTTCTAAAGCTTTGTTTCTTCTGGCATGTGGCAAGCATATATATTTCAAGAATGATTTTTTTCCAAAAGGTCATCTCAAGTGACATTCTCCCTTTTGAATTTTTAGCTTCTACTTCTCTTTTAAATTTTTTGTGCTTTTCTGTACGATAATTTGTTTTGGTATTCAGGTATCTTGTTCTGTAAAATATTTTTACAAAAACAATTAAAATAATTTAAAAATTAGATTTAGAGTGAAGTATAAGCTAATGAGAATCTAGTTTTGTCAGAAGAATAAAATTAATGATGTAAAACTGAATTAGTTTAAAAAATAATAAAAGTAATTAGTGACATTTATTCATAAACTTCTCTCAGTATTTCACATAATGATTCCTTCTCCAAATGACTGCATCACTGTTTTGTTTCACATTTATTCATAAACTTCACTCAGTTTATTCATAAACTTCACTTATTGATTACCTTCTCTTACTGACTGCCTTGTAGACTTGTTTCACATTTAATTTTGTTACTCAGTGAATTTTCTCAACAGACGACGTCGCCATTATGATCAGCTTGACTTGAAAGACCTTTTTGAGGCATACAACATTCATACAGACATGCTCATGCCAAAAAGGGTTGATGATAATCCTGTCTTACTGAACATTGACCCCAATGACCCTGCTCCTTTCCCTCCATATTTGCCACTTCACATATTTGACAATGAAGAGAAAGACTGCCGTACGCCTGAAGAATGGATTGCGTTGGGAAAAATAAATGGTGTCCGCAAGCCTGTTCCTGGTTTGGCACTATTGCCTGCCAGTAATAAGGACAAACTGAGTGAGTTAATTAATTATTAGAGTATTTTTAGTTAATCATCCCAGTAAAAGGGATGAACTGAGTCTGTTATCATAATCAATCCTTAATTTTATCATAATTGGTTCTTAGAATTATGAGAATTACTTGTTTGTCAGTGTTAATAAAGACAAATTTAATTGTCATGATTAACCATGGGGCACTGCTAAGTACAGATCAATTCATAATTAATCATTAGCTAATGTTTAAAGCAGATAATCATATGAAGTATTATAATTAATCATTAGAATTATCACAATTATTCATTAATCAGTAATAGCTCTGAGTGAAGTATTCTAATTAATTATTAACTTTTTATTTCTTTTTCTAACATTGCTAAAATTTATCTGTATAATTCTATATTTCATATTTTCCACATTTAAGAGTGTTCTCACCTTTCACAATAATTTAACTTTAATATTAATATTTATCTATATAATTGAAGAGTACCTCCCTTTTCATAATAATTTAGCTTTAACAATGTAATATTTACCCATGTAAATTCTCTACTCCTTAGTTTTTTAATATAAAAGTGACATCACTTTTCACAATATTTGTGGCTTTTATGATGTAATATTTATCTGTGTAATTTCTGTACTCTATACTCTGTAAGAGTGGCTTTACCTTGTGCAATAATTATGACTTCAAGTTCAACAATATACTATTCATCTGTGTAAATTCTGTATTCTA
Source organism: Sinotaia quadrata (assembly GCA_028829895.1). NCBI lineage: Eukaryota > Metazoa > Mollusca > Gastropoda > Architaenioglossa > Viviparidae > Sinotaia > Sinotaia quadrata. Next base: position 29,854,847 of record CM054181.1, read on the forward strand.
TACTCTTTAAGAGTGGCTTTACCTTGTGTAATAATTATGACTTCAACAATATACTATATATCTGTGTAATTCTATACTCCATACTCTTCAGCTGCGAGAATGACCTAATTTTATAATAATTGTGGCTTTATCAGTGAGATATTAACTGTATAAATTCTGTACTCCTTACTTTCTGAATGAAGCATGATCTCATCTTTTACAATAATTATAACAATGTTAGTATTTATCTTGGTAAATTCTGTACTCCTTACTCTGAGTGTAAAGGTGGCCTCACCTTTTTGCAAAAGTGTTGCTTTAAGAATGTAATATTTATTTGTAAATTCTATACTTTTCAACTATAAGAGTGATCATCTTTTATAATAAATGTGGCTTTTTTAATATAATATTAATTGTGTCAATTCTGCACTCTGTACTTTCTGAATGTAAGAGTGACCTCTCCTTTCACGGTAATTGTGGTTCTAACAGCCTAATATTTATCTGTGTAGAGTCTGTACTCCATACTTGCTGACTATAAGAGTGTCCCCACCTTTTGTAATAATTGTGGCTTCAACAATGTAATATTTATCTGTGTAAATTCTCTACTCCATACTATTTGAATGTAAGTGTCCCCACCCTTTACAGTAATTGTGGATATGGAATATCTGTTTGTTGTTATAATCACAACCATGTAATTTTAGAATTCCTCTTATGACAAAAATAGGAATATTCTTTATATGACACATGAATTCACACACATACACCCATATACAAACCACAAAAATTCAGTAAATTGATATCCTTATTAATTTATATCTGAGATATGATAAATTGAAGTGTAAAGTAACTAAAAGTAAATTATTTCCCTAGCAAATGAAGTTTCATATTATAAGTACAGTACTGACACTTAAAGAGTTTTATATATATTTCATTGCAAAATGAAAATAAAAAAATCTCCTACAGATGTGACTTTTTTCTATTATTAGAAGACCCTACAGACCCATCAATTGTGTACAAATGGTTTGAAGTGGGTGTGTTAGACTTTGATCCAACAACAAGTCAGTATCTGGTCCAGAAGGTCAACTCTGAAGGACGAGTGGTAGACATAAAAGGACAGCCAGTGATCAATGGAGGAATATTGGCTGATGGTCAGTTTATTGGTCATTTTCTATTATTTACATTTTTCTGTTTACAGTTTTAAAACAGTTTTCTAATTATTTAAAGCATGACAAAGTTTTATTTTTACATGAAATTTGCAGGATTGTTTATACAAGCTGATTATAAAATTATCCATCCATTATATTAATTTTAATTTTGCAACTGATTTATGAAATTAATAAATGTATTAATTTAATTTGAAGTTTGCCAAAGAGAATCTTACTGATACAAAAATTTATACAAACAACTTTTAGTTGTAGTAGCAATCTGATAAGTGCAACACATTTTTAACCATGCATTATAGCTATCTTTTAGAATAATCAGTCGTACATTACAGCATATTTTCAAAAATAATCAGCCATATATTGCAGCATATCTTCTAGAATAATCAGTCATACATTGCAGCATATTTTCAAAAATAATCAGCCATATATTGCAGCGTATCTTCTAGAATAATCAGCTGTTCATTGTGGCATATTTTCTATAATGATGACAAATATAAAGTCAAAACCAAATCTTATACTCCTGATTGATAATAATGTCATTTGTTAATCTCAAATCACATTATATATATATCTGCCATGTTGTGTTTCACTTAGCATATATTGATAAAAAGACCCATAGAAAATAAATAGTACCTTGATCATGAATGTAGTGTGCAAAGATTTTTAAATGATAACATAGTCACCAAAAGGAATAACAGAATAAAATGTTTGCACCAATGGAAGCAGAAAGGGTTATCAGAAATATTCCTTAATAGTGGTGACTTTTATTGCACTTCTTTTCATTTTAAACACCTATTAATCAGGTAAATAGTCTTCTATAATTTAATTTGGAGCAGCTGAGAATAAAGTTACATTTAATATATTGTTATGCTGTAATGATCAGTAATCAAAAGTCATGAATTCATATTAATCATGCATGCCACATGAATGATGGATGTGATTTTTTGTTTGAATTTTTGCAGGAAAACGAATCAAGTTGTCAAGCCAATTCTGGATTCCTAGAATAAGGTTAATGTTTCGTGCAGAGGATCCTTGGGTATTTGCAGAGCGTATTTCAGAAGCCTTTGAACTTAGGCGGGTTTTTGAGGCAGAACTTCGATATAACATGTATGTTGACTGTATGCCCATGGATGGTGTTGGAGAACTTGACCAGGCCTCTCTCAAGCGCATGATTGAGTGGGCACGCTCTACACCTGGCATTGATTTACACAGAAAGTTAGTTACTGCTATTTGCCAATTGTAATTCTAATATTATCATTCCATTAAAATAAATAAATAAATAAATAAATACTTTGTTAAATCAGATTATCTGTCTGAATGTTTTAAGGAGTGGGTTTCAGATTTTAAGAATTTAAATGTCTATATGAACGAAGTCATTTTGAAATGTGAAATGAACAGCACTGGAACTTACATACTTTTGTTAAAGATATAATTATAATACTTTTATGTAGTGCTGAAGTTAAGGCAACCTTTATTCCTAAAAAAAAAATAATAATCAAGGAGAAAAAGTTCTTAGCTATATTTCCTTGAAGTTTGGAAACATCTTTTGAGGCAAGTAATTAAACTGATGAAATTCTGTGCATATTGTTTGCAGCATGCATTTACTTTTGTACAGCGAGTGTGTGTGTGTGTGTGTGTGTGTGTGTGTGTGTGTGTGCGTGCGTGCGTGCGTGCATGCATGTGTGTGTGCGTGCGTGCGTGTGTTGTGTGTGTGTGTGTGTGTGTGTGTGTGCACATTCAATCTGTATGTTTCATGTGAGATAGAAGTAGAGGGAGATGTGAGAAAGAAAAGTAGAGAGAGAGATGAGATTTGAGATAGAGAAGTAGAGAGAGATGTGAGATAAAGAAATAATGTATATCTGCTTGAAAGAAATCACGTTTGCTTTTTCAGATTCACTGAGCAGAGTTAGAATTTATATAATGTTGTGTTGTATTTACAAAACAACAAATCATAACATTTGCAATAGTAACATTGTATACATTAAAAAAAAATATTTGCTTTCAGCAACCTTGATGATTATCTGCAAGTTTTGGAGCGAGAAGTGAATATAGATTTTTGTCGCTCCATGAACCGTATCATATTTGACAAGACAGTCAAAGAAGATGCACAAACCTTTGCCTTTGTCTCTGTACCTTCAACACCTGAGAAACTCACACCTGAGAAAGGTACAGATAAGAAAATGAATATTGTTTTAATGTTCACAATTAACATTCTAACACATTCTTCACTTTTGTAGAAGTCTGCTGGATTAATTAAGTACTTCCATACCTCACTTTCTCCCTAATCACATTGAAATAAAAAATGAAATAAAATGTTGCATACAATTGCCTGTGAAGGCAGTTTGTGAAGTGACAAAGAAGCTTTCGTGTTTCTTAGACATCAGAGAGGTAGGGTGATAATAGCTTTCTATTAGCTCTGCTAGATGTTACTCTCTAGTATTGTTAGACAATAAGATTTCTCTTTTTAAAAAACATTTTGTCATAATATTTATTTGTGTATCACTAAGCATCTTTAGTTGTAATCTGGCATAGCAGCAGTTTGAATAAAAAAAAACACTTTCTTTTTCACTAACTACTTACTCTCATTTTGATAAAATATTTTTACTGTAATTCAAAATAATCAGTTAGTCCAACATTGAAATGGCAGTTTTATAAGTGTGACATTTATTTTTCTAATGCATTTTTAGGCTGCTGTATGGATGTGCCAGCATACCCTTTTGATGAGCAGTATGATGGATTTGCCTTCAACTCTCTACTGACACTGCAAGAGAGCATTCAGGCATTAGGAAAAGTGAGGACAGAATGTAATCGTGTCAGCCACAATATGTCCCTATACCACATTCCCACTGCAAAGCCCATGCGTTTAGAGGAGTTTGAGCAGGCACAGTCTCAAGCTACATCTCAGGTGAGTGGATTTCAGACTATTTGATAGTATTGTATGCTAGATTGTTCCTTTATGTTCTTGAGAAATCTTGCAACCCTAAAACTGTGTTTGCACTCATATAAACTCAGATCTTTGTGAGACTATATATAATCCTGGAATAATAGTTTACATATAAAAACAATTTTTGATTGTATTGAGTTTTTGTTTGTTTGTACACAATTTTGCATTTAAATTGTCAGATCAAAGTTTTTCAAAAACATTTCACTGTCAGCAAATAAAAAATTCTCATAACTAGTTACTTTTGTTTCAAATTTTCTGTTGTTTTTAAAACATTTAATTAATTAATTATTTTATTTTAAAAGAGAGATTTGAATGCTTTATGTTATCTTTTGATGATAGAAAATATTCACGTTTTGTTCAGTGACAGACTGTTTGTGTTTTGATATATTAATAAATTGTGATATTTTTAGTGTAACAGTTATACAATAATAGCATAATAGTGTTGTAAGCATAAAAATACACTACTAAACCTGCAGAGCTTTGTTATGATTATATTTACAAAGATTCTGCAATGGAAACTGCAAAAGTGTAAGTGCACGTTCAGATCTTATTATTATTTTCATATTAAATTTTAAGGTTTAAATTAATTTGCTTGTTCCATTAACAGTATTCATTTACTTTCAGTGATTCATTCATGGTTATATTTATTTCAATGAACTTCCTTTTGAATGATATCATTTGAAAGCATGAACATATTTCATATTCAATTTAAGATAAATGATAGAATACATAGTCACCATGAAGGATGAAATATATCAATATATCACTTCATTTTATGAAAAGGTTGAAAAAGTGGATCCCTTCAAAGTTTTATTTACACAGAATTTATTTTGACCTATTATACAGTGTGTATATATATATATATATATTGTTTTTCTATTAATGTATATATATGATTTTTGGCTGCTGTTTATAGAATATATTTATATAGAGGAGTTTTAATTATTGAGGTAGTCCAAAAATTTATGAGATCATTTAGAAATTAAAAAAGATGTAAATATTTTGATGCTACTTCTTCATTGGATTCCAAGAAATTTATTGGTTATTAAAAGTGTTCAGATGATTATAAAACTAAATTAGTTTAATACTAGATTGTGTTTTTTTTATTTAGTAGATGTATAGTGTATTGAAGTCTTCTGTAAGTTCTATTTTGTTTGTTTTTATAGATGGTTTGCATTTCTTATTGGTTGTTGGTTTATATAGGTGTATTTTATTGAGTGAGTTATTTTAAATATAAGGTCATGTTCAATGAAGATAAGGGTTGTTATTGATGAAGTGAGTTTAAGATTTAGAAGGATTGATTGATTTCTGGGTGTGTTATAGTTGTTTTCTTCTAGTTATACAAGTCATGATGTGTTCTTAAGTTGGTTTATTTGGTTATTTATATTATTTGTACTATCACTAAATATGTTTGTATTTATTCCAAGATTACCTGCATTATTTCTCAGTTTAGATTAGATGGCTGGATTAGAATGTAACAATTTGTAAATGAGATGTTTTTTTCAAATCAAGCACTTAATGTACACTTTTTATTGTGATCTTTAATAAAATAATTGTAATTTGTTTTATTGCAAACTTTACTCACATCTATTTTAAAAATAAACTAGACTAGGCAAAGTACAATGTGTAAACATATAAGAATTCAAATCACTTATTTAAGAGTGGATATGCAAGGTGTGCATTAAATTCTTTGCAAACATGTTAATTTGACATTCACATAATTTCTAATCCATATTTTAAAAAAACTCATCAGTTTTTCTGTTTTTCTTTCCATTTCATATAATTTCTAATCCTGTATTTTAAAAAGTGCAACAGGTTTTTTCCTTTTCATTTCACATAATTTATAATTCAGCATTTAAAAAATTACAACAATTTTTTTCTTTTCTTTTCTTTTTTTTTTTTATCATAGATTTGTGAATGTATGGGTTGTTATTGACATTGTTGGTTCTGATTTTGGTTTTATTATTTTAAAGTATTTAATTTGAATTTGTCATTAGTACTGATTTATTTCTTGCTAAATACAATGGCAAAATTAAATATATACATTATTTTTAATGGATTGTTTGTGAATTTGGGTAACATTTTGCTTTGAAATTTACTAGTCAAAAGAGTTCATTTTCCAAGGATATTTACGTTATAGAACATGATACTTATTTTGTATGCATTGCAGTCTTTTAAAATGTATTTAGTCCATTCGTGCACATTTGTGCTGTCACACACAGTTAATAGATTTAGCTGTTTGCTCACTTAGTTTGATTGTTGTATTGTTGTAATGAAAGAGAGAGAGAGAGGGAGAGAGAGAGAGAGAGAGAGAGAGAGAGAGAGAGAGAGAGAGGTCAAAAATGACAACTTAGATTCTAAATGACTGACTGAATTGAACTAGACCATTACAGATTCTAGCAGAGGTAAGGATTTATAAATCATTTTGGTTTAACAAATGACTTCAATTTTATCATTATCCATTCATAGTTTTTTGGCAACCTATAACACTATAAGGTTGTTGTGTATGCAGATAAAAGAGTTCTAGTCTAAGAAATAAGACAGGACAAAAAATCTGTTCTATTGGAGAAATTAATTTTGACCTCTACCATTTTGACTGTTATTTTACCTGTCCCAGAGACAGTTGTATTTGCTGCAATATCTATATTTTAAAATATGTTTAGAACTTAATAGTTTACCAGTTTAGGCAATTTTCTATATTTTTATATTATCACATTTTTGTTTGCCCATCAGTCAGTTCTCATGTCTACTCTCTCCTTCCCTCTTTGCTTCTCTCTTTGTCTTTCTGATTTTTTTAAATATTGACTTTGTTTTGTTAAGGTTGCACTGTTCTTGAAGGACAGTTGGATCACGACTCTTCGAGCTAGCATTCGTACCTGTCTGCGAGACGTAGGCAAGGGTTGGTTCAACATCCATGAAACCAATTGGGAAGTGTACCAAATCTCTAAGTTAAAAAAGTTCATGGAGACTGTCAAATTCATTATGCAGGTCATTACAGTTTTCATTGAATGCTTATTTATAGTCTTGTAATTTTTTACATTTTAAATTAGGTATTTTGTATAATATTTAGCTTTTATTTGAAATGTCTTTTTAGGACTAAATGGAGTGTATTATTGTTGATACTCGTTTTCTTTAGAATTTAGAAATAATGAAGTCTTATTCTGTACACAAGTTTTCTTTAGCATGTAGGATTAAATAATGAGTATTACTGTTAAGTTGTATTTAGAATTTCAGAGTAAATGAAGTTTATTCTATGAAGGAAAGCATTGGCACGTTTGCTTTGAGTTGAGTGAGTTAATTTTTCTATAGAACAATTTTTTGTTGTTTTTAGGGTTAATTTTATTTGCTTCAAACTTTCTCTTTCACAAAGCTCCTCATGATTTAGGTTTTATTTCTGGAACCAGTAAAATGATATTTGCAAAATTGCTCCAGTTATTTGAAGCAGTATCTGTGTTTGTGGAATAGTGAGAAATTAGACAGACCAGTTCTTTAGCTTTGTTCTTTTGGGAGTATTAATGAATGGTCATACATTTCTTATCTTTGTCTCTCTAAGTTATTTGACATTTCCTTTTCATAGTAATCTTGAAAATGCTACACTTGGATTAGATTTTAGTAGTCTTCCTATAATCTTTTTTTAGGCAATTTGAAAGGACACATGAAGCTGGATTATTTTTAAAATACAAAACAGGTGAAATACAGTTCATGTTAAAGAATAAAGGACAGTGTTTACTGTTTCTTTTTAATTATAATATATTTTTCATTCATGTAGGATTCATTACGCTACCTTGTACAAGATTCACTGGTGAATTTCACACAAATGGTTGTGGATGCTTGCTACAGCACACTATCTCTGCCTGAAGACTTTGTGTGGGGCACAGAGGTTGTTGTCAGCCCCTTCAAGTATGTTAAATACTTTCATCCCTTACAGAGAACTTACTTATAAGTCTTAGAATAAAACAAACAATATTGTGAAATATTTTTTCAGTAAAAGTCTCATGTAGAAATGCATTAGCATTATTAAAGATAAACAAAAATATAAAATAATATATGGAAGGTTAAAAAAAATTACTATACATATTTCAGGTTTTAAAGAATTAGGTTATCACAAGCTGTAGAATGCAGAGACTGTTATTTTGGGTAAAAAATTACTGTACCTCTCTTGACATCTTTCAGACCTAAAAAGAATGCTTTATTCATGGTGGACCTCATTCTGGATGCTCAGGGAGTGCACTACAGCACCAATCTTCCAGCTTTTCAGACCACTCTTGTTTCTCTCTTTGATAAGGGAATTCTGTCTACACACAATGTACCTCAGCTTGAGAAGGTAATATATGCATGGTAACAAATTCTTTTGCTTGTTTCCATCACATCCTTTCCTTTACTTCCTCTCATTACGTATAATTAGGTATGTGCATCACATGCATCAGCATATTCATTGGTCTGTATGAAAATGCACATGCAAGGATGTGCACATACACACTTGCATGCATACACACACACACACACACACACACACACACACACACACACACACACACACACACACACACACACACACACACACACACACACACACACACACACACACACACACACACACACACACAAACACACTCACACACACACACACACACACACACACACACACACACACACACACACACACACACACACACACACACACACAGAGTCATGCATGCATATAAAATTAGCTTTAATGTTTTATTATAAAAATCTTGCTTAAACATAGGTGAAGATATTTTTTCTTTCTCTTCCATTTTTGTCTTATACCTGGCTATTATGTTTGAATTTTTAATATCTTACTATTTGTAAATATGTATATATGCTGACATATATAACTACATTTTGTGAATATTAGGCAACAGATTTTGTTTATATGTTGTGTTTGTTTTGTAAAAGTAATATTTATGCCTCCAAACTCTGATCAGGAATTTGTTATGTATTATTTTTGCAGTACATACTTGAAGACATCTTTTGGTCTGGCACACCGCTCTTGGAATCAGTTGGTGAGCATGAGCCACCAGTGGAAGAACTGCGAGAAACTGTGCGGCGAACAATTCAGAAGGCTTTAGTGCCTCTCATTGCATATGCTCGAGAGTATGAGAAATATTTGGAGCTCATGAACATGGATATTAACCAGTACATTACGTTCGTATGATTTTCCTCTTCTTTTTTGTTAATTTATTATAGTTGTTTTAGCTCACAGTTTTTGTTTTGATTTTTTTACATTACAAAACCAAGTATTATTCTGACAGGATTCATTTGGCAACCATACACAATGCGTAATGGAAAATAATCAAATTGGATTCCTCTTAGACTAGTAATTATGCTGCTTGACAAACATAATCTCATGACTCAATTTCGTTTCTTACTTCCTGCCAAAGCATTTATCTCTAGATGATATGAATTCAGTTGATGCACCCTCCCCACTGACTTGTCAGACTTAGATCAAATAGATCCCCAAGTGCAATTATGAAGTACTTAGAGATCCTAGGGCATTGAGCTAATAAAGTCAACATGATATTATTATTATTATTTCCTTTGACTTGTGGTTGTGTTTAGAGCATACGAGCGTCAAGAACACACAGCTGCTGAGGTAAAGAAAGAAGTGGAAATGCATCTTGAAGAGAAAGAGAAACTAGAGGTCATCATTCCTAGCAACATCATCATTGGCCCTTTCTACATCAACACTGAGAACACACGGCAGGCACTGTCCAAAAAGCGCAAAGCCCTCAGCAATGCTGTTTTGGAGCTTCTAGCCAGAAAACTACGCACACAGGCTGATGATGTGAGATACCAACAGATTTTTTCATAATATAGTCGACTCTTGATTATGTGGCAATGGATTATCCAGTTTATGGATTATCTGTTTTGATAGTAGGAACATATCATAAAATAATATGTGAACACTGATGCAAATGAATGTTTAATAGTGCTGACAGTCCTTTAAATTTTGCTATGCATTAAAATATAGTTATCCTATTACAATTACTTGATATACTAAGATTAGCTGATGCCAGAAAAGCTTATGTTACATAATTTGAGGATTGATACATATTATATATTAAATGAGTTAAGCATGAAAGAGAAAGGATCTTCAAACATCATAATAGCAACTGGTTGTCAGTAAAATTTATGAAATGGATAACTATTTTAGATAAAGTATTATATTATGCATTTTGGAGTTAATGGGAGATCTCTCTAAATTGTCAACACTTTATATCGTTATATTCTTTGAAAGAATGTTTTGAATACTTTTTTCGAGTCCTAAGTAATGGTGTAAATCTAAATTACTGCAGGGTTTCTCTGTTACATTGACAGTTATCCATGTTTTAAGATTATTAATGCTATTATGCCAGTATCCAAATAATTAAGAGTTGATCTTTGTAGAATCGGTTGTCTTTAAAGAGGATTATGACCAGAACTTGTAATTACTTAATAATTTGTCATTAGATAATGAAAATTTGATGGAGTATCTACTACCTTTCTGTCTACTGCTCTGTTTCTCTCTCATCCTACCTGCCTATTTATCCATCCATCTGTCCATCCATCCATCATATTTCTAAATTGTAAAACTGGCTTTTGGAAGTGTTGGACTACTAAAAATTATGACTGAATGATGCCAGTCCACTTTAATCTGCATAGAACTTAATACTCTTTTTGCCTAGAAGCAATTAAAAATATAAAATAATCATTAATACCTGCAATTCTGATACACTTTTTATTCCAGGCTTGTGAAGAGTTCAAAGCAATAAGTCGCAAATTGTATGAGAAACCAAACTGTGTTGAAGAGCTGTCTGAGATGAGAGAATGGATGAAAGGAATTCCAGACAAGCTCAAGGAACACCAGGTGATCTCACTGATCTGGAAATTTTGTTTTATTATTTCTTATTTTTTTTAAGGAAATCTCAGTTTATACTTGGTATTGAGCAATTGAGCATTTGAGCAAAATTATTGAAGTCTACTACTGGATTTTTCTTATGTCAAGATTTGAAAGAAAACACCCACAAATCACACTTGATGCATGTTTAAACTGTTTCATGTTCCATAATTTTTATAAATTTTTAATTTAAAGTGAGTTTTTATTTTATAGAATACTTTTAAAAACAGTCTCGTTGGTTTTATTTACTTTTAAAAACAGTCGCCTGTGGGTTTTATTATCTCCCTTAACAACATTTATCTAAGCAGTGATATCAAAGGCATCACTGATAATGCTATGAAGTACTTAAGGGAGCCAGTCAGATGTGGGTAAGGGAGGTAATCATATCAAATCTAAGCATTGGGTTGTACAATGGAGTGGAAATGTGAATCATTATTTATATTGAGTTTTAGCAAGAAATATTTAACATTATGATCAGACTGATAACACATATTAATACAGAGTAGGCAAGTTCCGAAGAAGCTCTCTGTTGTGGACAATAATTACTTATACTAGGAATTATCATTGATCTAATTACCACTTGTATTTTTCCTACAGGAATTGATTGATCATGCCATGGAGGACTATGAACTGATTGAAGAATTCTATTACAACCTGTCTACAGATGATTTCAATGCTAAGTATGTTATTTACCATATGCACTTTACCTGATGTACAGTTGCTTTAAAATATCTTTATATGTTATTTGTTTCTTATATGTAGGAAACAAACAAAAACAAATCTTTTTCATAAGAGTAAAAGTATGGAAATATTTATGTTTAGTTGTTGCTTAAATGCAGAAACAATCTATTTATCATCATGAGAATGAAAATGATTGAAAGATGTTAATAGATTAATTGTGAAAAATGTACTCCAGTGGCATAACTGCTGCTGCTGCCCTCCTCTGGGGGCCTTTCAACAGAAAGAGCCCAATATTGATTCCTTCAAACAAAAATTGTACTTGAAATTTGAAAAAGATATATGTTTAAATAATTTTATTGCAGTGGGCACACAGCAGAAGAAAGAGAGTGTTTGTGTGTGCGTGTTGTATGCTTGTGAAAAATAGATGGAGCAGATTTTAGATTTTTTGCAAGGGGCCCAGCAATCAAAGTTATGCCACTGATGTATACTTTCTATGTGAACTTTGTTTCCTTATGTACAGATATGCAAACAAACTGTGTATACATTAAGAGGTAAGCATATGCACAAAACACTCACAGATTAAATCTTAGCTGAGCAACCAAACAAAATACTTTTTGTCAGTACTGGTTATGTTGACTGATCTCCCCTTCTGACTGATGGAGCTGTAATGACAATTTTATTTGCTATTTTTCACAGGAGTACCATGCTAATTATTTATTAAATTTATGTCACCATTAATTTTAAATTGCTAAGCTGCAAACAGCAGAAACTAGTTGATCTACATCATAGTAGTGAGATACATATGACTAATTCTGACAGAGTAGATCTTATGGCAGAAAGCATAGACATTGCAAGAATAGACATTCTCCCCCATTATATCATTCTTCATTCTCATCTCTATTTATTAAATCACAAGGTATAAATAAATAAATTTCAACAATGAAATGTTTTCAGAGAAAGATAGTGCCATACTAGTAAACAAAAAGTAGATTATATAAATATTGTTTACATATGTATTTTATTTGAACCAGCAACAGACAAGTAAATTTCTCTTGCTAATAGACTAAAGCATTTCAAACTGAAAATAGAGTTTAAAAATACATTGAAAAATCTATTTTGTGCAGTTATATAAATTAAACTGAATGAGCTTAGGAATTTTAAAACATTTTCTATCAAACCGAGTTATTATGTATTCATTTAAAAACAACTTATCTACATATATATATATACAGTAACTAAACAGTTATTAATAAAATGCTTGCACAATAAAAACTTCAAAAATAAATGCATAAGTATGTACATATAATGAACAAATTTATATTATATTGCTGAATGTGCACATTTTTATCAGGTGGACAGCAATTGGTTGGCCCCACAAAATTGAACGACAGATGGAACAGACATACACACAATTGGAAGAAGATGAAGAACGATTTCACAAATTGCAGTTGTCTGACCAGTCCAACTTTGAAGATCGACTGGACACACTGCAGGTAAGTCCTGTAAAAAGTATACCTTATTTGTCTTGAAAATGTATTGTTAATTTATAGATGAGAAAATAGTTTTCCTAAAAATTAAAAATGTCCTTTTCATTTTATTAATTATTTATTTAATTCAACATAAAATGGAACACAACAGTTGTTTGCTTAAAAATAAAAACAATATCTATAAAAATGTCTGCTTTAATTTACTTTGTTAAATTTTGACTGTAAAGCAATCTGCAGTTTTATTATGCTTCAAATACATTTGAAATAGTTATAAAATCTTTACACTAACCATTATTCAATAAGATGGTCCACTCAAAGATTTTTACAGTATCCTAAAACACTGTATATCACTGAAAATTCTAAGATTGTCACAGAAGCCTAAACTCTGCGTATCACTGAACTTTTTAAGATTGTGACAGAATCCTATAACACTATATATCAATGAACATTCTAAAATTGTTACTGTGAGGCTAATGCCACCAAGTTAACGATTATGATTATTATTACTTAATTAATAATCCATAACTAATTACAGATGATAAGAATCTTAATTTATGTTATTAATAATTCTCCAGCCGATGACACTTGTCTCTCTCACTTGGTGGAAATGCGGGCACTGTAAACATTTTCTCTCTCCCACAACATTACCATCACACAATATTTCTATAGGTGGAAAACTTCTTGCTAAAGGAGAAGATAAATCCGTCCTTTAATCTATATTTAGTGAGCCCCCATCCACTCACTTTCTTCTCCAAATTAAGGTTATCAGTATGTGTAAGGAGATCATTAAATTTTTTAATCAACAATCAAATATACATATAACAAATACAATGAAAACGATTACTTGACATTGATATTTCCATGAAACCACATTCGAATAATTTTAATATCTATACAGTCTTATATCCTAACACACAATTCAATAGATTAGTGTCAATACAAATCACAGGATAGTTCTTATCAGAGAACAGAAATGGAGTTATTAGAGATAAGTGATAATAGTTTCTACGTAACCTTGTACAGGTGAAGTCCCAGTAGTCTTTTCGCATGCTTTTCATAACAAAGCCACAAGTTTATTGTTTATGTCATTACTATCAATTCCACAAGTTTCCCTTCTCATGTTGTAGAGCACAGATGTGCTGCTGTTCTCTTGAGGCTAACCTGGGTACTCCTTTGCTATATTAGCTCCCTCAGGCAGAACAACAATTGTAGGAATTCCGTTAACTTCCTTGTACCAGAAATTTAACAATTTAGTCAAGCATACTTTGCCACCATACAACAGTGGAGTGCAGTGTCCTTCCACTTCCACTCTGTGGTAAATACTTCTTGCATCTACCATGGTCATTGCAGTTTATATTCAGTAAACCAGGAGACTCAGATAAAACAAGGAAAGGCTGCTTTTTTCAGTTTATTCAGTTTTAACTCCATTCTTTCTTACATTCAAGTCTCAACTTAACAGTTTCCTGCAGCAGTATTTATTAGCCCGATACATGCGCATAGATGCACTTAGCATAGTAAAAACATTATAATAGTTTATGAACAGGTTCACTAGAAACAATGTCAAGTGTTTAGCATACTACACACAAGCATCTTAGTTCACAATTTGTAAAAATAATAGTCTACTCACATAATACATCTCCAAGTAAAACACAAGTATAACATATCAAAGCTAAAACACATGAAATATTTCTGTCCATTCTCTCTCAATCAGTCATTTAACTCACCGTTAATCTAATTAATGCCTTTCATGATTGGACTTCTTGTGACTCCAAATTCAAGTGATTATACAATAGAATTCTCTTAGTAGGTAAACTTTTGATCTCAGGCTATTGGCTGGTCTCGTTCTCGTAAATCTTAACCATTAGATAATAAAAAGTACTCATCCAATTGGAACTGGTTTGGATTGCATCAGCAATTTCTAGCATATTCTTGACTCGAGTTGTTTACTCCGATATAAATACCATCATAAGAATGCTTAAGGTCAGATCATTTCGACAATTCAACAATTCACATAACAAGTAAATCTAGAAATAGGGATAGGCAAATTTACTCTGCCACAGTTACAGAAACCTAAACTCTATGTATCACTGAACTTTTTAAGATTGTGACAGTAGCCTAAAACTATGAATCTCTGAAATTTCTAAGACTGTGATAGAAGCCTGAAACTCTGCGTATACTGAAAAGTCCAAAATTGTTATAGAAGCCTGAAACTGTGTGTGTACTGAATAGTCCAAAATTGTTACAGAAACCTAAAACTCTGTTTATACTGAATAGTCCAAAATTGTTACAGAAGCCTAAAACTACTTGTACAACTGAAGATTCCAAGTTTGCTACAGTAGCTTAAAAGTTTGTATATTATTATGCATTCCCAGATGGTTGTTGCGGGCATGGCAGCTCACTGTGAAATTCCAAAGGGGCATGAAATTGCCAATGAAATGCGTCGTGTCAACAAACAGCTGAAAGAGGCACAGGGATTGGCAGTAACATACAACAACCGTGAACGTCTGTTTGGTATGCCTGTTACAAACGTGAGTTTTCATTCCACTTTGATTCGTTTTTATGTTCTGTTTGTTTGTATATTTGTTCCACTTCTCTCCTTTTTTAATATTTAATTTTTTGTAACAGAAAAATCTTTTGACTGAAATGATAAAAAATCTACATCTTCAACAAAATTAGTTTGCCTATATAATTTAAATTTAAACCCCTCTTATTATACATAAAATTATGATAAAATCACAATAAAAGAATGATACATTTGTCTAAATACATTGTAAATTTTGTTTATTAGAGCTTATCTCCCCCTAATCCACAATTAATTATGTTTTTTGATTGGTATTTGCAAATATGTGAAATCAACATTTTTCACAGATAAAATTATTTATAATTAACTCTTTTGTGGCTTAGAGCTGTTTCTTCTTTGAAAGAATGCTGTTACAATTTACAATTGAAACAATTTCCAGATTTGGACTAATTTCTTTTATGAGCTTTTTTCCTAGGTATGTTTTCCTCAAGAAAAATGGTTTGTGGTATCTCAGTCCTGGGCAAGATTGTCAATTTATTGTGCCATGATAACAAAGACAGTCACTCAGCTGGTGTTTAAATGCCAGATTCTTTCTGCACCACACTTTTGCTCAGAATAGTGCTTTGGCACGGCTGTATTTTTTTTCCACATCTGATTGTGCTTATATTTGTTTCTTTGCACTTCTGTACATTTAGATTACTTTACACCTTTGAATCTTTATAGTAGTGTGCCTCTATTTTAAAAAAAATCTTTTCATGTTTTTTTCTTTGTCGCCGATGTGATTTTCTGCTCAGTTTTAGTTTTCATGCCTAGTGCAATGCACCGTTTCTTCATTGCTTCATTGCAAGAGTGGAAAACTGTGTGATTCTGTGTTGTGTTTCAACTTCCTTTCTAGGCAAGTGTTACATTCTAGACTCATGATTTTAATCTTATTCCATTTCTCATGGCAGTAGAAGATTCATTGATGTTGTGGTTTAAGAGTTTTTTTAAAAAGATATCACCACAATTTAAAAATTTTTACTTGTAACGAAAACAAAACATTTACTATTTTACTATATGACTGGTCATTATTGTTTTGTGAAATGTTATGCAGCAAATATTGTATTCTTTTGTTGTGGACTGTTAAATATAGACAAAGTAAGACCTTGTTATTATTCATTAAGTCAGATCTGTGGACAGAATAAAAGGTTGCAGTTACATTATTACATTATTAGTTTAATACATTCATAAGAATTTATGTGGGTGTTTTTTCGTAAATTCATTTGCAGATTCAATTCACTTAAATGCAAAAATATTTTTCAGTATGAAAGAGTTATTCAAGTGGTTATTGGAATATTAATTTCTACATTGATATGATTGCATATGAATTAAAAGAACTATATATTGCTTTTGCATGTTTTCTGATTGGTAAAATGTCATGAATATTTGGGAATAATTTTTGTTTCTTTCTCCCTCATTCTCCAAAATAAGAAAAGAACTAATAAAAGAAAGAAAATGTATTATTATTATTTGTTGGTCAAAGTTTAAATGATTTATCATGATCATTACTATGTTGCTGATATATTTAAGATTCTCTTTTTAAGGACTCCTTTGGCCCAAGTTTGTTTGTCTATTAAAATGTATATACTCTTTTATGGATCTCTTTGGCCCAAACTTGTTTGCCTGTGTGTATATACTCTTTTATGGACCCCTTTGGCCCAAGCTTTTTTGTCTGTTAAAATGCATTTCACTTTAGGCATGAATTAAGGCAAAACTTATTTTACTGAGAAAAATATATGTTTGTTTAATATGGAAATAATAGAAATTTGTGTGTCTGATTTATAATCATATTTAAATTTGTTATTGTTCATTAAAAAAAATGATTATATAGTGTGTATTTCTGACATTTTCATTTTAGTTGGAAACAGAGATAAACAGTAAACTATAATCAGTAAGCAAAATTAGTCATTATTAAAAAAATTCTTTTATATAACTTATTGTTAGTCAGTAAATCCTTTCGGTTTTACAACAGCTCCAATATTGAATAGGGACAGAAAAATATATAGTTATTAGTTTAAAAGCACTGTTTCACATGACAACCTAGTGTTAGTTGATAAGATCAAATGAAGATGCAATATAAAATGTATGGATCTCTGTCTAAACAGATTTATTTTAGATTTGATATTTTGCTGTTTGCATTTTGTGTGAAGTATTTGAAAACATGCTTAAAGCTTAGTGAGTTTAGATGGAGTGAAAAACATAATTCTTTTCTTGCATGCATTCATGAAAGTTTATCATTTCTTCACTTTTCACATGCCCTTGCATTTTTTTTGGCTTATCTTTTGTTCTTTTCTCTCCTCACTTTTTCATATTCCATATTTGTTTGTTTGATGCAATCTATTACATTATTACATATTAAAAGTAATATCATTCCATTTAAACTTTCTTTCATCTTTTCCTGAAACCCCAGTAGTCATTCATCTTCATCTTCAACATTGTCCACTTTTATTCTAGTTACACTTTCTGATTATCTTTGGCTTCAAGGATAAAATTAATGTACATCACACTGAAGAGATGCAACTCATAGCTTAATCTGCTATTTAAAATTACTAAAATGATTTTATCTATTATTTTTATAAAATTATATTTAAAAAATTTGTTTAAAAAAATGAAGGTAAATGACATCAGAATAAGTAAAATCATTAATTAAATTTGCATACTTGCAAAAATGAACAAATGACTATAAAGTTCTTACATTAGTTACAAAACTTACTAAAATAAATAATGATTAAAAACAATAAATTAATAAAGGGAAGTAAGGCTAATTGCCAAAATAAGGCAAAAGAAAAGTATTTCATATTTGTCCAGTAAAATCTCCAGTTTCTAATGATGCAGTTAACTTCAGATACTCTCCATCCTTCAGAAATTGTTGGCATCACTGTGGATCACTGTCATGATCACTTTGACTTTGTATCTACAATAAGATTTTATTAATAGCCAAACACTATTTCTTATCTTTTATGACTCATTATCATCAGTCACCATACAGTACATTATGCTCTTAAAGGCTGTTAAATTTATGCCTAGTGATTCCTAAGGATAACTCTGCCAGATTCAAAAACAGTTGTCTGTTTCGCTCTATATGGAATCAGTTTTGTACCAAACATTGATTCTGACTCTTTAATACTTTTTGAGAATATGTTTCTTACAGCTTTCCATTTTCTGAAGGATGATTTTAAATCTTTGAAACTGTATTACACAGCTTTCCATTTTCTGAAAGATGATTTTAAAATCTTTGAGAATGTATTACACAGTTTTCCATTTTCTGAATTTTCTGAAGGATGATTTAAATCTTTGAGAATGTATTAAACAGCTTTCCATTTTCTGAAAGATGATTTTATATCTTTGTAAATCTATTAAACAATTTTCCATTTTCTAAAGGATGATTTTAAATCTTTGAGAATGTATTACATAGCTTTCCATTTTCTGAAGGATGATTATAAATCTTTGAGAATGTATTACATAGCTTTACATTTTCTGAAGGATGTCTGTTGTCCTTTGGTAAATGTATTCATAGATTATATTGCTTTTACTCACAAGATGATGAGAATTGAAATGTATTTTTGTTTGCTTTAAGAGCTTCTTTGGATATTTGTGCAATAATTAAGAGCTAAAATGTGAATCATTGAAAACCATACATTTTATTTATACATCCAATTTGGCTGTATCTGGCAAATAATGGCACATAACTAAAGCCATATCTTTATTTTAAAAAAAGAAAAGAAAGTAGGTAAGAAAAAACAAAGGTTAAATTATTTTGATGTATATTTTTTATTTACCTGAATGCTTCTAACTGTTGTACAAAAATCTAATCAATCTAAAAGTCACTGAAATACCATCAATAACATTGAAATTTTACAAGTTGATCAATATTTGATTTTTCACATCCCTTCATTTTTATACAACACTATGCACCACTACTAGCTGATAGTTTAAGTTGCTTTGAATCATTTTCCTTTCATTCTTTTCATATTTTTTCAATCTACACTCCAGACTGCATGGCCTTGCTGTTTGCATGCTTGTTTACTTGTTTTGGTTGTTGCTGAGGACTGTGTGTTTGTTACTGTAGTACGACAAGCTGGTTAAGCTTGTCAAGGACTTTGAGCCGTACCGCAACCTATGGGTCACGGTCTCAGATTGGCTACGCTGGCAGGAAAGCTGGATGAATGACCCTTTGACCTCCATTAATGCTGAAGAAGTAGAAAAAAATGTGATGGAAGCATATAAGACTATGCACAAATCTGTGAAGATCTTCAGTGAAATTCCAAGTAAACACTTTTTGTTTCATAATATTTCTTCACACAGACCATAGAATTCATTGTGGCTGATTCTGTTATTGACTGTATTCTAAATTCCAGTATGGTTTTAAAAGTTGTTTCAATGCTTGCAGTTATATTTATAGCTTTGTAATTGTTTAAATAAAAGATGCTCAGATTGAAAGAGTGGTTCATTGAAATAATTGACAATGGCTGTTCTACATGTCTACTGACTTTTTTAATTTCAGTCAGACTCGAGCAGTATATTCCAACTTTAATGCTCATGGTATTTAATTTTGACAACTTATGCATTCTTTGTCAAGGACTTTGAGCCATCATGTTACTTAATAGTATGTGTTTACAGAATTCATAGAATTAGACAAGAAAAGTAATTTTGTTATTGTTGCCATGTTTTACATTTAATACTCATTGCTTCTCTTTGATTAATTTGTAATCTTCAAAATTAAAAGAAAATTTCTTGGTGTATCTCTTTGATAACAATCATTGTTATTTATTGTTGAGATTTATTGTTTAATTTTATGTAAGACATTTAATTTTTTACTTACTGGTTATTTTGATCTCTTATGTACACATAGCATTAATAATCACATTTAATTACTTAATTCTGTTATTATATTTCTTTAAATTTCTAGTTCTTTATTAGTATTTATTTCTTGTTGTTGTGTGATTGTTTTATATATATATATATATATATATAAAATCTTTTGTTAGATGTGCAAGAAGTTGCCACGGAGATTAAGGGTATGATCGAGGATTTCCGCCCGTACATTCCACTTATACAGGGCCTTCGCAACCCTGGAATGCGCAATCGCCACTGGGAGCAGGTGAGTTTCAATACCAAGCATTTTTAGCAAAATGCTCTTTGTATATTAATTCATTATTAATTAGATCATTCTTGAGCTAAAATAATTTAAATTACAAAAGAATTCATATCTTCTATTTTTTGCAAAGAAATATGCATGTTTGCTTATTTAGATCCATGATTATATTCACTGATTTTATAGTGATATAAAAATTAAGGGTTTACTGAATTCTGGTAAGCATATTTATGTTTGGTACAGATGAGAAATAACTTAATAGTGAAACACACTTCAACAGTTTTCTAAATATGTTTGCTAACCAACTTTTGTTTTAATAAAAAAGTTCTTTAAATGATAGGAATATGCTGTATCATTTTATTCACAAACTATGTATAGAGAACTTGTCTTCTATATAGCTTTCTGAAGAGTTAGGATTCCCATTACGACCCAAGCAGAATCTAACATTCAGCAAGTGTCTGGAGATGAAGCTACAGGACCACATCACTGTCATTTCCAAAGTGGCAGAAGTTGCAGGAAAAGAGTACTCAATTGAACAGGTCAGTCTCTTCCCATTGTCATCTTTTGAATACAGGCACCCCACCCCCTGACTACATACTCACACCATACAAACACAAATATACCAGCACATAAACACTAATGCACTCATACACACATTTATGTGTGTTCCAGCATGTGTTTATATTTTACACACTGCTATCATTTCCAAAAATCCTGTTAAAGGAGCAAAGAATGTTGATTTGCAGTGAGGACTATAAATTTGGGGTTGTAGATGCAAAACAAAATTCATGAATATCCACATTTTTAAAATGCAATTTGGAAATGATTCTTTTCTTTAGAAATTAAACATATCTAAATAGAAATCCCTTTTGGGGACCAGTTAAAAATTCTTACACTAAAACTATCCTTATATCTGGTCTAGGCATTGGACAAGATGGAGAAAGAATGGGAGCCTGTTGTGTTTGATATTTTGCCTTACAAAGAGACTGGCACCTTCATTGTCAAGACCTCAGAAGAGACAAACCAGCTGCTTGATGATCATATTGTCATGACACAGAGCATGTCCTTTTCACCATACAAAAAGCCCTTTGAGGATCGCATTTCTAACTGGGAGAGCAAGCTTCGTACAACACAGGTGTAGTTTTGGTGTTTATATTCAAGTATTTAATTGCAACTTGTAACATTATTTTTCATGAAAACTTTCTATATATAAAGTCGAGATATGCATGTATTTTGTTGCATATTTTAAACAAGGCTGTTTGAAATGTTGTCTTTGTACTTGCAGGATGTTCTTGATGAGTGGTTGACATGTC
The DNA here is from genome assembly GCA_028829895.1 of Sinotaia quadrata. Classification (NCBI taxonomy): domain Eukaryota; kingdom Metazoa; phylum Mollusca; class Gastropoda; order Architaenioglossa; family Viviparidae; genus Sinotaia; species Sinotaia quadrata. Next base: position 29,876,967 of record CM054181.1, read on the forward strand.
AGCGAGCTTGGTTGTACCTTGAGCCTATTTTTAGCTCTGATGACATAAACAGGCAGCTTCCTGTGGAGTCCAAACGTTACCAGACAATGGAGCGTGTCTGGCGCAAGATCATGAAGAATGCCAAAGAAAACCCACAGGTTCTAATTTTTTTCAATTAAAGCTCAATAATTCGCTTTGTTCTTTTTAAATTTGTTTGAAGAAATATGTTTATTAGCTTTATTTCTCCTTGTATTTACATCTCTTTATGTATTTGTTTATTGTTGATATTATTCCCCTCCCCCAAACTGTTAAGCATTTCTTCTTTTATCATTGTTCTCATTAATATTGCATTGTTATATCTAATTCTTATTAAATTTATTCTTTCCTCACCAAAGGTCATCTCCCTTTGCCCTGACAATCGACTGTTGGACAATTTGCGTGAGTGTAACAAGCTGCTTGAACAAGTACAGAAGGGTCTGAGTGAGTACCTGGAGACCAAACGCAATGCCTTCCCACGATTTTACTTCTTGTCTGATGATGAGTTGCTGGAAATCTTGTCTCAGACCAAAGATCCAACAGCTGTTCAACCTCATTTGCGCAAATGCTTTGAAAACATTGCCAGAGTATGTCTTTTACTTAATGAGTTGATCGTAGAAAAATTTCAGAAGTTTTGTACATAAAAGAACTCTTTTAACATTATTTTCTTTCTTGCTTTTTATTTTTCAGTGCTTTCTCTTCAATATGTGAATATGCACATATCATTATGCATATGTTTTTCTGTCTGTCTGTCCATCCACCTTTCCACTCCCTGCCTGCCCATCTGCCCACCTACCTATTTGCTTGTCTGTCAATCATCTTTCCATCCATCCATCTCTGTCTGTCTATCCATCTGAGTGTGAGAATGTGTAATCAAATATTTTTATTTAATTTCATTTATCTTTATAAATCCTTTCAATGTTACATTTATCATTTCAAATTCTAATTTAATGCTACCACACAATAAACACCATTTCAAATTCTAATGTAATGTTACAGCTAACAATAAACAACAAATTCTAATATATTGTTACCTAACAATAGCCATTATTTAAAATTCTAATGTAATGTTACAGACAGTAAGAAGAAACATCAAATTCTAATGTAATATTACCATAAACAATAATTCAAATTCTACCTTAATGTTACATTTAACAACAATTTCAGATTATAATGTAATGTTACAGCTTCGCTTTGAAGAAGATCTCAAGATCACCAAGATGTATTCCGGTGAGGGAGAAGATGTGAGCTTCTGTGAGACTCTCTACCCTACTGGAAATGTGGAGGATTGGATGTGTGAGATTGAGCGCGTTATGCGTGAGAGTCTCCGCAAAATCATCAAAGACTCACTGAAAAACTACCAGGAGGTAAGCATAACATTTCTAACCTGCAAATGGGAGAACAAACAAATTAAAATTTTTTAATAATAAGTTCTTCAATATAGAAACTTTTAATGTGGATTCCGAGTCATTGTTTTTGTGCTTACCCCAAAATAAAGAATATGATAATGGTTTTTAACAGAGCAAAATGTAAGATTGGTCTTCATCTTATAACAGTAGCATTGCTAGAGAATACTTAAATAAGGATTATTTTAGAATATATTTTTAGGGACTCTCTACTTTATTTATTATATAATTTCTTCTTTGTTGTAAAAAAAATATTTGCTAATAGATTCTGATAAATTTGAGCCAATCTGTTTCTTGTAGCTTAGTTTTCAGCTGCACTTTAGTGTTGTTGGGATGCTATGATATTTCCATTTCTAATTTCAGAATCTTTGGGACAATTTTAGGAATTTCATTAGTATAGTGTGGCAGAATTAAAGTTGAGAGTTATCATTTTTATGGTGATTAGAAAGTTAGATGTATAACTAATAGTTTTGTTTGGAAGAAATAGAAGATGGGTCCAGCTGGATATAATTATTTTGTTAATGGAAATCATCAGATTCCTCGCACACAGTGGGTATTGAATTGGCCAGGCCAGGTTGTCATTGCTGGCTGCCAGACCTACTGGAGCAGTGAGGTCACAGAAGCTTTGGAGAAGAGTTGTCTTAATGAGAGGTAATCTTGCTTGAAATTGTGTGCATGTTAAACATAAATAAAATACAATGGTTTGTTCCTTTTCAGTAAACTATAAATTAGCACAGCAAATTGAGTTATAGTGCAGTGCAAAAATCAAATATAATTGAATTAGGGAATGGAAAAAAGACAAAAATGTTTTGCAGTCATTAAAAACTTGATAGGTGTATTAGGATGGAATATATTTGACAACATATTTATTCCTTCTAATTTACCAACATGGAATTGTCATACTCTAGATGGCAATGTTTACAGTCAGATAATAATAGTACAATATGAACATTTTTCTGTAACTTCACCCCAGCAGAAATGTGAGGACTAATAAATTCAAGACAGTCCCTAAACAGTGCACACATGATAAGCTATTTTTATTTTTATGATATCTCCAGCATGGTGAAATAGTATTTGTTTGATAATTATAATTTTAGCATGTGTTACATCACATTGCTAGTCATAAAGTGAAAGGATAGACATCAGAAAGTTTATTTTACATTTCATAAATAATTCGAACCAATGGATCCCAAATAAAAAACATCACATTGCTAGTCATAAAGTGAAAGCATAGACATCAGAAAGTTTATTTTACATTTCGTCAATAATTCAAACCAATGGATCTCAAAGAAAAAAACATTCTTGTGCCATGAAATGTGCAGGTACCAAATCTTGCTCTCCCAGTTAGATGATCTACGAAACTTGGTGCGTGAGGACATCTCAAAGATTGGGCGCATGACTTTGTCAGCATTGATTGTGATTGAAGTACATGCCCGAGATGTTGTGGCCAACATGGTGAAGGAAGAAGTCAACAATGCCAATGCCTTCGAGTGGATCAGTCAGTTAAGGTGAGAACTGAATAGATTCTCTTTACCTGTTCATTTTAATGTGAGACTCTTGTTATTTCTAAGTTTTGATGGGGCTGTATTTGATAATGATAATATCTGAATTTTGAAAAGCTCTAAGGTTTTATGAAAGTTTAGTTTACAAAGTGTGTACACAAATCAACAAGAAATGTCTGTGTGTTTAGATATTATTGGCTTGAGGATGAGAACTTGTACCAGCGTGCTGTCAATGCACAATTTCCATATGGTTATGAGTACCTTGGTAACACCAGCCGGCTAGTCATCACTCCACTCACTGACAGGTATATATATATATTTTAAACCTCAACAATTAAGTTGTTTACACATTTTGATAGAGAGAAATAGGTTTATTATGTAATACAATATGGAAACTGTTAATTTGACATTTTAAAATGCTCTTTAAAGAACATTAAATATTTATCATCACACTTTGAAAACAATAAAATAATTATAAAAAAAATCTGATAATAAACACCTTTGTCTTTGTTTTTGTCAAGGTGTTATCTAACACTAACAGGAGCACTGCATTTGAAATTTGGTGGTGCCCCAGCTGGCCCTGCTGGTACTGGAAAAACTGAAACAACAAAGGTTGGTCTTGCAGATAATTTAGATCATGTTTGTTCTCTTTGGACTTAGTATACTGTGCTTCTAGTAGGATAAATTTAGTCTGAGATGCTGAGGGTCTCTCATTTGCATAATTGTTAAGCATTATTTTGGATGTTATATGTATGGTGAGACCTTACCAGGATGCCTTGATCACTGAGTTGTGATCAGACAGTGTCAAAATTATAGCAAAGATATATTGTATATTTTAGAGAGTAAAAGGGTGCCCTTACAGTTCATGTATTCATTATGTTGTGCAATACACGTACATTTATATGTAAGATGAAGGCACTTTAATCCAACTCTCCCGATTGCATACAGATGAATTTTTGGTTTCCACACAGGATTTAGCCAAGGCCTTTGCCATTCAGTGTGTGGTGTTCAATTGTTCTGACCAGTTGGACTTCATGGCTATGGGAAAATTTTTCAAGGGTCTTGCCAGGTAATGAATTAATTATCTTTAGTATGAAACAATCCTCTTACCCTCCCCCCCAAAAAAAAATGAATACTGATTCTAAAAGAAAGTTACAGTAAGTATAAGTATAATTTTGAAACAGTGGTGCAGATTGTTAAACTTGACAAAATTTGAGAAAAAGAATTATCATTTTCTTTTGGTTTCTCTTTTTCTCTCTCACTCATATCTGTCTCGATTTTGGCTTGAATTATGTTAATTTAATTTGTATCATTTTGGTGGCATACTTTCTGCAGTAACAGTAGTAACTAATTTCTTTAAATTATTTCTTCTATGTTAACATTTACTATGAGATTCACATTCTTGAGTTACTTTTGATTGGATTTCATTTCACTTTATCATGAGAATAATGATCACTCATAGATATTTCTTCTAAGACAGGTAGTTAGCACATTTACTTTACTTAATGGGAGTAAATGATTGTGTGTGAGTAGTCATGGGGTGTAATAGATTTTTGTTTCCATGGCTGTATTTTTGTTGTTCTAGATATGATAGATATGAGTAGTTTCTAAAGAGATGTACACACCTGATTTCACAGTTCATATTATTTAATTGAATTATTAATTATTTTCATGATTTAAATTTATTGCATATTTTGACTTTTATTTTGACCTAATTTCATTCACACTTTCACTTATCCTGAGCATGTTCACTTGTGCACTTCACACCCTCACACCTTTTCAGTGCCGGTGCCTGGGCATGCTTTGATGAGTTTAACCGCATTGACATTGAGGTCTTATCTGTTGTGGCTCAGCAGATCACAACCATCCAGAAGGCTCAGCAACAAAGGGTATCTGCACATATATTCTTGATAGTCATGCATTTGCTTGCTTTTATTTTGTTCTCTTATTCACCTCTCAGTGCTAGACATTTATGTGATGACTTCTTGGAGTTTGGGAAATGGTATTCATGGGATGAAGTTTGGAAATGTTAGAGTTTTAGTGTAAGAATAGTGTTAGTTTATGATAATATGCATTTTGTAAATTAGTGCTTGTGTATTGTAGGATATTTATTAATGAAATTATAATGATATTAGCACTCAGATTAGTGTTATAGTGTTTAGGAATGAGCTATAGTACTGTGATATAATATGTACCAAAGAATAATGATAATAGCATTTAGGAATGAGAGTCTAGTACTTGAGAACAGTGTTAGAATACTATGGGGCAATATGAAAATAGGACTAATCATGATTGCACTTGAAAATTAGTGTTCTAGTGTCTAGTACTTGAGAACAGAGTTAGAATACTATGGGGCAATATGTAAATAGGACTAATCATGATTGCACTTGAAAATTAGTGTTCTAGTGTCTAGTACTTGAGAACAGAGTTAGAATACTATGGGGCAATATGTAAATAGGACTAATCATGATTGCACTTGAAAATTAGTGTTCTAGTGTCTAGTACTTGAGAACAGAGTTAGAATACTATGGGGCAATATGTAAATAGGACTAATCATGATTGCACTTGAAAATTAGTGTTCTAGTGTCTAGTACTTGAGAACAGAGTTAGAATACTATGGGGCAATATGTAAATAGGACTAATCATAATTGCACTTGAAAATTAGTGTTCTAGTCTAGGAACAGTTTTGGAAGAATGTGGGAATTGTGTAACTTATTGCATACGCTTGATTACTTTTGGTATTCAGAGATGATTACTAATAAAGAAATTGTCATTATACAATAGAAACATGGTTTATTTTCTGTAATTATTTTCTCAGAAGAATTTATCGGAAATAAGTGTTTTGAAGCGATATTTTGAATGTATACAATGAACATAAAATAGACTTTTGGATTATTTGTCATACAGAGAGAACATTGGATTGTTTGCTATTTCTAAAATTGTAGCAGATTAAATGCTGAAATTGACTATCACCCAGAATATACTTTAGAGGTAATTTTAAGAATAAAATCATTTGTAAAAATGAAAAAGAAATAATATTAAAAATAATTCTTGTTTTACATATTGACATTTCAGGAAGGTTCTTTATATTTTAACTTTCATTTTACCTAATGTGTTGTTGATCAGTTTAAAAACTCACATCAGTAATTTTACATAGCAGAACAAATATATATTTAGAATACTTTCAAGCTAATCTTTAAAATACTTTCTTTTCTAGTTGGATAGGTTCATTTTTGAAGGGGTGGAGCTTGTGCTGAAAGTGTCCTGTGCTGTCTTCATCACCATGAATCCTGGCTACGCTGGGCGCACAGAATTACCTGATAACTTGAAGGTGTGTTTTAGAGTGTAACACTTAGACTTATTACTTAATTTGCCAGGACAAATATGCTACATTTTTATAAATTCTTTCCCTAGTATATTTTGAGACTTTATAGCAGCATTTAAAATGTACCATTTTTTGTGTATTTGTTAGTGAGCACATTTTCCAATTTCCTTTTAAAATTATGTTCAGCTGATAGTCACAGAAAGATGAAGATAACAAAAAAAAATAATTAATTTATAGCTTTTGATGAATGTAATAGATTCATGAATTGAAGAACATTAAAAAGCAAGACATAATAATTTATTTTTGATTGATAGATTGAGAAAATATGTAATAGATTTATAAACTGAAAAACATTAAAAAGCAGGAAATAGTAATTTATAGTTGTTGATAGATTGAGAAAATATATAATATATTTATACGCTGAAGATTAAATAGCTAAAAATAGGTTTGATTTAAACCTTTCATTTGTTGGACAGGCCTTGTTCCGTCCAGTGGCTATGATGGTTCCAGACTATGCACTGATCGCAGAGATTAGTCTCTTCTCTTTTGGCTTTTCTGAAGCAAAGAATCTGTCCAAAAAGATTGTCACTACCTTCAAACTGTCATCAGAACAACTCAGTTCTCAAGTCAGTAATACATACAGCACTTTTTATCTTCTCTTGCTTTTAAGTGTTTTTAACATGAATAGTTTTCCCCAGTGTGTGTTTGTGTGTTTGTGTGTTTGTGTGTGTGTGTGTGTGTGTGTGTGTGTGTGTGTGTGTGTGTGTGTGTGTGTATGTGCATGTGCATGTTTGTGTGTATGTGTGCAATTATTCATTGTAATATTCTTAATAGGACATAATGCATTAAGGAAATTGTTCCTGTTGTCTTCAGTGGCAACTCACGCTTGTGATATTTATTAATAATAATCTAATGAAATTTAGTTTGATTTGAGTAATATAATGAATTGCTATTTTATATAATAATTATTACCATGTTAAACAGGATCACTATGACTTCGGAATGCGTGCAGTAAAGAGTGTGATTTCAGCTGCTGGCAACTTAAAAAGACAGAACCCAGACATGGATGAGGTAAAATCATAGAGAAATAAATATATATATATATATCTTTTTTAATTGCCTGAATTCTTCCAGGTGAGTTTACACAGTCTTACATGAAATATCCAAGCTAGCAATTTTGGACTCATGCACTGGCATGGTTAAGGGGAGGTAATCTTTTACATTTTGGAATGTTTATTTCCCTTGTTGTCGGTCACAAGAGTGTTTTTCTTCTCCGTGAATGAAAGCAGTGTCTATACTTGCATGGTCAAAGCGTTTGTGAGTGTGTATATTTGCTATGCATGTATTGTAACAATGCACTGTTTTATTTATTCATTTTGATGAGCATTGATTATGTTAGGTGTAGACAGAAGTTGTATTTAACTATTTATTTCTTAGCAGGGTTATTGAGATGTTTATGAATGATGGATCAAAATGAAGCAACAATGTTTATTGGTCAAGACTGGAAAAAAACCACGATGAATGATCTCCCCTGATCAGGACGAGAGATAGAACACATACACACATGCAGGTTGAAGAACCCGGGTGACCTTTCTCGTTAATAAATACAAAAAGTACTCATTGAAAAATGATTAAGTTACGAATTTTGAAAACCAATAAAAGTATGAGTGGTGAAGAATAATCTCTTCTCTCTCAACCCAAATTTCCTCAGTCCCTGATACGGTGGTGAATGATGATCTGCTTTCAACGGGTGGTGGGTCTGATGAATGAGGCCAGCAGGTCTGTACCATGAAAGATGCCCAAATATGAAGTCTCATTCAGACATGCAGTGAGCATTCGAATGGCCCTTTTCACGAATTTATGAATTCATGAAAAAAATAATTAGTAAATGGCTGCACCAGAACTCTGGAAGAAGAAAAAAGCCTTTTGAGTTTTCTACACACCATACTAGAGTCCTGTGCACATATACACTCTCAGAAAAAGATGTCTCCAGAGCTTATAAATGACCGATGATTTCCCTTGAACCGTCAAATGTTTGAGATTCGAGGCACGATGAAAGCGTGCTCAGAGAGTCCCTAAAGTTGTAAACATCTATTTTGAGGGTGCATTTTCATCTGTATAAAGTTGCATTTCTTAACAACTATACTAAAGAAATAAATGACTATAGTCCCTATTCCCTATCTCAATACCCTTGAACTTATTTTACATAGAAAAAATCCTATTTGTCTGTAAACAGGAACTAATTGCCTTGAGAGCCATCCGTGACGTCAATGTACCCAAGTTCTTGGTTGATGATCTGAAGCTTTTCAGTGGCATTGTGTCAGATCTCTTCCCCAACATAAAGTAAGTTGTATCTTATTTATTACTGCTGTGTTTTTTCCAAATTTTATTATTATATTATTATTATTATTCAACCTTTTTCCATGACTTCTGCTTGACTGTTGGTTGTGAACCAAGGTCTTCAGAATCATACTAAGATTCTGGAAGATCCAAGGTTTTATGGAAGATGTGGGCAATTCTGAGGAGCACTGTTTTGAGTAGTTGGGTGTCTATGGTTTCTCTGGAGTTTATTCAGATAGCCTTCCAACTCAGATGTTATATTCTCCAAGGCTCCTATCACTATAGGTACCACTTTTGCATTTACATTCCACAGTCTCTGGGTTATTTCTTCTTCTTTTTCTCTTTCTTTTGCTTTTATGTTTCTATCACTTAGAACAGTGACATCAATGATCATTGCTGTTCTGTTGGACTTATTAAGAACTACAATGTCTGGTCTTCATACAGGAATCACTTGATCTATTAATTATTATCTCGAAGTCCCACAGTCTTTGACTTCTTCTGTCTCAGTGACTGCTTCTGGTCAATGCATCCATGCTCTTTCTGGGGTTTTTCTCCATAGTTCTCATGTATGTTTCTATGTATGAGTTTTGCCACTTTATTGTGTGTTTTAGTGAAACTGTTTAATCTGATAAAATAATATATATATGTATATATATAATTATTTATTAAACATTTTAATTGACATTCCCACTGCAGAGAGCAACCAATAGATTATGGTGCACTGGAGACCTCATTGAGAAAGAATTGTACAAAAATGGGCCTGAAGGATGTGGATGGTAATAAGCCACTTTCTTTTTGTAATTATTAGTTACATGTGTGTGTGTGTGTGTGTGTGTGTGTGTGTGTGCATGCCTGCATGTGTGCACACAATTGAAGAAAACTATTCTGAAAGATGTGGATGAAAATAGAGGGGTATTTGGTGTGCATATGTGTGTTTATGTATGTGTTGTGTGTTTATATGTTAATGTGTTCATGTAATAGTACAATAGTACAAAAAATGACCTTAAGATATGGATGGAAATGTCAGAGGAGTATTTGGTGTGCATGCATATGAATGTGTGTGTATGGGACTGTTCTGAAAGACATGGAAGGAAATGTTAGAGGGGTATTTAGTGTATGTGTCTGTGTATTGTCTATGTGTGTGTGTAATTATATAAAACTATTTTTAGATATGGATGGAAATATAGGGATATTTAATGTGCATGTGAGTTTGTAATTAAAATCTATCACTGTGGCATTGTAATTGATTGCAGGCTTCATCAAGAAGTGCATTCAGCTGTATGAAACAACAGTTGTTCGACATGGTCTCATGTTAGTTGGGCCCACTGCCTCAGGAAAAACTAAGGTAGTTTGTTGTAAACTAAAATTTCCACCAGCATTGAAATGTAGAAGTTAGTGAGTGAAAGAAAAATAGACACTGTGTGAAATACAGACAGATTATTAGATTGTCCATGGTTTAAATTGAAGGATTTGAAAAAATAAGTGATTTGAGGATCCCTTTGCAATTTTGTTTTCCTTTACCAGTGTTATGAGGTTCTACAAAAGGCCCAGTCATCCCTGAAGGGTGAAGCCTCACCATCTGGAGACTCATTTGAAAACACACAGACCTACATTCTAAACCCCAAATCAATCACTATGGGACAGCTATATGGTGAATTTGACCAGCTCACACATGAATGGTGAGTAGTGTTTTAATGTAGACTTCACAAAGTTTAATTAAATACTTTAGAATACATTCCATGACTTTGGCAACTGTTCTTGAAAGTTAGAGTGAGGACCACATGCAATGAAAATCAGTGTGAAATTAAGCAATTTTATCAAACAGCATGTTGTAACACTTGGTAGTATAAACACTATTGTCCTTTGCCATGTTTATATTTAGGGTGAAATCGTAATTTCAATAAATACAAAATTTGCAAGACTGCATCTAAGAGCTGATTGTGAGTTATTGCTTTAGTTACATTTTTGATGGTGAGACTTTTTCCTTATCAGGTTCAGTTTATATTACCATTATGAGGATGTATCTTTTTAAAAATATATTTTATGTCATTCATTTTTTAAATTTTAGTTTATTAGTCTTTAACTTGACTTTACTTCAGGACTGATGGCATTCTATCATCATTGATCCGATTGGGCGTGTCAGCCAATGATAAGGACAAAAGATGGTATTTGTTTGATGGACCTGTGGATGCTGTGTGGATTGAAAACATGAACACAGTGTTAGATGACAACAAAAAGCTTTGTTTGAGCAGTGGAGAGATTATCAAACTTACTGAGGTATGTCAAATAAACCCTCATCTTAATTTCAAGGTTATTAGACTGCTGTCAAATCCTTTTTTGACAGTCATACAACTGTTTAATTGTTTGTCTAAATATTACACAGAATAATAGTCCCATCTGCCTTTCTTTAAAATTTTACATCTTACTTTCTGTACTCTTCTTTTGTCGAAGATAATAATCTATAAAAGGTTCTTTGAAATACTGTTATATCATCCAACATTTTATTCTACTATTTTTGTTTCTGATCTTACCAAATCTTTATTTGAAATACTTTTACAACACCTTAATTTCTGTACTACTACCACTACTATTACTATTGTCTCACATTATCTGTAAGAAGTTCTTTGACATACTTTCAACAACCTACTACTGTCTCTGATTACCTGATAAGAGGTTTTTTGAAATACTTTTACAACACCCTACTTCCTGTACTACTGTCGCTATTGTCTCTGATAATCTATAAGAGGTTCTTTCAAATTTTCCTCCATCAGACCTATTTGTTCATACTTACTGAAAATTTCTTTAATATCCATTATAAAAACATTTGTTTAAGGATTTTTTCTTTTTCTTTCTATTTCATGAGCTTAATATTATGAGTTTCTTAAAAGTTTTAAAAGTGAGTGCATCACTTATTTTCTTCAGGCAATGACGATGATGTTTGAGGTGGCAGACTTGGCTGTGGCATCACCTGCTACAGTCAGTCGCTGTGGCATGGTCTATCTAGAACCAAGCTACATTGGACTGGAACCCTTTGTGGAGTGTTGGCTGAAGAAACTACCTGATAGTCTGTATGAACATAAGGATAAGTTCAAGGAGCTGTTTGATTTCTTAATGGAGGTATGTGTCATTTTATCATATGCTGGATAATACTTCTGAAAAGAAATATATACAACAACTTTTTCCCAACTGAAACTTTTAATAAATGCCCATATGATTATTTATCTAGCTCATTACATACTGCATTATGTACTTTTACTGAATGCAGTAAGGGAGACCAGCAAGGACAGCTTCTGAAGGATAGGTTCAGTGATTCTGCTAGAGTAATATTTGGCAGGTTTAAGGGATAAAATATGTCCTTGCACTGATAAGATTAAATATGTTTTACCATTTTATCAATAAATTTTAAACTGAAATTCAACTTTTTTTATTATTCTCACACTAATTATTGGTACATATCAATCTAATAGTCTATAAAGATATGTAGACTGTTGTTGACTGTTACAGTCACATAGATTCTCTCAACCAGCCTCTTCTTTCAATCCATTGTAAATTTCTGGTAAAACTTTGGGATAGGTTTCTGTTGCTGCTGATAAATCAAGTTTTCCAGATGCCCCATAAATAAACAAACATACATTACTAGTATCTGTTCTTGAGTCCACAACCACACGGTTCATTTGGATAAAGTGAAAGCTGTTCATGGACATTTCATGTTCAGCTAAGTGAACAGGATGATAATTGATGGATGAATGTTTTTCTTTGGTTAAGAAAATAATCAGGGGATTTCATACTATTAGTACGAAGAATATAAGTGTGAAGAAATGTTATATCCTGTTTTCAATAAAACATTTTTATTTGAAAAAAATAATAAAAATAAACTTTGAATATCTGATATGAGGTGAAGGTTAATTTGCCAGTACAGACTGGACTGAAATGTACATTTATATTTCTTAGATTGATGTATTTTTATTTATTTCCAAGCCTTATCTCACACTACAGATACAAATCCAAAAATGGTCAGAAATCACACTTGTTATGAGAAATGCACCAGGCATGAATTCATCTTGGTGGATTACAATTGCAAAAAATTGTCTTTCAGCCATTTGTACAACTCACAACTTGCCATAACTGAAAAACCAGATTTTCAGCCATTTATACAACTCACAACTTGCCATAACTGAAAAACCAGATTTTCAGCCATTTATACAACTCACAACTTGCCATAACTGAAAAACCAGATTTTCAGCCAATTCAAGGAAATGCTTCACACATATTAAGAAAGACAGCACTGTTTATTCCAAGAGGGCCTGCAATGCACATAATTAACAGTAAAAGAAAAATACGATTGTAAGGTTATAAGAACATTCCCTATGCATTCATGTTGCATTAAGCAGTCGTTTTGATTTGCCAAAGTAAAGGAGATAATCTTTGGTATGAAAAATGAGGGAGACAATTACAACAAAAAAATGTTGACACCCAATTTTTTCTAGATGTTTTCTGCGGATGACTGAATACAAACACAAAAGCTCAAAAATGAACATATCCATATGCTATAGATGACAGACAGCCTTTTAGTAAGAGAAATCTTTGTCAGGGCTTATGTAGACCTGAACAAAATGTAACTTAGCAAAATTTTTCCATTTAAAAATTTAAATTATTTAAAAATAATTACTTGAAAACTTTAACAGAGTGTAAAGTTATAAAAAACTGAAATTTTGATAGTATGAATTACTAATAAATTAAAAAAGAGAAGAGAATGTTAATCACTATTTATAGTGGATATTTATTTATATGACACAGTGACATGTTTAAACATTGTTGGTGTATATCAGTTTTACAATGTATAAATGATTAGGAGGTTTAAATATGGCATAAAAAGTATAGTCTCTCACATAATTTGTGGAGAAATTTGGATTATGCATATTTTTAGACTTTTTGTTTTGCAAGAAACAGTCTTAAGATTAATATTTGGTCTGTTGTATCAATAGCCTGCAATCAAGTTCCTTCGGTCAAGCATGAAAGAGATTGTAGCATCCGTGGATGGGCAGCTTGTGTTCAGCCTTCTTAAATTGCTCGAGTGCTTTTTCGCACCATTCATTCCAAAAGAGGTGACGTACAGCACTTTTACAAGCTATTCTTACCACACCTCACCCCCTCCCATGCATCTAACCTTCCCCTTAGCAGTGACTACAGTGACTACCCACCCATTTTCAACAGCTTTGCTTTATATTGTGTTTTCTTAGAATAATTTATGCCATTGTTTCCTTGTCAGATTTAACTTTTTACATATAATCAGTATTATTGTTCTATAAATTATGGAAGTAATACTACTTTTTATCACTTAGACATCAAAGATAGTCTGATGATGATAAAGATACATTTAGAGATAAATCTTTGCTAAACTTTTCTTGGGAACTATGTCATTTAGAAAAAAATATTTTTTTCAGTCTTATATTTGTTTAATATTAATTTTGTTCTGAATGATTCTAAAAAAGGGCTACATATATATGTACACATACAAGTCATGAAAAATACAATGAATGTCTGATTAGTGACATAACTTAATTCTTGTTTATTAACTTGTGTGTTGAAATAAAACAGATGTGCTACAAATCCTTAACTAATGCTGACTTATACATATATAAAAGTAAAATGTGTGTTTATTTATATCTGTCAGTGCATAGATAAAAAATGGATATCTTATTGAAGTATATTTTTAACTTCTATTCCTTCATATAAATATAAATAAATGAAAGAAATATTTGCTGCTAGATTTATTGACTGTGTAGAATGTTACAGCAAGATATTTGTAATTAGTAGTATATACAGTTAAATAAATGAATATTTTCTTTCATCAATTTACAAGCATGTATAATCGATGGGTTTCTTGTTTATAGATATATAGCTGTCAATATTAAAATGGAAATTGACTGTTAAAATTAGTATTAAGAATAATTTTGCTCCTAATTTATAATTCTTATTGTAAAATATAAATTACATTAAAATATGAAACAATCAACTTTTCTTTTCTTTTATTAAGTAGAGACACAAAACAGCATAGAATTATGAACCCTAAAATGCTGCAATGATTTGTCCTTTATGTTTTGGCAAATAATGCTAGATGTTAGATGTTTGCTTGTGTGAATAGAAATTATTGTAGTGAATAGAAATTATTGTAGTGAATAGAAATTATTGTAGTTTACTAAAAACATTTATGATGCAGTATAATATATATTATAAAAGTGGAAAACATGTGGACTAACATTTCTCAAGGTGATCACTTTAACTTAAATTACAGTGCTGAGATTGTCAGTCTTTATGTAGTGCTCGTTGACTGGTAAAAATGAAGCTAGTAGATGCACTTGTAGTTTTGATTGACATGTTTTAGTATAATAGTGATGATAGCAAATGCGGTAATTTAGAATGAGTTTCTCTTTAGAACTGATTGCTTTTAACCCTTAGATTTCTGTTCATCAGTGATTTTATTATTTTCTCATGTGTGGCATTATTGTTTGCTGTGGTGTGTGCCTAACATTGATGTGTTTCAACCCTTCCTGTGGTAATGGTGTGTTGGACTTGGAAAATATGGATATGTCAACACAACACTCATGTTTATCATGAATGTATTAAACAGGCTGGGCAAAGACATGTGGTAAGCCATTGGAAGATTTGTTAATACCTGCTTCTCATTTCTTTCAATAGTCTTAATTTTTCATGAAAAATGTTAATTACAGTTTTATGATTGTGTTGTATCTACCCTCATGTTTGTGATACTTTGTTCTCAGACTTATTATCCTCATTGTGATGCTTTTCATTTATCTTTTTTTGTTAGATTTATCCTTCTTGTGTGCCATGACAATTTTATAAATAATTGCAACAAATCTGAAGTTAATTTATTTTATTATAAATGTTTACTTATAACAATTTGCTCAAATTTCAAGGTTACTGCATGTTGTCTTATTTAATAAAAAAAATCACAAAATTTTAGAAGCATACATGTTTAATGAAGATGTAGATAATGCATCTACCACTTACACACACACACACACACACACACACACACACACACACACACACACACACACACACACACACACACACACACACACACACACACACACACACACACACACTTCACACACATTACACCAATTCACACATACAAACATCTACTACTTATACCCATAAACACACCTTTCACACATACCAACATCCACCCCTTATACCTAAATGTACACCAATTTACACATCTACCACTTACACACACACACACACCAATATATACGTATCTACCACTTACACCCATATGTATACCAATTCACACACACATTATAAACACCAATTAAAACTTCTATGCACATCTACTACTTACACCCATATATTTATATACTTGTACATACAAATATGTACATACATACATACACACACACCAATTCACAAATCTTCCATTATGCACATATATACATCAATTCACACATACACAGATACCATATACATACTCATGCAAGCAAATATACACATCACTATTGGGTTAATGTTTTTATTAATTCTCTGTTCTTTAATTTAAAAAAGATGTTGATTTTCAGGTTCATATTTATTTTTAAATTATGTTCAACTTTTTTTTTTAATCTCTCAGATTGTTTATGTTTAGTTTCCACCTATTCTGCACACCCTACCCAAATTATCTCCACAGAACTTGGGAGTAATCCTGCTCTGAATGGGATCAGTTTCTGCAGTGTTTGGTATCCACTGAAAGGGCAGGTTCCTTACAAAGGACCAAATCATTATTAAAAATATTTTAAAAGGCCCTTCTCCCAGTCTTCAAGGGTCATTATTCTCCAAATTCATGTCACTTCACTATACTTACAGTGTTTAACTTGTATATCATCTTTATTGCTGACATTGTTTTCTGACCAAAGGGACATTTTGCTGACTAAAGTTGTGCTTCCTTTCAGGGTGAAAAGCCAGTCAGTGAAGAACAACTGGCCAGACTTCCAGAGCTAATAGAGCCATGGTTTATCTTTTCACTAATCTGGAGCATTGGGGCCACATGTGACAATGATGGTCGGGTCAAATTCTCAGAGTGGGTCCGAGGCAAGATGAGTGAAGCACAAGTAAGTGCTGTCTGTTGACAGTCTCTGATTTTAGCAATATATTGAAAGGTGAATAACTATAATATAAATTAAAGAAAAAGCGTTTTAAGAATACGTTTTGATAGATATATCAGGAATGTATAAAATTATATAGAAACAAATGTATTATACTATTACTATTACTTCTACTACTACTGAAAGAAGAAGTAAAAATACTGTAGGATTCAAGATAACAACAGACCAAGAAATTCCTGAAGGACGACCAGACATAGTTCTTAATAAGTCCAACAGAATAGCAGCAATCATTGATGTCACTGTTCCAAGTGATAGAAACATAAAAACAAACGAAGTAGAAAAAGTAGAAAAATACCAAGATGTCAAATTAGAAATTCAGAGACTGTGGTATGTAAAAGCAGAAGTGGTACCTATAGTGATAGGAGCCTTGGGGAACAAAACATCTGAGTTGGAAGGCTATCTGAATAAACTACCTGGAAATCACAGACTCACCCCACTAATTAAAGCAGCAATCCTTGGAAATGCCCACATCTTCTGTAAAACCTTGGATCTCCCAGAATCTTGGTAAGATTCTGAGACCTTGGTTCACAACCGACAGTCAAACAAGTTGTTGAAAAAGGCTGAATAATAATAATAATAATAATAATAATAATAATAATGACAATGATGATGATGATGATGATGATGATAATATAGTAGCACTTAATAACGAATGCATACAGGACAAGCTTTCCATCTGAAAGAAAAAAAAAACAATAATTTATTCAAAATACATTAGGTTAACCCAGTTATTTTTGCCATTTGATGAGTTTAGTTATCTTATTGTTTATAACAGTATTCCAAGAATTATTTACTCCTGTCTTATATATATAGTACAAGCTGCCTTTTCCACAAACTGGTCTCGTGTATGACTACATGCTGGATGATGCTGGAATCAGCAGCAGCAGTAGGGATGAAACTGAAGAAGAGGAAAATGTTAAGAAGGATGTATGTGCATTAAAACAGTTTCATTGAATGGCTTCTGTAATTTAATTTATTTTCATTTACAATTTTTAATTTTCATTTAAATGAGTAATTTGTCATTTATTTTGTATATATTTTTATTTCTAATAATAATTCTTTACATGCTAATTTAATACTTAAGATATAATTTTGTTTGAATTATTGTATTCATGCTTTACTGTCAGAAGATGAATTCATGTTTGTGACATTATAGCAAAGATTTTCTTAAGGTAAGAAAATGATTGAAAATGAGATTTGTTTAATGACATTTAACAGTTTTTACATTACACTTAATATAGAAGATACTGTTACTGTTTATCAAGTTTGTTGATGGATTTTATTTATAATTTGTTGATGAACTGTGTGAAATTGAAAAAAAAACCCACCATAAGATTGTTGTATTCCATATTCCAGAAAACCATGTTAGGAGTACAAATATGTTATACTTCTGAATTAGTAATTGTTCATTGCCTCCTGACAGCAAGTTTTATTTGTTTACATTTCTTTGCTTTTGCTTTTCAATAATAATTACAACATAACATCAGTTTTGAGGTTGCTTTTTGTGGATTTCAGATTTGCTGGAGAAACTGGATGCATGGTGTAGCAGCCTATGAAGTACCTCCTGAAGCCAAGTTCTCAGACATTCTTGTTCCCACAATTGACACCATCCGCAGTGCCCACATCACAGGGATGCTTCTTACCAACCGTAAAACAGTATGTTTCTTGACTTTGTTTTAAATTAGAATACTAACACTATCTGTAGACTGTGGTTTGAAAAAATGATTCTAAAAATTTTATGACTTTGTTTTAAATTAGAATACTAACACTATCTGTAGACTGTGGTTTGAAAAAGTGATTCTAAAGAATACATTTTATGACTTTGTTTTAAATTAGAATACTAACACTATCTGTAGACTGTGGTTTGAAAAAGTGATTCTAAAGAATACATTTTATGACTTTGTCTTAAATTAAATGTTAGGCATGAACATTAGTCTGTAGATTTGAAATATGATGTGAGAAGTAATTCAGTCATAAAAACAGTGCATTTTAACTTTGTCTTAAAACTTTGTCTTGAAATGCTAGGTATTGCCAGTATCTGTAAAATTGAAGTGTGATGTGAGAATGTGATTCAGTCATAAAACATTGCATTTCATTACTTTGTCTTAAATTAAAATGTTGGGCATGAATTTTAGTCTGTAGATTTGAAATGTATTATAAAAAGGAAATTCAGTCACTAACCCATACATTTCAATTAAACTGTTAAGCATTCCACAGTATCTGCAGAATTGAGGTGTAAGGTGTTTGTTGATTTAGGTTCACTATTTAAAAATGTAATTTTGGTACTATTATAATTAAATTTAATTTTAATTTTAAAAAAAATAATATTTTGTTGTAAAGGTGTTAAGTATCGGACCAACTGGTACTGGAAAAACTCTGACCATCTCTGACAAGCTACTACGCAACATGCCAAAAGAGTACATTCCTGATTTCATCGTTTTCTCAGCCAAGACCAGTGCTAACCAGACTCAGGATCTTATTGATGGAAAACTAGATAAACGGTAGGACAAATGTGAATAATGTTGGGAGAGACAACAAATGAAGGTTGTCACAAGAAATTGTACAAATATCTCATTTATTTTTACATCAATTGTTTCTGTTGATTGACTCAGGATATACTGGATTGTGACTTTTATTAAGACTAAGGATATGTATTACCCCATGTATGCAAAGTATAGAAAATATGTTAGAAGAGATAAATACAAATAAGGATTGACTTAGTATAGGAAATATGTTAGGGGAGATAAATATAAATAAGGATTGAAAGTATAGGAAATATGCTAGGGGAGATAAATACAAATAAGGGTTGACAAAGTATAGGAAATATGTTAGGGGAGATAAATATAAGTAAGGATCCACATAATGATCTGCACCATTGGTGTTCAGTAACAGTCACTTAATTTTTTACATTGCAGATCATTTCTTTTATATGACTAGGTAGTGTTTCATTGTGCAAAATATACAGAATATTTTAGGATGATAAATGAATGAAGGTTGACTTAATGAAAAGTACCAGTGACGTTCAATTATTTTTACATCATAGACATATTTATGTTTGTGCAAAATGATTGAAAGGAAAGAAAAGCATGTGTTGATTGATCTTAGTTGCAGTTGACAAACCATTTGTTAGCTATGCATTAAGTTAGTTGGACAAGGACATTTTTTTAATATATGCATAATTTAAATAAGTTGATTAGGTTAATTGATATAACTTTGTGAAAGTGGAATAACGGAGTGATTAAATATGCTATCCAAAGAAAGCATGCACATTTAATTTTCAAATAGATATTTTGAAAAGAAACTAGAGATAATGACACTTGGACTTATCAGGAACACTTTTTACTGAAATCTTAACAGTTGCCAATTTTCGCAACAATAATGATAATAGATTTTCATAATTTTTGAAAATTGAATAAGTAAACTTGTATTTAATTGTATACCAATTTATCACAAAGATTTATTGTATTGTGAATGGTATTTTTATTTCAGCCGTAAGGGTGTGTTTGGTCCACCCCTAGGGAAGTATTTTGTTTTTTTTATTGATGACTTAAATATGCCTGCCCGGGAGGTATATGGTGCTCAGCCACCCATTGAGCTTATTCGACAGTGGCTGGACTTCCGTGGCTGGTATGACCGCAAAGCAATTGGTTAGTTTGGATTTATTTTCTCAATATATTTTTCTCTGTCTATCTCTGTTTTTGCTTTTTTTTTATACCATCTCTTCTCTTCTCTTCTCTTCATCTTTTTATCCATTTGTTTCACATTCTTAAATTTTAAAGTAAATTGTTAAATGTTAATTTATAAAATAAAATCTATAAAATCAACTTCATATAGGCACACATTTGAATTTTAGTTGCGTACCGTTTTCAGGTGAGTTCCGCAACCTTGTAGACGTGAACTTTGTGTGTGCCATGGGGCCACCAGGGGGTGGTCGAAATCCAGTAACAGCTCGTTTACTTCGCCATTTTAACTTCCTGGCTTACACTGAAATGGAGGATCCCAGCAAACGCAAGATCTTCTCTACTATCCTCAAATCATGGCTCAGTGAGTGGTGTCCTTTTTTCAGTGTTTAGTCAGCAGCTAATTTATTTGTTGTTGTTGCTAATGTGCATTTATTATGAAATATTAACTGCAAGATGCTTAGTAAAATAGTTTTATGATTAAAAAAACAAAACAAACTTTTACCAGAAGTGAATAAATGTCAAAATGTTTAGGGTATTTGTTTGTATCCAGGTCAAAGTCCGAACATCAGTTCACTGTGTGAGCAAATGGTGGATACATGCATCTCTACATACAACACCATCCAGACACAATTGTTGCCTACACCTGCCAAAAGCCACTACACCTTCAACCTCCGTGACCTCTCTAAAGTCTTCCAGGGCATTCTGATGGGTGATGCAACTAAAATTTTGGTTAGTAAAATAAATATTTTCTCTCTGCTTGATAGATTTGCTGAACTTTAGTCAATAACAATAAATATTTTTTCTCTACTTGATATAGTAGTTATAAATTTGTCGGTAAGAATTAGTATTTTCTGTCTTCTTGCTAAAGTTGCTAAATTTGACCAGTATGTATCTTTTCTCTACTGGAGAAGTTTGGTCTTGTGGAATAAATGATGTCACTACTTTGTTAGAGTTGTTCAATCTTGGGCAATAAGAATAAATTCCCTCACACCTTAATTGAGTTGCCTAATTTTGATTAGTTAGAATAAATATTTTCTCCCCTATGATAAAGTTACTTAATCTTGATCAGTTGGAATAAATATTTAAAACTACTTTGATAGAGTTGGTCAGTAAAAATAAATATTTTTGTAACTACTTTGAAAGTGCTGCCTAACCTTGCTCAATAGGAATAAATATATTTATATCTACTTGGACAGAGTTGCCTTATCTTGGTCAATAGAAATAAATATATTTGTAGCTACTTTGACAGAGTTGCCTAATCTTGGTCAGTAGAAATAAATATATTTTTACTGATTTCACAAGAAGTTACCTAATTTTGCTCAATAGGAATAAATATTTTAAAATTTCTTTGAGATTTGCTTCATCCTGGTCAGTGGAAATAATTTAAACAAACTATTTTGATATAGATTTGATCAATGGAAATGAATATTTTCTAAATATTTTAATAGAGTGTTTAAATTTGATTAGCAGAAAGGGCATCATTTTCTTTCCTCAGAGAAGAAAAATAAAAGAGTGCAGGTGGCAATCAATATCTGATTCTACACTTTATACAAAAATATAAACTGTACCTAAATAAGAATATATTTTTACATCTAGTTAAGCACTGAGCAAGTTACAGTATTCACTTAATAATCTGTATTAGACAATTTGTATTCTGCTTTTGTAACTTATTTTAAAAAAATTTTACAGACCCCCAAAGACCTTCTGGGCTTGTGGTACCATGAGAGTTGCAGAGTATTCCAAGATCGTCTGGTGAATGATGAGGATCGTACCTGGTTTGAGAATTTATTAGGCCAGAAATTGGAGTCTGACTTTTCTTTGAAAATGGAAGAGGTTATTACTCAGCAGCCCTTCTTATATGGAGATTTTCTTTCCACCAGTGTTGACAGCAGACCATATGTACACATTGAAGACCATGAAAAAGTACGTGGTTGAGGATGTACCTATTAATAGGAATTGTTTCCCTTGCAAATGCAATGTTATGTAATGATGATGATATTGTAAGACTGTAATGTTTGATTCAATAATATGTTGATTTCACAGACTGAAAATGAACCAATCAGAAATCATGAATGCATTTATTTTCTGCTTAGTTAATAAGATTAATTTTATCTTCCAGGATTTGTAAGAAATTAATGCTGTACAATGCCTTTTCAATTAGGATCATTATTTTTACTCATTACTTGTAATTAGTTATGGATGATTAAATAATAATAATCATAACCATTAACTAGGTGGCATTGGTGTTACACTATTGAAACAAATGTAAAATAGATTCTATACGGATGTTTGTAATTTAAGCACAGTCTGTGACTATCATGCTTAGAATATCATGAAATAAGCTAGTATAGCTTTCATGACCCATATCCACACCTACAAACATGTACCCATTGCATATCAACATATATGCATTACAGTATTTAGAAAAATATAATGAGAATTGAATATCCTATAATTTAAAATTTTGACAGTTAAAAGATGTGACAAAATTATGATAATATATTTAGAGTCTCATTACTTTTTTTTTACTCATTGTATGCTATCCACAGCTCGTAAAAATTATGGAAGATTACTTGGAAGATTACAATCAAGTAAACACAGCCCAAATGCGACTTGTGCTGTTCATGGATGCAGTTAAACATGTGTGTCGCATTGCACGCATCATTCGACAGCCCTTGGGTAATGCCTTATTGTTAGGGATGGGCGGTTCTGGACGTCAGTCTTTGACCCGACTGGCTGCACATTTGTAAGTTACTGCATCTGGTTATCTCCCCACCCATCTCCCAGAGCTCTGTAAATTCAGTAAATTTATTTCTTTGCTCTTCTTCACTCATTCAACACACTTTCAGTTACATTAGTTGCAAGAAAATTACACTTAATTCACAATCCTTACGATTAATGTTTTTAACATCACAACATTGTTCATGCTGCTTGTGTATAGATCATTAGTACAGTGGTTAAAAGATTCTTTCTCTGGAATAAAGATTATGTATTGTAAATTTATATTATGATTTTACTTGTTTCAAGTAAAAGAATTTACTGAACAGTAACAGTTTTAAAACTCTAATCAGTGATGTTTTTGTTGTACAGGTCAGAGTTTGACTGCTTCCAAATTGAACTTGCTAAGAATTATGGTTTTGCGGAGTGGAGGGAGGACCTGAGGAAAATCATGATGAAAGCTGGCATTGAGAACAAGCCAATTGTCTTTCTTTTCAGTGACACTCAGGTTTGTTAATCTTGTCAGCAAATAATTTGTCACAAATTTATAGCACACATTTTACACTGGATATCTCTTTGTGTCTTGCAGTGACTGACAACATTTCTTGTCTGTCATAAACTGTCATTCATTTATTACAGTCTGTAGCATTTAGCTCATTTGTGCAGATGAGTTGGGTACATAAACTGCACAAATATATACCTAAATAATATACTGTTTGACTTGCTAATTATCTGCATTACTGAAATGTTACATTCTTATTTTATATGTTTCTATGAAATCCAGCTAATGTGCTCTCACATTCTTAAGTATGATATATTCAATACCTTGATGTTCATCTTGATCTGGCAGATTAAGAGCGAGTCATTCTTAGAAGACATCAACAACATCCTGAATGCAGGTGATGTGCCCAACATCTATGGCTTTGACGAGCAGGAACAGATCTTCACTGCTATGAAGCCCATAGTACAAGATGCTGGCATGCAGCCAACTAAGACCAATCTCTTCTCATCATACACTAAGCGTGTTCGGAACAACTTGCACACTGTCATTACTATGAGGTAAGTAATGAAGCTTATTATGAAATAAAAAGGAAGTTTATTTTGAAATAGTAATATTTGTTTCATGTTTACTAACATTTCCTGTGTTCTTCCAGTATAGAACTTAAAAACAAGAAGAATTAATAATCTATTTCTTCTTCTGATGGAACACGGTAATGGGGCCTTTTCATTTTTTTACTTTTTGCAGCCCTATTGGTGAGATCTTTCGAGCACGGCTGCGTCAGTTCCCAGCCCTTGTCAACTGTTGCACGATTGACTGGTTCAGTGAGTGGCCAGCAGATGCCCTCAAGTCTGTTGCCTTGCGCTTCCTTAACGATATTCCTGACCTAGATACTACTGATGATGTCATGAATGGCCTAGTGAGTATGAATAGTGATTTTGATGATTTAAAAAGATATATTTCTGGCCTAGTAACATAACACTGATGATGTCATGAATGGCCTGGGGAGTATGGATAGTGATATTGATGATTTAAAAGATATATTCCTGATCTAGTAACATAAAACTGATGATATCATGAATGACCAGACTTGCATATATGTTGATTTTTATAATTTAACAATTTATTGACACAGATATTAAGAAAATACTAATTATTTTTAAAAGTGTAATTTTATTGGTAAAATATATGATCTTTGCTTTCCCTAACTGAGATTATGTCCATTTGATGTATATGGTTGTTTTTGCTTTATTTCTTAACTTAGAAGGCCATTTGACACTACTTATTTGTCAACTTTCTATCTAATATTACTATTAAAATATATTTCTTTTTCCAGTCTAGATGGTTTTGTACATTCTGCACTTTCTTGATTAAAGTATGCTTGAATCTGCAATTTGATGTTCTAGGTTGCCATGTGTCAAGAAATACATCAGTCTGTGATTACATATTCCAAACGCTTTTTGGGAGAGTTGTCACGTTACAACTATGTTACACCCACCAGTTACCTGGAACTGTTGGGGATTTTCTCAAAACTGATTGGCATGAAGAAGACAGAACTCAGCACTGCCAGAAAAAGGTTGAAGACTGGTCTGGATAAAGTAAGAATTTGAGAAATTTTTGACTTTTGCTAAAAGCACTGATGTCACTGCAGTATATCTGAAAATGATTCGTTAATGAATATGAATAAGGATTGAATGGTTTCTTTTTTGTATAAGATATCTTTAGGTTCTTACTTTTAATCATTTAATAACAAGGCTGAAACTATTTATTTGTGTAGCTGCTTTCCACAGCTGATGAAGTGGCCAAACTCCAAGAAGAGCTGGCAACTATGCGTCCACTGCTAGCAGAAGCTGTGAAGGAATCAATAGCTACCATGCAGAAAATCTCAACAGACACAGTAAGAGCACAAGATCTTGAAGACTCATAATGGTTTCTCATAGTTTCTAGATATTTCATATATCAGCCAACAGCAAACAAACAAAATATGCCTTGCTTTGAGTCAGATCATACTTTCTTTTATCAGTACATATATTTCTAAATAAGGGATAAGTAATTGCACTCAAATTTAGACCCAAAACGAAGTGCATAACAGCTAAAACCAATAATACCTAGAGATGGATCACTCAAATTTAGACCCCTAACAAAGTGTATAATAGCTAAAACCAATAATACCTAGAGATAGATCACTCAAATTTAGACCCCTAACAAAGTGTATAATATTAATAGCTAAAACCAATAATACCTAGAGATAGATCACTCAGACCTAGACCCCTAACAAAGTGCATAACAGCTGGTAAACCATTGGTAGCATTAAAATTTACAAAAAAGTCCATAGTTCTTTGTAAATGCTACCATTTTTTCATACAAGTAATCCACTTGTAGGTCACAAAAGTCACAGTCCATTATATTGATCTTCAGTCATACAGGAGGTCCACTTCATAGTCCACAATTCATTCTAATTGCTGTTACGTTTTCACAAATTGTCTTTGTGAAATTGTTTCAGATAGTTTATTTTTGTTGAGAAAGATAGTAGATGGATGTTTTTTTTCTAAAATGACCAAGCCCAAGGGAAAGAGCAATGTAGTGGGTATGTTGTACTGATATATATATATATATATACTGATGATGGCCTAAGATGGAATACTGTTGCACATAATTTTTTTATCCTTTATTGCTGGGAACTTCTCTCACAAAAATGCAATTTTACAGCCCAAACTGCTGACTGGGCTATGAACTGAGACAGCAAAAATGGGATACACAATTACTGTATTCCTAGATCTTTGTGAGATTTGGACTGACTATATCGTATATGAACTGAGACAGCAAAAATGGGATACACAATTACTGTATTCCTAGATCTTTGTGAGATGTGGGCTGACTATGTTTTGTATGAACTGAGACAGTGTAGATGGGATGCACAATTACTGTATTCCTAGATCTTTGTGAGATGTGGACTGACTATATCGTATATGAACTGAGACAGTGTAGATAGGATGCACAATTATTGTGTTCCTAGATCATTGTGAGATGTAGGCTGACTATGTTTTGTCACTTTACAGGCCATTGCAGAGGAGACCAAAGCAGTGGTGCAAAAGGAAGAGGCAGCAGCATCCACCAAAGCTAAAGAGACCCAGGCCATTGCTGATGATGCTCAGCGTGATCTGAATGAAGCACTTCCTGCTCTGGTCAGTATTTTCTACCATTCTTGCCTTCATGCCACATTTGTAACTTGCAATGGTCCGCAAATATAATTTCATGAGTGTTGTGCAAAAAAAAGCTTCAAAGTTTGATCTTAACTGGGAAAAAATCTAAACTTGGGGCTCTTTTAGATACTATTAAACTTTGAAAGTAGAAATGTTAAAATAATGTTTCTACCATTTTTGATTCACAAGATGCTTGCTGGCTTGGCTCATCTTTCAAAGTTTGATTTTAATTAAAAAAACAACCTATCTAAACTTCACTTTCTTTTAAAATTTTGAAAGTGAAAATGTTCCAGTAATGTTTCTACTGCTCTGATCATCAGGATGCTGCCTTGGCTAGTCTCAAGCAGCTGAACAAAGGTGATGTGGTGGAAGTGCGAGCACTGCAGAGGCCACCAGATGGTGTGCGCCTAGTCATTGAGGCTGTCTGCATCATGAAGGGCATCAAGCCAAAGAAAGTGGCTGGTGAAAAGGTGCATTTACAAATTAATTATGCATCATGCAAATTAAGTATGATGCATTTAGTGTGAACACTATAGTTAGAAAACTATGTATGATTATTACAATTATTATAAATACTGTTTGCTATTATTACCAGTACTGTATTTAGAAAACTATGATTATAATAAATACTGTAGTTAGAAAACTGTGAGTATTATAAATATCCTTAATGACTTGTCTCCCATTTTCTGCATTAAAATGATGCACATTGAAACTTGAAATGTTGTTATCAGAAGAGGAACAGAGGTCTTGGAGGAACTCTTTTTGTAACGAAAAGCTAGTCTGCCTTAATCTCAAAGAAAAGATCATGAAATATGGAGTCTAAAGACATGCAAAACAGAGAGCATACTAAACACAGGTAAAAGTAGAGACAACAAATCTTAATGCTGATATAAAACCTATGTAAAATATAGCTTGGTGCTTACAGGTTTGTACATTCCTTATCCAACTGCATTATGTCCATTCTATCTCCTCAGCCTGGACAAAAAATTGATGATTACTGGGAAGTGGGCAAGGCATTGTTGCAGGATCCTGGAAAGTTCTTGGAGAGTCTGTTTAAATTTGACAAGGACAACATCCCTGACGAAAATATCAAGAAGATTCAGCCTTACATTGATGATGAAGCTTTCCAGCCTGCAGCCATTGCTAAGGTAGGCTGGGTGCAGCTCTCAGACGTTCATGCCATTAGGTGACATTAATGACCTCTACCCTACTGTTCCAAGTGTTATTAAGACATGCCCAGCAATAAACAAGAAAGAGTGTTCAGTTAATAATTTTTTTCCTTCAGAAATTAGTTTCCATGCTGATATCATTCTTAATGTGATCTCTGGAATGCAATTTCCTTTGAGTACATAGAATCTTCTTTTTTTCTTATTAAACAAAATTAAATGCCAACATTTATAAGACAAGAAAGCACATACTGCCATTTCATATAGTTTTCAGTACAATCCTAATATTACAAATAAGCAGATAAATTTATATGATTATGTAGGTTTTTATTTTCTCTAGGAGAAATTTATATTAATCACACTGTGGAAGGGTGTCATACTTCTTTGCCAGTTCTCTGTATGAACACCCTTTAGAATACTAGTAAGATGTAATCATATATGCCTGTAATGGTTTTGCTTGTGTGGGTATACCAAATGAAGGCCAGTATCCATAGCTTTGAGCCACATGTATCTGAGGTGTTTTTCTTTTATATATATATATAAAACAATGTTTATGTGTGTGTGTGTGTGTGTGTGTGTGTGTGTGCAGGTGTCAAAAGCATGCACATCCATATGTCAGTGGACTCGGGCCATGCACAAGTACCATTTTGTAGCCAGAGGAGTTGCACCAAAACGTGAGAGACTGCGGATTGCCCAAGAGGAACTAGCTGAAACACAGCGCATATTGGATGCTGCCAAAGCAAGGCTACAAGAAGTAGAAGAAGGCATTGCAACACTGCAGGCCAAGTATGATGATTGCATGCGCAAAAAGGAAGAGCTTGAGACCAAGACACGAGAATGCGAGGCTAGGCTTGTTCGTGCTGACAAAGTGAGCAAGACTTGATATTCTATGTATTATATACAGTTTGTTTCCATAACTTAGGAAAACTGGTAACTGTTTCTAAACTTAAGCACTAATTATTTTGTTTTATATTTCTCTTAAATAACAGCTAACTATTTTATCATAAGATTCTTTCACTTCTGAAATTTATGCACTTTTAAAGAATTCAACATTTTCTGTCATTCAAATTAATGTTCATGCACACAGAATATAAGGATAAATTACAACCTGGTACGTACAGTTTTATTTGAGCACATCAGGGTTGTAGATATGCCTGTGAATGAAAGGGTAGACTATAAATTTTTAATAGTTGTTCATCCTTGCTGAGAATAACCTCCCTTCACTATACATATGTTTACATTGCTTTCAAGGGCTGTGCAGTTTTACAGTTAATTATTTTAAGACCATCAGATTACATGTATGATGGACACTGTCAATTATTAGAACAATAGCAGCTTCATTGAAATGGGTTAAGATCTCGTGATCTAGTCTTTTTTTTATTACTTGTGTGTGCTTGATGTACATATCCCAATAATTCTTCTTCTCATGTATGTTTAACATTTTGCATAGTGGAAAAAGCATTAAAAAAAAATAATATTTTGGAGCTTGTTAAAACATTTCAGGTCCGATTTCTTATAGTAGAAATGTGAAATTGTTTTTGAAAATTAAGCACAATATTTTAGAAAAGGCATATATTTTATTTCTGACATTTTTAAAATTTATTTTTCCAGCTGTTTGAAAAGATTATTTATTTTATTTTTCCTGTCAAATGATTTAGAACATAAAACTGTCATGTTAATTATAATGATAGTGTGATTGTATGTTTGAAGTTTCTACATTGGATTAAATGTTTTTTTCATTGGGCAGTTGATTGGTGGATTAGCTGATGAAAAAGACAGGTGGATTGAATCTGTGGACAAACTGGAGAAAATAATTGACAACATCGTTGGTGATGTATTACTCTCATCTGGATGCATTGCTTATCTTGGACCATTCACAGTGAGTGATATCATTTTTGTCATTAAAAAAATAGAAAAATGTTGAATTGTTGACTAGCTTCTTATCATTTGATTTTAGTATTAAACTGAGTACTATGAATATTTTTAAATGTAAAACAATAATTTTTCTGATGCATTTCATTTTTTATATTTTTTCAGGGTGAATACAGGCAGAATATGACCCATGAGTGGGTAGGAAAACTGGATATGTACAAAGTCCCTCGCACTGAAAGTCCAGATCTGATCAGTACTATGAGTGATCCTGTGAAAATTCGCAGCTGGCAAATTGCAGGATTGCCCAAGGACAACTTGTCAGTGGAGAATGGTGTTATTGTGCAGTTTTCCAGGCGATGGTCACTTTTCATTGACCCGCAGGGACAGGCCAACAAGTGGATAAAGAATCTGGTTAGACTTATTTTAGTATAAATTTATGTGTGATGTCTGGGTGCATAAATAAGTCTGCTTAACTGATATGAATTTATGTGATGTCTGAATGCATATATTTGGTCACTTAACTGTATATTTAAAATGGCTGGAGTGAAATAACAAAAAAGACATTTTGTGTAATTTTTATTTTGACTAGGAACGAGATAATGGGCTGGACATCATTAAGCTGTCTGACAAAGACTTTTTACGTAGTCTTGAAAATGCTGTACGTTTTGGAAAACCCTGCCTTCTGGAAAACATTGCTACAGAGCTTGATCCAGCACTTGAACCCATTCTTCTCAGACAGGTACTTTGTTTCTGTTTGCATGGGCTATAGTAAAAGTTCGAAAGTATTAGCTTAGTAAGCTAGTGGTTATAACGCTTAGCTCTAATTATTGTTTTAAAACCAAATAATTTATTGTAATATTCATGTACATTATAAAATTAAAGTTATGATAAGTTACTCTTCATCATTGCAATGCTTCACCTGCAATACTCTCCACACCTTTATTGTATTTTCAACCATTGATTATTATTTAAATTGCTCTTAATAATCCTCATGATTGTGGAGTTGCTTTAGTACAAAGTTTTATCTTGTATAGACATTCAAGCAACAAGGTAGCTTGGTAATCAAGCTCGGTGATGCAATCATTCCATACCATAACGACTTCAAGTTTTACATGACTACAAAGCTGCCCAACCCTCACTACACACCTGAGGTTTCCACCAAAGTGACTCTTGTCAACTTTACTCTGTCACCCAGGTATTTATCTACAGTCATTTGTTGTGTTATACTAATATATGTTCAGTCGCTTACCTTTTTGCCACTGTAAACACCACATCCACCTCCAGCATAAATCAGAATCATCATTGAGTCATCATCATTATTTTTTATCAGCATTAACTCTTCATTATTACAATCAGCTGTTGAGATGTTACGATGATCATTGTCATCACCTGTATAATATATTCATCCTTTCTTTCACCTGCAGTAGCTCTTCAGCAGTACAACCAACTGTAGTAATGAGAGGATCATCATCAACCTCTGCACCACATGACCATCCTTGATTTCATCAACAGTGAACTCTTTAGTGTTATAACCAACTGTAGAGATGTCTGGTTCATTATGATCATCTACATAGCATGGTCATCCTTATTATCATCATCATCAGCAACTCTTCACTATTTTAGCCAGCTGTAGAGATGTTATTATTATCACCATCTGAATACCATGGTCATTCGTGTTTTCACCAGCTTTAACTCTCCAGTAAAGTAACCCACTGTGGAGATATCAGAATCATCATTGTCATCATTTTTGTCATAATCATTTGAAGAACATGGTAATCTGTATTTTTATCAGCAGCAACTCTTCAGTTTTGTAACCCCAATTTTTTCTGAATAACATCTTGTTTCTGTTCTTCAGTGGATTAGAAGATCAGCTGCTTGGCATTGTAGTAGCAGAAGAGCGACCAGATCTGGAAGAAGCCAAGAATCAGCTGATAGTCAGTAATGCCAAGATGAAACAGGAACTGAAGGAAATTGAGGACAGGATCCTGTTTCGTCTTAGCTCCTCAGAGGGCAGTCCTGTGGATGATATCGACCTCATTCAAACCC
This sequence comes from Sinotaia quadrata, assembly GCA_028829895.1. Classification (NCBI taxonomy): domain Eukaryota; kingdom Metazoa; phylum Mollusca; class Gastropoda; order Architaenioglossa; family Viviparidae; genus Sinotaia; species Sinotaia quadrata. Next base: position 29,908,907 of record CM054181.1, read on the forward strand.
TTGAAGCTTCCAAAATCAAATCTCAAGAAATCAAGGTTAGGCATATAACACTTCTTAGCTTGAATTACAAGTGCTTAATTTTGAATGTACCTCTCTTTCTATCTTTGTTGGTACATCAGTCTGTTCCCCTCCCTCTCTTCCTTTATCCATCCATCCATCCATTCATTTATTTTGTATGACTTGTCCAATCTGTGTGATAGAGCTTTATTTATTTAGCTTTCCAATCTGTGTGATAGGGCTTTGTTTATGTAGTGTGTCCAATCTGTGTGATAGGGCTTTGTTTATATAGTGTGTCCAATCTGTGTGATAGGGCTTTGTTTATGTAGTGTGTCCAATCTGTGTGATAGGCTTTGTTTATGTAGTGTGTCCAATCTGTGTGATAGGGCTTTGTTTATGTAGTATATCCAAACTGTGTGATATAACTTTGTTTTGATGTAGTGTGTCTAATCTGTGTGATAGAAATTTGTTTGACGCAGTGTGTCCAATCTACATGAAAGAGCTTTGTGTATGTAGTGTGTCCAGTCTGTATGATAGAACTTTGTTTATGTAGTGTGTCCAGTCTGTATGATAGAACTTTCTTTTATGTAGTGTATCCAATCTGTAAGATAGAGCTTTGTTTATGTAGTGTGTCCAATCTGTGTGACAGAGCTTTTCTTTGTATACAAATTTTGTTTGTAGTACTTATCCTGAGTCTGTATGACTGTCTTTTTGTCACTGTAGTTTATGTTCAGTACAATATGATATGTTTATTAAGATCCCCATACTAATACAGCATAAAGAAATATATTTCTTTGCTAATACAACATAAAGAGATATATTTCCATACTAATACAACATAAAGAAATATATTTCCTTGCTAATACAACATAAAGAAATATATTTCCTTGCTAATACAACATAAAGAAATATATTTCCTTGCTAATACAACATAAAGAAATATATTTCCTTGCTAATACAACATAAAGAAATATATTTCTTTGCTAATACAACATAAAGAGATATATTTCCTTGCTAATACAAAATAAATACATTTATTGAACATAGAAAAATGAGATGTTTTGGACATAGTCCTGTGAATTAATCTAATATAGGTCCTTATATAAGTGAAAAAGACTGGGAAGTTTTTTATGTACAGTATTTTAATGTATTATTGTCATAATTTGGGATGTTTAAAACTTGTTTGTCTAATTCTTAATATATTGTGACTTTTCAGGCTAAAGTGATTGTAGCTGAACAGACCGAGAAAGACATTGATCAAACTCGCAGTCAGTACATTCCTGTGGCAGTTAATACTCAAATTCTGTTCTTTTGTGTGGCTGACATGGCCAGCATTGACCCTATGTATCAGTATTCTCTGGAGTGGTTCATTACCATTTTCCTTGGCAGCATTTCCAATGCTGAGCGAGCTGACAACATTCCACAGCGCATCATCAACATCAACAATTATTTCACTTTTAGCTTGTACAGCAATGTGTGTCGATCATTGTTTGAGAAACACAAGCTTCTTTTTTCATTCCTCTTGTGTGTGCGCATCAATATGCACAAGGGAATAATTAACATGGTGAGAAAAAGTTTAATGGTCAGCTAATTATGTTTATATATTTAGGTTTACAAACAATTAATTCTACTTGCTGAAAGAATCTCATATTTATGATTGTATTTGTAATAAATAATCACTCAGTCTTTGGTACAAGATCTTGGAATTGTGAAAGAAATTAGGAAGAAGCTATGACAGAAATTTGTTTGAATCATACTGTATCATAGATGTCGGGTGTCTTCTGAAGATTTTGGGCTTGTTTTGAAAGTTGACAGTCTTACCATGAATCAGGAGTATTAACATCTTTTATATGCATGCTTAAGAAGTCACAGCTTATGCAGTCAGAAAAATAATTGAAACAGGATGAATCTGATTAGGGTCAGATATGATAATCAGAATGCTATCAGTCTCTTAAAAGAGTATTTTTATATTTTATTCATAAGTTTTCCTACTTGAACACAGCTTCTGTGTTCTGTTTTAGTGTTCACTAGTGTATCTGTTATGCAAAGTGTATTCATAAAAGCAAAGTTAGAGAAAGAGAGAGATAGCCAGGAGTAATTATAAGACTGAGTCAGAATGACAGTTCATAATGTACTTTTGTTACTGTATAATTTAAAGGTGTATTTGGTATTTCTTTAGGATGAATGGCGCCACCTTGTTGCTGGAGGCACCATTAAACCTAAGGACTTAGAGAATCCTGCACCAGAGTGGGTATCTGACCGCTCTTGGAATGAAATCCTAACCTTAGCAGCACTGCCCAAATATTCCCCATTTGTCAGCGACTTCAGAAATCATTTGGATGGGTACAAGGCTATATTTGACAGCACAGACCCTCACAGGTATATCTAGCAGATTATTTAATTTTATTTGTATATAGAATTATTGTCTTGACAGTGATGATGAATAAGATGCTGGCATTTTTTAATTTAAAATGTCAAGCACTAGTAGCAGTAGTAGTAGTGATAATAATAGTACTAGTAGAAATAATAGTAAAGAGAAGTAGTTGTAGTAATAGTAGTAGAAGTAGTAGTGATAGTAGTAGTACTAGTATTAATAATATAGTAATAATAGTAAAGAGAAGTAGTTGTAGTAATAGTAGTAGTAATAGCAATAGAAGTAATGTTATACTAGCATTGAGTATTGGATAGACAATTTATTAATAGAATTGTTGACAAAATAGTTTTATTAACAAAAAATAATAACTAAGAACATTAAATGCAGAGAGGAGTTGCCTGGCCAGTGGAACACAGAATTAGATGCATTCCAGAAGATCCTGGTTTTGAAGGCCCTGCGCCTAGACAAGGTGACAAATGCCATGCAAGACTATGTGGCCAGCAATTTGGGACAGCGCTTTATTGAGCCTCAGGTGAGTTTGTGTGGTGAACAGTGTGAGGATAAATGTGAGAGTAAGGCAGGATCATCAGGGTTCTTTAACTCTGGTTGTACAGTCAGAGAGATAGTAAAAGTTAAAGTAGTTACACTTTCTTTTAGTCTGGGTGTACAGTCAGAGTGATAGTAAAATTAAAGTAGTTACACTTTCATACCAGATAACTGCACCTGTAGATTTTCAAAATTATAGGACTTTTCTAAAGTCTAAAGTGTTGTCATCACTGTGTGTTTATAATACTTGTATTGGTGAGTACGGTATTGTCTTTTTCCTTCAATATTTATTTAACCATTTAGCTTGATCCCTGTTCACACTTATCCAGCGCAGATCTTGTCCACAACATGACCCCAGAGTTAACTCGTACTCTGCATTTGTTAAACGTGTTTGTTGAATGGAGCAAAAATAATAAATCTTTGTCAAAGGAAATTATAATTTTGACCAGCATTTCATAAAAAATTAAATTATGTCAAATAACCACCCTTTGAAATATTAATTTCTGTGAAGAATGTTGCTTTCTATCCATTGCTGTGTTTTATGTTTTTATACACACACAAGTTGTAATTATTAGGTATTATAGTGCAGAGTACATACATTTCTAGTACAGAATGTATTCAAATACTGTAAAGTCAGTTTTTGCACATTTACACTACTACTGAATATTTATAAATAATTTAATGACTACATAGTCATGCTTTTCAGATTTCAATACTAAAATTGATTAGTGCTGGTGAAGAGTTTAAGAAACATAAGCCACACTAATAATAAATTTAAATTACCTGTTTTTATTCAGACTTCAGATTTGACACTTGTGTTCAAAGACTCCTCACCAACTACACCTCTCATCTTTGTCTTATCTACTGGTACGGACCCAGCCAACGACTTGTACAAGTTTGCAGAGGAGATGCGCTTTTCAAAGAAGCTTACGGCCATTTCTCTTGGTCAGGGCCAGGTACTGTGTTATTTGGTTTGGGTTTCTGATTTTATTGTTGTTATATTTAATTTACTTGTTCAAATTATTTTTTTATGCTTTATTATTTCTTACAGTAGAAAATCGGTCCTGATTCCTTTCATCATGAAGATCAGTAATGACCCCTCTATTTTTTCAGTAGTACATTTTGGCATTCTGGAACAATCTTGTGAGATACTAACTGTCAATAGTTTGAATATTTCTTTAAGAGGCATTATTTATAAATAATCATAGCTTCATTGATGAAATATTCTACTTTATTTATTAAAAATAGCTTCATTGATGAAATATTCTCCTTTATTTATTAAAAATTCCAGTCAACCATTATTAAAAATTCCAGTCAACAGAAATGAAAATCTAGTTCTTAGAAAAGTCCAAATTTACAAACCTTACAGTAATTACAATTTTTAAAGGTGTCTTCAAGAGAAGAAATGCAATATTGTGCTTGAAATCTGAGATACTATGTAGGTATTTGAAAGCATTTTGAATTTGACATTGTCAATAGTTATCTGTTTGTTTTAGATAAAAATACAAAATCTTTGAAAATTATTTTATCTGTTCCTGTTCTTTATTTTGCATACTTTTGCAAATTTAATAACAAAAAGGAGAATTAATTTAAATATAGAGTAGTCTCCTCTTGAATGTTGTAAATGAAAAATCCAGCATGAAAAACTAAAAAAAAAAAAAAAAGTTTAATCTAGTCAAATATTGGTTTAATTTTAATGTTTTAAGAATTATATAGATTTATTTTGTTCCTTAGAATTTTTTTGATTGAAGAATTTCTATGCACATTTTATAAGATTTTATGTTGTTATGCTAAGGATTTAGACATGTTGAAACTTTGGAAATAACTCATGATAATTATCAAGGATTGTGAACCATATTATTAAATAGTTTTTATATATATATAATGCAAAAATATACAGTTTATGCATAATCCTAATTTTAAAGCAGGACTCAGTAAAAATAAACATTTTCTTTAACACTCTTTGTTTTCAAGCAAAGTGTAAATGTATACAGACACTATCACAAATTATGTGCAGTGAGTGTGTTAGTCATATCATATCATATATATGGACTCCAAAATGTATATAACTTTACTTAGTTTGGCTTTGAAAGCCTTTTGATGCAGTTTTTTTTCAAGGAATATGGAAATATATTAACATTTCTTTAGTATTTCAAGTTGTTACAAACACATTGACTTTGACCAAACTGGAGGCAAGATATTTCACTTGCAAAATGGTACATGAATTAAGAACTTTAGGCATAACACTTAAAATTATCATATCCCATTTTCTGGAATAATGCTTCTTCATTTTGTATCATAATTAATTAGTTTGAATTCTCTTTAATTAATCAGTTTGGAAAGATTTATTTTGTACAGAAAAATTACTGCTGAGTCAACTAATACAGAAAATTATCCTCTGATTCTGTATCAAAATATGACCTAGGAGAATTTATACCAGCAAATAATTAGAGAAATAAACAGATATGTGATGAGGAATCAGATGTGATGTGAAAAGTATAATGGTGCTTTGGATCTTCTCTCTGACTTTATTGGAAAATATAAGGCATTTGACAATCTTCGAATATTGTATAATGATAGCTATGGATTTCCAGTATTGAACCGACCATTAAGGCCTTTAACATTTATTAAGCTGTAGGATAATATTGTATTTTGTTATTTCCAATCATAATGAATTTTTTGTGTGGCAGTTTATGAACCCTAAAATATCAACAAAGTTCAAAATGATTACAATCATACATATTGTATTAATGTTTTTGAAAGTAAGAGTTTCTTCCAGGATAAAATAATTTTGTCAGTTATTTTATTGCATTAAGGACATTTCAGTATTGGAATATGCACACTTATTATTGTAAACAAAAATATGGAAGGATCTAAATCAAAGTGTTATATTTGTTGTATCAATTGAGTGATCTTCCAATATTTGTCATAATATATTTGAAAACCTTTCATTACTTTATGATAGATAAGATGACTCTTATTGACAGTAGATGTCATCTGATTCATTGTTTGTGTTGTTCAGAAAAAGGTTTTTATAATGTAAGTGATGAATTAGTTATAATATTGAAAATCAGAGTTTATATATAATAGATTCTATTTGTATGTCTCAGAAGTGTAGAAATTGCATATCCAAATCATAAAATGAAACATTTTCAAGTTTTGTTTTTAAATGTAAGTTTGAAACTTTCACTCATACAGCATTATACTAAAATAATAATGTGCAGGTCTATACTGTCATTTATTGATGTCATTGTTTACACCATCTTTGATTCATGTGTACAAGTTTTGCATTGTAATTTATTGATGTCTCTGTTTACACTGTCATTGTCAGGGTCCCCTTGCAGAGCAGATGATGAGATCTTCGATGGAACGAGGGAAGTGGATTTTTTTCCAGAACTGTCATCTGTCACCAAGTTGGATGCCATCTTTGGAACGTTTAGTGGAACAGATTGACCCAGACAAGGTACAGTTTTACAGGAGTATTTTAGTTTCAGCAATCACGTTTGTCTCTTTTGTATAGGCAAAAATAATAAATAAATACAAAAGAAAGGTAAGGCCACATAAGAAGAAGATTGTTTCAGAATCTGTATTGTAAAACATTTGTGAAAATTATACAGAAAGAAAGAATGCAATAAATTCAGAATCTGTATTGTAAAACACATTTGTAAAATTTATACAGAAAGAAAGAATGCAATAAATGCTACAAGTAGGAATTACAACTATATTTATTAAAATAATTAATCTTATTAATGATAATAATTCAAATCTTTCAGAACTGCATTTTGTAATAAATTTACAAGGAAACTATCAAATAAATATTCTTCACTAAAATAAAAAAAAAATAAAGGTACTCTCTACTAAATGAGCAGAAGAATAAAAATAGCATTTTATTTCTTGTGATAATTAATGCCTACTTCCTTTTCCATTTTATTAGTATTAGGCCAACTGTCATTGCTAGTGTAAAAGGAAAAAGTATTGCCTTCTATGCCGTTGTACCCAAATGACCAAGATGAGACATATCAACATATATTTGATTCTCAAAACATTAACTGTGATTTTGGGAGGGGGGAGAGAGAGAGAGAGAGAGAGAGAGAGAGAGAGAGAGAGAGAGAGAGAGAGAGAGAGAGAGAGAGAGAGAGAGAGAGAGAGAGAGAGATTAGCTGCATGTATAAATGAGGCTATCTTTAATTATTTTGTTTAACTGGGTTAGAAGTGTAATGTGATATACCCCCTATAATTATTATTGAATTCTAATTGCTCTTTTATTTTCCAGCAGTCCTGGATGAAATTACGTTTTAATTATTACATTTGCTTGTTATGGCAAAAGGACACATTAAGTGCATAGTGAGACAAAGTGGTTGGCACAAATAGAAAACATTGCACCTTTAAGGAGTGAACACATTAATATTACTTAAAATATATTATGTCAGGTTCATCGTGACTTCCGTTTGTGGCTAACAAGTATGCCAAGTGAAAAATTCCCAGTGTTCATCCTTCAGAATGGCTCCAAGATGACTGTTGAACCACCCAAAGGAATTAAGGCAAATCTGCTCAAGTCATACATTGGCTTCAATGATGATTTCCTCAATTCATGTGGAGAAAGGGTAAAAGAAAAATTCTATTTTACTTTAAAAATATTCTTCATTATTTAAAAATTTAGAAATAGTATTCTTTTAGTAGTGTCCACTTCAAAACATCTTGCAAGCATAAGAGCCATAATTTTGATGTGAATTTTCCTTGATTAGGGGATTTATTTTTGCTTAATATATACTCCCAATGTGCATTGATTTCATTAGTGGTAAAATTACTAGAGGGAGAGAACAACTTTTACAATTTGTATATAGTGGATCAGTTTGAGAAATTGAATAATAAACTTACACCTGTAAAAGCAAGTAAAGTCACTTTCTTTATAGTATTGAATTCAATTTATATTTTTAGTATTGATAACACTATGTAACACAATTTTTGTTCCTGGCTTCTAAGTGTTAGATTTCAATTGCTTATGTCTAAAGTGCGTGAAAAAATGACTTCATTAAGCACAAACTTTGCTTACACGACAACAGCACGAAGAAAACTCGTTTTTTTGTGAAAATAGAACGATGTTTTTTCATTTTCGTCATTATGATCAGGTAAAAACAAAAATTGCACAAGGAATAGACAAACACAGTCGGAAACCACTCAACAAGGTTCAGAAATGTGTAGATTTTCTAGATTTACGATTGTACTGTGAATCACTCTCTCGAAGTAGCCCCCAAATGTAGTCCCCCATCATGTTTTCGTTATACTGTCCTTGGTAACGACGTTCAAAGTTCAATATATCTTGATGAAAGCGCTCACCTTGCTCCTCCGAGTAAGCGCCCATGTTCTCCTTGAATTTGTCGAGATGCGAATCAAGGATATGGACTTTCAGAGACATGCTGCATCCCTTTGTGGCGTAATTCTTTATGAGAGTCTGCACCAACTCCACATAGTTTTCAGCTTTGTGATTACCTAGGAAGCCCTGAACAACTGCAACGAAACTGCTCCAAGCCGCTCTCTCCGTCCTGTTCAACAGCTTTGCGAAATCCTCACATTCTATGATCTTCTTGATCTGTGGTCCGACGAATATACCAGCCCTGACCTTAGCCTCGGACAGCTTTGGAAAAAGATCTTGGAGGTATTGAAATGCTGCTGACTCCTTGTCAAGAGCAGTGACAAATTGCTTAATGAGGCCTAACTTGATGTGCAGCAGTGACATAAGCACTTTGTGAGGTTCTATCAGCCGCGCCCACTTCACATTGCATTCCCAACAGAAAACTCGGTCCGTTGTGGCCAGTCCTTTGTGCGATAATGCGCCTTAGTGTCACGGCTGTCCCAGAGACAGAGGAAACAAGGAAATTTCGTGAAACCTCCTTGAAGACCCAAGAGGAATGATACCATTTTGAAGTCACCGATGATCTCCCATCCGTAGTCGTCATACTTTAATGCACTCAGCAACATTTTGACACTGGTGTAGTCCTCTTTGAAATGCACAGAGTGGGCCATCGGGAGAGACGGGTAGTTGTTTCCATTGTGAAGCAACACGGTTTTGAGGCTCCGGGATGAACTGTCTATGAATAGGCGCCATTCAATAGGATTACATGCGATACCTATAGACTGGAATAGACTGGCAACATCGTTGCAGAAGCACAGCCCATCACACTGACTGAAGAAGTTGGAGAATCTTTGATGCCGCTTCCTCAGATCCGTGACTTGTACGCTATCATCAACCAAGTTCCACAGTTTGAGCCTGGATATCAGAAGCTCAGCATTCGATTTCGTAAGCCTGAGGTCCCTAATTAAATCGTTCACGTCTTTCTGGTTAGGGAAGTACAGCTTTCTATCCCCAAATTCATCTGCGGAATCGTAGTCCATATCTCCAGTATCTGCCTTGCTATCTGACTTGCTGCTGTCTCCTGAAGATGGCCGATGCCGCCTAGGAGGAGTCGGAACAGGCAGATCGGGGCTGTGTGGTACTGGGCCGATGGAAGAAGGTATGTCCGGATAAACGATCTGAGGGGCATTTTTGCCGGTGCAACGATTTTTTGGGTTTACCATGCAGAAGTAGCAGTTGCTTGAGTGGTCCGTCGGCTCTCGCCAAATTCGCGGGATAGCAAACTTCATGGCTCGCTTCTCTCCTCTGTACCAATCTGTAACATAGCACATAATAATACATAAGAATTATAATAATTTGAGGGCAGAAAACTTCAAAATATGGAACAATTTCAAGATGGAACGTATTTGCCTACAGTACATGATTTATGACAAAACTTTGTAAATTACAACTCTTTGAAATGAACTCGATCTAAAGCTTTGAAATTTTATGAAAATAAATTAAAACACATCTAAGCGAGAAGCAACTGTTCTGTTTACCTTCAAGTGTTTTCTTGCAATATTCGCATGTGAAATGCGGTGCCCAAGATTTGTCTTGGTCCCCGACCGGCACGCTGAAGTATGCCTTGTAGGCCTCGCACATTATACGACTTGCTTCCACGGAATACTTTTTCGTTCTTGTCTTTATGAATTGTCCGCACACGTAGCAGAATGAATCAGCTGGATGCAAACAATCTCTTGATGCCATATCAAATAAATAACTTCTCTTCAACTACGAATCGTTATCCTTTCAGTCTGCAATAACACGAATTGGAATCTTGATTCGAGACACCTGTGCTTTTATACTTCTACAGCTACTTTTGGAATGTTCTAGAAAGTTCTGAGTGTTTCTCGAAAGTTCTGGAAGTTTCTTGAACGTTCTAGAGTGTTCAGGAGAATTGTAGAAACATGTGGACAACTCTAGCAGTTCAGGGAGGAAGCTCGGCATTGAAAGCAAATCGAGAATTTTCTCGAACACACGCAATTTTCCAACTTTCAATGTCCCGTTCACAGAAGCAAAGTTTGTCTGGAATAACAGTGATTTCCTTTCTGTTCTAGACCTAACGGATTAGGAAAACACACTTTCAACCCAGGAACAGCACAAATGTGAAAATTTGTTACATAGTGTAATGTATGTGTGGTGGAGTAAATTTACCTATCCCTATTTCTCAACTTAATTGTTATTTAAATTGTTAAATGTCAAAGTGACCTGACTCTGGGCACTGCTTGTGCTGATATTTTAAAGTGTCAAAGTTGAATGTAAACAACTCAGGTAAAGAATGTGCTAGATTTGCTGATGTAATCTAAACTGGTTTTAGGTGGATGAGTACTTTTTATTATCCAATGGTTAATGAGACCAGCCAATGGGCTGAGATCAAAAGTTTACCTGCTGTAAGGAATTCTATAGTCTAATCACTTTGAATTTGGAATGGCAAGAAGTCCGGTCATGAAAGGCAGCCGTTAGCTTTATGGTATGTATGTTAACTGACTGAGAGAGAATGGACTTAGAAATATTTCATGCATTTTTGCTATTGATATGTTATACTTGCATTTTACGTAGAGATGTATTATGTGAATAGACTATTATTTCTACAAATTATGAATTATGATGCTCATAAGTAGTATGCTAAACACTTGACATTGTTTTTCAGTGAATCTATTCATAAACTATTAAACTGTATTTATTATGCTGTGTGCGTGAATCAGGCTAATAAATACTGTTGCAGGAAACTGTAAGTTGAGACTTGAATGTAAAAGAGAATGGAGTTAATGATGAATAAATTGAAAACTTAGTGTTTGTTCCCTGATTGTATTTTACAGGGAATAAGCAGCCAGTATACTGATTTATAAACTGCTATGACCATGGTAGATGTGCGAAGTATTTACCCCTGTGTGTAAGTGTAAGGATTAGCCTTGAGAGAATAGCAACTTATCAGTGTTCTACAACAATCAAGCGAAAATGTGGAATTGACAGTAATAATAATAATTGACAGTGAACGATAAACTTGTAACTTTGTTATGGAAAGCATACAAAAGACTATTGCAGTTTCGCTTAGACAAAATTAAGTATAAACTATTATCGTGTATCTCTAATAACTCCATTTCTGTTCTCTGATAAGAACTGTCCTGTGATTTGTATTGACACTAATCTGTTGAATTGTGTGTTAGGATATAAGACTTATAGGTGTTAAAAATTATTCAAACGTGGTTTTATGCAAATATTGATGTCAAGTAATCTTTTCATTGTATTTGTTATATGTATATTTGATTGTTTATTTAATAAATTTATTGTTAAATTTATTGATCTTCTTACACATGATGGGGTCTTGCTAAATCTAGATTAAAAGATGGATTTATCTTCTCCTTTGGTAAGAAGTTTTCCACCTATGGAAGTATTGTGTGATGGTAAATGTTTGTCTTTAATGCTGTGGAAGAGAGAAAACGTTTACAGTGCCCGCATATCTGCCAATTGAGAGAGACGAGTGGTGTCTTCTGGAGAATTATTAATAATATAAGATTCTTATCACTTATAATTAGTTATGTGTGATGAATTAATAATTAATAATATAAGATTCTTATCACTTGTAATTAGTTATGTGTGATGAATTAATAATTAATAAGATTCTTATCACTTGTAATTAGTTATGTGTGATGAATTAATAATTAATAATATAAGATTCTTATCACTTGTAATTAGTTATGTGTGATGAATTAATAATTAATAATATAAGATTCTTATCACTTGTAATTAGTTATGTGCGATGAATTAATAATTAATAACATAAGATTCTTATCACTTGTAATTAGTTATGTGTGATGAATTAATAATAATCATAAACATTAACTAGATGGTGTATGTATAACAGTATGCACTTACTTAATTGAAATAAAATATTTCTTTTTAAATTTGCAGGGTGCAGAGTTCAAATACTTGCTTCTGTCACTGTGCCTGTTCCACAGTGTGCTTGTTGAGCGACGCAAGTTTGGAGCCCTTGGTTTCAATATTCCATATGAGTTCACTGATGGTGACCTGCGAATCTGCATCAGTCAGCTTAAGATGTTTCTCATGGAATATGAGGACATTCCATACAAAGTAAAGTAGCATGTCTCTTGCTGGCAATTCAGCACACTTCTCTTGCTGATAGTTCTGTACAAAGTAATATAACATGTCTTTTGTTGGCAGCTGAATGTGTAGCACTTTTAATTTCTTTCAACATTTTGTCTTTTGCATTAATAATTGTACTCACTCAGTCACTGTCTAGCATGCCAAACCTGCTTTAGCACTTTTAATTTCTTTCAACACATATGTCTTTCGCGTTAATAATTGTACTCACTGTCTTGTATGCCAAACTAGTTTTTGAGCCTATCTCAGCATCCGTTAAACCTTGGTCACTTAGTTTTATCATTTTGTATTTAAAATAAGGGGGACAACTCCTCTTTTTCTCACTAGACTTGGATACCATTATAATTTAAGTAAAAAATTCACTTTTGTATATAACATAGCGAGTTTAAAACATAATAGAACACTGAGAGATGTATATATAATACAACAAGCTGAAAATGTTAGGAAACACTGATAGATGAATATATACTATAACAATTTGAAAACATTAGGGAACACATAGAGATGTATATACTATAACAAGTTGAAAACATTAGAGGCAACTTCAGTTTTTCTCACTAGACTTGGATACCATTATAATTTAAGTAAAAATTCACCTTTGTATATAATATAACAAGTTTAAAATGTTAGAGAACACTGAGAGATGTACATATAACATTGAAAACTTTAGAGAACACTGAGAGATGTACATATAACATTGAAAACTTTAGAGAACACTGAGAGATGTACATATAACATTGAAAACTTTAGAGAACACTGAGAGATGTACATATACTTTTACAAGTTAAAACCTTAGAGAATACTGAGAGATGTACATATAATATAACTTTGAAAACGTTAGAGAACACTGAGAAATGCACATATACTTTTACAAGTTAAAACCTTAGAGAATACTGAGAGATGTACATATAATATAACATATAATAGAGAACAGTGAGAGATTCAGAACGATCATATGACAGAAGACAGACTGATCAACATGAAGATAATGTCTGACGCCGATTTCAGACTCTAGTGTTGATTGTTGGTTGGCCCCAAAAGTATTGTAAGAGTGAAAAATGTGCCAAAAGTGTGAAGAAGGATTATAATTGACAAGCACTGTATCAGTGAAATGCTGTAAAATACTGCACTGTAAAGTGGAGTTTGCTTGTAGAATTTCTTATCCTTATAGTTCTGTACAGAGTAATGTAGCATGTCTTTTCCTTATAGTTCTGTACAGAAGTAATGTAGCATGTCTTTTGCTGGCAGCTCAGCATATTGTAGCACTTCAGTACAAAGTAACATAGCAATATTTTGCAGATAGTCTGTACATTGTAGTACTTCTTTTGCTGATAGTTCTGTACATAGCATGTCTTTGCTGGCAGTACCTCGCAGTGTAGCACTAATATTGCTGATAGTTCTGTGCAAAGTATTGTAGCATATCTACTGTTGACATTTCATGCAAAATAATTTAATTATTAAATCTCAAGTTTTCTTTCTCATTGAGACTGTTCATGTCTTTATACTTATACATTGCACAGGTCCTAAAGTACACAGCCGGCCATATCAACTATGGTGGCCGTGTGACAGATGACTGGGATCGACGCTGTCTGATGAATGTTCTTAGTGACTTTTACAAATCTGAAGTGCTCAATGAAGAATATCTCTACAGTCCAAGTGGAATCTATCGTCAGATCTCTTCAGCACAGGATATTAATGTAAGACAAAATGTTATGATTTGATTTATACACTATGATTCATTGATTGGTTACATTCTTGTTAATCTGCAAATTAGGGTAAAACATTGTAGGAAATAATTTAATAGTACAAGATACCATATATTATTGTTTTGCATTCTATTTATTTTAAAGTATTTTTTTACTTTACAGTACACACCTGTTAAATATGATGACTGCATATTAGAATCAACCACTTATTAGAATCTTATTTCAGAGAATAGATTCAAATCTTCAAAATATATTTCTTTCAGTTACTGGAATCAGATTTTGATTCAGAAACCTTTTACCATACTTCTTACTGGAATTACATTTTGGCTCCATGAAAAAAAATTGTTTAGCATTTCTTTTATTTACTGGAATCAGGTTTTGGTTAAATGAATGATAAGATTTTGTACCACATTTATTTACTGGAATCAGGTTTTGGTTCAATGAAACAAAAAAAATTGTATATCTTTTATTTTTATTTATTGGAATCAGGTTTTGGTTCACTGTCATGAGGTACCATGGGGGGACTTTGTAATAGTGTACTATACCAAATATTTATTAGCTAAGGATATAATGCATCTAATAGTTCAATGGACCATATGAGTGTCTGCTAACTACATTCACTGAGACCCAAACTACACATCAGGCGATCTAAAGTTATGTATTTATAAAGTCACAACTGCACAGCTTCAGTCAAGTTGTAGACAAAATCTACCAAAGTACTCTAGAGTTCACTAAAATATTCAGTGTTCTCTTATAAACTCATTTATAGTTTGCTCTACAGATGAACTAAATAACTACCACAGTGCCATAGGACTCAATGGACAGTCTCTTACAACACCACATGATTGTGATTATGAACTAAAATAATACACACACACACACGCACGCATGATTAGACATATGTTTAACTGTCCACAGTTATTTTACCTGCAACAACCTTGTATTTTGGTGCACCCTGAAATCTATTAGGAGATTAATAATATAATTAACTATAATTCGATTCCCCCATCATTCGACATGTTTTCAGACGCACAATTAGTATTAAGTCATTAGTAATATCATTAATATTTTGTCACAGTCACATATGATTGATTAGTTTCCTAATTGTTGTTCGTTTCCCCAACATTTGACATGTTTTTCAGATTTACTACTGAAAATAAGTCATCACTAATGTCATTAATGTTTTGTCACACTTGTTATTAGTTGATGAGTTCTTTCCTACTGTTATTGTTGGTAATGTTTTCCAGGGATATCTTGGATATGTACGCAGTTTACCAATCAATGACACACCAGAAATCTTTGGTCTGCATGACAATGCCAACATCACTTTTGCTCAGAATGAGACTCTAGAGATGCTAGGAGGCCTTCTGCAGCTCCAGCCCAAGAGTACCAGTGGTGCAGGAAAATCTCGTGAAGAGGTAAGTAAAAGAATTATAATTATTTGTGTAGCTGTCATGATCATACAGCAATTGATAATTATCAAATTATCAAAAAATGTTCTCTGATTGTTTTAGACAGAGTAAAATCATAGTAAAAATGTTCTCTGATTGTTTTAGATTGAGAGAAAATCATATAAAAATGTTCTCTGATTGTTTTAGACAGAGTAAAATCATAGTAAAAATGTTTTCTGATTGTTTTAGATTGAGAGAAAATCATACTAAAAATGCCCTCTGATTGTTTTAGACAGAGTAAAATCATAGTAAAAATGTTCTCTGATTGTTTTAGACAGGGTAAAATCATACTAAAAATGCCCTCTGATTGTTTTAGACAGAGTAAAATCATAGTAAAAATGTTCTCTGTTTTAGACAGAGTAAAATGATAGTAAAAATGTTCTCTGATTGTTTTAGATTGAGAGAAAATCATACTAAAAATGCCCTCTGATTGTTTTAGACAGAGTGAAAATCATAGTAAAAATGTTCTATGATTGTCTTAGATAAAAGAAATCACATCTAATTATAAAATAATGGAATGTTGTCAGATGTGAAACTGTACATTCAAATAAAATATTTAAATAAAGTGCTAAAAAAGCCAATATTTTATGATTTTCTTCTTTACTAACATTTTAAATTCAGAAATAGTATGAGAAAAGATAATGATAAAATTTGAACTGAACAGTTCTCACTGAGGTCTGTGGCTGCCTTACTTATAGTTAATTTCAACCTTGCTTGAATAAGTTGTTGCTTAAGTGGGTGGGGAGGCAGTATGTGAAGCAATAAAGTTTTTAAATCTAATTGTTACACTGTTCTCTTTACACCTTTTGATTCTTCATGTATACATATCTAATTGTATGATGAAAAAAGTGTTAAATAATAAAGGTACATTTGTTTACAATGTTACCATTTAAAAATATTTATTTGAAAAATTAAATGAATTTCAGATTAATTTATTTCTAAACTGCTTTACTGAATACTGTAAAATAAATATATTCTAGTGAATGCAAGGGTTGCATTATTTCAAGCTTTTGATTTGGAACAACAGAATAATATAAATACATATTGTTTTAGGAAATTCTTAGTCTGTATTGTCTGCAAAATTAATATTTCATAATTTGTTATTGACTGCAAAATTTATAATTTTGAAATATACTTCTTCAGTTGTATCCAGAGTTATTTTTGAATAAATTGAAAACATAGATAATTTTTCTTAATTTAAAACAATAAAAAACACAATTTACTATTCTCTTTAAAGAAATAGGAGAAAACACTAATTTAAAATCACAATTTCAATAAAAGTAACACCAGGTTTAAAAAAAAAACGATAAATAGGATCATGTGTGTTATAATCTGCATTGTTCTAGAAGTTATCTGGTACTTCCTTATCCAGGTGATGGAAGAAACTGCACATAGCATCCTGGGTCAGGTCCCCAAACCAGTTAATTTGACTGCTGTCATGGTGAAATACCCAGTGCTCTATGAACAGTCTATGAACACTGTTCTTGTTCAAGAAGTGATTAGGTAAGGGAAATAACTTGGTACTCACTGATGATCTGCTTCTTACTTTCTCCCATCCTTGAATATGTCCATTTATTAAAGGTCTTTGCAAGTGAGCGTTTGATTCTGTATGGAACATTTACAAATTTATCTTGTCTTTCAACTTCACCTCATAATCTGAAGCCAGAAGTTATGGTTTTAATATCTGTATTATGTTAGTATTTACTCATAGTATTTTTACTGATTACATTAACAAATGAAGTTATAGATTTTCTAATTAGGGATTATAAGTATTTAAAGATTTTTTCTGAATTAGTTCAGATATATCCTCTCATTATACTTATTATACCATTAATTGTTTGTAATTTGAGGATTAGATATTAGTGCTTAACAAGACATTTTGTTAATGTATGGTATTATTTTATTATGTTTTGTGGTATTAATTTATTTTGCTTATATAGTATTATTTTGTTATGCTTGCTGTATTGTTTGGTATGCTCATGGTATTCTCATATTGTTTTGCCAAGCATTATGGTATTATTTTGAATGCTTGTGGTATTTTTTCAGATATAATCGCCTGCTTGGGACTATTCACCAGTCATTGCAGGATTTGCTGAAAGCACTGAAAGGACTGGTAGTGATGTCGCAGGAGTTAGAGAACATGGCCAACAGTCTCTACAATAACACTGTGCCAGCAATGTGGGCTGGAAAGGTGATTTTATTGCTCTTTGTCTTGTATGTTGTAAAATAAGTATAACGGTATTTTTCCTTTCAGGCATATCCATTACTACATATTTTGTTTGATATATTATGTTTTCTTTGAGACTAGCCTATGAACTATGAAAATAGTAATTTTTCCTTTCAGGCATATCCATCCTTAAAACCACTGGCTTCTTGGGTGTTGGATCTAATCCAGCGTATGAACTTTATACAGGACTGGATCGACAATGGCATTCCAAGTGTAAGTGACTGTCTTGTAGCAGAGTGTGGTAGTCTTGTTTTTATGGATTGATACCTTGTAAACAGCTATAACAGCTATAAACTAGTTGAATTGTATCTCCTGTGGCCAAATTACACTTGGTTTTCTTTGCTTGGACAAGTTTAAGAGTGAATATTTTTTTCTGAAAACAAAAATGGGGATTGCATTTGAATTTGACTATGTTTATGCTGTATTTATTTACTTTTGTAGGTATTCTGGATCTCTGGCTTTTTCTTTCCTCAAGCCTTCTTGACTGGCACACTGCAAAATTTTGCCCGCAGGAAAGTCGTCTCCATTGATACAATAAACTTTGACTTTAAGGTTTGTTTCTTCTAATTGTGACAAATATTAAGGTTTGTTTATCGAAAATATACTGTACAGACATTAAAGTTTGTTTTTCCTCATGTACTGTGACAGACATTAAGGTTGTTTTTCCCACATGCATTGTGACAGACATTAAGGTTTGTTTTTCCTACATGTACTGTGACAGACATTAAGGTTGTTTTTCCTACATGTACTGTGACAGACATTAAGGTTGTTTTTCCTACATGTACTGTGACAGACATTAAGGTTGTTTTTCCTACATGTACTGTGACAGACATTAAGGTTGTTTTTCCTACATGTACTGTGACAGACATTGTTTTTCCTACATGTACTGTGACAGACATTAAGGTTTGTTTCTTTCACAAGTACTGTGATAGACATGTGATGTGACATATGTTAAGATTAAATTCTGTGACAGACTTTAAAGTTTGTTTCTTCCACATCTACTGTGACACACACATTCAGTCTAAATATCTCAACACATACTACATACTCAGCATCTTTGTTGCTGTGTATTGGGTGCAGTCATAAAAATAGCTTTAGTATAAAGAGAAATAAACATGTCCCACTTTCACTGTATTTCATGTAATCAAACCAGTGCATATGTTGGAATCCTTATTTATAAATATATGATTATGTTTGCTAAGCAGTTTATAACGTATACATGTTATATAAGGTATGAGTCTTGACATTCCAAACATTGTTTATAATACCTACACTCAAGGCACACTACATTTCATTTACTATCAGTCTGTAGTTTATTGTGTACTTTATTAATATTTCTTATATATCTTTTAGTTTATTGTGTACTTTATTAACACTTCTTATATATCTTTTAGTTTATTGTGTACTTTATTAACACTTCTTATATAGCTTTTAGTTTATTGTGTACTTTATTAACATTTCTTATATATCTTTTAGTTTATTGTGTACTTTATTAACATTTCTTATATATCTTTTAGTTTATTGTGTACTTTATTAACACTTCTTAATATCGTTTATACACTCAAGAGTCCCTTAAGGAATTTGTTGCATACCATAGTTTGAAGACTACTTGGTCAGTTAGACTTTAAAAGATTTAATATTCAGATGTAAAAACTCATTACACTTTTACTGTATAATGATACTGACCAGCATTTTGTATTTTTGTATACATTTAATTCGATAAAAGACTGGTAAACATTACAGTAGATTGTTAAGTCTTTGAATTAATATTCACTTCCCATCACAGATAATGCGAGAATCATATCAGGACTTGAAGGGGGTGCCAGATGATGGTTGCTATATTCGTGGATTGTTTGTTGAAGGAGCACGTTGGGATTACAATGAGCATATTTTAGCTGAGTCTCGCCCTAAAGAACTGTTTACAGATATGCCAGTCATTTGGCTTATTCCTATAGCTAACCGCAAGGTGCCAGAATCTGGTATCTATGATTGCCCAGTGTACAAGACTCTAACCAGAGCTGGTGGGTACAAAAGTCTTCAACATAGTTTATCTAAAATTCCTAGATATTATTTAACATCACCATAACAATACAAACATACACACCTAATTTTCTTGTGCACGCATGCACTCTCACTCTCACACACAGCATACACAAACTGGCATTTTTTCTCCTGTAGAAATCTTTTGTCACAACCTAATGTACTACTGTTATATTAAACTTATCAATATTTTGCTTTGTAATTTTATTAAAGACTAATGTATCGCATAGAAACAAAAAAAAAATGTAAACAAATCATGAGACTCACAAGTCAAAGGTACTAAAATAATATTCACCTGTTTTAAAGGTTACATTACATATACCAAGATATATCTTTTAAAATTCCATATAAGCCATTTTATGGATTACAGTAAAATAAAGCAAGACTGATTTTTAATAAAATTAAAATATATCAGTAAATGTGTTAGGAACATGCTTTGTATATAATTTTCTGATATCTTTTAGGTACCTTGTCCACAACTGGCCATTCTACAAACTTTGTGTTTGCTGTGGAAATACCGAGCAATCAATCACAGCAACACTGGATCCAGCGTGGTGTTGCTTTATTGTGTGCTCTCAACTACTAAAACATATTAAGTGGTTTCCTGCACTCTTTCAAAACTGACATTTTTTGATGCATTTGAAATGCTACCCATGCTACCCTGTCTTGTTTTTGAATTGTTCATTTTTGGCTACTACGAAGGAAATTTCTTCACTCTGACTCTTGATCATGACTTAAATCATCTTCAGACTTGTTCTTTGCTTGAATAGTGGAACTTGTGTATATACAGAAAGAGGCTATTAAAGCATAAAACCTAGAATACCATATCTCATAGAGAAGAACGTTTCTACATTACAGAGTATAACTGACTTCCATGCAGAGAGTTGACAAGTGACAAGAAAATGTGTTATTTTCTTGAACGCCACTGATTTAGATGTCTTGCATATTTTACATGAATCACTGTGTCTGTCTTGTTTTTATAAAAAAACATCTATATCATATCACTTCTAAGGTTATAAAATTCTGAATATTAATAAACATATTTTATTATGCTTTTAAATCTATAATTTCTAGCACATGATAAATTCAAAATTAGCATTACATAACTAAATTCGTACCTCACATATTTTTGGTACAATTTATTGTCAGCTGTATTGTTGAAAAGAAATGTAAAGAAATGTAAAGCTTCCATCAAATCTGCTGAAGTACAGTGCCTCTTAAACTTTATGTACAATCAGTTTGCTGCTGAATTAAAACATTATTTTGTGGTGTAATCTTTATTGTTGGGTTTATAAGTTAGATCATTTCTGTTTGTACAATTTAGTTTTATTTTTCATTTCTTAAAATCCTGTTTATGTAATTAATTTTCTTTCTGTCTAATAATCTGTCTTTTTTGTTTTGTTTATGGAATCTACAACAATCACCCTCTATGTTCTTGCATACAAGCTATTGCTTTATACTGTTATGTGGTTGTGAATTTTTACGATATATTTTTTTGACCGCCTTTTGCAGTATTTTATTGTCAATCAGCATTGTGATTTGTATTTTATGCTAAATATTTCCTAATCTCTACAATATTGTTTGACATTTTCCTTTAGTTTTAAATTTGGCAATTTTCTATTATCTATCAGCATTGAGATTTGTATTTATGCTAAATAACTTCTTGTACAATTAAAATACTGATTGATGTTTTCTCTTAGTTTTAAGTTTGGCAGTATTCTGTCATCAATCAGCATTGATATTTGTATTTTATGCTAAATAATTTTCTGTACACAACAAATACTTATTTATTACTTACACAACTATTTAAAATGTAAACATTATAGTTTGATTTTGGTATGTTTAAACAAAAAGTAATCTAAATATTTGACATATTTTTAATAATTTAAAAAAAATATCGTTTCATTCTTCTTGAAAGGGGTTTACTTGTAAATAGTTGTTCAACTTTCAGTGTAAACGATTCTTTTTGCATGTAAACTCACAGCACTGTCTGACTAACTAATTTTACAAGACTTGTGATTACATTTAATAAATATTATTACTGAGCTGATGACTACTTATTTATGCTGTATGTATTATTGATACTCATCAGATATCCGTCCTTCCTTTTGGAAACCATGTCCATATTTCCCATGAAAAAATTTGTCAAGGTTTTTATGTTTGCTTTTAACAGTAACATTCCTTGTTCTTTAGTAACCAGTCAGTTGTTGTCATAGTTTTGCCAGAATTGTGGTTATTAACATTCTGATTAAAATTTGCATATATAATCTGAATGATTGAAAATTTTTGCATGTATAAACTATAGGATTGAAAATTTGCATATGTAAACTTAATGTTTAAAAATATGCATGTGTACACTAATATTAAATACTAATATTAAATACAACATTAAACATAAAACAAAGGTAACTATTTTCTTCTAATGAATTCCTTCTATTCAAACATTTGTGCAAGCGTATATATGTGTTTGTGTGTTAGCATAATTTCTACTACAATTTTATATAATTATACAAAAATGCATACAATACTGTTGTCTTAGACTCTGGTGTCTGTACCAAGGTTAACAAATTCCTTGATGTTTGATTCATATCCATCAAGTTCTGTTTTTAATCCACCAAACAGCTGTTATTGAACATGACATAAAAGTTCTGAGTGCAACAAACTGTTCTTACTGAACACAACATAAGGTTCTGTTTTGAGTCTACCAAACTGCTATTGAAAAATCATAAAGTTCTGACTTCACCAAACTGCTATTGAAAAAAAGCATAAAGTTCTGAGTTCACCAAACTGTTGTTGAAAACAACATAAGGTTTCTGTTTTGAGTCAACAAAAAGTTCTGATTTGAGTCCACCATATTGTTGTTGAAAACAACATAAAGTTCTGAGTCCACCAAACTGTTGCTGAAAACAACAAAGTTCTGTTTTAAGTTCACCAGACTGTTGTTAAAAACAACATAAAATTCTGTTTTGAGTGCACCAAATTGTTGTTACTGAACACAAGTCTCTCAAGAATCCCAGGATACAATCGCATGATAACACCCATCTAAACACCCCTCCCCCCACCTCCCATTACATGCAGATCACTTGAGCAGTTGCAGTAGACAGATGAGCAAGACGATTAGAGCTTTGCAGTAGACAGATGGGCTAGATATTATTAGAGCTTTGCAGTAGACAGATGAGCAAGACAGTATTAGAGCTTTGCTGTAGACAGATGGGCAAGGCATAATTAGAGCTTTGCTGTAGACAGATGGGCAAGACATGACTACAGCTTTGCAGTAGACAGATGGGCAAAAAAGACGTGACTACAACTTTGCAGTAGACAGATGGGCAAGACATGAATACAGCTTTGCAGTAGACAGATGTGCAATATATGACTAGATCTTTGCAGTAGACAAATGGGCAAGACACAAGAGCTTTGCAGTAGATAGATGGGCAAGACATGACTACAGCTTTGCAGTAGACAGATGGGCAAGACATGTCTAGAACTTTGCAGTAGACAGATGGGCAGGACATGACTACCACTTTGCAGTAGACAGATCAGCATGGTATGGCTAGCGCAATAGCGCAAGGATTCAGAATTATAGTTTTGCAAATTTAGCTGGAGGTCACATCCTATGCACTCCATAAAAGTGAGTATATACAGAGTGACTCACACAACTCGACGATCACTCAATACATGTGGGTGTATATAGAAAGTGACTCACGCAACTCGATGATCGCTCCACACATGTGGGTATGTACAAAGTGACTCATACAACTAGACGATCTCTACACGCTGGTATACAAAAAGTGACTTACACAACTTGCCAATCATTCCACACATGTGGGTATACACAAAGTGACTTACACAACTTGCCAATCACTCCACACATGTGGGTATATACAAAGTGACTTACACAACTTGCCAATCACTCCACACATGTGGGTATATACAAAGTGACACACACACAACATGCTGATCGTTCCATACATGTGTTTATATACAGAGTGACTCACACAACATGCTGATCACTTCATACATGTGGATATATACAAAGTGATTCACACAACATGCCAATCACTCCATACATGTGGGTATTTACAAAGTGATTCAAACAACATGGCAATCACTCTTTATGGAAAGATTATGTGACTATAAATGCTGCTAATGTTGTGGAAGAGAGAAAACGTTTACAGCACCAAAATGTCCGCCCAAATGAGAGACGAATGGTGTCTACTGGAGGATCATTAATTAAATAAAATTAAGATTCTCATCACTCGCAAATAATTATGAAAGATTAAATAATAATAATAATAATAATTTTCATTACCTAAGTTGCATTCCCATCACACGAAGTTACTCACAGCATGCCAATTACTCCATACGTGCGGGTATATATAAAGTGACTCACACAATTCAATGATTGCTCCATATATATATAAAGTGACTCACACAATTCAATGATTGCTCCATATATATAAAGTGACTCACACAATTCAATGATTGCCCCATATATATATAAAGTGACTCACACAATTCAATGATTGCTCCACATATATATAAAGTGACCCACACAATTCAACGATTGCTCCATATATATAAAGTGACACACAATTCAATGATTGCTCCACATATATATAAAGTGACTCACACAATTCAACGATTGCTCCATATATGTGGATATATATATATATATATAAAGTGACTCACACAATTCAATGATTGCTCCATATATATAAAGTGACTCACACAATTCAGTGATTGCTCCATATATGTGGGTATATGCAGAATATGACAAATATTTCACCCTTGTTTTATTTGTCACTTATTTCTATATATATATTTTACTTATGAAATATTTTATGATAAAAATTGTGGCGCATGTTGCTAATACGCTAGCGAGAGTTTAAAAGTAGACATCGTGTACTGCTTGTTAAGAATAATATGTAGTGAAAAATTTAGGAATTTTCCCCAAACCCATAACTAGATGATAGCCCAGAGTAACATTACAATCAAATGGTGCTAGTGTCGTTCTTTGTGAATTCAATAGTCAAAGTTTCATTGAGGTAGCCAGTCAAGGTACTAGTGTCGTTCTTTGTGAATTCAATAGTCAAAGTTTCATTGAGGTAGTCAGTCAAGGTACTAGTGGCGTTCTTTGTGAATTCAATAGTCAAAGTTTCATTGAGGTAGCCAGTCAAGGTACTAGTGGCGTTCTTTGTGAATTCAATAGTCAAAGTTTCATTGAGGTAGTCAGTCAAGGTACTAGTGGCGTTCTTTGTGAATTCAATAGTCAAAGTTTCATTGAGGTAGTCAGTCAAGGTACTAGTGGCGTTCTTTGTGAATTCAATAGTCAAAGTTTCATTGAGGTAGCCAGTCAAGGTACTAGTGGCGTTCTTTGTGAATTCAATAGTCAAAGTTTCAGTCAAGCTACTAGATCTTGCTATTGACAAATGGCTTTTGGGTGACGTTAAACAGTTATAGGAAGACAAGTAATGAGTGGTGGATCATGGCTGACTAGTGATTTGATGCTGGCTAACCACAACTGGTCAATAGGAGTTAGGGAGCAAGCAACCTGTTTGAAAAATCACTTGTTTTTCGTCACTTGTCAAAAGTGGCTTCAGAGTGTAAAGAGTGTGTGTTTTTTCCTTCAAAAGTCCCTTGCCTTTTCTGACGTACATGCATGGCTTCAGTGTAAAGAGTGTTTTTTTGTTTTCTTTCAGTGTTTTTTTCCTTCAAAAGTCCCTTGCCTTTTCTGACGTACATGCATGGCTTCAGTGTAAAGAGTGTTTTTTTTCAGTGTTTTTTCCTTCAAAAGTCCCTTGCCTTTTCTGACGTACATGCATGGCTTCAGTGTAAAGAGTGTGTTTTTTCCTTCAAAAGTCCTTTGCTTTTTCTGACGTACATGCATAGTAAATGCTATTGTGAATAATTTCAGAGTTATAAATTTTTAATTTTTAATTTTTATACTTTGAGCTAAGCAATAATGTATTTTAATTTTCATATGTAACTCTTTGTGAAACAACCAACATGTGTGTGTCATTATCTGGGAACTTTGTAATAGTTAACTCGGCAGCTCTAGATCTCTGTAGAACGTCCTTGTAATGACTCAGAGAATTTTCGCTGATCAATGAAATACAACTTTGTTCAAATTACTTTTGTATGAAAATGTATGTAATTGATAATGAAAACATGCACTACAATTTCGTATTAACTTAAAACAATAGTGAGAAGAAATAACTGAATTTTATAACCACTAAAACACTTATGATGGGTAATACAAAAGGTAGATGTAGATGTGAAACAGTCAGAGAGCTCATCCATAAAAACTGTTTTGCAGGAGAAAGAATCAGCAGCGTCTCTTTGGTACCTCTTGAAAATTCGTGAGTTTTTGTCTGGGACTTCTCAGGTACCCCTGCATGTTGAAGTCCTATTTTTATCTAATCTACTACGTGAGCCACTGGCAAAGTAAGCTTTGCCTCTGACGTCACGCACAGCCAGCGAAGAGCGTTGGCTAAAAGGTCATGTGATCATTTTTAAAAAACAAACTGCCCACTTTTTTAATCCTCTCCTGATGTCACTTATTTTTGTGTTCGTCTCTATGTCGTTTGACTGATGTAACATTGCAGTAGCTTTAAGTATTGTCAAGCGACAGAGAATCACTCCATATACGTGTGTATTAAACAGAGTGACTTAACACAACATCCATATATGTGGGTATATACAGAGTAACTTAGAAACACAACGACCACTCCATCTGCCGTGGGAAGAGTAGCTTTCAAGCTACATTAACAACCCTAATAGGTGATCAAAGTATATAAAGATAATATTAATAACGAATATAACAATAAATACTTTGTTTTTCTGAAATAATATATACCACCAAACATTTCAAAAATAAACGACATCGGCAAGAGATAATATCATGAATAACTTAGCAGCGGATGACAAGAGATATTGAATAACTTAGCAATGGAAGACAAGAGACAATGAATGAATAATTAATTTAACAATGGAAGACAAGCGACAATGAATAGCTTAGCAATGGAAGACAAGAGATAATGAATAACGTAGCAGTGGAAGACAAGAGACAATGAATGACAATGAATAGGAATGCACGGAATATTTCATTCACCTCTTAACATACGGGCAATTGATGACGCTCATCTTTTGTGACGTAATCGTGAAAGATAGGAAAAGAGACTTTGACGCAATTATTTGATGAAAATGGAGCAGTTGGGTCTGCATGATTTCTGAAAAAAGTTGTGGGAGTCGCTGGGTATGTGTTTATTCGTGACAAGGAAATAATATAACATTTCTCATTGAAAACGCAAAGATAGCTTAGATACACGATTTGCCGTATTTATATTTACTTTCTCTTATTTATTTATACTTACACATTTTATTTCATTTTTAAGATTGTAGACCTATTTCGCTTTTCACTATCTCTTCGTCTGTTTTCATTTTTTATTGATATATTGCAATTATGCTGAGGTTTTTCTATGTTCTTCATGATTTTATAAAACACCGTTTTTGAAATTTTATATATTAATGTTCGGTCATTTTCACATTAAGGTTTATTAAAGTAATGTTTTCCTTAGCAGTATGAACTTAAGGAAATTGTCACGACATCCTCTATTTAGCTACAAATGATTATTTTGAGAATCTGTAAATTTATTTTATATAATTCATTTCTATATTACGACAGAAATAATATGGCGCTAAAAAGGAAACCGTATGACAAATTAACAAGAGAATTACATAAACCGTTCTTAGGCGACCAAAGCAAGAGAAAGAATGAAAACGTAAAAGATATTCCTCCGCCTAAAATACCCCGGCCAAGAAATCTTCCGGTATTGTTTTCGGACATTATCTCACAGGACGCTGCGAATAAACTAAACCAACAGGTATCTATCTATCTATCTATCTATCTATCTATCTATCTATCTATCTATCTATCTATCTATCTATCTATCTATCTATCTATCTATCTATCTATCTATCTATCTATCTATCTATCTATCTATCTATCTATCTATCTATCTATCTATCTATCTACCTACCTACCTACCTACCTACCTACCTACCTACCTACCTACCTACCTACCTACCTACCTACCTACCTATCTATCTATCTATCTATCTATCTATCTATCTATCTATCTATCTATCTATCTATCTATCTATCTATCTATCTATCTATCTATCTATCTATCTATCTATCTATCTATCTATCTATCTATTTAGCCGTTGTAAGTTTAAGTATTTATAAAAGAGTTTATGAAGATATCGTATACAAATTGCTTTGTATGTAATGAAATGTATACTAAAATTTGAATACTGTCTGTACAGAATCTTCAAAGAGCTGCTGTATAATCAAGCTATAATAACTGTAATATTATAGCTGTTTTTCTTACCCACTTTTGCCTTATAACTATATTTATCTATGTGGCTTTTTGAAACGTTTAGTGTCGTTTTTGTTTGCTCGAGAAGTTGTAAACCATTTGGCGTTCTGTTGCCGCTTTACCTTGGGGTGACTTTGTAATAATGAATTATACCAAATATGTGTAATTAGTTATGATACAAGACATCTACAAGTGCCGGTGGAGAGTATTGGGTCACTGGTTAGATATGTACATCTGCAACTGTTACGCCGATATACTGGTACGCCGCCAGGTTTGGCTCCAGCCCCCACTCAGTTATAGCTGAGAACCAATGTTTATGAATAAATATATAAGACGATTATAAATAGACGAATAGAGGACAAGACGTAATCATTAGATTATCACTTTGGACTACGAAAACAAAGATAGAAATTACTTCACTAGCAAATACATATTAAAAATAATAACATAACAAGACATTTAAATAGAAAAAGTTAACAAGATAAAAATTATAAGTAACAAAGCCATAAATGGCAATTTTGCTACACTGGAGTCACTTTCTGGATAAGGACTTAGCTTATGCCTGGAATGACGTCACAATATGGTAGACTTGAATATGACACAGTCCTCAGTAATAGATCAGAATGTCCCAATCAAGCCAGGGACAAAATCAAAACAGAGACAGTCAATAGGTAACCAGCCACTAAGGCAGCTACAAAACAAGCAGCTGAAACACAGCAATAAAAAAAAAATCACACCCCTGAAATACAAGCAATTGCAAAACCTAAGTGTCCAGTCAATTGCTCTATTAATAAATACTAAGTCTGGCATAAGCCTCTGAAAGAAAGAAATATTAACATGTTCAAAATAAAACATAGCATATAACATCCTAATAAAACCTAACCATTCATACAATACAAAGACGTTTTACCCTTATGCAGCCAAGGGTTTTGCTATCATATATGACCCACTAGGGAAGGACTTAGATTTCCAGTTGCCATCCAAAGACAATTTCAGAAACGAGTGATGATAAAATTTTACTATCCTCCTTTTATCACCCTTGGAAGCACACCTGCATCTGTTAGACACGCTTTCGATCTGACCAATTACTTAGCGCTAATACGATTATAGCTTTCTAACAGCTTCTAAACGCATGCGCCCATCTAGTTAACAACGCTTCCCATTGTATACCAAACACACACATGCACTGCAAAAATAATCTCTAGCTAGCTTATTGGCCATTGACCACGCAACTTAAACAAACAACACTCGAACACCTATCTGCCGCAAACATCAAACACAGGTCAATAAATCTACCACCATGCGCGACTCATTCCTTCAGGACCTCAATTCTAAACCAACATGACGCAATACGCACACGTCATTCAAATTACAATAAATTTAAATGCAACAATGAAAATTTATATAAAATATATGGGAAAATTCCCCATCATACAACACTCTCAATTTTGTTTCTTTATGTAGGATGTTTTCGCAGGCCCTTCTGTGGATCCTGAAAAGCTGTGGAGAGTGAAGACAGAGAAACATACACCAAGAGGTTAGCTAGACGTGTACTTTGACTCTTCATTTCCTCCTACCTTCCTTGTTTTCTTCTCTCTTAAATCCCGTCTTTTTCTCTCTCTTCTCTTCCATCTTTTTCCTCTCTCCTCTTCCATCGTTTTCTCTCTCTTCTCTTCCGTCTTTTTCTCTCTCTTCGTTCATTTCTCTTTTCTTCTTCTTTCTTTTCTCTCTCTCTCTTTCCTTCCTTCCTTCTCTTAATTCTCTCTGTCATTCTTTCTTTTCTCTCTTCTCTCCATTAGTATTTCTCTTTCATTCCTTCTTATTTTCACTCTTCTTTTCTTTCTTTTCTCTCTTTTCTTCTTTCTTTTCTAGCTTCTCTTCTTTTTATCTCTTCCCTCCATTCATCCTGTTTTCTCTTACCTTTCTGCTTTCTTTTCCCCATCCCTTTCTCTCTTTCTTTCTTTTCACTCTTTCTTTTCTATCTTCCCTTCTTTCTTTTTTCCCTCCCTTCAATCTAATTTTCTCTCCTTTTCTTTCTTTCTTGTCTCTCTTCCTCCACTCATTCGTTTTTCTCTTCCCTTTCGTCTTTCTTTTTTCCTTCCATTCCTTCTTTCTCTCACCCTTCTGATCATACTATCTTCCTTAATTTTTATAAAATCCAATAGTTTACTCCGTGTTTTTCTCTGTAAATACTTTTTCTCTGACACTGCTACTCTTCTCCCTTTATTCTTCCTTTCTGATACGATTACTGTTCTACCTTCACACTTAGATTGTCCTTTATGTCTTCATCTCACAGTTCCCCCCTCTCGCTCTTTTGTCACTGAATATATCCGTTGACATAATTTATCTCTGCATTCTATTGTTTATATAATTTATTTATAAATCTACCTTATGTCACTTGTCAAATATTGGCATTGCATGTCTTGGTGCTCTCTTATTCATCATTGTCCACACTGTGCAGAAGCCATCTTAGCGATTTATAAGAATTTCAGAGCTTGTAATTCTAACACGAGTAATTAAAAGTATGGGTCCTGCTAATTGTTATTGTCATTCTAACACGAGTAATTTAAATTTATATTTAGTAAAAATATGGGTCCTGCTAATTGCTGTTATCGTCATTCTAATACGAGTAATTCAAATTTAGTAAAAATATGGGTCCTGCTAATTGTTGTTGTCATTATAACACAAGTAATTTAAATGAGAACTTTCAGAGCTTGTCATTCTAACACGAATAATTAAAATTTAATATAAATATGGGTCCCTGCTAATTCTTGTGTCCACTATGGAATACCTGCAAATTTACAAAAGAATAGTCTGCAATACAATGCTTCTAGAAAGACAGATCTTTTCTGACAGTCGTCACACATTGAAGCAAAAATTAAAATTTTGTCTAAATTAGTCTCATAATGAGATTCATCTGTCAATCATTTCAATAATGTTAGTTAATTTGTGTGTTTATTCATTTATATATCAAAATAATGTCTAAATCAATACTGTGCTATTATGCTTTAATTTTTTTGTGTTTTAGTGACGTCATTTGAACCTAAAGACCATACGTATCTCACAGAACAAATATTACAAACAACTCTGCCGCAGTCTGTAAGTGCTGGTAGCCGTGCTTTTCCTTTAACCACAATCACCATTGCAATCACCATTACAATTACAAACATCATCACAACTGCAATCGAATCACCATCACAATCAACGTTACCACCACCACTATCAGCACAATCACCATAATCACAATCACCACCGCAATTTCAATTCCATCACAATCAATCACCATCACAATCAACGTTACCACCACCAATATCAGCACAATCACCATAATCACAATCACCACCGCAATTTCAATTCCATCACAATCAATCACCATCACAATCACCGTCACAATCATAACTCTCAGCACAGTCACCACCACCACCTTTTACAGTATTTGGTCAGTATTATTTCTGCCGAATACGTTTATATATCACGTTTAGTTTTATCAAACACATGTCTTTTTGTTATGTATTATATTCCTTACTGTCGCTCTTATACATTTTTCTTCAAATTGAATGATTCTCCCAACCACTCTTTCTGGCAGGACTTTCCACTCCATGCGTACACACCAAAGGTCCAGTTGGCATTTGCAATCCAGATTGGACAATGTCCTCGAAGACTGGAAATAGAAAAGTATTGATCGTATTATTCTCTACTGACTTTTAATTTCAATGCAATACAGACGAATCCATTTATGCATAATTATGATATTAAAAACAATCCAATTTCTGCAAAGGTGTCGGCAATAGTTTACTCAACAACTTGTAAAGTGTGTATTTCACTGTCAAACTTGACAAACACACCATTATCCAATAGTTTACTCAGCAACTTGTAAAGTGTGTATTTCACTGTCAAACTTGACAAACACACCATTATCCAATAGTTTACTCAGCAACTTGTAAAGTGTGTATTTCACTGTCAAACTTGACAGACACACCATTATCCAATAGTTTACTCAGCAACTTGTAAAGTGTGTATTTCACTGTCAAACTTGACCTCAAACACACCGATATCCTCACAATTGTAGGACTCCCTTGATAACCAGGAAACGATCCCATATTTACCATTTCTCTTGTAATTAACAAAAGGCTTGTGATAACCAGGCAACGGCGATACAGAATGGCCAACTGCTTTGGGCTGAAACATGTATAAGGTTGGATAGGACATCCACTGCACCCCCCCCCTCCCTTGCAGTTAGGAAGGTAGGCATTATGGCGTCACCATATCTTGCTGGATAAGAAAGGTAGGCACTATGGCGTCACCATATCTTGCTGGATAAGAAAGGTAGGCACTATGGCGTCACCATATCTTGCTGGATAAGAAAGGTAGGTACTATGACGTCACCATATCTTGCTGGATAAGAAAGGTAGGTACTATGACGTCACCATATCTTGCTGGATAAGAAAGGTAGGTGTGCGAAAAAATTGCCTATCCTGTTTCTAAACTTAATAATTATATAATAGTTGCCAATGTTGGGCAATGCTTATGATGGTATTTTTGTAAGTGTCAGAGTTGGAGTAAACAACTCAGATGTAGAATGTGCTCGAGCTTATGATGGTATTTTTGTAAGTGTCAGAGTTGTAGTAAACAACTTAGATGTAGAATGTGCTCGAGCTTGCTGACGTACTCCAAACCAGTTCCAAGCGGATGAGTAGTTTTTCTGACTAATAGTCTCACACTTATCATAACAACTTCATCCAATGGGGATAGACTGAAAGTTACTTTGTTGATAAAAAGTCCTTTATTCTAATCATTTTGATCATGACATAACTCAAGTCTGATCATAAAGGAGATCGTTAGCTTATGGTAAGCTAAGCTAACTGAATGATAAAGAAAGAATGGATTAGAAATATTTTGTACATAATTATTTGCTATTGATCTTTTATTTGAACATGACCCTTGAAATGTTTGTCACTGGACAGTTATATCTGCCACACGTAAACCTTTGATACATTGGTGCAGGACCCTGGACCCTCTAGGTTCAATTGTAACGTACGATTTAATTTGCAGACGAAGGCGAAAGTACTCTTCCCAAAACCTCGTGAAGATCCTACGAGAGACCCATAACATTCTGACGAAAGACTTGATGCCCAGGAACCCTTTGGATGACGTCACGGTCATACTGAACGAAGACCCGGACTATCCGGATCCTTTCCCGCCTTATCTGCCACTCCACATCTTTGACAACAACCAGTACGATGACCGCACCCCGCAAGAGTTCATAGATCTTGGTATTGACGGGAATGTGCGAAAACCTGTGCCAGCTCTAGCGCTCATCCCGGGCAACGATGCTGATTTCCTCAGTGAGTTCTGTCGACATTAAGCCGAGTTGAGGGTGCATGCAAAAATGATAAATATTCTCTGAGAGAGTTCAGTACTGAGTGTAGAGAGTGTGAGAGTGTAAGTAATAATGAGAGAGAGAGAGAGGGGGAGAGGGGGAGAGAGAGAGTTCACAGTGGTGTAGATCGAAAATAGGGATGTACGTATATACATGTGGACCGACTTAAACAGATATGACTATTTATCCGTACGAGTACGGAAAGTCTATAAATAAATACCGAAAAATACATGCCGTATACGTACTGAAATGTTTATACCATTTTGTGTACTAAACACAGTTATAGCATGAGTATTGAAGTAGTAGTAGTAGTAAAGACCATTTTGTGTACTAAAGATAGTTATAGCATGAGTATTGAAGTAGTAGTAGTAGTAAAGACCATTATGTGTATTAAAGATACGAGTACTGACAAAAATATATTATTCGTACATTTTATGGAATGTGTTGACAGCACAGTGATTTAAGCGTACTAAATGAATATAAGTTTATGTCTGTTGCAGGATAACAATAGATATTTCATAATAAGTAAGCAACAGTCTTAATCAAAACACTCGAACAAGATATAACAGGACATACATACGAATATTTAAAAAAAAATCCCTATCCATGACCTTACACACAAGCGTAAGCAACACAAACTACACACATACACAAAAACACAAACATATACAGTTTCCCAAAGGGAAGTACTTTTAAGTCCGATCTTCTTTAATATACCAACATAAGTTATACGACAAACGAAAAAAATCAAGAAATATTGATGTACAACTTGCACAGGTCGCAGACGACAACCATATGCTCCGCACACAGAAATGCCATTCATGCCAGAAACATTATCCACCCAAACAACACGAAGTATAAATACTTCATAGTATAAATACTTCATACTTCATAAAGAATTCATAGACTTTCTAGCAGTATTTGACAAATTGAAATTAAATTAAAAAAAAAAGTTACTCTATGTTAGTGCTGAATGTGCTGTGTCCGGTGTGCGTGTGTGGCGAGTGAAAGATCAAACGTCAGCAGAAATCATGTAACCATTGATCTTATGTCACTTGTTTATTTTGCAAAGGTAGAATTCTTTCAAGTGGAATTCTTATTGTCAAATCAAATTTCTAAATCCTCCCCCGACAATGACGTCGTGCAGAGTGTATTTCTTTTCGACATTGAATCAAAATAGTGGTTTGGTATAGAATTAGAAAACATATTTTGTATCCCTTCGTGTTACCATTAGGTATTTCGTTGTAGAGAAATAGGTTTGGTATAGAATTAGAAAACATATTTTGTATCCCTTCGTGTTACCATAGGTATTTCGTTGTAGAGAAATAGGTTTCCTGTTATACAATAAAGATGCAATGAAAAGAAGTGGGTTCCTTGTCGCATGATACCCGATTTATTGTAGAGAAACATGTTCCCTGTCGCACAATAACGATTCAGTGTAAAATAGATTCTCTTTCCATTAATACTGACGTTAAAATATAGACGCATTGATGCATTGAAAAACAAAGACTGATCGAGCAATTACTTCATTATTAAACTGTTGACGATTGGAAATTGGTGTATTGAAAAAAAAATTGCGATTTGAATTGCTCTTTTCTTTTCTGCTGGCACCTAGAGGATCCAACAGACCCGTCTATTCGTTACGACTGGTACCCTGTGGGTGTCTTGGACTACGACCCCTTCAGCGAAGAATTCCTGGTGCACAGAGTCAACGCAGTAGGCCGTGTAGTGGATAAAGACAATTGTACAGTTATCAACGGTGGAATAAAAATTGACGGTAAATAAACTTATGCGACGAAATGATGTTGGTGTTATTTGTTGTGGATTAGAGTTAGAGTTTTATGAAATGAGCGTTAGATTTTCTTTGTGAAATGGTTTTGGTATTAATTGTTCTAGATGTTATATGCTTTATTTAATGGTATTGGCATTAATTGCTTTAGATGTCAGATGCTTTGTGAGATGATATTGGCATTAATTGCTCTAGAAGAAAGATACTTTGTGAAATGGTATTGGTATTAATTGCTCTAGAAGAAAGATGCTTTGTGAAATGGTATTGGTATTAATTGCTCTAGAAGAAAGATGCTTTGTGAAATGGTATTGGTATTAATTGCTCTAGAAGAAAGATGCTTTGTGAAATGGTATTGGTATTAATTGCTCTAGAAGAAAGATGCTTTGTGAAATGGTATTGGTATTAATTGCTATAGGAGAAAGATGCTTTGTGAAATGGTATTGGTATTAATTGCACTAGAAAGATGCCTTGTGAAATGGTATTGGTATTAATTGCTCTAGAAGAAAGATGCTTTGTGAAATGGATTGATACTGAAATCTATAGATTAGCATTTTGTGAAATACTACTGACATTAAAAACTCTAGATTAACATTAGATGCTAAGCCTGCAGCAGTCTTTACAAGAGTTTAGCTTGGCCCTTCTTTCTTGGAAAAAAGTGTTAATATTTTATTTTGTCAATATAATGGTTCTAAGTTTTAGTCTCGTTTACGCACATCACTGAAATGTTGATTTCATGTATGAAAGAGGAAGAGCAAAGTACAACTGATGATTAACTATCTTCTAAAGGTATCTATACGAAAAAATAGAAAATCAAACATACAATGAAGAAAGTGTACATAATAGATACACTGACAGACATGAATATGGATAATTAAAAATCACAAGAATTGCACATAATTTTAAAAGCATTATACATATTTCTAGGTCTGGAAATATTCACATAATCCACAAAGTTCTATATATGCAGAAAAAATAATATATTAAATATTACATGCACTCAAATAACATTCCATAGATTTTTGGAAACAAAAAAAAAAAGAATTGTGATAAAAAGAAAATTCTATCACAAAAAAGATGCAAATACTTATGACAACATCCATACATGTTGCAATACCGAAAGGGGGGGGGGATAATCGTTTTATCATTCAAGCACAGTGTTTACATTTACGGAGTATGATAAACCTAAGCACAGTGTTTACATTTACGGAGTATGATAAACCTAAGCACAGTGTTTACATTTACGGAGTATGATAAACCTAAGCACAGTGTTTACATTTACGGAGTATGATAAACCTAAGCACAGTGTTTACATTTACGGAGTATGATAAACCTAAGCACAGTGTTTACATTTACGGAGTATGATAAACCTAAGCACAGTGTTTACATTTACGGAGTATGATAAACCTAAGCTTTGTGGAATGCACAAAATATGTCATGCACAGAATCATACCCACACCATTTTTCAGACTTAAAAGTATTTTTTCGGAAAAACAATAGGCAGATTACAACTTAAGTACCGCAGCTTAGCTCTTGGAGTGCTTCTCGCTACAGGTCGTCACGTCCTTCTACCATGCCAGACCTGGCTCCCTCGCATTCGAGTGATGTTCAAAGCGGAAGAGCCGGCCATATTCGCCAAGCGGATAGCAGAGGCCGTGCGACTGCGGCATGAGTCTGAGGCGAGGATACGGTACCATTTGTACATTGACAACATGCCGATTGAAGATGTGTCGGACCTGGATCCTGCCTCCTTCCGACGAATGATGGATTTCGTAATTTCAACACCACGTCTCCGAAAACAGATGGAGTAAGTATTCATACAGTTTTCGCTCTCGTGCTGCCTCTCAATCCCCCCTCCCCCTCCCCCCCACCAACCCACCCACCCCGAGACAAGAAAATTCTGACTAATCACCTAATATCTTAATTCTTTCTTTTTTTTTTTTTTTTTTAGATCAGCGCGTATTATGCAATATTCTGTAAGGCACAGAATGATGACATAAGATCTCTATGGAATTATCGTATGATATCTATGGTAATTGTGATCTAACATCTTATTTTTTCAAATCTTCATATTAGAGTTAATCATGCTATTGTTCACAACAAACATTTAGAATAATTATCTTTATAATTCCATGGAATATGCTATTTTACTGCTAGATATATCATTATCATAATAATGGTAATATATTTTGTATGATTTAATAATTTGCCATTGTATATTTAGTAAATATACCAAATTATTTTAATTAAAAAGCAACTGTAACATTTTGAACGAATTATCAAAAGAAATTATGAAGCCAAATTAATTACTATTGTATCTCCACCAGGAGTATTCATTATGTGATTTTTAGAAAAAGAATTAAAAAGCAAATCTACTACAATTGATGTACAGAATTGTATTAAACATACAGGTGCTGTTATAATAAGCTACACAGTTTATGATGATACTTAAAAATTAACGAAATGTTTTGAGTTATCAACCCACCCTCACATCTTCTGTCACCCAAATAAACTCCAAGAAATTTACAAGAATTACAAACAATTCGATCGAACATGGAAAATTTTTACTTATCCAATTTTTTCCAGTCGTTTATTTCGTTTTCATGGAAAGCGAACTGTATGTAGCCGATAATTAGTTCTGCATTCGAGCTTGTAGACGCAGAAATGAACACACACACACACACACACACACACACACACACACACACACACACACACACACACACACACACACACACACACACACACACACTCTCACACATACGTACAATGCACATCGTAAAGTGATATACTTATATCTTTTCTGTTACTTGGACATAATTTCTTGCAAACAAACAAAGAGAATGATCATAATTAATTATTCTTAACATTAGAATATAACTGCAAAATATATTCGGACAAGCTTGGCATTTTTTAAAATTTAAAATATCGGATGGACACTCTGCATTCGTGATGCAGGTAGGTTATTAAAACATTTCTGTTTAACATCCATTTATAGCGCTTGTTTTTATCACCGACAGTTAAGTTTTCATAAAGTAAAAACTATAAAAGATATTGAAAAAATACTTTCCTTTTTTTTTTTTATCAGTTAGCTGTTGATAATATTTTAGTCCATCCGCCTCTTATCTCTTAACATTCATTTTCTTCTGATTAACTTGATACATCTATCACTTATTTCTCTCTCGCTCATTCTCTTTTTCAATTTCAGACTTTCTCTTTTCTCTCTAGACAATGTGCTTAAGGGGTGAAATCTCTCGAAAAATATCTTATTGTCACATGATGTTTGTTCTTTTACATTTGTTTCCAAAAATATCATATTGTCACGTGATGTTTGTTCTGTTACATTACTTTTCGTTCCCAAGACATCCTATTATCACTTGATATTTGTCTTCTTACTTACATTGCTTTTATTTCCAAAAATGTTTTAATACCACGTGATGTCTGTTTTCTTACATTACTTCCCCCCTCAAATATTCTATTGTCACTTAATATTTGCCCTCTTACATTACTTTTCTTTCCAAAAATATCTCATTGTCACATAATATTTGCCCTCTTACATTACTTTTCTTTCCAAAAATATCTCACTGTCTAGAAGTGTTTGCTCACATGTTTACCTCTCCAGATATCGTCCTATTGTCACGTGCTGTATAGGTACATATATCGCATCTCTCTTTCCAAAAGTGTCTTATTGTCACGTGCTGTAAAGGTACATTTATCGCATCTCTCTTTCCAAAAGTGTTCTCTTGTCACATGGTGTTTGTTTACACGCCTTGCTTCTGTCTCCAGAAAGGATCCTCTGGCGGCACAGCTGCAGTATGAAGTGGAGCTGGACTATAAGCGTTCCATGAACCGCGTGCTCTTTGACAAGGTGGTCCAGGATGATCCGGAAACGTTTGCTTACGTTACATTACAGCCGTCAGCAACAAAGGCAGTGCCCGCTAAAGGTTACACGATTGCTTACGTTACATTACAGCCGTCAGTAACAAAGGCAGTGCCTGCTAAAGGTTACACGATTCACTGTGTTACCTAGACTGTGTGTGGTCTACTGTTAGTCGTTCTTCATTGTTCTACCCGTGTAGCCTGTTCTAGTTCCCGGACGAGTATCAAAATGTAGCTGCACATTAGAACGATTTGGGGCTACTTTTCTCATGCACTGAGAGCAGTTCCGACTACTGAAGACAGCTTGTGTCTATGCCCCTATAGCCGTTTGGTACTGTTAGATTTAGCTTGCCTTTATTGCAGCATAATCTGTTGCTACAAACGCATGGCGAACGTCTCCTTGCACGATTATGCAATGTTCTCCAGTAAGAATAATACCGACTTATGAGTGGCCATTGAGGTCAAAACCTTACGTTATATTATCGTTTTAGCACACTGAAAGGAGCAGACTGACGTTACATCTATCTATTTCTATCTATCTATCTATCTATCTATCTATCTATCTATCTATCTATCTATCTATCTATCTATCTATCTATCTATCTATCTATCTATCTATCTATCTATCTATGTTCGTTCTACTCTGCGTATCCATTTATTTATTATTCATTCATGTGCTCATCAGTCCGCTAAACCATAACACATCCACTAGCCTAACTGCTAATTTTGATAAGAAGAAAACAGTTTAATAACTTTTCTAAAAAAGAATTTTTCTATTGCAGCACGGTACCATGATGTACCTGAGTACCCGTTCGAAGAGCAGCGAGCTAAATTTCGCTTTCGGTACGTGTTATCGCCCCATCCAGAAACATTGAACGGCATGGAAAAGGTGCGAGCCGAGTGCAACCGAGTCAGCTACAATATGTCGCTGTTTTACTTGCCCACCCCGAAACCTTTGCGCATTGAAGCGTTCGAACAAACTCAGTCTCAGGCTTGTTCCCAGGTGAGGCGTTCAGATTATATCTTAGGGAATATTCTCATAATGATTAATAAACGTCATCAAGCATTATAATCCCCATCCCACCCTACTTCATTTATACACTCAAGACCCAAGTAGGCCTATTTTAAAAATCAAATCTGAAATCTAATGCAATACTGAAAAGCAGCAGAGAAACGAACTATCCAAGTACAGTTAAATATAAATAAAACAGAAATGAATCAGTTGAAGTGTGTCTACCCAGACTATTTCCAGTCGATAGAAACAAGATGACCATTTATAGCTAAAAATACAAACTTGTAGGGTAGATTTCGACAATAGTATATTTCATAGATTTGTAGAAATAAATTTGAATTTTAAAAAAAGACTATACCTATTTGACGTAACTCGAAATCATTGCGCTTAGGCACGAGCATGCAAGCTGAGCCGAAAATGGCGAAAGTAAAATTTCAAATGTCAGTATTTTTTTGGTTTGTAAAATTACGGGATAATGAGTCGGAAGATGTCAATGGAATTTCCCCCCCACTGTTTTCAAATTTATACTGTTTGATTATATTAAGCTCTCACATTCTAATGACAAGTTCTAAATTAAAAACGGATTCTTTATTCATTGCTTGAAAACATTATAATTTATAAATTAATAAATTATAGATTCATCGATCCGCTAACAATGAGATTAATGCAGTATTTGAATTTCCCATTCTCTCAATTAATAACACAGTTCAAAACTATATAAACATATTATGGGTCAGATACAGACACACAAATACGGTAATAATAAAGATAAATATTCAAGAATTTTTTTTATACAACCGGGCAGTGTCATATAATTGGAAATGTGTGTGTGTGTGTGTGTGTGTGTGTGTGTGTGTGTGTGTATGTGTGTGTGGTTGCGCGTGCGCATGTTTATGTGAAATAATTCATGTACACTTTTAAACTAGTAATTTATAAGTACATTATTAAAACCCATTTATTATTTAAAATGTTACAAAAAGGTAAGAAGACGTTAACGAAATCCATTTGTTACACACTCGTTAGAAGAAATAAAACGAAGCTAGCGAAATCCATTTAATAAGAACACGTTATGAGAAATAAGACGACGCTAGCGAAATCCATTTATTAAGAACACGTTATGAGAAATAAGACGACGTTAGTGAAATCCATTTATTAAGAACACGTTATGAGAAATAAGACGACGCTAGCGAAATACATTTTACAAAAAATGGAAATCCACATTACAAAAAAAATACCATTATAACAATACGACGATGCTAATGTAATCCATTTATTACGAACACGTTACAAAAAATACGACGACGCTATAAACGA
This sequence comes from Sinotaia quadrata, assembly GCA_028829895.1. NCBI lineage: Eukaryota > Metazoa > Mollusca > Gastropoda > Architaenioglossa > Viviparidae > Sinotaia > Sinotaia quadrata. The sequence goes on from CM054181.1 coordinate 29,950,514, forward strand.
AATCTATTTATCTGGTCGCTCCAAATATAAGACAACGCTGCTAATGGAACCCGTGAATTACTAACACGTTCCAAACAGTAAGATGACAACGTAAATAACAATATACGTTTACTATTAAATTGATTAACATTCAAAATTTACTACCTAAGTACATATTATATCCCTCAAATCAAAATACAACTACTATTTCGTATAAGGAACAAAACAAACAACAGACGGGTTAGGTAATGCAAAGAGTGAGATATTCTTAGTATTAAATAATATTTGAATTTTTTTTTTAATAAGCGACATAAATGAATAAAGTGTAGTGTAAGTCAGTAAATAAATAATTCTTTAAAATAACATCTCCAATATAAATAATAATAACAAGAATAATAACAAGAATAACGATAATAATAGTGATAACAATAACAACGATAACGATAATAATAGTAATAAAAATAACACTAATAATAATAATGTTGTTGTGTTGCAATGGTCTTTTATAATGGATTGGCTGGGTCATTTTGTACCTTTGTCCGTTAGGTGGGGATATACTTGACAGACATTTGGATAAAGACACTAAGAACCTGTGTCCGTTCGTGTCTCTTCAGCATGGGCAAGGGCTGGTACAACATTCACCAGAACATCTACGAAATTTACAAGATGTCGCAGCTCAGACTTTACCTGGAGTATATCAAATATATGATGCAGGTGACGTCAGTTAGGAAACTCCATTGTTCCATTCTAAATGCACGAGAGAAAGGCTGAATGGGATAAACTGTGAGATGGTCTTGTCAGTTAGGGATTCGAACTTCGTTCTGTTGGAAGTAACCTAAATATATAACACCCCCCAACCCCCCCCCAATAAAGAAAACTTAAATCCCCTTTCCAGTAAGTGTTGGACTCCGGAATTCTTTGTTAATTTGAAGGCAAAGGTTTGCTTTGCATGCTTATATAATCTGACACATTAAAAGACTGTCTTTACTTCATTTAAGTTCATTTAAAAATGAAAGAAGAATTTTGTTACAAAATAAAATTTAAATAATAATCAATCTTGCTTACTTTTCAATATGAATACCATGGAAGAATGTTTGTCAGAAATCATTACAGTAGAATGTTTATGACTGGTTGAATGTGTCAGAAGTTTCGATAAAAAAATCAACATTAGCATACGTATCCAATGCAAGGATAAGGACACATCCTGAAATCTGACCTGTTCGGGTTTAGAAAGTATTTGTGCAACACACCCTGAAATCTGACCTGTTCGGGTTTAGAAAGTATTTGTGCAACACACCCTGAAATCTGACCTGTTCGGGTTTAGAAAGTATTTGTGCAACACACCCTGAAATCTGACCTGTTCGGGTCTAGAATGTATCTGTGCGCACAACTTGAACAAACCCTCTTTAAAACATTTCACTTCAGATGGGTAGCATTTAGCTGCATCATCTATCAACATTGCTTATCAAATGCAGATTGTAATGTAGAAGTTCAATCTGAAAAAAAAGAGTTTTCGATAAAGCCGAATTATGTTATATCTTGCAGGATTCCCTGCGCTTTCTGGTGCAAGACTCGCTGACAACCTTTGCCCAGGTGGTGGTAGACGCCTGCATTTCAACGTTTACCGTGCCCGAGACTTTTGTCTGGGGGGAGGATATCTTCAATTCTCCATTCAGGTGACAGGACAGTAGTTAGCTTTAGGAAACTAAAGATGACATTTTATTCCTTCACAGTTTTTGAACAGCGAAGAAATTAGACTAAATAATTGTTTTGAAGCCCCTGTCAGTGTAGTGCTCTTAACGTCAGCACATCAAAATACAATATTTTGTCAGCAACTGAATGTATCAAACTAAATCATCAACGTTCGTTATTTATGTCTCATCCAGAACACACTGACTTTATTTAACAGCTCTTATTTAATAGCCCCATGTGGCTTATTAGTTCTAATTTAATTGCCCCATGTGAAGTGGCTCAGTTGAAATTTAATTGCCCCATGTGAACCATGTGAAGTACCTTAGTAGTTCAAATTTAATTGCCCCATGTGAAGTAGCTTAGTAGTTGAAATTTAGCTGTCTCATGCAAAGTGGCTCAGTAGTTCAAATTTAGTTGGCCTCAAACGAAATGCTTTACTTAAAAGTTCAAACTTAGTTGCCTGAAAATGAAATGGCTCCCAAGCAAAGAGAAATGATTGTATGATGTTAAGTTATGAATAACGAGTATTAAGTTGCAACTCAAAACACGAAAACAAAAACCAAGCTTGCTTCTTTTAAAAACTCACCTGAATCAATTCTAAAAGACTTTTCCATAGAATTCAACAGTTAGAAATGAAGATGTCATTCCTTTGACTACTCTGACCTATTTCCGTTCTCAGCACTTTTCGGGCAACACACTTGGAACTGACATTATTCGCAGTCTAGATTTCGCTGTTAGATTTCCTTGACTACTTCTGATGTGAAATACCCGTGTGAACTAATTCAAGGTGACAGATTGCGCACATTATCTGACGCACGCACTCTCAATGCTTATGTTATAAAAAGTGAGTCCTAAACACAGCATTCATTTTGCATATCAGGACTCATCATTGAGAATGAGCCGCTTCTTCAGCCAGTCAGATATAGTTTTTGTGTTATTATTATAGTTTATAACTAAAATGCATCGTTTGACGAGTCACTGTCAGTAAGTATCACCACCACCACCACCACCACCACCACCACCACCACCACCACATCGTTATCATTTTATCTCCATCGTACCATCACCACATCTATTATCGCCGTTCTCATTCTCATCATTATCGTTATTATCGCTATCATATTCTCATCTTTTACTAATGATAACTGCATATTTTAGTATTTCAATTTATTCGTTTTTATAGTATTTTTTATATTAGGTCAATGTCATTGAACAGTAGTACTGTAAGGCAGGTTTCGAGTAATATTTATTTGAAGTAAAGTAATAAAGAATAGTTATTACACAAGTAAAGTAATACAGAATAGTTATTACACAAGTATATTTATTTGAAGTAAAGTAATACAGAATAGTTATTACACAAGTATATTTATTTGAAATAAAGTAATACAGAATAGTTATTACACAAGTATATTTATTTGAAGTAAAGTAATACAGAATAGTTATTACACAAGTATATTTATTTGAAGTAAAGTAATACAGAATAGTTATTACACAAGTATATTTATTTGAAGTAAAGTAATACAGAATAGTTATTACACAAACCTATTCGAAAATTTCATGTTAACGAGGAAGACATCCATTTCAGGCACTGTGGTTTTAAATAGTGGCCTAGCATAAAACATTTTCCCAGAGTTTGTTGGTGGGCCCCTTCGATTTCTAACGATTTCCAGTCCCCCCCCCCTTCCCGCGGGTCCTTGTGCATTGCACAACCTGCACAATCCATTGCTACGCCACTGGTTTTAAATCAGTTAATCGAGCAGTCTATTCTCTGTTTTTTTTCCTTAATGCAGACTTGTTTTGTGTTCTGTTGTAGACCCAAGCGGCAAGCGCTGTTTGTCGTTGACCTCATTATTAACCCGGAGGAAGTGACGTTCAGCACAAAGCCAGAGGCTTTCGAAAATTGCCTAATGTCACTCTTCGATCGTGGAATCGCAGTTACGCAAAACGTTCCTCAACTGCACAAGGTCACTGTTTGAATGAAAAGTGTTTCATAGTGATGTTAGTGTATTTTGTTCCACAGTGTAAGCCAACTAAAAGGGTCAAAACATTTGTCTCAGGTAATGAAGTGAGAGTATTTTTTTTTATAATGTAACACAGTTGTCTTAACTTTTCTGTGGCCAGGAACACATTCAAAATTTTCAGAACACTATGGCCGGCGCCAACATTTCAAAGATAATATTGTTTTGGACACTAAATACTATGAAAAACATCCTATTTAACAAACACAATATATACATCTATTAAATTAAAGAGTTATGTTAACGTGATTGGTTTTCATTAAATTATTCAGCATTTACTCTTTTACTGTTACTGAGTGAACGTCTTTAAAAAAAATCTGGATGGAAGAGAAATTAAGTAGATTTTACAAAATAAATATCATATATAGTTCTCATGTTATTTATTTAAACAAGTAATATATTGGTGAACTAGTAGTCGAACTATATTAATTATTCTTAGTTTTATACAGATAGCCAGTTAAAGTATCCTTTAATGTTACTGGTATCTGGATTTCAATAAACAAATATGATAAAAACTAAACACACGCTTTATTGTTACTTGTATCTCAATAAAAACTTAAAACTTGTGCTGTACTTTTTTATATTTGAATCATACACGATCATAAGCACTCAATAGAAAACAGGTATTAATTCACGTGCATTTTTGTAATAAGTCAGTCTGATTTTTTGGAACTGCGTTTCATCGCATTTGGAGATTGAAAATGTATTTCCTTTCGTACGCAATCCTCAAGATAGCTCTGTAATCAAGTTCTGTAATTTACTATATTATTATGCTCATTATTAAAAAACATAGCTTCACAGAGATCAGTGGAATCAATATAAGATTTTATTTTGTATGCTACATTCTTTGAAACATGAAACCTTTCTCGGTAAATAAGATTCCAAAAAAAAATTACCATCTATTACGCAAGAGTTTAGAACAATATCATTTGGAAAGTCCAAATTCTTCATTTCTACTCCTTGTCTTGTTAAATGATCCAGAAAAGTTTGAATGTGGATTATCAGTGGTGAAGATTTTGAATGTGGATTATCAATGGTGAAGGGTTAAAATCACTGTCACGCACAATATTCTTTATATTCCCTGGAGATGTACAAGATATATTTCGTCTTCACATGTGATATCCACAAGATCAGTTTTGCTTTGAATTATTTTACAGAACTTAAAATGAGTGACGAGAATTTGTAAGAAATAACCTACACCTGTACTATATTTTACACCTCGTCGCGTGTGTACGAAAATGCCTCGGCAGGCGCCAGGGCGCCCGGAGGCACCGCGTTGGGAACGCTTGTATAACACATCCAAAAATAGTGTATTTTTGTTTCGCAATGTTAATCAACTTAAATCTTCAATGTATTTTATATCACAGCCAAAAATAGTGTATTTTTGTTTCGCAATGTTAATCAACTTAAATCTTCAATGTATTTTATATCACAGCCAAAAATAGTGTACTTTTGTGTCGCAATGTAAATCAACTTAAATCTTCAATGTATTTTATATCACAGCCAAAAATAGTGTATTTTTGTGTCGCAATGCAAATCAGTTTAAATCTTCAATGTATTTTATATCACAGCCAAAAATAGTGTATTTTTGTGTCGCAATGTAAATCAGTTTAAATCTTCAATGTATTTTATATCATAGCGTAAAAGAGATATACAAGGTCAATATGTTTTGTGAAATTTCACAGTGTAACACAGCAATATAAGGTGTATTTTGTTTTACAGTGTAACACAGCTTTACAAGGTCAGTGTACTTTTTAACAGTGTATCGGAGCTATTTAAGGTTAGTGTACTTTGTTCCACAGAGAACATCTATACAAGATGAAAGTATTTTGTTTTACAATACACTATAGATATACAAGGTCAATGTATTTTGTTTCACATATATAAGTATTTTTTTAAAGAGTGTATCGGAACTATACAAGGTCAATATATTTTGTTTCACAGTGTAACACAGCTATAAAAAGTTAGTGTATTTTTTCACAGAGTATCACAGCTAAACAAAGTCATTGTATATTGTCAACCATTAATTATAAATAATGCTGCAAGACAAAATGGATATACACTAAAAGCAAGCAAAAAGGTAAATATATTAAATTTAAAAACCGAAGATTTATTACCAATAATATTAAAATCCAAAATATACCCCCGGAATATTCAACAAACAATCCCTCCCCACCCACCCCCCCAAAAAAAAATCTCTTCCGTAAGAGTGTAAACGCATGTACTTTTGTGAATTGCAATGCTCGAGTTTCCTTGGTAGTGAATGTCAGTCAATTTAACGCTTTCAGTTTATCATGGAAGAACTGTTTTGGGCCGACACTCTGTTGCTGGAATCTGTTGGCAAGAAAGAGCCGATAGTCGTGGAGCTGAGAGAAACCATCAGAAGAGCGATACAAAAGGCGGCCATTCCTCTTAACGCGTATGCCAAACAATACGAGGCTTATCTGGAACTGAACAACATCGACATCCCGGAATTCATAAAGTAAGAAGAAGCGAGATTCTATCATATCGTGACAATAGCATTCAAAAATATTCAGTACCCTGTCAGTTGTGACTGGCAGGAATATAGACATTCCATTCCCCTGTCAGCTACCACTGGTAGTAATAGAGACTTTAAGTTCAATCGGCTGTCAGTTATGACTGGTAGTAATAGAGACTTTAAGTTCAATCGGCTGTCAGTTATGACTGGTAGTAATAGAGACTAAGTTCAATCGGCTGTCAGTTATGACTGGTAGTAATAGAGACTTTAAGTTCAATCGGCTGTCAGTTATGACTGGTAGTAATAGAGATTTTAAGTTCAATCGGCTGTCATTTATGACTGGTAGTAATATAGACTTTTTAGTTCAATCTGCTGTCGGTTATGACTGGTAATAATAGTTCAATCGGCTGTCAATTATGACTGCTAGGTGTACATACATTAATTTTAACATTACGACTGGTATTTTTGTTTATTTATCTGTAATCTGTTTATGATGGAAAATTGATTATCAGTTATTTATGCTTATCTGATGGAAAATTGATTATCAGGTATCACTGTTTATTTGTCTATTAACTGAGAGGGAGACGCATTTCTTTCTTTTTTTGTATCAGCATTGACATGTGACAAATGAGGAATTAAAGTTTAATCTCCCTAAAGTCTACTTAGAACACAAGAATTTATGTTTAGTCTCCCTAAAGTCCAGTTAGAAGACAGGAATTAATGTGTTATATTGCTTTCGTGGAAAAATGGTATAAAGCGGGCATTTATTTTATTCGGCAACGACAAACAAATACAGGCATTGATAGTAATGACTTTATACTACGTCACTGATGTTTATTTTCAAGTCAAGTCTCCTACCACCATTGTTTGACACATAACAGCATTGATGTTTATTTTCAAGTCAAGTCTCCTACCACCATTGTTTGACACATAACAGCATTGATGTTTATTTTCCAGTCAGCATTAACTGGCATGATAGACAATTGTGTTTCCTCTATCTTCACTAACTAGTTAAAAGAAATGTCCTAACTACGTAGCTCATGGACCAGTCATGCAGACGGTTAGATATTAATCCATTGTACATCCAATATAATTTGTAAATTAATTTTAAATTTAAAACATTGATCCACTGTACATCCAATATAATTTGTAATTAATTTTAAATTAAAAATATTCTTAGAAGGAAATATGATCCTTAAAGTACATATTTAATGTTTTCTAAGGCAAGTGAAAATCTGACGGTTTTATCTATATTAATGGCTAATCTCTCGTACAAATAATATATCAACTTACATTGACGTTTTTGTCCAGATTAATGGCTAATCTCTCGTAAAATAATACATCAACTTACATTGACGTTTTTGTCCAGATTAATGGCTAATCTCTCGTAAAATAATACATCAACTTACATTGACGTTTTTGTCCAGATTAATGGCTAATCTCTCGTAAAATAATACATCAACTTACATTGACGTTTTTGTCAAGATTAATGGCTAATCTCTCGTACAAATAACACATAGACTTACATTGACGTCATCTTTCCTTTTATAGCTGTCTCGACCACCTCCCATAGAACTTGCTAATTATTGATAAAGCATCTGACCTGCTTCAAAAGGGGATATTACATTGCCCAAAAGAAATATACATAAGATATATAAAAACTATTCAAACTATAAAAAAACAAGAGAGAGAGAGAGAGAGAGAGAGAGAGAGAGAGAGAGAGAGAGAGAGATTGATTGATTAATTGATTGATCACAATAAGCACACTAAAATAAATAGAAGAATTAAAAAAAACTTCATTTTCTCCTTAGATAGCACTATGCCGTCAGAATTTGCCCCGTTCAGCTCCATACAAACCATCAACACTATGACTTATCTCCCCTCCTTGTCTTTTGGGACCGTCAATGAGAATATTTAAGAGAAAGTTATTGTTAAGCAACGATTCCTGAGAGAAAGGTTGCCGTAGGAGATCCCATATCTTAATGGAACAAGAGGAAGAAGGCATAGTAAGGAAATGGCCTCAGCTCATTCTCACTTGGAATGAAATTCTTAAAGGTGTTCCTTAACTGCTCCACACAGTAAGGTGGTAAGGACTGTGTCCAGTTTGCTGACACTATAGCTATTTTTTCCAAAACATAAATCTACCCATTGCGTTTGTCTGCGAAGTCAGTGACAGTTGGAAAAAAACAGAGATCCAACAAAAGGCTTTACTTAATATTTTACAATGGCATAGCGTCATCACAGAAACACCACATTTTTCGAAAACACACCACACTTCATTGTGAATGTGTACAAGAAATCGTGTAAGAAACAAATGTTGTCTGCTGCAGGATCTTCAAATCCAAACCACACACGCCCGTTGATATACAAAAAGCTGTCCAGTCCTATGTTGACCTCCAAACAGCCATTAACAACGATATGCCTTCCTCAATTCTGATTGGTCCCTTCATGGTGAACATTGAAGTCATTCGCCAGAATCTCCTGAAGAAATGCAAGGCTATCAGCACGGCGCTGCTCAGCATGTATGCAGCTTCCATCCGCAAGAGGGCAGAAGAGGTAAGTCAGCCAGTCAGAAGAGGTAAGTCAGCCAGTAGGAAGAAGTAGGTCAGCCAATCAGAAGAGGTAAGTCAGCCAGTCAGAAGAGGTAAGTCGACCATTCAGAAGCAGTAAGTCAGCCAGTCAGAAGAGGTACGTCTTGCGTGACGTAAAAAGTAAGTCAAAACGAGAAAGTTACTAATGTGAAAATAAATCAGTATCAAAATACGTAATATTGCACAAATGTGATATTAACAAGTTGGTTACAAATGCAAGTAAATCACAGGATGTGATAACACGTAAGTCACAAAAATGTGGTGTAGCCAGTAAGTCAGTCAGATGTTATTTAACTCTTAAATAGTTACGTGTCCAATTTTTATTTATAGACCCTGCTTAGGATTTTATGAAAACTTTTAATTTACTGGATTAAATTAATTTCCTCTCTTCTACCTAACGACGATTATCATCGTGATTTTAAGGTCCGCAGCACTGACTTAGGGATTTTCACATTACCAACAGAGAAAAGCACACCCATAACACAGTATATACTGGGGATTACTTGGTCTGTGCATGGTACATGGTAAAAGTACACCCATATCACAGTATACACTGTGGATTACTTGGTCTGTGCATGGTACATGGTAAAAGTACACCCATAACACAGTATATACTGGGGATTACTTGGTCTGTGCATGGTACATGATAAAAGCACACCCATAACACAGTATATACTGGGGATTACTTGGTCTGTGCTGATTTACAGTACTAAGAGAAGAATTGGAAGTCCGGATGGAGTGGGAAACGTTGTAGACTAGATAGAGGTCTTATTACTTTGGAGATGTGCGTCCAGAGTTCTTGAGCTCTTTGAGCTTTTAAATTTCTTGATCAAAATAATTGAACGGGTGTCGAATCGTTATGAATTGTTAAGTTTAGTTAGTGAATTTATCACCTATTTAAAAATAAATGTAATCTTTTATTAACATATTAATTAATCTTGTCATTTACCTAACTTTATCTCGACACAAGTGCATTCACATCCTACTCGAAATAAAGTAAAGGCTAACTGTAACGAAGTCAAAAATTAAATTAAAAATAAGCAAATAAATAAAAGAAAATATATCGAAGAAAACTCCAGGATGATTCTCAGGAGAAAGAAGCGTGGTACACACCATACTGGGAACAGTTATCGATTTAATTTATTTTTAAATATAAAGATCTAATTTATTTTTAAATTTAGAAATTTAATTTATTTTTAAATTTAAAGATTTAATTTGTTTTTAAATTTAAAGATTTAATTTATTTTTAAATTTAAAGATTTAATTTATTTTTAAATTAAATTTGTTTATAAATTTAAAGACTTTATTTGTTTTCAAATTGAAAGATTTAATTTGTTTTCAAATTTAAAGATTTAATTTGTTTTTAAATTGAAAGATTTAATTTGTTTTTAAATTTAAAGATTTAATTTGTGTTTGTACAACCGTAACTGATTTTTTTTTGTTTAAAGATTTAATTTATTTGTCTGTATACAATCTTAAATGTTTTTAAATTTAAAGATTTAATTTGCGTTTATACAACCGTAACTGATTTTTTGTTGAAAGATTTAATTTGTGTTCTGTATACAATCATAAATGATTATTTTTTTTACCTAAAGACTTAATTTGTGTTCTGTATACAATCATAAAGAATGTTTATTTTACCTAAAGACTTAATTTGTGTTCTGTATACAATCATAAATGATTTTTTAAATTAAAGACTTAATTTGTGTTCTGTATGCAATCATAAATGATTTTTAAAAAAAGACTTAATTTGTGTTCTGTATACAATCATAAATGATTTTTTTACCTAAAGACTTAATTTGTATTCTGTATACAATCATAAATGATTTTTTTACCTAAAGACTTAATTTGTATTCTGTATGCAATCATAAATGATTTTTTTTGAAAAGAGACTTAATTTGCCTCAATGATTTCTGTTCAAAACAAACTCGATACACAAGTATAAATAATGTAGAAAGTGCCTTCGGTTGTGCTGCGTTTTGTGTTGAATGTTAATTGGGATGTGTAGACATACTTAATGAGAAATTAGATTCTCTCTGCAAAACAAACATTTTCAAATAATAGTAACTCTTCCTTTTGTAAGTGTTGTTTGATTTCACACTGAGACATACGAGGGCGTTAAGCTTATCTTAGACCATGTGATGTCTATTTAAATGCTTCTTTGTCTTTTACTAGTGTTGTGATAATATGAAGGCAATTAGCTACAAGCTGTACGACAAGCCGAACTGTATTGAAGAACTGGTGGACATGAAAGAATGGATGAAAACCATTCCTGAGAGAATCAAAGACCACATCGTAAGTTCGCCTTGGGCGTATAAATAACTTTCTCAGGTACGCGGTCATCAGTTTGCTATGAACTAAGGGCAAAGGTCAACAATGTATTAAAGTAAGAAATACTCCTAATGTAATGTTCAACTCCAATCAGTTTGCTATGAACTAAGGGCAAAGGTCAACAATGTATTAAAGTAAGAAATACTCATGTTCACCTACAATCAGTTTCAATATTTGTTAGTTTAAAAAAGTCGTCTAGTTAAGTGCAGCACTGCATTTGTATGGTTCTGAAAAAAGACCTTTCAGGCTGCGGCGAAGCAGGAATTGTAGGGAAGTGTTGTGTGACTTTCATAATTAAGATAAAGCTAGATAAAATGTCACCACTCCCTTAGCGAAGGCGCCAAAGCGAAAACTACAACTCTACGATATTACTGGATGTAGTTTTAATTTCAGCATTATGTATCTGTATAATAAGCACTAAATATTGGGTGTAGTTTTGATCTCAGTATTATGATCTGTTTAATAATTACTAAATACTTACCAGATAAATGTAACAATAACAATCTGGAAACTTTTTTTGCTGTTGTAACGTATTCTTGTAATCGAATAATGCTGTGATCACGTACTCTAGTGATCAAGAAAAGCTGTGGTAACGTACTCCTGTGACCACAGAATGCTGTTGTAACGTACTCATATGATCAAAGAATGCTATGGTAACGCACCCATTTGATCAAAGACTTGTGTGATGTAAGAATTCTTTGGTAACATACTCCTGTCATCAGAGAATCCTGTGGCAACACTCTCCTGTGATCAAAGACTGCTACTGTAACATTCCTCTGTAATCAAAGAATCCTGAGATAATTTATACTGCTATCATCAAATACATCCTTTGGTAATGTACTCATGTGATCAAAAACTGCCACGACGACATGATGATGTGATGAACGAATCCTGTGGTAACGTACTCATATCATTAAAGAATGCTGTGGTAACGTACCCCTATGATCAAAGAATGCTGTTTAATGTTCTCATGTGACCAAAGACTGCTGTGGTAACGTACTATTGTGATAAAAATATTCATGTGGAAACGTTCCATTGTAATCAAAGAATTTAGTGGTAACGTACACATGTGATCAAAGAATGCTGTGATAGCATATTATTGTGATCAAAGGATGCTGTGATAGCATACTTCTCTGGTCAAAGAATGTTGTGGTAACGTAATCCTCTGGTCAAAGAATGCCGTTATAACATACTCAAGTGATCAAAGAATGCTGTGGTTAAATACCATTACGGCAAAATAGTGTTGTTTTCAGAGAATCCTGTGGTAACGTGCTATTGTGATAAAAAAACTGCTGTGGTAACATACTAGTGTGATCAAAGACTGCTGTGGTAATGTACTATTGTGATCAAAGACTGCCGGTTGTGATGTATTATTATGATTGAAGACAGCTTGTGGTAACGTATTAATGTGATCAAAGACTGCTGTGGTAACGTATTATTGTGATCGAAGACAGCCTATGATAACGTACTATTGTTATCAAAGACTGCTGTGCTAACGTATTATTGTGATCAAAGAATGCTGTGCTAAGAACTCCTTGCCTGACTATATTTTTCTTTATTCTACAAATAACACTTTTTTTTAGAGACGGTTAGAGATCCTGGAGTACTTTAAGCTTAACGTGCACTGGTTTAATAATCTTGCCTTGCATGAGCAAATTTGCTATGGAAAGTACAACCGATTTCAAAAAGTGTGTTCATACTGTGGTCTTAACTGCTGGGAATTTGAACTAATCCCTGTTAGTGATCATACGGTATTGACAGACGGACAACTGTATACAGCTGTTTCACACGTTATAAGCGGAGCTACTTACAGACTGAACAAAGACTTAATTTAAGTGAATATAATGAGTATATATATAATGAATACACTTGCCCTAAACTATCCCATATAATCCTTAAGTTAACCTGACTTCTTGTATCCTTTCTTGTACATGGCATAGTGCCTATGACTGAGATAAGTACTAAATTTCCACAAGACGTTATAAATAAGTACATGTATAACCACAAGCTAGCAGAGTAGAAAATTACAATACATTTGATAAGTCTATTAGTATTCTAATTAACAGCAAGACTCACAGTAGCTTACTTGGAAGAGCTCAGTAGAAAGTGTGTGTGTGAGGTAACTTAATCATGATCTCTAAGGCAAACTACTGGTGTCAGCAAAACCACTTATGATATGTTAATTTTAACTGGTGAAGAACGCAAGCAAACCAACAGAACAGAGAAATAAGACAGACTAACAACTAAATACATTTATTAAATAGGTCTGTACCTTTAATGGCTTATTCATTATTTTATATATCCTGGGCCTTTGCGAGTGGGTGTTCAGTGTTCGTGGCACCACACATTCTAAAAACACATCAGCTGTATACTACTACTCTACAACCACTACTACTGTTCGCTGTATCGACTAATGCTTTTACTAGTAGTACTATTAATACTAACGCTGCTACCATAGCGCAACTGATATTCTTCTGCTACTACGACTTGCATGCTGTAATCTTGTGGCAAGTACACTGTAGAATTAGTTCCCCTTTACGTCCATTTTGCAGATTTTGGTGACAAAGCTGAACGATGAATACAGTATTTTAGACGATTTCATGTACAACATGCCTGATGACGACTTCTGTGCAAAGTAAGTATCCATTTCTTCTAGTGTTAGTTTACAGAAACTGTATAAAGTATCAATTTGAAAAATGTTTTATTGCCCCATAGCTGTACAAAGTATCCATTTCTTCTATTGTTAGTTTACAGAAACTGTATAAAGTATCAATTTGAAAAATGTTTTATTGCCCCATAGCTGTACAAAGTATCCATTTCTTCTTTTTTAAATTGCACATAAACTGTACAACGTATCGATTTCTTATGTTTTAATTTTATATAAACTATACAAAATATCCAAATTCTTTTATTTTTTATTGCACATAAACTCTACAAGGTATCCATTTGTTCTATTTTTATTGTACTTAAACTGTACAAAGTATCCATTTGTTTTATTTTTATTGCACATAAACTTTACAAAATAAGTAACCATTTCTTGTTTTATTAATATACATATACTAAAAGCAGCAACATCTTGAAAGACATCCGTGGTCACATCTCATGCAATCTGTGCAGCTAAATTAGAAAAAAACATTTTCACTACAGAACAAACCGAATAATGTAACATGCATAGAGTCCATTGTATGTTTTTGTACTATATCCTAAGAGGCACAGTGACAGTAATACAAAAGTCTCCCTCATTTTCTCATTCTTTACGATGTGTCAGTGGGAAGCATGTACATAGACACTAAGGCCCGAAAAAATTACATGCACTGAAATGTACACTGGCTGTTCGCTCAGTACTTAGACGTCACATTAAAGTAAATTACATGCACTGAAATGTACACTGGCTGTTCGCTCAGTACCTAGACGTCACATTAAAGTAAATTACATGCACTGAAATGTACACTGGCTGCTCGCTCAGTACCTAGACATCACTTAAAGTAAATTACATGCACTGAAATGTACACTGGCTGCTCGCTCAGTACCTAGACATCACTTAAAGTAAATTACATGCACTGAAATGTACACTGGCTGCTCGCTCAGTACCTAGACCTCACTTAAAGAAAATGGTAGTAAATCATGGTGCAGACATATTAGGCACTAAATTCTTGTTCGGGAAGCCTTCGGGATTTTTCAAGGAGTGGAAATTTCAAGTGGCTTTTAGTCGATGATTAGATTCCTAGCTAACTGTGTTGAGTTCAGCACATCTCAGTCGGATGACACGATAAAGTGTGTTGAGTTTAGCGCATCTCAGTCGGATGACACGATAAAGTGTGTTGAGTTTAGCGTATCTCAGTCGGATGACACGATAAAGTGTGTTGAGTTTAGCGCATCTCAGTCGGATGACACGATAAAGTGTGTTGAGTTTAGCGCATCTCAGTCGGATGACACGATAAAGTGTGTTGAGTTTTGCGTATCTCAGTCGGATGACACGAGTGTGTTGAGGTTTGCGTATCTCAGTCGGATGACACGATAAAGTGTGTTGAGGTTTAGTGTATCTCATTCCGATAATGCAATAAAATGTGTTGAGTTTTGCGTATCTCAGTTGGAAAATGTGATAAAGCGAGTGACCGCCATAGGATGTGTATGCAAAAGATCTCTTGGTATCTCAAAATTGAGGAGATCATCTGAAAATTGTGGAGTCTAACTGAAAATTGTGGAGTCCATCATTTCTAGCACCTGCAAAAAATATCATCCGAGAAACAGAATATTTACTCAGCGCATTCTTGACACAATAATCACAATATCTCTCCTTTCCGGAACTTACATATCTTCCTAAGACTTTGTGCAGTCAGCAAAACAATGGGAAACTTGGAAGCACACACACACACACACACACACACACACACACACACACACACACGCACGCACGCACGCACGCACGCACGCACTCACGCACGCACACACGCACAAACACGCACACACGTACACACATGTACACGCACACGCCTAATTGTAACATGCACACAAGGTTTCTTATTTCACTAACGTTAACTACAGAATTATCAGCATTAAGCATTAGACAATCCTAAAATTTAGAGTCGTTTCTCTCTCAAAATCCCGAGCACATATACGACCAGCAATACCAGTTGATACGCAGGAAGCCTCCCCTTTCCCTGCCATACAGAACACTTATTCTTTTGGTCTGTTTCCAGATGGGATGCCGCAATATGGCCCAGCAAAATCGATGCGCTAGTAGAAAAGACTTTGGAAAATCTGACACTTGATGAGGAACGCTACCAGAAGTTGCAGGTGTCCGACGCAGCCAACTTTGAAGAAAGAATCAGCGCTCTACAGGCTAGTGCTCTCCCTTGCATATATTCCACTTTTGTTGTCTTTAGTACTTACACGTACCTACTTAGATATTGTATGTATATTCCATTTTAGTTGCTAGAACATTCAGATCCTTACCACTGTCTTACTGGGCTCTCTGAAGTGCAGCATAACTATTTCAATATCTACGTACTGAAACATTTCAATATCTACGTACTGAAACATAACTATTTCAATATCTACGTACTGAAACATAACTATTTCAGTATCTACGTACTGAAACATAACAATTCAATATCTACGTACTGAAACATAACTATTTCAATATCTACGTACTGAAACATAACTATTTCAATATCTACGTACTGAAACATAACAATTTCAATATCTATGTACTGAAACATAACTATTTCAATATCTACGTACTGAAACATAACAATTTCAATATCTACGTACTGAAACATAACTATTTCAATATCTACGTACTGAAACGTCGTTTTGCGAAAGTTATTAAACTGTTATTGCTGTTCTCACTGTTACAGTACCCAGAATATATTCTATTTCCTGTTCTCACTGTTACAGTACCATAATACTGTTATTGCTGTTCCCACTGTTACAGTACCGGAATATATTCTATTTCCTGTTCTCACTGTTACAGTACCATAATACTGTTATTGCTGTTCCCACTGTTACAGTACCCAGAATATATTCTATTTCCTGTTCTCACTGTTACAGTACCATAATACTGTTATTGCTGTTCTTACTGTTACAGTACCGGAATATACCTGTTCTCACTGTTACAGTACCATAATACTGTTATTGCTGTTCTCACTGTTACGGTACCAGAATATATTCAATTTCCTGATCTCACTTTTACAGAACCGTGATCACTGTAATTATACATTCCATTGTACTGCAATGAATTTAACATCCTTTCATCACTGTTATGAAACTGTCGTCATATAGATATATATATATATATATATAATATATATTTTTAAAAATCTGACACGATTTTTATGACTACTGTGGTTCTTCTTTCATCACTGTAATGACACTGTCATCATTGTTGAGGTTTGTGTAAAATCTGACACAATTGTAATGACTGCTATCGTTCTCTCATCACTGTAATGACACTGTCATAGTTGTAGTTTGTGTAAATCTGACACGATTTTTATTACTTCTATTTCACTTTCATCACTGTTATTATACTACTAGTTTATTGTTGTCAATTGTAGTACTCTAACCAATCAATGTCATATTAGTTGATTTTATTATTTTTTAATAATAATTTTATAAATTTTAGGAAACACTGCGGATGTGTACGAGCATAATGGTTGACAGTTAAACACCACACCCAAACTATCGAAAACAGTTATCTGTCATCGTTATCGAATTTTAATTATCAAATTATCAATTTTGTAACTTTTCTATGGGCATTTTCTCCGTGGTCGTGTCACATTTCAACATTTCATTCTCTAATCTCCACCAGTTGTCAGTCGTGTTACGTTACATCACGTTACAACATTTCATTCTCTAATCTCCACTAGCTGTTGGTTGTGTTATGTTTGAACATTTTATTCTCACTTCTTCCCCTCTTGTCGGTTGTTATGTTGGAACATTTTATTCTCTATTCTTTCCCAGTTGTCGGTCGCTGGCATTCAAACGCATTCGGACATGGAGAGGGCACACGAGATCGCTATTGAGATGAGGCGTCTGAATAAACATATTAAGGAATGTCAGCAGCTGGTGTCACTGTACAACGGCCGAGAAAGAATCTTCAACATGCCAATAACTAGCGTAAGTTAAAATACACCAACATGCCAATAACTAGCGTAAGTTAAAATACACCAACATGCCAATAACTTGCGTAAGTTAAAATACGCCAACATGCCAATAACTAGCGTAAGTTAAAATACACCAACATGCCAATAACTTGCGTAAGTTAAAATACGCCAACATGCCAATAACTAGCGTAAGTTAAAATACACCAACATGCCAATAAATAGAGTTTGTTAAAATACACCATCATGCTAATAAATAGAGTTTGTTAAAATACAACCAACTTGCCAATAACTAACGTAAGTTAAAATACACCAACATGCCAATAAATAGCGAAAATTAAAGCATAGCAACGTGTCAATAACTAGTGTAAATTAAAACGTTCAAAAATGCCAATAATAATTTTAAGTTAAAACATGACGTCACGCCAACAACTGGGGTCAGTTGAAACATATCGCCATACCAGTGCTAACGTTAGTTAAAACACAATACAATGTAATTTGCATAATTTAGAACAAACTGTCAACTATTAAGACTTTTTGGAAACAAACGGGAACTGTTTTTAGCAAACTGGTAAAAGCTTATGTCTAAATAATATACCAACAGCTGATTTTCCTTGAAAAGTGATGCGAAGTAATCATTAATGTACGATTCAAAAGCATAATTATTAAACACAAAAATATCATTAAACAAAACCACTACACGTTCTCATTAGGCACTGACTTAAAAACCAAACTAATAAACTAACAAAAACAAAAGCAGCACAGCCACCATCACTACTACAAGGAATTAACCACCCCACATGCACTACAGCAAAGCAGGATGCGTGCTATAGAATAAAAGTCCTAACAGGAACAAACCAAGACTGTTGTATGATGGGGAATTTTCCCATATATTTTATATAATTTTCATTGTTGCATTTAAATTGAACGTTTATTTCTACAAATGTTTGAACTAAGCTGTACACATGTAGTGTGCTAACACTTGACATTGTTTGATTTGCTGTATTTATTTTATCATGTGTGTATCGAAAATACTGTTGCAGGAAATTGTAAGTTGAGAATGGAATATAAGATAGAATGGAGTTATAGTGTGATAAACGGGAAACTTAGGTTTGCTTCTTAATTATATTTTACAGTGAACAAATAGCCTTTTCACATGCACTTTCTAGTTTCCAGTTACCCTTCATGTTCACTGGTTAGAAACTTGAATGACTGGGAAGGCATATAACTTTATTACGGTTTGTAAGTGTAAAGAGTACACTTTGATGTATTTGCTGGATGCATCGGGAGAATTCTAGTACATTGAAGTTACCAGAATTACTGCAATCATCATGTTCTGCTTGAAGGAACTGACACGTGAGGAGAGCGCTGAAGTTTGTTGAGAATATAAAAGTGTGTCAGTTTTCCAGGCATGTGGCATGAGAAATTTGTTGACAGGGCATTGTGACATTGTGACATTGTTGCAAAAGCAAGGAAAGACTGTTAAAACATCGCTTAATCCAGATCATGTAAAAAAAGACTTTAAATTACCTATCTCTAATAACTCCATTTATATTCTCTGATAGGATTAATATGCAATTTGTATTGACTCTGTTGTTGAATTGTAATTATACTTTTATATATATGTAGAGAGATTGTGTAAAAATATCAGAACATGAGTTTATGGAATATTGATGTCAAGTAATCTATTTCATTGTAATTGTCATATGTATATTTGATTGTTCATTTAACAAAGTTATTGTTAAATTTATTGACTTTCTTATGCATATTGATAATCTTATGTTGGAGAAGAAAGTGGGTGGATGGGAGCTCGCTTGTCTTCTCCTTTAGTAAGAATTTTCCACATACGGAAAGATTATGTGACTGTAAATGTTGTTTATGTTGTGGAAGAGAGAAACGCCCGCAAATCTGCCAAGTGATAGACAAATGGTGTCTGTTGGAGGATCATTAATAAAATAAATTAAAATTCTCATCACTTGTAATTGATTATAAAATATTAATTAATAATAATAATCATTTTCATTATCTAAGTGGCGTGCCCGTCATAGAGTATTTGTGATAAGTTATTTATGATATGACAGAAAATTTTACTACTGAAATAAAATTTGTTAATCTAATGTATATTTTATATTATTTTATTAATAAAGTACACAAACGTACAATTTTGCATTTAATGGATATGCTATTTTAAAATGTATACTTCAAATTTTGATAGTTTGTATGTGTGTGTGCTTTTTATTTTCCTTTTCAGTACGAAAGTGTTGTAAAACTTGCCAAGGATTTTGAACCATACAGAATTTTGTGGATCACGACTTCCGATTGGCTGCGGTGGCAGGACAGCTGGATGAACGATCCACTCAGTTCTCTCAATGCTGAAGATATTGAGAGGAACGTGAACGAAGCATATAAAGCAATGCATAAGTCTGTGAAGTTCTTTCAAAACATTCCAGGTTAGTCCTGATAAACGAGTTGACACCGGAAAATACGACAACGACGACTATGACTAAACCAAATTATCTTTTCTTCCACACAACAAACACTTGCATGCACTGAAGAAAGGGCAGTACAGAACACACTTCATAACACTATGCCCGATCATAAAAATATGCTTAATAAACAATCACACACACCCCCAACCCCAACTAACCCTTATGGAATTACCATTCACCACAGATACATTTCTTTACCTTTAAAACACAACACACAAAACATTTCTTTAAAACACAACACACAAAACATTTCTTTAAAACACGACACACAAAACATTTCTTTAAAACACAACACACAAAACATTTCTTTAAAACACAACACACAAAACATTTCTTTAAAACACAACACACAAAACATTAATACAATATCTAGCAGATGCAAAAAGTTGAAAGAGAATTAAAACATCCATATTTTATTCACGAAAAAGCATTGTTTTAATTAAAAAAATGCATTAAAAGAAACAAGAGGACATTTTTCACCCTAACAGTCAAGACCTCTTAATAAGAATAAATGTTAAAAAACTACGAACTCAGAAGCAAAATCAACAATTAAATATTGAATTTACACGTGAAGCCTTTACCAACTTGGACAAATACAGTACATGAAAGAGTGCTAGTAAATTTTTCTTTTAAAAATAACTTTCATGAAATGACAATTACAAAAACTATAATCCTTGACCAAAGATCTAAGTATTAGTAAGAATAACGATAACTGTCATGAAGTGGAAGTATATTAAATTATTAAAGTGTTCGGTTTATGCGTCAAGCTATGTAGTAGTTTTTCTTTGAATAGAACTATCAGAAAATGACACTTTATGTTGATCATAACAGTCAGCCTGATATGTCAGAGATTTTAGTATAGGACGGAAAAACAGAACTCCCACTAAAAAAACTATATGCTTACCTCACCCCCATTACGTCAACATAATTATTAAAACAGATAATTATAAATATCAGGAAATGGCAGTAGTGCTAAGCGACTGCTAACTTCGACCAATTACGTCACACAAAAACATATTACAACAGGTAACTTTAACTATCAGGAAATGAGAGTCATGCTAAGCGACTGCTAACTTCGACCAATTACGTCACACAAAAACATATTACAACAGGTAACTTTAACTATCAGGAAATGAGAGTCATGCTAAGCGTTTGCTAACTTCGATCAATTACATCGCAATCGTCAATATTGGATCGAATAAATATACTATAAATAAAACGACAATCACGTTAAGCAATTGCTATCCTACATCCATTACATCAATAACATAAGCATAGAATGGAGGAAGGAGAAACTGAATTATCAGGAAATGGCAGTTGTATTCAGCAATTGCTAACCTTGACCTACTAAATATCTTACCCGATTTAGTCTTAGGTCCGCTTTTGTATCCATGTACATTGGTCAGTGTTCTTTTGGCCGCGACGTTTTCAAACGTAAGCATAAAAATGAATAAATAGGATTATCATGGGCTTCTAACAGGTATTTCGAACGACACCCGGGGTAATGTATACTACTACTATTACTTCAGAAGTACATAGACGTACCATATTAATCCACCTACGAAGATGCTGATACAAGTTATCGACTTTGGTTATTAATAGTTCCATGGTCTGATATTAGATGCGATTATTCTGAAAGCACTGCGAATACCTAAACAATACAAACTGTTACATGGCACTTACCTTAAACGATGCAATCTGATGCTACATTAAGCGCTGCAATCTGATGTTACTTGACACATTAATCGTTGCAATCAAATGTTATTTTACACTTAAACGCTGCAATCTGATCTTAATTATACTTACATTAAACGTTGCAATCTGATCTTACATTATACTTACATTAAACGCTGCAATCTGATCTTACATTATACTTACATTAAACGTTGCAATCTGATCTTACATTATACTTACATTAAACGCTGCAATCTGATCTTACATTATACTTACATTAAACGCTGCAATCTGATCTTACATTATACTTACATTAAACGCTGCAATCAGATGTTACACTACACTTACATTTAACGATACGCTAACAATATCGCGGGAAAAGAGTTAAACGGGGCAGACAATTAACAATAAAAAATTAATAATAAAGAAAGACTGATAAAAGTCAGGGGTTAAAGGAAGCTACTGCTGTGATTAGCTAATATTGGAAAGAAAAAGTCACTCTGAGCTTATTTCTTTGGGAATCCCCGAAATGTTAGCAAGATACTGCTTATGTTGTAGAAAAAAGTCACTCTAAGCTTATTTCTATGGGAATCCCTGAAATGTAAAGCAAAGCACTGCTATGATTGGCTAGTTATATTTAAAGAAAAAGACAGTTTATGACTATTTCTTCGGTAATACCCGAAATGTAAGCAAAATACTGCTGTGATTGATTAGTTATGTGTATTAAAGAATCACTATAAGCCTATTGTAAACGGAAAAATGCTAATTACCCAATTAATTTAATTAATATAATTAATTTCGTTAATTTTCAAAATTTGTAAATCAAATTTTGATTTGAATTTCACAATTCAAGTCTGAGTAAGATTTGTTTGACGTAAACAACATCGACCCATATCTACAAATAAAGGGAGTTGGAATTACAGGTCACAAATTCTTATGTAACATGGGCATATTCCTGGCACCACACACACTCAGTCTATTATGTGTGTGCATTCAGCCATGACTATGGAGTCAATAGGCACAGGAAGAAAAACAAGTCATAGCCAGAGGCTAAGAAATTCTAGAAACTTCCATGACCTCTGAAAATGGATAAAAGAGCAGACTAAAAATTCTCTACACTCTTTTACACAAGTTTGAGTCCCGTGCCGGCTCATGGTCAGAACTAAGGAAAGGTATGTCCGATGTAGGAGATTGTGTTGTGGATGATTTTTACATTTGATTTTTTAATAATGTTGAATCATGCTTCTTGTAAATATAACGAATTTAAACTATAATGCTTTTATTTCGTTTAGAGAGAGAATCAGATAAATTAAATTGTTAAAAGGAATTGTAATGAGAAATAGAAATGTAAGTACAGATTACAGAATTATAAAGCATGATCCTGATATGCGCCATTACATTGATCTATTGCAGTTCAAGCCGTCCAGTTCCAGGAGCTCAGTTCCATGCGTTCAGCTCCATACGTCACACGTGCGTGCGTACTTGTCAGTACGCATTGTCTTCAGTTATTCATTTTTGGATTGTACCAGTTGATCCTGGCATCTCAAGTTCCAGTTGTCTAGTGTTGACAACGAGTACTGCCACTTGGTCTCTACATGTGTTTAGGGCCAGTGTGGAGTAAACCTGCTTGTGGATTCTGTTTGTATCAGGACCATCAAGGGAGACGGTATTACGAAGTGGGCTGCTGCGAGGAGCGTGAGTCTGACCCACTTGCACTACGTGGATAAACTGCCTAACCAGTGAAATTGAATATACTGAACTGTGGATGACTATATGTTATCAGTGTCTGTGAAAGGATTACAAATTACAGACTTTGTTTAACTTTCTATGGACAAATTGTTGTTCGTAAATCACGGAACATTCATTTACGTCACCAGGCGGGCTAAAACCACGAGACATTTAATTGTCAGCCACCCTACCGAGAACGAGGCTACAACAGAACAAGGCCATAATCAGGTGATTCAATTACATGAACTTTCTGTGTAATCTGTACATGTTTCTGTGATTTTCATTCCTTGTTCTATGTCTGATTCTTCTATGTAAATTCTATATTTTCTAAAGTGTTGACTATGTAGTTGGCTTATGTATGAAGAGTAATTGTGTAAGCTTAACTAAAGTATATGATAATGTCACACGGAATTCTCTAATAATTATTCTCTAAAACTGTATTGATATATCTTTTCATTAATTGTAATTCTGGAAGTCTTACGAGATTTGTGATTTCGAAATCGCCTAGTGTGTGATTTGGATTCAATGTAAATTTATTGAAATTGTTATCTTTATTTCTTTTTAATAAATTGTTTTCTTTTAAAACTATTTTCTCCTTCATTTCTTGGAGGTACATGTGTAATGATGGGTGGGGGCAGCCAATGACATAATACAATTGAGAAGACGGTCTAGACACATGTTTTAAAATAGTTCCCATCATTGACAGCGATGAGAGATTGTGGTAGGGCCGGAATAGTGATAGAACGACTGACAAGATAACGCAGTGTAGTCACTATTCTGAGACAGGTAACACTTGGGAGACGGTCATTGACTGACGGACTGCTCGAGGCTTGACCTAGTCACTCTCGGACCGCATAAGACCCTTTAAGGAGGTAGTGAGCGATTGGCATGAAAGTGATTAATTAAAATATTAATAACCAAGGCGCACACGTAGAACCCCCTTTCCGCCACACCTATGTTTTGGGAACCCCTGAAATATAAAGCAAAGTACTGCTGTGATTATCTGGTTATATGTGGTGTCACTATGCCTCTTTCTCTGAGAATCCCCGAAACACAAACTCCAGCATTAGTGGAAAGAAGAATGGGTGGTTTTTGAATGTATGAAAAATATCCAATCAGTAATCAAAAAGTTTACAAGTTCATGGATCTCCTTAAACTACAAAATTGCAACAGAAGAAAACCATGTTTCACTCCACTCTGTACAGCCACATCTGAAACCACTCTCCAGTGGCACACCTTGGACCAGGCAGCGAAATCGGCACAGGCAGGAAGCTGCCATCATCCCAATTAAAGAAGAAGAAAAGTATGGAACGACAATAATTGCAAAAATAAACAGATGCAAAGTGAAAAAGCAAACATAAAAAGAAATCATGCAGATTACTTTTCTTGGGTATTTTAACAATTTTTTTTTTAATGAAACTTACTGACAAAAACTATTGCAGCAAAATAATTCATTTGTGTATATTTAACATTTGATTTGGTTATGATGATTTTAGAAAGGAACATTTTCCTCGTCAGGATAACTATTGTGTGCCAAGTGACTGTTTGGAGATGTATAACAGAGGTGACCGAGTTCCAGAAACTCTATTACTGGGTTTGTTAAATACAAACTCTGTACAGCTCAGGATTTCTATTGTATACAAAAATTTACTTTTACATACTGTTCACAAATGTGGATATATAAATTTACGAAAACTGTTTTATGACGAAAGATTTATATATGTTTGTAGTCAAAACTTTACACAAAAACCTGCTTATAGTTGTAGTTTTATATTATAAACAACAAGTATATTTCCACAAGTTGTTTACAAATGAGGATTTTACTGTGGATAACTAATGTATTAAGAAATCTGCTTATTAGTGATAATTATCATTTCAAAATTCTAATGCAAATGTATACAAGTTTCAACCAGGGGTTATTCTGTAAACATCCATTGTATTTACATATACACAATCTTTCCCGTTTACAGCTGAGAGATTATACTGTACATATCCACTGTATTTACACATACCCAATCTTTACACTTTACAAATGAGGGCTTATACAGTACACACCCACTGTATTTACACATACCCAATCTTTACAGTTTACAAATGAGGGCTTATACAGTACACATCCACTGTATTTATGCAAACACAATATTTACTGTTTACGTCTGAGTGTTTATTCTGTACACATTCAATGCATTTACATATACATATTTTTTCTGGTTTACATCTTTATAAAATTTTGTATACATTAATTCTTTTACACATACACAATCTGTACGTTTACACCTAATGGCTTACACTGCATACACCATAATCGGTACCATGGGGACTTATGCTATATATATTCAGACTCTGTACTTAAACAGAAAACTGTCTATACATGGGGACTTATGCTATATACAGACAGTGTATATAATAAGTTATATAATAAGTGATAGCTGACACCTAACTTGCTTGTAGCTATAAACTAACCGTTTATGATGTAGAACATCAATGTGCTTACAGAAACTGTTTACAGCTGAAGATTTAGAATATAGACGCCAATGAATTTGCAGCAACGGTTACGTCTTTGGCGCATATTACTATTCGCAACGCATTATGATTACACATTTTCTTTAAAAGTATGTTTGATTTGTGCCACAGTAGCTAAATATTTCGTTCTATATATTGATGCTTCAGCAAATGTGTCATGCAATATATCTTTCAAGCTTGTTTATTTTTGTTGTTGTCTAGCGGTGTTGGAAATCGCAGCGAAAATCAAGGTATCTATTGAAGATTTCAAACCATACATTCCTTTAATACAAGGTCTTCGAAACCCGGGTATGCGTAACAGACACTGGGATCAGGTACCCACATTTTTGTAAATAGACGATAGCATTGAATTCATTTTATTTTATTCATTGTTTATGAGCGTTGGTAAATTAATAATTACAGCAAATGCAGTTGTCTCACCAAATTCATTTGTGCTGTGTTGCTATGAAAACTATTGGGTTCCTTTACTAGTAGTGCGATATAAATGAATGTGGAATGCATTGACAATAATTAATTGTTTTAAAGGAATCTAACATATTTCAGAGCTTACAATGAACTTGAGAAAATTGAGTTGAACTCCTAGTATTTGTAAGTTTATATTAATTGATTATTAGAGAAAACTATATAATTTTCATATGTATAAAACCTTACTTCCAGCTTTAGGTAGACAATACTTTAAAAACCAGCATTAGGTGGACCTCAAAACAACCTTCAAATCCACACTTAAATTCACAGGAAAAGCTCTTGAAATAAAAAAAATATGTCAAAGTAACTACAATAGAGATAATAGAAGGAGAGAAAATGGCAAAATGAGGTTTTATTTATACAAATAAATAGTACAAGACTTAGGCAGACCACATATTTGTCTGCCTAATGCAGGCATTAAAGCTGGTTTATATGCATGTTTGTTCTGCTTAGGTCTGTGGGTAGGGTTTATATATATATATATATATGCGTGTGTGTGTGTGTGTATTTTTCATTTTTTGCAAGAATGCTAATGATGCATTTTAAATTGCAGGCAATGACATACACCATTTAACTGTACGCACATGCAATGATCAAATAAAAGATAATGCTTAATTACAACGATAATAAATTACTAATAGCATTGACCTGACATATCTCAGACACATTTCGATGTCTAACTTCCGGGTGAAAGCATCGTGTCTGTAACTGTAGGAGAACTAAACTGCAAAGTACACATAAACTAACCATGTATTCAGGCGTGCATGGTTGTAGTAAGTCTCTGCTTATCTTACCGATATCTGGTTTGTTAACATCTCAATGAAATATTACAAACAACTGTTTTAATAATAAGCATTGCATGCTTGAAAGTAGTGGCAAACATGTCACAACGTCATGTTGATTTCGACCGGAAATAGAATTAGACTTTTCCACAGGTCGCCGCAAAAAAGTTTACAAGCCAGTGAAAGAAGAACATAAATAAGTTCATGTTTCATTTAAATGTTCTGACTGTAGGTTTTATAGAGTTTGACGATCAAATTTTGCTATCGACATTAAAACGATGTGACAATTGACACTATTCTGTATTCATAATAATTTAAAATTTATTTGCAGCTGTCTGCAGAAGTTGGGTTTCCCTTGAAACCCAAACCCAATTTGAACTTTAAAAGGTGTCTGGAGATGAACCTCCAGGACCACATTGATTCCATTGCCAAAGTGGCAGAAATCGCGGGCAAAGAGTATTCACTTGAACAGGTAGAATTTTGGGCTTGGACTTTTGATTATTTAACACACAATATTGCTTTGTATAAAAGTTTTGATTGGTTAACATATTTTTTATTTTTGTTGTTAATACCCGTTTGTAATGGTGGGTTAACATTCATTTTTGCTTGTTTGGTTAGCTTTCATCTTTCTTAATTAGTTAAAAAACATTTGATTGGTTAGTTTGCATCTTTCTTAATTAGTTAAAAACATTTGAATGGCTAACTTACATCTGTTTTTGATTGTGTAAAATGCACCTGTGTTTGAATAATTAACATTGTTGATCGTTTTAACTGATTACAATGCTTGCATTGTTGTGACGGATTAGCATGCGCAGTAAATTTGCCTCGTGTTTAGCTGTCGTCAGAGCTTTAGTGATCTGTGGAACGCTTATTAACCAATCAGCAATGTTTCACAGTTAGAAACCTGGACTTAGTGCATGTTTAAAAATGATCTTTCTTTTGGTCACAAATTGTCTCTCTCTTTCTCTCTCTCACACATGCATTATTATGGAAACACACAAAAACATATACTCATACATACACACGCACACACATACTTGATACACACATTCACTTACTCAAGCACACTCACACAGATTCATTAAAAGCGCGCACCCCCATCCCTTATATATCCACACATACTCATTACATACACATACACGCATGCACAAGTACATTCAATACATTCAAACACACAAATATACAAACACATAAATATACGCTCGCGCGTACATAGACATACATACACACACACACACACACACACACACACGAACATACGTACTCACACATTCACGCGCACACACGTAAACTCGCAATCACAAATACATTCACACACACACACACACACACACACCACACACACACACACACACACACACACACACACACACACACACACACACACACACATGATTACACAAACATCCTCACAAAGATAAGTCTAAACATACATTCGCTTAATGCATACAGACACACCACACATACGCACTCGCATACACACACAGCACACACCAAATATAATGCTGGTCAGCGTCTTCTCTCTGACTCTGCCTGCAGGCCTTGGACAAGATGGAGGCCGATTGGGAGAACCTGTATTTCGAAGTGACTCCATATAAGAACACGGGAACTTATATCCAGAAAACCACGGAAGAGATCAGCCAGCTCCTGGATGACCACATCGTCATGACTCAGAGTATGTCATTTTCACCATACAAAGCCATCTTTGAGGCCAGAATCACGGCCTGGGAGGAGACTCTTCGTACCACCCAGGTATGTAACTTCATCCTTCATGGCACTGTGTTCCAAAGCAGAGGCACCCAAACCAAACAGAAAAGAAACAATTCCAAATGGCCTTATTTAACAAAAATAATAAGTACCCCTACTCCAACTAAAATAATCTTATTCTCGAAAGCATAATGTTTACAATGCTATTTCCCAAAGTCTCCCGCCCCCACTAAATTCACATTATTCCTAAAAGTAAAATAAATTATAAATAAATGTAATAAAACCGATGACCTTATTCTGCAAAGCATAAGAAACTAAAATAGTGTTTTCAGTGCGAAAAATCTTTTTGATTTTAGATATTAATATCCGAATATTATCACATACTTTTAACTCAGATTCATTGAAACGAGACAGGATATTATATGATTAAAGTAGCATTAAGTTCATCAGTCAACCGTGCATACATGTTAGGTGAGGCATCAGCCTTTGAAAGTATGTAGTCGTTTAGTTGTGAGGAACAATTTTAATTTCTTTTAGTAACGGACAGGACGTTTTCAATAATTAATAATAATAATTAATAATTAATATAATTAATTCCTTTACAAATGTGATCAATATCAGACCTCTCTTTAGAATATGAGCTCCAGTATTGTGTGTTTTGCCAACATTTTCTTACAATTTTTCCTTTGGGAGTTTTCAGTGGAAGAGAGGTGTAGGGTGGGCCTCCCCCCCATTGTTTGTTTTGATGGCGGTCCCAGGACAGTGGATTAGTCCATTCAGCTACTGAGATCCAGCACATACAATTTACGACTAATACTAATGTCTACGTTATGTACCCTAAACGTTTATGGATACATATTATAGATACTGGTGTATAAGTCCAATGTCTACGTAATGTACCCTAAACGTTTATAGATACATATTATAGATACTGGTGTATAAGTCCAATGTCTACGTAATGTACCCCTAAACAAGTAGGACTTATGCACCAATGTCTATGTTATGTTTCCATATACGTGTCAACATAAATGTCTACGTTCAGGATTTCAATATCCTATAATTATGTTGGGAATATACTAGTATATTTAGCAATGAAATAAAAATAGTAATTACATATCCACACTAGTATATTTAGCAATGAAATAAAAATAGTAATTACATATCCATACTAGTATATTTAGCAATGAAATAAAAATAGTAATTACATATCCATATCCATTCATATATTCATTTAAAACATCGATCTTGTGTTCACAGTCTTTGTGCATCTTCATGTATCTTCTTAATGTTATTCTGGTTGGTAATAATTCTGTTGTGATAGGCCTGTAATATTTTTGTTGGTAGCAATTCTGTTGTGATGGGTCTGTACTATTCTGGCTGGTAGCAATTCCTGTTTAGCCTGCCTTAGTTTGGTTGGTATTAATTCTGTTGTGATTGGCGTGTATTATTTTGTTTGGTAGTAATTCTATTGTGAATATCCTTACTTTGGTTTGGTAGTAATTCTGTTGTGAATATCCTTACTTTGGTTTGGTAGTAATTCTGTTGTCATTGTTGTGTTTGCTAATTTGGCTGGTATAATTCTGTTGGTATTGGCCTGTATTATTTGGTTTGGTAGTCATTCTGTTGTCAATGTTGTGTGCTAATTTGGCTGGTATAATTCTGTTGGGATTGGCCTGTGCTAATTTGATTTTGAGTGTTGAGTGATGCACGTCTGTGGCTGGGCATTGTATTAAAACGTGTTGTAATTATACAATGAACATATGTAATCATGTTGAAGAGTATACATTGAACTGCAGTAATCATGTTTAGTGTTTGTAATTAGTGTGTAGTAGTATTATATGATATCTAGCACAGGGTATATGCTCAGTATTTAAACGCCAATAATTATATTCTGCATGTGGTTATACGCAAAGTAGTAAAGTAAATATATTAATAAATGTATTTAAGATATTAATGTATATTCAGGATTTATATTTAAATGATGTTGTTCGGAATGTGGTTGAATAAAGCAAGTACATATTTGTTTAGGACACGACCGTATTAATATTTAAATATTAAATATTTAACTACTAAACATTTAAATACTAAATATTTAACTACTAAACATTTAAATACTAATAATAATGGTTTAGGATTTGACAGTTCAGAATTTAATAGAAATAATTATGCTTAGATAGGACTGTGTTCAGGATTTAATACTAATAATCAGGATGAATGCGTTCGTGTGTCCAGCATGTCAGTATCAATAATTATTAATTTATCTCGACGTATTAAACCCAATAATCATGTTCTGGACACGCTTGTATATTTAGAACTGAAATGCCTTCACATTTTGTTTAGTATGTTCCGGATACGCTTGTATATTTAGAACTGAAATGCCTTCACATTTTGTTTAGTATGTTCCGGATACGCTTGTATATTTAGAACTGAAATGCCTTCAAATTTTGTTTAGTATGTTCCGGACACGCTTGTATGCTTAGAATTGAAATGCCTTCACATTTTGTTTAGGATGTTCTGGACACGCTTGTATGTTTAGAATTAAAATGCATTCACATTTTGTTTAGGATGTTCTGGATGAGTGGAACGAGTGTCAACGAGCATGGATGTATTTAGAGCCTATTTTTAGCTCGGACGACATCACGCGCCAGCTGCCAATGGAAGCAAAACGGTACCAGACAATGGAACGTCTATGGCACAAGATAATGAAACAAGCCCATCTTAATCCGAAGGTATTCTACGAAATTGAGCTCTCTGACTTTTTGTTTACTTGAATGCATTTAAAAACACTTTTTTCCCTCCACTGATACGAGTGTGGTCTGTTGTCGGACATAGGGTCATGGCCTGTTGTCGGACATATGGTCATGGTCTGTTGAGGGACATAGGGTCATGGTCTGTTGTCGGACATAGGGTCATGGTCTGTTGTCGGACCTAGGGTCATGGTCTGTTGTTGGACACTTGAGTCATTGACGTGCACGCATTTCTTTTTGTTCACATCGAATTCTTTGACGAACATATTATAATATGTTGCAAATGAATAATGATAACACATGTTATTATGGGTAGGTTCTATATCTTTATCTCCTGCCCTACTTAGTGTCTACTGAGGACGCTTCGTTAAATGTAGTCATCAGTAATTGAGAAATGTGGGTACGATTTGCGGGACGCAATATAATAATAAAACGCTTTAAAAAAAATGTTTAGCTAATTTTTATTGATAAGTGTGGTTTCCTAGCAACCATGGCTCGGAAGCAGTAGATAAACATTCACAGAAAAGAAATGTAACTGATTATGGAACCATCTGCAGAATAGATTAATGGTGAAAGAGGACGCAAACCGTTACTCTCCCTCAACGTCATGTTGCGGAGGTAGTTGTCTCTTTCCTCGTACATAATATTGTCGCTCGGGACGCGCTCACATGTTAAAAACCACCCACCTCCCTTTTCTGGAAGCAATATCTGCCATCTTAATAATGCAATTTAAATTGCCAATGTTATTTATCACTGAATTGTCCCTACCCCAGTCCAAGAACTTTATAGTACACAGCATTGTGTCCTCTATTTAGACCATGGAGATATATGTCCTTAAACTATTATAATGCACTTTTGTGTGTCCTGCTAAATCAAGGTGCTACACACATAATACAAAAACTACTACAATATACTTTTCTATCCTTCTTAGATCTTAGGAATATGTTTGTAAAACGAAATCTATTGCCATGTACTTTTTATTGTTGTGCTTCTACTGCTCATATCATAGAAATGTGTCCGTAAAACGAAAGTATTACTATGTACTTTGTATATTGGTATGTCCACTGCTGAGATAATAGAATGTGTCCGTAAAACGAAATTATTACTCTGTACTTTGTAGTGGTGTGTCCACTGCTGAAATAATAGAATGTGTCCGTAAAAACGAAATTATTACTATGTAATTTGTATAGTGGTGTGTCCACTGCTGAGAACATAGAAATATATCTGAAAAACTTGCCATGTCTGTCGTGTACATTGCTCAGATCATAGAACTCTGCCCGTCACCAGGAGTCCTGAAAATTCTGAAACAGTGCAACGAGCTTTTGGAACTGGTGCAGAAGGGTCTGAGCGAGTACCTGGAGACCAAACGCACGTCCTTCCCGCGCTTCTACTTCTTGTCTGACGACGAGCTCCTGGAAATCCTCTCTCAGACTCGAGACCCCACGGCGGTCCAGCCGCATCTCCGCAAGTGTTTTGAAAACATTTACCGCGTGAGTTCTGAGAATGTTTAATGGGTGAGATCTGAGTTACGAGAATGCTTAATGGGTGAAAATTTTATGAAAATGTTTAATGGGTAAGATCTGTTTTATGACAATGCTTAATGGGTGAGATCTTTGTTATGAGAATGCGTAATGGGTAAGATAAGTGTTATGATAATGCTTAATGGGTGAGATCTGTGTAAAAATACGTAACAGATAAGATCTGCTTTATGATAATGCTTAATGGCGAGATCTGTGTTATGAGAATGCCTAATGGGTGACATCTGTGCAATTACATGCTTAATGGGGAGGTCTGTATTATTATGAGAATGCGTAATGGTAGAGATCTGTGTCATGAGAATGCATAAAGGGGGAGATAAGTGTCATGTGAGATTTGCGTTTTGATTCACGCTTGAGATCTATGAGTAAAGTTTTCAAGAGTATTATTATATCCAGTAAGATGCGTGTCTTGAGTTTTAAAAAGAATTAGGTTATTATATTTTGGACGTGAGAACGTTTACTGGCGAGATTAATGTTTAATTTAAAGAATGAAATGCTGCTATGATACTGATTAATAGATATATTTGGTTTGTTATGAATGCTTGTCGACAGGATTTAAAAATTTAAAAAATCATTTAAAAATCATTTAAAAAATAATTACACTGAATTATTTCTATGATATGGAATTTTGTTTCCTGATTGCGGTTATGTTTAGACTGCTTTCTGTGTGTAGGTTGTTTATGTTAACAAATATTTCACATTAAGTGTTTTGTCTTTAGACTGCTTTCTGTGTGTAGGTTTATTGTTAACAAATATTTCACATTAAGTGTTTTGTCTTTAAAATGCTTTCTGTGTGTAGGTTTATGTTAACAAATATTTCACATTAAGTTTTTTGTCTTTAAAATGCTTGTGGGTAGATTTTATGTTTTGGAAATGTTTATTGACCGATCCCTGTTTTTCTCAATGTGTTTATATGTTGATATTTATTTTTAAAATGTTTATCACGCGTTGTCCATGTTATGATGTCCTGGGTACTTGATACAGGAACTGTAGGTGATAAGTTGCGAACATTTGAGCTATGTGCTGTTTTTTTATTTTTAAAAGAATTTCATGACCATGAAATTAAAGTAAATTAAATGTATTATGTTTTTCACAATAAACCAGTCAGGCTGATTAATTTTTAATGTACAAAAATAATTCTCCATTTATTTTAAAATATTCTTTTTACTCATTCTGCTTCCGTCGTTTAAATTATGAATTTACAAACAACATGAACTTACCATATATAGTTTTTACAAACAACATGAAGTTACCATATATATTTTTTACAAACAACATGAACTTACCATATATATTTTTTACAAACAGCTTGGTTAATAATGAACATTTTACACAGAAAAAATCTTAACGGATGGATATTTAAAAAAATAAAACAAACGCTATGTATTTTCAATATTAATTTCAGCTCAAGTTCGAACCCGACCTTAAGATCAGCCAAATGTTTTCGGCAGAAGGAGAAATGATAGAGCTGCGGGAGATCCTGTACCCCGTGGGTAACGTGGAAGATTGGCTGCTGGAACTGGAGCGAATTATGCGTGACACTCTTCGGAAGGTCATCAAGGAAGCGCTGGGGGACTACAAAACCGTTAGTACAACTCTTCATGTTCTCCGATTTATTCCATTCTTTAGTTGTATAGAATGTAAAGTTATTTTTTTCTTAAACTTTTGGAAAGTTTAGATTATTTATGAAATATTACCTTTGTCAATGAATTCCATTCTGAATCTTTTTAAAAAATGTTTACGACTTCAAGGCTATATGTGTTAATATGCTAATGAATATATATATTATCATGTATGCTCTTGATTCAGAGACCCCGACCTGAGTTTGTCCTAAAATGGCCAGGTCAAGTCGTCATTGCTGTGTGCCAGACTTACTGGAGTGCCGAGGTCACGGAAGCGTTGAGTAAACAATCGCTTAAGGATAGGTAGGTTAAAATGAGATAGGTACAGAATTAGGCAAAGGTGAGGTACATTTCAAAGAGAGTAAGGGCGAGATAGGCAGGAAACGGACAGATCAGGGACATGCAGGTTTAAAACAGACTGATGTCAGAGAGGTAAGTTAAACAGAGATAGACTAAGGAATGGTTTGTTGAGAGGTAGGTTAAAAAAGAGAAAGGGAGGTTTAAAAGAGATGTGCAAAGGAATAATTGATAAAGAAGAAGATAAAGAAGACGTAGGTCAAAGAGTCATAGGAGAAGTAGGTCAAGGAATGGTTATAAAGGAGTAGGCCAAGAAGTGTAAAATAAAAGTGTAAGGCAAGGCGTGGTAGATAAAGAGGAAGTAGGGCAAGCAGTGGTAGATAAAAAAGAACTAGGGCAAGGAGTGGTTATAAAGGAGTACCTCAAGGAGTGGTTATAAAGGAGTACCTCAAGGAGTGGTTATAAAGGAGTACATCAAGGAGTGGTTATAAAGGAGTACCTCAAGGAGTGGTTATAAAGGAGTACATCAAGGAGTGGTAGATAATGAAGAAATAAGGCAAGGCGTGATAGGTAAAGGAAAAGCGGGTCAAAAAGTGGTAGATAAAGAAGTAGGTCAGTGAATGATAGGTAAAGAAGTAGGGAAGGGAATGGTGAGTAAAGAAGTACGTAAAGAGAATTAGGACAAATAGTGGTAGACAAATAACTACATAAAGGAGAATTACGGCAAGGAGTGGTAGATAAAGGAGAAGCAGGGCAAAACGTTTGATTTAAAGTATGGCAAGGTGTTTGTAGATCTCTCACTCTAACACCCATTAAAGGATGTTCATTGCAAACCGTTCATTCAAATTGAACAAGCAGATGTTGATGAGATTTCTTTATCTAACAATTTCTTCTACTTTCTGTTTCCTTTATAAACATTGAAACCATAACAAATCGTTGTTTTAGTAAAATGTTGATAAAGTGCACAAACTTTTAACCCAACAGCATGCTTTAAAACTCTCATAAATAAAACGTACTAACATTTTATTCACATAAATGTATACGTCTAAGTAAAGAATCATAATTTTTCAATGTAAATAAACTGATGACAATTTCAATGGAAATTATACTTTCATCACTTTATTTTGTAAAAATGACTACACTAAATTATAAATAAAACATTTTAAATTTTCCATGGAAAAGATACCTCTCACTATGATCTGTACTTTATAGTTACAAGTAAGTCTTTCAGGAAATCAAATGCTAAGGGAAGAAAAACATTATTTCACCACTTCACTACATCAATCCCCAACAAAAGCTTTTACTTTATGATTTAAAAATAAATTTTCTTAAAACTTCAGCCTAAATAAAGTACTAATACGGTCCCTACATCATCACTAGTACGATCCCTACATCATCACTAATACGATCCCTACATCATCACTAGTACGGTCCCTACATCATCATTAGTACGATCCCTACATCATCACTAGTACGGTCCCTACATCATCACTAGTACGATCCCTACATCATCACTAGTACGGTCCCTACATCATCACTAGTACGATCCCTACATCATCACTAGTACGGTCCCTACATCATCACTATGACCCAAACACAAAGGCTAACTCCTCTAACCTCTAGACACCGTTTTGCCACGTTCAGATTTAACATTATGCTGCATCAACTTGACGATCTTCGGAAGCTGGTCCGGCAGAAAATCTCCAGCATCGGTAGAATGACGCTGTCGGCACTGATCGTCATCGAGGTGCATGCTCGTGATGTTGTCAACAACATGGTCCAGGAACAGGTCAACAGTGCCAATGCATTTGAGTGGATTAGTCAGCTCAGGTATGCGCGCACATGCATCCTCCCCCGAAGACATACACACACATACACACAACACAACACACACACACACACACACACACACAAACACACACACATATACACAGTTGCACTCACACATACGCATACACTTTTCAAATATATATTTTATAGCCATGAGCAATAGCATTATTAAGAGTAATCTCTAGAACAATCTTCAACACTATTTATCAAGTGTATTCAGCTTCGGTGGTAGCTGCACTCCGGACCACAGCCAACCTCCTTAAACCATGAATTCAGGCTAAGGTCGGTGTTTTTAATACAGCATGAGGGCTTATTTTCTGGACATAGGTCTGTGTTGTTAATACAGCGCACAGGGCTTATATTTTCTTGGCATAGGTCTGTGTTGTTAATACAGCGCACAGGGCCTATTTTCTTGGCATAGGTCTGTGTTGTTAATACAGGGCACAGGGCCTATTTTCTTGGCATAGGTCTGTGTTGTTAATACAGCGCACAGGGCCTATTTTCTTGGCATAGGTCTGTGTTGTGAATACAGTGCACAGGGCCTATTTTCTTGGCATAATTTCAGGACAGCACTTATGATATAAGGGTCTACACCCTAGACATAATTTCAATCTTGTATTGCAGCATTGATTTAAGACTGTTGATTTTGTCTTTTCGTGTACATATATATAAATGACTAGTATCATGCTTGGGTAATTAGATTTAATTGACTAGGAGCATGCTTGGGTACTTAGATTTAATTGACTAGGAGCATGCTTGGGTACTTAGATTTAATTGACTAAAACCATGCTTGTCATATAAATTACTAAGGTCATGCTTGGCATTCATAGATTTAATTGACTGAGGCCATGCTTGGCATATAAAGAGGCTACACTTGGCATATATTGAGGCCATGCTTAGCATACATAGTGGCCATGATTGGCATACTTAGAGGCCATGATTAGCATACATAGTGGCCTTGACTGGCATACATAGTGGCCATGATTGGATACATAGTGGCCAGGATTGGCATACATAGTGGCCAGGATTGGCATACATAGAGGCCAGGATTGGCATACATAGTGGCCAGAATTAGCATACTTTCAGAGTTCTGTGGAGTTCAGTTGAGTGGCGCATATTAATCAGTTGATAAATAATGCCTGAATGAAAAAAATGTTTCCCCCCACATCTGTGTGCCTGGTCTTAATTTCAGATATTACTGGATGACCGATGAGAATCTCTACCAAAGGGCTGTCAACGCTCAGTTCCCATACGGTTACGAGTACCTTGGCAATACAACCCGACTGGTTATCACCCCACTTACCGACAGGTCAGAGATTTTACTGTTATTTTAAAACTCATTTCCTTTATCGTGCCCTTCCGTTTACCTAGTAAATAGAGTAATCTATTCGCAAAGTTTCATTTCTTTCACGAGGGCTCTAAAATGCGCTGTCTGGGAACACTGTCTGTTATTAGATGTTACCTGACGTTGACAGGGGCATTGCACCTTAAATTTGGTGGGGCTCCAGCTGGACCTGCTGGTACAGGAAAAACTGAAACGACAAAGGTATGCTAAGATAAAAAAAATAAATTTAAGTGCATCGTTGAAATGAAAATAAATTAAGTGAACTTCTTTTGCTTAAAAAACACACATTTTATGTGTAATAATTTTGTTTGTTTCTCCAAAAGATAAATTATTTAAGAGTGCTTTCAAATAAAAGTAATTATAGCATTTAAACCATACCGATTTTTGTCCTTTGATTTACACGCACGCACGCACACACACACACACACGTAGGTTCCTTCGATTTTCTCTTCTGTTTTCTAAATCACAACAATGAAGATTAGGTTAGATTTTGATTTGTGATAAGTAAATTTCAAATTACAAAATCACGAAAGTAATCAGATTGTTGCCATCACACTTATTCTGGACTTAAGTGGGAAAAAACAATTGCTCCAGATCATGCGCCAAAAATGAATCTCCACGTAGAAAAATCTATACGTTGAAAATAAGTTTTTCAGTTTGTTGGTACTCACCCTACTCTGCTAATGAAAAGGCCAAGAGTACAGAGGGTGACGTGCTCTGAAAGTCAAGAGTATACAAGAGGTGGCATACTAAGAAAATCAAGAGTAGAGAGTAGACGTACTAGTGAAAGTATACAAGACGATGACGTGCTCTGAAAGTCAAGAGTATACAAGAGGTGGCATACTAAGAAAATCAAGAGTAGAGAGTAGACGTACTAGTGAAAGTATACAAGACGATGACGTGCTATGAAAGTCAAGTGTATACAAGAGGTGGCCTACTAAGAAAAACAAGAGTAGAGAGTAGACGTACTAGTAAAAGTTAAGAGTATACAAGACGATGACGTGCTATGAAAGTCAAGAGTGTACAAGAGGTCACGTGCTACGAAAGTCAAGAGTACAGATGGTGACGTGCTATGAAAGTGAAGTGTATACAAGAGGGTGGCGTGCTAGTGAACGTCAACAGCTTACAAATGGATGACAAGGATGATACAGGGTCTGAAAAGTAGTTCACTTGATTGAATTTATCATAGTTCATCCACAAAGGTAACTAGAAATTGTTAAAATGAGTGTTCTCGAAGTACGTTTTGAAAGTGGGTGAATGTGCAACTGTTTCTCTGGAATGTTGCAGTCAGAAAAAATGAATTTGCGGACATAAGCGATTAAATAATAATAATAATAATGACAACAACAATAATAACTAAAAACAACAACATAATCAACAACAACGACAACAATAATAATAACACCACCACCAACAATAATAACAATAATAACAATAATAATAATAATAATAATAATAATATTAATATTATTAATAATATGCATTGTGTAGGATTTGGGTAAAGCGTTCGCTATCCAGTGTGTGGTATTCAACTGTTCGGACCAGCTGGACGTGATGGCCATGGGCAAGTTCTTCAAAGGACTCGCAAGGTAGGACAACTCTTGCAATGTGGATTATGTCTGCTAAATAGCTGAAGCATAAATAACGTATCCAGAGATTTGCTATGCACATTAATTATATTTCACTAAACGTACAATACTCCCGCATGATAACACGCAAGAACCCATACATTATTTTTCAAAGCAAGTTATACGATGATAACTGATTTAAAGACGGCTTTCGTTGACAGTTCGGGCGCGTGGGCCTGTTTCGATGAGTTCAATCGTATTGACATAGAGGTGCTGTCTGTCGTGGCTCAACAGGTCACCACAATTCAAAAGGCGCAGCAGGAAAACGTAAGAATACATTTAAAGCAATGTAATTCAAACAGTTTTAATATACAACAATATTTAAAACAAAGTAAGTCCTGAACAAGTGCTTAATTATTTAATTTGTTGCTTGTTTAACCTCAATCTGTCATTTATTTTAAAATTTTTTTTAATAAATACTGAATTATTAAAAGATATTATGACATAATTTTCTGTACAAAAGTCTTCTTATCAGTCTGTAGATGTGTGGATGACGTTCTGTGTGGGAATCATAAGCGATTATGTATGTTCGTTTTACCACCTAAAATCAAAGCATCCGAGAAATTTAGTTAATTTGTTAAATTAAAATTACTTCTTAACATATATAAACAATCTTTAGCGAGGAACTTTTTATATATCGTAGTCATCACTTACCACTTCTCACTTCCCTCATCTGTTAATGAAACGTTATGTTACGGAACGAACTCCGTATTAAGTTTAGGTTTAACTGTGTGTCTGTCTTTGTCACAGACTTAATAGCTTTAACTTTACAGAAAGGTAATAACTGTGTGTCTGCCTTTTCACAGACTTAAATAGCTTTAACTTTACAGAAAGGTAATAACTGTGTGTCTGTCTTTGTCACAGACTTAAATAGCTTTAACTTTACAGAAAGGTAATATATGTTTGCACAGTTGGATCGATTCATATTCGAAGGCATAGAGCTAAATCTCAAGGCGTCTTGTGCTGTCTTCATCACCATGAATCCTGGCTATGCTGGACGCACAGAGTTACCAGACAACTTGAAGGTCAGACTGGAAGGTCATGTTTGTAGAATAAAACACAAACGTTGAAAATATGTGTTGGTCTGTATGTTTTACACCACCGTTATAAACAGACTTAGACTTGATTGCAATTTACTACAACAAAAAAACTTCTTGAAATCTTGAAATAAAAACATGAATACAGTACAGAAAAGACAACACGCTACACCACTTTGTAATACGACGCCCAAGAACAAATATCCACACCACACCACACCACACCACACCACACCACACCACACCACACCACACCACACCACACTCAAAGCCACAATGGCTGACACGGAAATTCCATTCACAATATAAACTCTTCCCGCCAAAACAACATGAAATAAAGGTATTCCAAGCATTCATATAATGGTAGTCACGAACACGCTAGAACAAATACAATACACCCAACACAGAACTCACAAGGCAGAGGTTGAGTTAATAATAGTATGTTGAAAAATAAATAAGAAATAATAGTTTAGTATTTTAATAATAATAATGATAAAATAATACTGAAGGAAACCTAATGAACGCCTAGGACCTCCAAACTCCCAACCCTTCACTACCAAGGGCTCCTCATCGAAACAATTTGAGTAACCGGGACCAAACAGACCGAGAAGCACTTTTTTAAGTTAGTTAGGCTGATTGTTTGTTGAATGTTTGTTGATTTGCTTTTATAGTACTCCGGTCTTCACATAGTTCAGGTGGTTTTGTTTGTTTTAAAATATGAGTTTTCTGAATACTTAAAGAAGTGTATTATATGCTACATAAAGATAATTTAGTTTATTTTAGCTTTTACCTTTTACCCCCAACCCATTAGAGACTTTTATGAGTACGCAAAATCATGCATATTATTATTAGTAGTAGTATGCCTCTTTCCACGACTTCTGTTTTGACTGTCGGTTGTGATCCAAGGTCTCGGAATCTTACCAAGATTCTGGGAGATCCAAGGTTTTACGGAGGATGTGGGCATTATCATCATCATCATCATCATCATCATCATCATCATCATCATCATCATCATCATCATCATCATCATCATCATCATCATCATCATCATTATTATTATTATTAACGTTACGACAAAATCTCAAATAAGTAAACAGAACATATTTTGTTGTTTGATAATTATTTTTCGTCATACACTATTTATTAAAAACAGACACTACAGAGAACTAAATTATAATTAAACGCGTAAACAGACTCACACGAACACCCTTACACATTCATATATACACATGAAAACTCGCACAACAACCATTTATACATAATTTATACAAATAAACGTGCCATACACGCCATACACAGATACACACGCCATACACAGACACACACACGCCATACACAGACACACTGAGACACACATACGTGCTCATGCTCATCGATACCACATGCACTCAAAATATTAACTGTCGAATCTACTCTAAATCGCACTAGTTTCGTGAATTCTTTTTCAAAACTACAAATGCTTTGTTGATTATAAGAATTAAAAAAAATATATATCAATTTATTTTAGGCCTTGTTTCGACCTGTCGCAATGATGGTGCCAGATTACACACTGATTGCAGAAATCAGTCTTTTCTCCTTTGGTTTCGCCGATGCTAAAAATTTAGCGAAAAAGATTACTACAACTTTCAAGCTATCTTCGGAACAGCTTAGCTCACAGGTTAGTTTAACGGCTGACCGTGTCCCCCCTCTCCCGATAACGAGTGTAGAAAGCAATAAGTGAACATGGGAACTGATACAGAATTTTTGCGTCAGAAGTTCCGTGTGCAAAGTGGTGAATGGAAATAAGCAGATATGTACTAGGTCATGAATGCCGTGTGCAGAGCAATGAATGGACGTGAGTATAAATACAGATCATCTTGAGTGCCATGTGCAGATCAACAAATGGACTGAGTATAAATACAAGATCATCCGGAGAGCAGTGCGCAAAAACTGACTAGATATGAGCACAGAAACGGCGAATCTTGAGTGCCGTGTTCAAAACTATGAATGGCATAAGCAAAGACAAATGAAATCTTACGTCTAAAATGCAAGTTCTTTCATTGCACTGTAATGAACGACAGTGAATATAGAAGTAAAGTAGTTCTCACTATGCTTGAAATAGATATTTTCCTGTGACACATATATCTGAGAGTAATTTCTGACTTCGTGGCGCTAATGAAGTCAGAAACACAGTTGACTGTCACCCTTTCACTAACTGTTACATTGGCCTAACTTTTATTTTATAAATTACTATATGTAATTGTGCTAAAGTGTTATAAGCCAAACTATTATTTTACGGTGTTAGTAAATGAAAATGCTATGGGCCAAAGAAATATTTTAAAGTGTTAATTAAAATGTTTTACATTTTTAGTTAGCTTGTTTTAGAAAGTATTCATTGTAACATACATGTTTCTTTTTTTGTAAATATATAACAATCGTAAATAACACCCAAATCCAAACAAAATAACAATGTCAAAGCAGAAGAAATGAATTTTCATATTTTTATTTATTTTGTTAAATTTAGGACCATTACGATTTTGGCATGAGGGCCGTGAAGAGCGTTATTTCTGCTGCCGGCAATCTGAAGAGACAGAATCCGGACATGAATGAAGTACAAGCAATCCGAATACCTACTACACATAATACACACAATCAGAATACGAAGTACAAACAATCAGAAAAAGTAGTACACACAACTAGAATAAATAGTTTACACAATCAAATACTTATATAAAGATAAGTATATTGATTATGTTTACTATTTATTCTGATCTAAAATTACACCACTTAATTAATCGCATAAGTAATACTTTTAGTTTACTTTATAATTTATTAATAATCGTACTTTTCTAAAATGTTTGGAGTCCATGTGTACTATTTTGAAATGCTTTACCTAATTTTTGTCATTAACCTTTTAGCTGCTGGTGTCAACAACCTAATTCTTTCATTGTTTGTTTGAACCTTGTTGTGTGCTGTATGATGTGTGTTGTATGCCGTGTGTTGTATGATGTGTGTTGTATGCCGTGTTGTATGATGTGTGTTGCATGCCGTGTGTTGTATGATAGGCTTACAACTTAGTTTACACAATCAGAATATATATCGTACACTCAATCATAATAAGTAGTACAATCAGAATATTTAGTACACACAATCAGTATACGTAGTACACATAGTTTCTTGCAAATTGCATGAGTGTTTGAAATGTAAACGTTCATGCATCAGAAAAGGCCTAATAAAAGTTCTAATTTGTGGCAACACTGAAATCAGGTCGTCTGTTAACGTTATGAAATGTTAAATTGACAGATTTTTAAACTTCCAACACGGAATGTTATTCCAGCTGTTTTAGTCAGTCCACAAAGTAATCTCGGTCTATTGCTGTCATGAACTTTCACAAAAACTTTCAGATTTATAATGATTTTTAAACAAGCCTCGTTTCGTTAAAATATTGTTTGCACATGAACAGCGATCCCTATTGAAGTCCCAACACAGTGGGAAATCACTAGACCGTGACTAGCAATGGGAAAGGATGCTGCAAGTACTATGTAAGAATGAGACAGACACAAAGTTAATTCCTGTATAAAGATGAGGGCAGGAGAGGAATTTGTAACTTGAATTTGAATTAATCCTGTTAGGAGCGGCAAAACCTGAAAACACTAATTAAGTTCACTGCTCCAATACCACCATCCTTGACCCCTACATTTCTTTCACCTGGTAACTGTCTTTCTGCAGGAGCTGATGACGTTACGTGCTATCCGTGACGTCAATGTTCCGAAATTTCTTGTGGAGGATCTTAAAC
Organism: Sinotaia quadrata; assembly: GCA_028829895.1. Taxonomy (NCBI): domain Eukaryota; kingdom Metazoa; phylum Mollusca; class Gastropoda; order Architaenioglossa; family Viviparidae; genus Sinotaia; species Sinotaia quadrata. Next base: position 29,995,393 of record CM054181.1, read on the forward strand.
TTTTCAGTGGCATTGTGTCTGACCTCTTTCCATCGATCAGGTACGCTGCTTTCCGATTAATATTAGGACTGTTAAACATTTCCAGAAAATCTAACTGGAATTACTATAATATATTAGGACCGTTAAACATTTCCAGAAAATCTAACTGGAATTACTATAATATATTAGGACCGTTAAACATTTCCAGAAAATCTACCTGGAATTACTATAATATATTAGGACCGTTAAACAGCTTTTAGAATGTCAGTCTGTAATTACTTTGGCAGTGTCTTACATAATGTCTTGTACAATAATAACATTAAATTTGTTAAACAACTTTCAAAATGTCAGATTGGAATTACGTCATCAGTCTTGCAGCAAAAGTATTATAACAGGACTCTTTTTAAAGATTTTTTAGGCTGGTTTTACGGAAGCAGTCGTACAACAAATATATTGTATTCTAATATTAAGACTATATATAGCAGTAAAATTTAAGAAATACAAAGGATTGTTTAACAGATTTAAGTTTGACTTACGACAAAAGTATTGGAGGACACTTTTCTGTTAATATTATTATGATTATTTAAAAATGGGGATATTTTAAAATTTTTAATACTATTAGAATTGTCTATCACTAAAATGGCTCCCTTGTTTTACAATAATGATTGTAGAATATCATTACAATTGTCCAACAAAAAGGGCTGTCTTCTCTTAGAGTAATAATTGTAGAATATATATTTGAACTGTTTAACAGAAAAGGGCTGTCTTGTCTTAGAGTAATAATTGTAGAATATATATTTAGAACTGTAACAGAAAACGGGTGTCTTACAATAATAAATATAGAATATCATTAGGATTGCCTCATAACAATTGCCTTAAAGCACTTTACAATGAGGACTATCTTGCAAAGAAAGACTGTAAAATAATATTACGATTATCTAATGATAATTGAATTGTAAAATAAAGATTGGGTTGTTTACATCAATAATTGAATTGTAAAATAATGGTGGGTTCTTTACTACAATAATTGAATTGTAAGATAACATTTGGATTGTTTACAACAATAATTGAATTGTAAAATAATGATGGGTTCTTTACTACAATAATTGAATTGTAAGATAACATTTGGATTGTTTACAACAATAATTGAATTGTAAAATAATGATGGGTTCTTTACTACAATAATTGAATTGTAAGATAACATTTGGATTGTTTACAACAATAATTGAATTGTAAAATAATGGTGGGTTCTTTACTACAATAATTGAATTGTAAGATAACATTTGGATTGTTTACAACAATAATTGAATTGTAAGATAAAAGTTGGATTGTTTACTACAATAGGACTACATAATAACTTGCCTATCAACGATAAAAGTACTGTTCTGCACAGGGTATAGAATAGTACTAGGTTTAAATAACAAAAATAGAATTATCTAAAAACAACACTATTGTCTTACACCTATAGGATTTCATATTAACATTATTATCGTCTAACAATATGAGAATTAGAATTTTAAAAAAATGGCATAACTAGATAACATTAGATTTCTTGACAACAATACGATTGTCGCATAACAGTATGAAATTAAAGGACTGAAGATAATATGGTTTTAAGCATTTAAAATTTTAGTTGTTTGTTTTGTTTTTAGTTTTTCTTTTTATCTTGTTTTGTCTGGTTTTTGTCTCTATAAGCCCACAAACGAGCAAGAACGCGTTGACCCCATAATAACAATACTTGTCCTCGTAAATCTCGTATTTAAAAATTTGACCTCAATACCACAATTAAGCGATTTGTCTGTGACTAGCTTTTGTCAGCTATGACTTAGTTTTTTTTATTGCCATCAAAGTTAAATAGGCATTCATTTAGCTCCATGCTGGACAAGTTTTTAAAATTTGAAGTCATTAACAATATTAAGCCATTTTGTCAGTAAATTAGTGTGTGAATAGCTTTTGTCAGCTATGACATTTTTTTTATTGCCATCAATGTTAAATATGCATTCATTTAGCTCCATGATGGAAAAGTTTTAAGTAGTGGGTGTTCATTTTGCGAAACGAGAAAACATTATTTTATTTTTTTTTCGCTATCCCACTACATTTATATATATATCTGTAAATTTATAATCTGACTTTCTACTCCGTATTATCAATATATATATATGCTTTGATAACTAATAAATTAGTAATTAAATTAATTCTAATATGATACATATATAGTTATACTTTATAAATAATTTATAGCAGTACACCTTCAGCAGCACAATTTAGTTTATAATGCTGCCTTTTATTATTTTATTGTGTATTGTAATCTTTTTGTTTTGTTTCAGTGCAATGGCGTAAGAAATCTTTCTGTTCAGTTCCATTAAAGTGCATGAATATGAACGCTTATTTTCCCCCTTTCTTTATGTAGCATTTATGCTTGTTTTTTCTTCTTTTACACTGCCCGAGCAGTGGAATTGTGCTTTGTTTGTTACAAATATTCTGGAGCAGAAATTTTATTTTGTTAATTTCGTTTGCAATACCACAGGAAATTTTCATTTCATTGAAGTGCCATATGAATTTTGTTTTTCGTTTTAATTTCATTGAAATTCCCAATAAATTTTGATTGTTATTTTCATTTCATTGAAATGTCCTGTAAATTTCGTTTGCTCTTTTTCATTTCAGGGAAGTGCCATACGAATTTTGTTTGTTCTTTTTCATTTCAATGCCTCAAGAATGTTTATTTAGTTCTTCGTGGGTACCAGACTTAAGAATGCATTTTGAGTTTCTCTACATTACCATACACAGTGTTCTTTAGTTTCAGATGTTGCAGAATTATCGACTAGATTATCATTTCATTTCTTAGCAGTTCACTTTTATTTCGTTTTATTTTGACCGCACGAACAACAAATTGTTTACTATGTGGATATTTATACTTTTAGAACGTTGGTAAAATAATTCTAACATTATTATTATTCTTTGAATTATTCCACAATGTTGTCTGCATTATTATTTAGAATTAATACTGTTCGAATTACACTCACTTTGTTATACTGTGAAAACCTCACACGCCCTTGCATTAAGTTGTACATTTTATTTATTATAAACATTTTATTTATTATAAACACGTTTCTTAAAAGTAAGTTTGGAAAGAGAATATTTTGCATTTCATTAGATTGGTTCTTACCACAAACCCACTGGTCTGTTTAGGGAGGAACCGATCGACTACGGTAATCTGGACTTAGCACTACAAAGTACTTGTGTCAAGAACAACCTCATCCCAGTGGAAGGTAAGGACCTGATATGTGCAAAGATAAATTTTATATCCGTGAAATGTTGTGCCCTTATACGGTTAAAGATAACTTTCATATCTGTGAGGCCCTGATAAATTGTGTAAATATAATTTTCACACAGTTAGAAGGTACGTTCTTGATACGGTTGTAAATATTAATTTCACACCATAAATAAAATATATCTGTAACTATACATTTTACACCAGTGGAAGTAAGGTGTTTGTGTTTTCCTTAATTTCACCTAGAGCAAAGGTCATGATAACTGTTATTTTACAACAATGTATGGTAGGGTCAAGATACATATGTTAAGACTAGTGACAGATAAGGTTTTCACACGTGTAAAGAACAATCATAGTCCAATGATCGATAAAGCCGAAATGCCTTAATAAGTGTAAAACAGTCTCAGATATAATTAAGGCCGTGTTACATATATGAAGAGTAGTACCATACTAGTATGGTGTAAAACTTTGAAACGAACAGAAAGAACATTATTCTCATCCACGTGTGTATGTGTGTGTGTGTGTGTGTGTGTGTGTGTGTGTGTGCGTGCGTAGTAAGAAAAGGCATGCTAATGTATGAATAAAAAAAAATCTCATAAAATTGGTTTTTCTGGCCTTAACAAATGGATTATGTGACCCTTAGTAAAGCTCTATAATGCCAGGTTTGTATTTAAAACTGAACGCTTGATGTATACTTAGCAACATTAACACTGAAGTAAAACTTTGTCTGATATAGGTTTACTTTCTGCACCATTCTTGTCAAATATGTTCTTGCTTCATGTTTTTTTTTTCTTCGACAACTTCTTTACTCACAGGATCCACAATAGACTGTTTTCTGTCTTGGTTTGCTCCTGTGAGGATCTCCTCTTCAGAAGGCATTCTACCTGTTATATTGCAAGAGAGGTCTTCAGTTCCTTGCAATGCTGGTGGCGGTTGAGTTGGTTTGGGTTTATTAGTCTAGTTGTTTGTTTTTTGAAAGTCACTCCCTAAAATATTTTAGAGAAGGTGTAGAATGTTTGTTTCTATAAGGAAATTGATGAGTGCGTTTTGGATTGTTTTTTTCCCCTGTTTGTGGCTGTGGATAAAGTAGTGATTGCGTGGAGAGCGGGACTTGTAATATGTTTTTGCTTTATGTTCCATTTATGTCAAATATATTCTTACTCATGCTTTATTTTTTGTACCGTTCTTATACAGTTTTATTCTTGTTTATGATACCACTTGCCAAATATATTTGCCCTGTGCTGCAGCATTTTCACAATGCTTAGCTTTTGCGCAGTTTTACCTTTGCTTAGTGTCCTACTTTTGTTGAGTTTTTCCATTTTTCTCAATGCTTTGATTCCCCTCAGTGTCTTAGTTTTAGGGTAACATTTCTCTTTAACTGTTTTAGATCGACGGAATTCTTAACTTTCCCTCAAAGTTGTCTCTCCAAGTCTTAGATTTCCCTCAGAGTTCCCTCAGAGTTCTACCTTTCCATTTAAGTCGTAGATTTCATTCAATGCTTTATTCCCACCCACCCCGAGTCTTAGAGTTCAATCAATGTCGTAGTGTTACCTAAATATCTTAGTGTTAATTCTAGTGTTACCCCAGTGTTTGAGTGTTACCAGTCTCAGGTATTCCTCAAGAACTTTGCGTGCCATAAAAACCAAGAACAAACTGCAGGTAATTTTGTTTGATTGCCTTGAATTTCCCTTATAGTGGGGTAGAAACAGTTTTGGAGCAAAGACACCCTGGTAACCGAAACTATTTTTAAGACTGCACATCCCACTGCGCATGTCAGATAGAGCACTCCTATAGAAAAATATCATCTATAATAAACTCACGCCTGCAATAAATTTGAATAAATAACTATTCGTGCAGGATTTCTGAAGAAGTGCATCCAACTTTATGAAACGACAGTGGTTCGTCACGGTCTCATGCTGGTTGGACCAACTGTGTCAGGGAAAACGCAGGTAAGTTCTGTGCTGGTTGGACCAACTGTGTCAGGGAAAACGCAGGTAAGTTCTGTGCTGGTTGGACCAACTGTGTCAGGGAAAACGCAGGTAAGTTCTGTGCTGGTTGGACCAACTGTGTCAGGGAAAACGCAGGTAAGTTCTGTGCTGGTTGGACCAACTGTGTCAGGGAAAACGCAGGTAAGTTCTGTGCTGGTTGGACCAACTGTGTCAGGGAAAACGCAGGTAAGTTCTGTGCTGCGTTGGGCCGACAGTCAGGGAAAATGCAGGTAAGTTTCCTGCTGCATTGGACCAAAATGCAGGTAAGTTCTGCTGTGGATGCTTAGAACAATTTGCTAGAGTTGTGGTGGGGAAGTGCAATTCGTGAGAGCCGATGAAACAGATTACTGTTGAATTCCGTGTTTGAGTACATTGTAACTTACATTAGTGTTTCCAACTAAGGGGGGATAAGTCAAAAGATTTCATGAGGTCTTTCTGAACACAGTGTTTTGATAAGTAGACTTTTCATACTGTCTGTTGGATTAACTGATTTCGTTTTAATGAGTAGGCCTGGTAAATACACAAAAAAGTAATTAAATACGGAAACAGCCAATTATTTGCAACGGCTACGAAGTTCTGAAACATATTATGTGTATGCATTTTTTAAGAGTATTGAAACAGGCAATATCAGGTTTTATTTTACACAGGCTCATGAAGTATTTCCGCGTAACATAGAATTTCTATTTTGTGTGCAGTGTTACGCAATGCTAAAAACAGGCCTGAACACATTTATGTGCAATGTTACATAATGCTAAAACAAGTCGGTATACATTTCTGTGCATGTTACATAATGCTAAAACAAGTCGGTATACATTTCTGTGCATGTTACATAATGCTAAAACAAGTCGGTATACATTTCTGTGCAGTGTTACATAATGCTTAAACAGGCCGGCATACATTTCTGTGCAGTGTTACATAATGTTAAAACAGGTCTGCATACATTTCTATGCAGTGTTACATAATGCTAAAACAAGTCGGCATACATTTCTATGCAGTGTTACATAATGCTAAAACAAGTCGGCATACATTTCTATGCAGTGTTACATACATACTAAAACAGACCGGCACATATTTCTCTGCAGCATTAAAAATAGAACGCGCATTAGGTGTATGTATTTTTTAAAAGTACAGAAACATTTCCTATCGCATTATTTGTATGTAGTTTTTCAAAATACTGAAATATGTCCTATCACATTATTTGTATGCATTTCTTAAAAACAGATCTTGTCCTATTATTTTTATGCATTTATTTAAATACCAAAATAGTCTTATGATGTTACTAAGCGTTGGTGCGAAGTTTTGAACTGTGTCACGACATAAAGTATCTGTTATAGTATAATAAGAACTGGAATAAAAATCATGTAGCATTCTTCATATGGTGTAACTAAGAACTGGAATAAAAATCATGTAGCATTCTTCATATGGTGTAACTAAGAACTGGAATAAAAATCATGTAGTATTCTTCATATGCAGTGTTATGAAGTGCTAAAAAAGGCCATGACATCATTGAAAGGGGAAGTGTCGCCGTCCGGAGCCTTGTTCGAGCCTGTCCATACATTCGTCTTGAATCCGAAATCCATCACCATGGGACAACTGTACGGAGAGTTCGATCTGTTTACTCATGAGTGGTAAGTATGAGTATTTCTCACATAGTAGTGCTCCACATGAGTGGTAAGTATGAGTATTTCTCTTCTTTTTCTTGGTCTCTAGCGTCCCGGTTTCAATGTGTGGTTGGATTTAAAATGTAGATTTACAGACACCAGTAACAGATTGAAGTAAATTAAATTCATAATCAAACTAACTCTACACTGCATAATTTCATGAATTACCTTTAGCAACAATTTATATATCACCAAACGATCAGCAACCCATTATTAAACAACACCAGCAATGAACAATTCCAGAATCAAATAACCCAGGACCAGCCAATGTCAGTATCAAGTAACACAGCATGAAATGACTCGGCAGAACCTTTCAACCCAAAATCAAACAAGTCTGCACCAAGTTACTCAACATCAAACAACCCAACATCAGTTAGCCAAGCATCAAACAACATCAGCATTAGACATTATAAATTCACACATGAGTAATCCATAAATTATATAATTTTTATCATACACTTGCTTCTCTCTCATACATCATTCAAATAACTTTTCACATTTTTTTGTAATCTCGCAAAAATCTTGTACAATAAGTAAAATAAAGCACACACATTTCGGAATATGGTTCTCCTTATACTATTTCTCCCGATTCGATTGTAACAAAAGATTTATTTTAGTTTTACTGAAATAATTTCTGAATATAATTGACAGAGTCTGTCATACGTACAAATTCGTTTACCTCAACATCAATGTAATTCGCTCCTGGGTATATCACAATCACAACGCACACAAACAATCGGAATGACAGAAAAGATTACAGCTTTGAATCTCTTCGCTGAAATGGAAAACTCAATAAACCAGGAAAAGAAAAACTAAAAGAACACAAGCAAGTCATTAGCAGTAGCAGTCGGATATAAAAAAATCACGATTTCATTCACCCACACTAAGATTTTAATTAGTATTTCAAATGAATATTTATGTTCATTTATGTTATTGTTATGGTTGTGACACAAAGAGTTCCTTTCAGCTATGCGGTTACAAAATGAGTAAACCAATCATGCATAAATTACAGGAATTATTCGTGTTTGTGCGGGCACAAAAGAATAATACGTCTAGTAATGTACCTCTACAATTCATGTACCCATCCAATAACATACATTTTCCAACAGGACTGATGGCATCCTGTCATCCCTGATACGCTTGGGCTCGGCTTCAGAGGATAAGGACAAGCGCTGGTACGTGTTCGATGGACCAGTGGACGCAGTGTGGATTGAGAACATGAACACGGTCTTGGACGATAACAAAAAGTTATGTCTCACCAGTGGAGAGATCATCAAACTCACAGAGGTAGGAGGAGGATTTCTCGATAGAAATGAATATTGCGGCATCGATACTGAGGCACAAACAGAAAGGTTAATTAGGTATTGATTATGACATGCATTTAGAAATGTTAATTAAGTATTGACTGGGATACACAAACAGAAATGTTAAGTATAAAGTAGGACACTCAAATAGAAATGTTAAGTAGATATAAACTAGGACACTCAAACAGAAATGTTAAGTAGATACAGAGTAGGACACTCAGAAATGTTAATGAGGTATAGAGTGGGATTGCAAACGTAAATGTTAATTAGATACAGAGTATGACAGGAAAACAGAAATGTTAAGTATAGAGTAGGACACGCAAACAGAAATGTTAATGAGGTATAGAGTGGGATTGCAAACGTAAATGTTAATTACTCTCTCTCTCTCTCTCTCTCTCTCTCTCTCTCTCTCTCTATTTATCCCTTAGTCTTGCCGACCGTTGGAGCACCACGACCTGAAAACCACCTTCCTCCATTCCATTCTGTTCTCTGCTAATCTTACTGTAATTCTTAGTTTCAGTCCTGTCCACTTTGAGATGTTGTCCTCCCATCTTTTCAACTGTCTTCCTCTGATTCGCCCTCTTTGCACAGTATCTTGCTTCTGTCTTGGTAGAAATATTAGGTAGAGAGTGGGACACGAATACAGAATTGTAATTTTTCCCACGACCAAATCAGAGCAAACAGAACATTTCTTCAAATGTCAACAGGCCAAATAATCATTTGAAATAATTAAACAGTACTGCTCATGTGATTTTATTAGTATTTCTTGCAGAATAATTTCCATATATTTAAATCATTTACTTTCAGACATGTCTTAAACTTATTGCAAAAGCTATCTTATAATAATTTGAATATATGTCTATCCATAGGACCATTTCTTTCTTTCTTTCTTTCTTTCTTTCTTTCTTTCTTTCTTTCTTTCTTTCTTTCTTTCTTTCTTTCTTTCTTTCTTTCTTTCTTTCTTTCTTTCTTTCTTTCTTTCTTTCTTTCTATCTACATGCAAACTATGTTTTTAGAGACACATCGCTTGTTGTTTACTTTTGGGCTTTCAAGCTTTTACAGTAGGCTTCTAGGCCCATCGAAAGTAGCATAAGTGGTATGATTACATTAAAAAAACACATTATTGGGTAGATAGTTAGACAAGGAGAGTGATAGATAAGCAGATTAACAGATGGGTAGGCCAGACAGTAAACAAATAGATACACTTGCAAGCAGAGATCAGACATCTTTACAATTTATTTCTGACGCAGGCGATGACGATGATGTTCGAGGTGGCAGACTTGGCTGTGGCATCACCTGCTACAGTCAGTCGCTGTGGCATGGTCTATCTAGAACCAAGCTACATTGGACTGGAACCCTTTGTGGAGTGTTGGCTGCACACTCTGAATTATACTATTGCTCCCTTTAAAGACAACTTGAGAAAACTCTTCAACACTTTCATGCAGGTTGGTCAAAGGTGACAAAATTAATTTTAAGGCATGAACATTTTGTTAGTTATGCGAACATAACAGAAATTAGGGACATACTGGCTTAATGTGAAAAGTAATATTCTTAAAAAAAAAGAATAGTAAAATATCTCGCTGTGCAACTTGAACTGGGCTTGTGTAAACAAAAACATTTGAACAACGTTTGAACAGTGTTTATGCTGCCAGTAGGCACTCGTAGACCTACCTGCCCTTTGAGTTTCAGTTTGATTTGTTTACTGTACATAATTCGTGTTTTGAAAGCACACATATACTAATATTGGTGAACCTTTCTGTTTTCCTTGTAAATGGTTACTCTCCTACGGTTAGTGCGTAAAGAAAGAAAGAAAGAAAGAAAGAAAGAAAGAAAGAAAGAAAAATGGGAGTGTTTGTTCGATAAATTAAAAAAAAATAATTGCTGGCTTTGCATGTTCTCTTTTTGAGATATCATCAAAACTTTTTAATTATATTTTGTAAGTTCATAATATGTTAGTCGCCCTTGTTTTTTTTATTTTTTTTTTTATAAAAAAATGTTAAATGGTTTACATTACTAACTCACTTAAAGTGTTTACAATGTCAGCTCTTTGTGTTAGTTGTTGACAGGAGTGTTTACGTTGGTTATCTTTTGTGTTCTCTTAGTGACTAGACAGTGTGTTTACATTGCTAACCCTTTGTGTTCTCTTAGTGACTAGACAGAGTGTATAAGTTCTTAATCCCTTGTGTTCGCTTAGTGACTAGACAGTGCGTTCACTCTGTTACCCCTTTGTGTTCTCTTAGTGACTAGACAGTGCGTTCACACTGTTAACCCTTTGTGTTGTCTTAGTGACTCGACAGTACGTTCACACTGTAATCCTTTGTGTTCTCTTAGTGACTAGACAGAGTGTTTACGTTGTTAATCCTTTGTTCTCTGTTAGTGACTAGACAGTGTTTTTACATTGCTAATCCTTTGTGCTCTGTTAGTGACTAGACAGTGTTTTTACATTGCTAATCCTTTGTGCTCTGTTAGTGACTAGACTGTTTTTACATTGCTAATCCTTTGTGTTTTGTTAGTAACTAGACAGTACTTTTACATTTTTAATCCTTTGTGGCTTTTTTTTAGTTATTAGACAGTGTTTTTACATTGTTTATCCTTTGTTTTCACTTAGGTGCTGGCCAGAATGATTATTTTATAACATTCTATGTTCTCTAAGTGGTCAAAGTTATTATTGTTGCTAACTCTTTGTGCTTTCCTATTTGATGGCCAGTTTGTAGTTTAATAATCCTTTACCTTTCTTTGTTTCTGACAAATGAGCTTAAGATGGGAAACCTTTATTGTACGTTTAGTTACTGGCCAGAGTATTTACTTTGATAACATTTAGTGTTCTCTTGTTTGCTGGCGAGAGTTTAATTGTTGACTCCTTGTGGTTTTTTTCTTGTTGACCAATGTGTACAGTTGATAACCACACGTGTATTTTTTATTGCTAAAGCATTGTGAGCTGTTTCTGCGGAAAATTGATAACTCCATGTGCCCCTTTATTGCTAAAGCATAATGAGATGTTACCGCTTATATGAGTACTATGTTGCCAACTCTGTCTTGTTTGATGGATGGCTCTTTGTGATCTATTATTGCTGATAAGAAATGTTTAAGTTGCTATTGATTTGTATTAACGCATTGATTACAAACCTCTTTTTTTTGTTTTTTATTTGCTAATCATGTTTGTTCTCTTATTGCCAGCCATTTGCGTACTATTATTCATAACTCTCTGTTTTCTCTTAACGTTAACTCCTTGTGTTCTCAGATTGCCCAACCTTTACCTTCTTGTGCAATTGCATAAGACGAATAGTGTTTACTTTGTTAACTTATATGTTTTCTTTCTGCTGGTTTGATTACTTACTTTCCAACCCGTTGTGCTCTGTTACTGCTGATCATGTGTATATCTTTTAAATTGTTTATTGGTATACCTTATTCTCTTGTTAAAGTATTTACATTTTTAACCTTTGCATTTCAATACTGACCTTGTCTATATCTTTCAAATGGTTTATTGGTAAACCTTATTCTCTTGTTAAAAGATTTTATTTTTTTAAACTTTGTGTTTTTTTTTAAGTAGTGTTTAATTCTGTTATCCTACTTTCTTTAAATGTGTACATTTTTGACTTCTTAATCAAATATGAGGGAGTTTTGTTTTGTAAAATATTTCGAATTCTGATCCCTGAGTTTATTTTTAAGACAATCACTGCTCTGATTATATTGAGTTATATTTTGAAAAGTATTCATATTTGCAAGGAATGAACTGTATTTGAAAGTGTTTAATAGTACATTAGTAATCTTTTGAGTTATATGTATCATTTTTTAAATATATCCGTCTCATTGACCACGTGTTCATTCAACCCCTAAATTAGTGACGTGGATCATACAGAGAAACACACGCACGCACGCAAGTATATGTATAATTTGAAAAAATCTTTTCTTTATGTATCTTTAATAGCCTGCGATCAAATTTTTGCGTACAAGTATGAAGGAAATCGTGGGTTCAGTAGATGGAGGGCTAGTGTTCAGTCTAGTCAAGTTACTGGACTGTTTGTTTGAGCCTTTTATCCCCAGAGAGGTAGGCTCCACACCACACCACGCCTCTCTTTTATCAACCTACAATTTAGTTATTTCCTGTTGTAGTAAAATTGATTATTGTAATAAATTTTAGTTATTTTCTGTAGTAGTAAAATTGATTATTGTAATAAATTTTAGTTATTTCCTGCAGTAAAATTGATTATTGTAATAAATTTCATTAGTTCAGCTTTTGTCACTGCAAATAAACGAATTAAGTAAATCATGCAATAAATTAAAGACATCTAAAAAAACATTTGTACACAATAACATGCTTTAATTAAAAAATATAATTTCAAAGATTAAAAGGAGAAAAGAAATTATACGGATAATTAACAGAATGCATATATTGTAAAATAATTGATCGTCACTATACTTGCATATACAACAATATTTCATTGCAAACTGCGTGTGCTGTAAATAAGGTATAATAAATATATAGCTTATCCTTATAGAGTAAAGAATTTATAATTTTCTAATATTTATTCTGTTTTCTCCTGTGGCAAATTCTAGGGCATTCGGCGTGTCGCAGAAACGAACCTGAAAAATATACCTCAACTTCTGGAGCCCTGGTTTATCTTTGCTCTCATCTGGACTATAGGAGCCACCTGCGACAACGACAGCAGAAACAAATTTTCAGAGTGGTTAAGAAAGAAAATGGAAGAAGCAGAGGTGAAACTACTGAAGCGAAATAAATAAAGACTAATTAAAAACGAGCAGCCATAATTGTTTTATTAGTACAATGTCATTCCAGATGCATGCAATTGTCTGATCATAGTTTTTACTTATATGTGTCGTATGTACAGTCAGTAGATTGCGTATTTATGTCTAATGGTGAGTAGTTTCTACAGTTGTATGTACAGTCAGTAGATTGCGTATTTATGTCTAATGGTGAGTAGTTTCTACAGTTGTATGTACAGTCAGTAGATTGCGTATTTGTGTCTAATGGTGAGTAGTTTCTACAGTTGCATTTACAGTTAGTAGATTCATGTCTAATGGTGAGTAGTTTCTACAGTTGTATGTACGGTTAGTAGATTGTGTATTTGTGTCTAATGGTGAGTAGTTTTTACAGTTGTATGTACAGTTAGTAGATTGTGTATTTGTGTCTAATGGTGTATAGTTTCTACTTTGTGTTATATTACAATTAGTAGATTATGTATTTGTGTCTAATGGTGAGTAGTTTCTACAGTTGTATGTACTGTTAGTAGATTGTGTATTTGTGTCTAATGGTAAGTAGTTTCTACAGTTGTATGTACAGTTAGTAGATTGTGTATTTGCGTCTAATGGTGAGTAGTTTCTACAATTGTATGTACAGTTAGTAGATTGTGTATTTGTGTCTAATGGTGAGTAATTTTTCTACAGTTGTATGTACAGTTAGTATATTGCATATTTGTTTCTAAAGGAATATAGATTCTACTTTTTTTCGTATGCAAAACCTTAGGTTATATATTTGTATATAATGATATATAGTTTCTACTTGTTCGTGTCTGTCACATGTGGGGTTATTTTAAAGACCTTGTTATAGCATTAACTAAAACTGAATTATTAAATACGAATTTGATGTCAATGCCGATAATAGCCCCATGGCCTATCCTACTCTTAAAGGCTCTATATTGAATCATACGGGACAATTAATCATACAATATCTATCTATACATTGTTTGTCTATCTATCTATCTATCTATCTATCTATCTATCTATCTATCTATCTATCTATCTATCTATCTATCTATCTATCTATCTATCTATCTATCTATCTATCTATCTATCTATCTATCTATCTATCTATCTATCTATCTATCTATCTATCTATCTATCTATCTATCTATCTATCTATCTGTCTGTCTGTCTGTCTGTCTGTCTGTCTATCTATCCGTCTGTCTATCTATCTATATATCTATCTATCTATCCGTCTGTCTATCTATCTATATATCTATCTATCTATCCGTCTGTCTATCTATCTATATATCTATCTATCCTTTAGTCTTGTCGAGCTTTGTGGCACCACTGATGACCTGACAACCAGTTTCCTCCATTCCATTCTATTCTCTGCTAATCTATCTTACTATATATCTATCTATCTATCCGTCTGTCTATCTATCTATATATCTATCTATCCTTTAGTCTTGTCGAGCTTTGTGGCACCACTGATGACCTGACAACCAGTTTCCTCCATTCCATTCTATTCTCTGCTAATCTTACTGTATGGCTCAGTTTCAGTCCTGTCCACTCTGAGATGTTATCCTCCCATTTTTCCTCTGTCTTCCTCTCTTTCGCCTCCTTGCACAGTACCTTCCATGATTGTCTTGGCAAGCCCTGTTGATCGTGTGACATGCCCATACTATTTCATTTTGCGTTTCTTGAAAATGGCCAATAGCTCTTCGTATGGTCCAGTGGCTTGCCTAATTCGTCATTCGTGACATGATCCCTATGCAAAATGCCAAGCAACCTTCGAAAGCATTTTATTTCAGAAGCGTGTATCTTCCTTTCGAGATCTGTTGTGTGGGTCCATGACTCACAGACATATAAAAACACAGATACAACCAAGGAGCACATCAGTCGGATCTTTGAACTGACTGATATGTTTCTGTCTTTCCAAACAGTCTTCAGCCTTGTCATTGCTGTTATTATCATCGCAATCCTGGAGAATATTTACGGTTTTGATTCCTCGTCTCTCAGGATGGCTCCTAAGTACTTGAAATTATTAACTATTTCCAGTTTCTGATCACCAATCATGATGTCATTGCCAATGCCACTGGTGTTGTTGGTCATCAATTTGGTCTTCTCTGCACTGATTTCCAAACCAAAAGCAGTAGCTGTCTGTCCAGGTTTTTCCACCAACTGAGACAACTCCTCATTTCCTGCAAGGCCATCGATGTCATCGGTAAAGCGTAAGTTCGTTATTGTTCTGCCTCCAATACTGACAGTTCCTTCATGGTCTGTCATAATTCTTTTGAAGAAGATGTTGAAGAGAATAGGCGAAATTAAGCAGCCTTGTCTGATTACCACTGTTTGTCCTGAACCAATCTCCTGATTGGCCGTTGAAGCAAACTGCATGATGGCCTTGCTGTAAAGGCTTTCGATGACTTTGATCAGGTTGGCATTGGTGTTTTACAGATTCATTGTGGACCAAAGGGCTGCATGCCATACCCTGTCAAACGCCTTCTTAAAATCTACAAAAACACGATAAAGGTCTTGTTGGTGCTGGAGGTACTTCTCACATAGCAGTCTCAGATTACAAATCTGTTCGGTTGTACTTCACCCTGGTCAACATAAATATACTGATCAATCCTCGTACCCTTATTCTTGCACTCACTCATTAGCCTTTCCCAAATGGCCGGGTACGGTAGGTTTCACGTAAGTCATGAGCGGAACCTAAATGTCCATACATGGTTAGAGTGCATCCGGTTAATTTCACCTACATCTTCAAATCACGCCCCCCCCCTCCTCTATATTCCAAGTCTGGACTAATGGTCCCCTTTAGACTACTTATTTTACATTCCTCTCGCCACGTGTGGACTACTTATTCAACATTCCTCTCGCCACGTGTGAAGCATGATATATTCACTATGGTTGACAACACAGCTGACCGCACAATAGACTACTCTGATGGTCAACAACAAATCACATGTTACACAATATCAACTATAGACAAACAGAAACAACTAGAAAGTAATTAAGAAATTAAGAAAGCAAGGAGCATAATTTGCCCTCACGGGTGCAACCCATCACAGTGTCAAATGTACAATTAGTAAATTGTATACTTGTGTCTGAATGGAAGATTGCTATTTTTGACCAAATGTACAATTAGTAAATTGTATACTTGTGTCTGAATGGAGGATGGTTATTTTTGACCATATGTAAATTGTATACTTGTGTCTGAATGGAAGTTGGTTATTTTTGACCATATGTAAACTTAGTAGATTGAGTAAGATTTAATAAAGCAAATTTTATTTGTGTCTAGGCAGGGTACAATCGAAATTTCTTAATGTTATATGTAAATTTATTATAACTATGTTTTATGTTGTGTGTAAAACAACCAGATTGTGTAAGCTATTTACAAACTTTGGAAGCGACAGGATTCTTTTCCATTGGACAAATTCCATTTTCTAAACACTTGTCTTGATATAAGTATTACACATTCCATTTTCTAAACACTTGTCTTGATATAAGTATTACAAATTCCATTTTCTAAACACTTGTCTTGATATAAGTATTGCAAATTCCATTTTCTAAACACTTGTCTTGATATAAGTATTACAAATTCCATTTTTTAAACACTTGTCTTGATATAAGTATTGCAAATGGACTAATTGCTAGTATCAAGATTGGGTTCAGTGTTGTTAACTTTTCTAGCCTGTAATTTGTCACGTGAATTCCCTAAATAGGTCTTATCAACACGTAAATACTGTAAACAATGCTGCCATTTCATAATGAAGGTGTATTGTGAAGTTTCCTTACTGCAGTTGTGTATCTCTGGAGTAAACATTATAAGCATTCTTGTATCAGCGATGTCCACGTAAACATCAAATGTATATAACTCTTTATGGCAGCACTGCTTGCAAATTTATAGTGCGATGTTATTTCGAGTATTGGCGTTGAGTGCATTTGAGTAAATATTGTAAATGAGTTTGCATTTTTATTGCACACTGAAATATATGAACACTGGCGTTCTGTAGGAATGGAACATAATTTGTAAAAGGTACTTATGCTTCTTTTACTGTACAGTGCAAATTCCATGTATTGTTCTTGATTGCAATCGAAGTTATTATTGTAAATTTTTCCGAAGACCACAGTACCCTGCTATTTGTTATTTTTATGACGTAAGAAATACTGTAAGGACTTCCTGTGTCCGTAATGTGAAATTATTTTTATTATATTATGATAGGAGTAAATATTGTAAGGAGTATATGTGTCTGTAATGTGAAATTATTTTTATTATATTATGATAGGAGTAAATACTGTAAGGAGTATATGTGTCTGTAATGTGAAATTCCTTGTATTACTGTTATGACGGGAGTAAATATTGTTAGCATTACCTGTGTACTCAGTGCGCAATGCCGTTCCCCCACTCTGGTCTTGTGTACGACTACAAGCTGGATGATGGAATGACGTCAGTGGTGAACTCAGGAGAAGGAGAAGATGTGGAGGAAGATGAAGAGGGGGAGGACCACAAAAAAGGGAAAAATGTGGGTATCATTATCTATCTATCTATCTCTCTATCTAATCTATCTATCTATCTATCTATCTATCTATCTATCTATCTATCTATCTATCTATCTATCTATCTATCTATCTATCTATCTATCTATCTAATCTAATCTAATCTAATCTAACCTATCTATCTATCTATCTATCTATCTATCTATCTATCTATCTATCTATCTATCTATCTGTCTGTCTGCCTGCCTGCAAAAATCACTGCAGTTTTGAGGGCAAAGTTGCTGCAGTGGTAGGTGCAAAGTCCATGTGTAGTGTCGATTACAAAATCATTCAGGAAGAGCAGTGTGATGTCACTGAGTGAAGAGCCGCATACAATGTGTGACAAATATTTCCACCCTTTCCTTTATTAGTCATTTGTTCTTTTATATTTACTACCCATATCTGTATTTTTATTTATGAAATTGATTTTTGTGGTAAATGTGGAGCACTTGCTTGCATTGCCGACAGTCATATGACATGTTTTAAGTAGACGTCACTCATTGCATTTTGAGTACACGTGCAATGTGGAACATAATAGGACCATCCTAAACAGATTATTGGACATTGCCTGGAGTACCATCATAGATAAATAATACTGGTCATCACTCATAGTGGACCTCGATAGCATAAATTCCTGTGAATGCATGAGCTGCCTCAGTTATGAATAAGCAGCTTACTGCATGACCCAAGTTCCTACGAAGTTAGCTTGTTAGGGTCAGCCAATGGTCCCTTACTGGCGAACTATAGTTAACCAATGGCCCTCTACTGGCCAGTTATAGTTAACCAATAGCCCTCTACTGGCCAATTATAGTTAACCAATGGCCCTCTACTGGCCAGTTATAGTTAACCAATGGCCATCTACTGGACAGTTATAGTTGACCAATGGGCACTGAGTGAATACTGAGGCAATCCATCCATGTAAAAATCTAATTTTGCAATCACTGACCACGGAACCCCATGCACAGTAAGACATGTCTTGCACTCCCATCTGTCTGTCTCCATCCCATGGGAGTTATGTGAAAGGGCCTCACTCCATTGGCAAACTCCCTTTGTACTTTATACCTTCCTTTGGTATATTTTGGCACCTTTACATCTACCTTGGGTACTTTACACCTTCCTTTGGTATACTTTGGCACATTTACATCTACATTGGGTACTTTGTCCTTACCTTGGTACACCTGTTTTCACATGAAAATTGGACATGCATGCTGTTTGTGAACTGTGAAACCAGCCAGTGCACAAATTCATGATATCATCTACCACAATGACCCTTTTCATGAAATTATTTGACTTCTTTCTTTCTTGTGATGTATATTTTTCATGTTGTCTGAAAGTAATTGATTGAACTAACTTTGTTGAGAGATACTGTTATTAA
Source organism: Sinotaia quadrata (assembly GCA_028829895.1). Lineage (NCBI taxonomy): Eukaryota > Metazoa > Mollusca > Gastropoda > Architaenioglossa > Viviparidae > Sinotaia > Sinotaia quadrata. Next base: position 30,014,217 of record CM054181.1, read on the forward strand.
TTCCAAGAACACTTTCATAAACAGTTAATAAAAGAGCATTATCAGGCCTGACACTATGACAAACTATTTACAAGTAATTATTTGTGCATTTTTGTGTGTCTTCATTGTATATGTCATTATTTGTATTTGATCAATGTTGAATTGCTGTTTAGTGTGTATTTATTTGTTTTGTTAATAAATTATATTTCTTTGTTTTCAACACCCTTGACCTCTTGTTATATTGTAACTGGGTTAAAAGGTTAGAGTAGCATGGGAGCTTAATATTAATAAGACAATAGGAGAGAAACACGTGGAACTGATGTGGACAATACATTTGTGACTTGATACGAAAAGCACGTGAAAGGGACATTGTAGCTTTGCATATGCAATGCTACGTAGAAGCTATTATCACTTATCTCTAATAATTCCATTTCTGTTGTCTGATAATAATTATCCTGTGATTTTACTGACACTATTTGTAGAATTGTATTTAGGATATAAGATTGTGTAGTATAAAAATTATTTGAATGTGATTTCATGAAAATATTGTTGTCAACTAATCTTTTTCATTGTATTTGTCACACACACACACACACACACACACACACACACACACACACACACACACACACACACACACACATACACACACACACACACTCACACACACACACACACACACACACACACACACACACACACACACACACACACATATATATATATATATATATTGTTCATTTAATAAATTTAGTGGCCTTTTTACACAGATTGATAACCTTATGTTGGAAAAGAAAGGGGTGGATGGGGGCTGGCTAAATATAGATTAAAGACGAATTTGTCTTTTCCTTTAGTGAGAAGTTTTTCACCAACGGAAATATTGTTTAGCAATAAATGTTGTGGAAAAGAGAAAACGTTTACAGCGCCCGCATATCAGTCAAGTGAGAGTGATGAGTGGTTGCTGGAGAATTATTTTAATTAATAACATAATTAAGATTCTCTCATTTGTAATTAGTTATGGACGATTAATTAATTAGTAACAATCATAACCATTAACTAGGTGGCGTTGGCAATCACGCTTATTATAGCCAGTAACGTTGTTCATTTAGGAGTTTAACTTATCGTATCACTCACTGCCCGTAACGTTGTCCAGTTTGGAATTTAACTTAATATATCCCTGCCCGTAATTATTTAAGACGTCAACTCTGCAACGCAATTTATTCATGCCTGTGTGCTTTTCCTGCTTTGAGCCTGTTTTGTATAATGACAGATTCAGTGGCGAAACTGGTTTTTCGGCATGCCAAAATATCAGGTAACAGCAGAAATGTCTTTCTATGACATCTTGGTTCCAACCATCGACACCATACGCAGCGCATATATTGTAGGAGAACTCGCGAAAAATTTTAAGCCGGTCAGTATTTAATCAATTCTGTCACCTATATTTACAAAATTAATATCTAGTCATTTCTGTACACCTAATATGCATAGTATAATGTAACTTCTGTTACTTATTGCGCAATGTAACTTCTGTTACCTATTGCGCAATGTAACTTATGTTACCTAATGTGCAATGTAACTTCTGTTACCTAATGTGCAATGAATAATGTTTAATCACTTCTTCTACATAATGAGCAATGAATAGTGTGTAATAATTTCTGACCCTAATATAGATAATAGTGTTTAATCATTTCTGTTCACATAATATGTTGAAAATATTGTTTAATCATTTCTGCTCTAATAATATGCAGATAATAGTATTTAATCATTTGTGTACACCGAATTCACATAGAACAGTGTGCAATAATTTTTGTACACCTAATATGCATAAATAGAGTTTAATAATTTCTGTACACCAAAGAACATAGAATAATATTTAGTAATTTCTGTACGCATAACATACATAGAATAATATTGAATAATATATTTTATTTAATATACATAGAATAGTGTTTAATCATGTTTGTTACCTAATATACATAGAATATACATTAATATGTAAATCAGATTTTGAACTATAACAGCTTACAGTGCGCAATATAAAATGGTATTTTATAGTATATTAAATAGTATTTTACTATATTTGGGTCCTGGCTATGGGCATATGGTTTTAATATAATAAAAGGTATTTAATTACAAGTACGTCTGGCTGTAGGTCTATGGTTAATATTGTGTAAAAGAATTTAATTACCTTTGGATGATAGTTTTGGGCCTAGGGTTAATGTAGAATAAAAAGTATTTAACTATATTTAGAACCTGGTTGTGGACCTATGGAATATAGTATAAAAAGTACTTTACATATTAGCCTTTGCTCTGGGCGTTTGGTTATAGAATACAAATATTTAATTACGTGTAGATCCTAGCTCTGGGCATTTGGTTCTAGTATAAAAAGTATTTAATTACGTGTAGGTTCTAGTTCTGGGCGTATGGTTATAGTATAAAAATTATTTAATTACGTGTAGGTCCTAGTTCTGGGCGTTTGGTTATAGTATTTAATTATGTGTAGGTCCTAGCTGTGGGCCCGACCGGCACTGGAAAAACCGTGGCCATTACGGACCAGCTCTTGCGTTCTATGCCTAAAGAGTTTCTTCCAGAATTTATTGTCTTCTCCGCAAAAACCAGCTCAAACCAGACTCAGGACCTAATGGACGCCAAACTGGACAAACGGTGAGCATAGCTTCAACCATTGTCTCCCCACTTTTCCAAGTAGTCACACACACAAACAGACACGCAAGCAGACGCGCACACACACACACAAAAACCACAGACACGCAATCCACGCTAGACCACTGGTTATCACTGATTTCTCATGTACTCGCGTTAAGTATTTTACGGTCGCTTTGTTCAGTTGCATGCTATGGACTGACCTACTGTAATAAAATGAAATGTGTTAAAAATTATATCATAAGCCACTTGAAAACTCTCTCATTAGACGAAAAGGCGTGTTTGGTCCACCTTTGGGAAAGTTTTTTGTGTTCTTCATCGATGACCTCAACATGCCTGCCCGGGAGGTGTATGGTGCTCAACCTCCAATCGAACTCATTCGGCAGTTTATGGACTTTCGGGGCTGGTACGACCGCAAAGCTATTGGTGAGTAAATGTGGTCACCATGTACCTTAACAAATCATTTTCACATTGTACCAGCTCAACAAGGGAGGCAAATAAAACGATATCACTACCAACTGGTTGGTATACGCTTAAATCTCCTACCTTTCTACCTTTCCTTACATTTACGCAAAGACTAACGCTCATTCTAGGGGTGTTATATTTTCATTGAAAAACACAGGTCTGTAATTGAAAACTTGTATTTTCGTTTGATTGCAATCATTATCTGCTGAACATTTCACGACACGTGTCAATGAAGGGAGACTATTTGCAATGAACTTGAGAGGAGACCATTTGTTGTGAATAATCCACGACACTTATCAATGAGGGGAGCCCATGCGTTATGAATAGTCCTGGAGGTGTATTATTTTTTTTCTCTTTCGATAACTTATTTTCCTCACAGAAACCAACAATAGACTGTTCGTAACAAATGACCTTCCCTCGTTGATATGTCTTGTAGACTGTTCATAACAAATGACCTTCCCTCGTTGATATGTCTCGTAGACTGTTCATAACAAATGACCTTCCCTCGTTGATAAGCCTGGTAGACTGTTCATAATAAAATGCCTTTCCTCGTTGATATGTCTCATAGACTGTTCATAATAAATGCCTTCCCTCACTGACACAAGTCGTTTACTGTTCACAACAAATGGCCTTCCCTCGGTGATACACCTTGCATCCAAAAGCACTTTCACAACTGAACAAAAATTCATCCATACCCTTAAATAAACGATACTAATACTAACTGACTGATTATCTTCAATACAGACAATGGGTGGATGGAGACTCGCTAATTATGGATAAAAGACGGATTTGTCTTCTCATTTAGTAAGAAGTTTCCACCTACGGAAAGATTGCGTGACCGTAAATGTTTGTCTTTAATGTTGTGGAAGAGAGAAAACATTTACAGCATAAATATACATAAATTTACTGCATAAATATACGGGATATACAGCCCGTATATCCGCCAAGTGAGAGAGATGAGTGGTGTCTGCCGGAGGATCATTAATAAAATAAATTAAGATTCTCATCACTTGCAATTAGTTTTGGATGATAATAATAATATCCACTAACTAAGTTGTCACAAAGTATAATTATAATTAGCAATATCTGAAATACAGGAGGTGGCTTTCAGTGTAGATAGTAACTAAGAAAGATTAACAGTGTAGAGAGTAACTAAGAAAGATTAACAGTGTAGAGAGTAACTAAGAAAGACTAACGGTGTATATAGTAACTAAGAAAGATTAAAATTATAGAGAGTAACTAAGAAAGATCAACAGTGTAGAGTAACTAGAGTAACTAAGAAAGATTAACAGTGTAGAGAGTAACTAAGAAAGATTAACAGTGTAGAGAGTAACTAAGAAAGACTAACGGTGTAGAGAGTAACTAAGAAAGATTAAAATTATAGAGAGTAACTACGAAAGATTAACAGTGTAGAGTAACTAGAGTAACTAAGAAAGATTAACAGGTAGAGAGTAACTAAGAAAGATTAACAGTGTAAACATTTATACTGCGTACGGAACTAATTAATGTCCAGAAATTATCTTTGCATGCACAGGCGAATTCCGGAAACTGGTTGACATAAATTTTGTGTGTGCAATGGGCCCTCCCGGAGGTGGACGTAACGTAGTCACAGCCAGGTTACTACGTCACTTTAATTATCTGGGGTTCACTGAAATGGAAGACCAAAGCAAATACAAGATTTTCAGCGTAATACTCAAGTTTTGGCTTGGTAAGTATGAATTGACTCTTCTCGTAGCCTACATTCTCAGTGCACCTGTGTAAATGCTATTCTTATAAATATATTATTCACTGAAGTGTGAAACTACTATTCTCCTAACTATACTTACTGAAAGTGTGAGACGACTATTCTCTTAAATATACCTTTCGAAAGTGTGAAAACTGTTCATTTTCCTATTCATACTTATTGACACGTTTAATCTCCAAATTACCCTTAGTGTAAACGTGAATAGATTGTTCTAACTTTTAGTGAGAGTTAGACAATCGATTCTCCGTATTCCTCTGGTAAATTGATTGTTGACAGACAACGCACCTAAGTACGTTTGTAATGTGAAATGAGCAGACTGTTGTCCTAAATTCTCTGATAATGTGAATGTGGACATACTACTCAACTAACTACTCTGGTAATGTGAATGTGGACATACTCAACTAACTACTCTGGTAATGTGAATGTGGACATACTACTCAACTAACTACTCTGGTAATGTGAATGTGGACATACTACTCACCTAACTACTCTGGTAATGTGAATGTGGACATACTAATCATCTAACTATTCTGGTAATGTGTATGTGGACGTAATATTCACCTAACACTCTGGTAATGTGAATGTGGACATACTAATCATCTAACTATTCTGGTAATGTGAATGTGGACGTAATATTCACCTAACACTCTGCTAATGTGCGTGTGGACGTAATACTCGCCTAACTACTCTGGTAATGTGTGTGTGGACGTAATACTCGCCTAACTACTCTGGTAATGTGCGTGTGGACGTTATACTTATCTAAATACTCTGGTAGTTTGGCATGTACGAATGCATGCATTCTCATGTTTACATATTTATCCTTTGTACAAAAGATTAAGGAATGCACACAAACTAAACAATTTTAACCTAAAATAATTGTGAGGTTCCTTACACACAAATGCACAAATCCATACACGCACACTTAAGCATGCATTATCTTAACTAGCATGGGTGCCTGAAAACTTCTATTTGTTGTTGACCCGCATATTGATTTATAAACTGACCACGACTTTTAATGTTATCTACTGATTCATTCTTGTATTCACATCTAAAAATATTATTTTTTAACTAGACAGCCATTTTATCTACTGATAACATAAAAGTCCATTCTTGTATTCACATCTAAAGCCATTTTATCTACTGATTATATAAAAGTCCATTCTTGTCTTCACCACTTAAACGCATTTATTTTTAACTAGACATCATTTTACGAAAGTATTCATGAAAATGTGTTGCACCGTCCTAACATAGAGATTTGTCGATACTGTTGCACGATACGTTTGCTTAGGTTATAAATAAATGAACATGGATTTATTAAGAAGTTTTTGTACTAATCATTAGTATGTAAAAACGGATTCTGCATGGATTAAAATTGTGGCACATATTATCGAATCAAATTTGATTTCTCTAACCCCACACTAATATGTAATATTTAGATTAGTAATCTTTTCTGAAATAACCTTTTTTTCCGATTACCACACTGTTTACGGAAATTAAGGACAATGTTCGGCCTTGTATGTCTTTTAGACGCCATTCCGACCTTGAGTTCACTCTGCGAGGTGATAGTCAACACGTGCATCGACACCTACAACACCATCCAGACACAGCTGTTGCCGACGCCTGCCAAGAGCCACTACACCTTCAACCTCCGTGACCTCGCCAAAGTCTTCCAGGGTATGCTGATGGCTGACAGCAAACAAATCACGGTTAGAGCAGTTCTTGTCTAATGCGATAAAAAGCTGTGTTTTGACTTAACCAGTTCTTGTCTAATGTGATAAAGAGCTGTGTTTTGACTTAACCAGTTCTTGTCTAATGTGATAAAGAGCTGTGTTTTGACTTAACCAGTTCTTGTCTAATGTGATAAAGAGCTGTGTTTTGAGGTAACCAGTTCTTGTCTTGCGTGACAAAGAGCTGTGTTTTGACTTAACCAGTTCTTGTCTTGTGCGATAGAAGCTGTTTTGAGTTAACCAGTTCTTGTTTTGTGTGATAAGGAAGTGTGCTCATAATTAACCAGTTCTTTTAAGAATTAATATGATCGGTTATGAGTCAGTGGCTTTTAAAACATGAATTAAAAGCATTGTTTTCAAAAAAAATATCAAACCAAAGAAAGAAACAAAGAACAAGCAGCAAACAATTTAATTAAAGAAAGGATATATTTTGTAGTAGATTCTGAAATTAAGACAAGAACCACATTCATACTTTAGTAAAAACAGAAAATGATAAGTCTAGAATCTACACCTACAGTCTGATTTCATGTAACTAAAATTTATTTTGAGTATATAAACAGACACATCTGTGGTAGACTTTCTAATGCTATGACACACTTTGCCTTGTTGCTGCTTTGCAGACTACGGAAGATCTCCTGGGACTTTGGTACCACGAGAGTTGCCGCGTTTTTCAGGATCGCTTGGTCAATGACGAAGATCGGAACTGGTTTGACAACTTGCTGGACCAGAAAATGGAGACATGCTTCAATTTGAATCTAAACACCGTCGTGAATCAAAAGCCGCACATGTTTTGCCACTTCATGAGTGACGAGAATGCTTATGGTTGCGTCCGAGACCACCCGAAGGTTGGCTGTGTTCAGTGTGTGGCTGTTTAGATCTGGCTGGCAGACGCATTCATTTTTTCATTCATGTAGAAAGGAAAATTTAATCTCAAAGTATCTATTTATCTTTAGTACAAAACATTTACCCACAGCCACAAACAAAAAAACTAATCCCCAAAATCCACTCATCACAGAAACAAAAATGCTACACCTTGTGTACAATACTACATGGAACTACTCCCCCACCAGCTCTCCACCTTCTGTACGATACTACATGGAACTAACCCCCCACCAGCTCTACACCTTCTGTAAAATACTACATGGAACTAACCCCCCCACCAGCTCTACACCTTCTGTACAATACTACATGGAACTAAACCCCCACCAGCTCTACACCTTCTGTACAATACTACATGGAACTAAACCCCCACCAGCTCTACATCGGGCCGCACGTCCTCTTCAGAGTGAACTGAAGAAAGAAAGTCCTCACAGAAGCCACTCAAGACCGAGAACGTCAAAAGATAAGTCTAATGTGGCTCCTGCCAGGAATGAAATCAACCAAAATAAAACCATTACAAAACACAAAGAAATAAACAAGCTACCGTTAACTGGCTAATATGATAAAAACATCAGATCGATTCAAACATTTTAGGGTTTTCAAATTATTTAAACACAATTATGTATGCACATTTGTTTTATCTGCTTTTAAAATAACTGTGATGTGTACATGTGTCTTTCGGTTTGCATTCACTTGATACTTACGAAAGTTAGTTATTCTCTTTATTTTGCACTCAGGAAGTGAGTGTCCAAGTTACATATAACTTGGTAATTCTCTTTTCTTTACTTTGCACTCATAAAGTGAATGTCCAAGTCACATATAACTAACTGATTGTGGATTAGCAGCTCAGCTGCAGAAATCATATTTTTATTTTTGCATTTGAAAAATGTACTTTTAAGTTCATATTAAAACTATCCCAATTGTAAATTTAAATATTGATAACCACTTACAAAGAGAGCATAAGTAAAAGTAATATTTTAAAACATGAAAGCGATAAATTGATATGATTATTTATTTTCGTTAACGTTATTTTATAATGAGCAAAAGCTTGGAGTACAAACAGCAACAACACAAGCAACAGAAATAGCGTTAGGAGTATCAACAACATGATAAGAAGTAACAGAAACACCAACAGAACAAGCAACAAGATCAGCAGAGCAACTAAATAGCGTTAGGAGTATCAACAGTATGACAGAAACGCCAAGAGAACAAGGAACAACAAGATCAGCAGAACAACAGCAGAAATAACAAGAACACAAAAAACAAGTTCAGTGGTTTTGAAAGTGGAGAATGGAAGTAGAAGAAGCAATATGATGGGTACAGTCTTTTTTAACGCATTACAAGTGTCACAAATATGCCAATACCTCTTATACACCTTTTCTCCAACCCCTAACAATGCATTTAGTTTCGTCAATTTTCAAACGATATTGCATGCTGTTTAAAACTGTTGAACCTAATCCCACCTAGCTAAAAATAAATATGTTCATTGTTCACCTTATCCACTGTTCATTTAGGCAGATTTGGACTATATATCTATCTTCACTATTGTATCACTCATTGAATCCATTAACTAAATCCAAATTATGACATTAGTTGCTCTCCATACATGACCAAGTCTGCGGTATTTCAGCTGGTGCGATTATTAGAAGAATTCCTGGAGGACTACAATCAAATCAACACAACCCGTATGCGTCTGGTGCTGTTCATGGATGCTGTCAAACACGTGTGCCGCATCGCTCGCGTCATCCGCCAACCCTTGGGCAACGCATTGCTACTCGGAATGGGGGGCTCAGGGCGCCAGTCTCTAACCCGCTTGGCTGCACACGTGTAAGTCTCGCGCTTGTCTTCTGTTTGTTCTTTATTTTGTTTTTGCTTTTACCTTCTCAGGCATTTAGACCCATACTTTCACCAGTGGTCACACCAAAGTTGTTTTTGCTTTTACCTTCTCAGGCATTTAGACCCATACTTTCACCAGTGGTCACACCAAAGTTGTTTTTGCTTTTACCTTCTCAGGCATTTAGACCCATACTTTCACCAGTGGTCACACCAAAGTTGTTTTTTTTTCTTCTTCAATTTTGGAACCTACCACTACTTTGCTTACTCTTAGAGTTTGAAGGTTTAAGTAAATGTTATAATATGTGATTTTGCGTTTGTTACAGTTCAAAATTTGAGTATTTCAAGAGAAACCGTGTAATGTGTGACACCAACACCACTTAGTTAATAGATATTATTATTAATTAATTAACTATCCAAAAATAATTACAACTGATGATAGTCTTAATTTACTTTATTAGTGATCCTCCAGCAGACACCACTCGTCTCTCTCACTTGGCGGATATATGGGCAGTGTAAACGTTTTCTCTCTTCCACAACAACATTTACGGTCACATAATGCTTTATGTGTGAAAAACGTCTTACTAAAGAACAAGACAAATCTATCTTTAATCTATATTTAGCGAGACCCATTCCATCCACTTTTTTCTCCAGCATAAAGTTATCAATATGTGTAAGAAGGTAAGTAAATATAACAATAAATTTATTAAATCAACAATCAAATATGCATATATCAAATACAATGAAATAGATTACTTGATGTAGATATTTCCACAAAACCATGCGTTCATATAATTCCAATGTTTACACAGCCTATGTCTTTAAAATACAATTTAACAATATGTCAATACAAATCACAGGATAGACTTATCAGAGAACAGAAATAGAGTTATTAGAGATAAGCAATAATAGTTTTACAAAACCTTGTTTAACTTCTGTCTCAATAGTCCTCCCTGGCACTTTTGCAACAATACACATGCTATTGGCAGCAGTTATTATGCCAGCTCCATGTGCCTCACTGACACATTGAAAACAAACACTGTCCCACTACTAAGGGTTGACTTGGGCACTTTTTTCACCATGTCAACTCTTTCAGACAGAACAATAAAAGTAGCGATGACAAACAATTTCTCTACCCTAGAAAATGTTCAGTAGTCACCATACCACTATATATCAGTAGAGTGCAATGTGTTTTTACACTTACATACCATTTGCAGCTTTATCACAGTTGGTCGTAGCAGTTTACAACTAGTAAACCAGGAGATTCAAATCAAACGTTGAAGTGAAAGCTGAAAAGGCTACTTGTCAAAATATATTCAGAGAACAAATGCTAAGTTGCCAGTTTATAACTTTATAACTCCATTATTTTCTTACATTCCAGACTCAACTTATAGTTTCCTGCAATGGTATTTATTAGCCCAATACACACACACATACACACACACACACACACACACACACACACACACACACACACACACACACACACACACACACACACACACACACACACACACACACACACACACACACACACACAAATCAGTGTCCAGGTTTAGCAAACTACATGTGAACAGCCTAGTTCAAACACTTGTAGAAATAAAACACAACTCAGTACCTCTCTTCATAAAACACGATCATATCATATCAATAGCGAAAATACATAAAATATTTCAAAGTCCATTCTCTTTCAACCAGTTAGAAAACTCACCATTAAGCTAACAGCAGCCTATCAAAACCGGACTTCTTCTTGCCACTTCTAAATTCAAAGTGATTAGACAGTAGATTTCTCTTCAGCAGGTAAACCTTTTAATGTCAGTCCCATTGGCTGGTCTTGTTCTCGCAAATCATAACCAGTGCATAAACAAAAAACTACTCACTAGTTTGCATTACATCAGCAATTCTAGAACATTCTTGAATCTAGTTGTTTACTTCAAACTCAGACATTTTCAAAGTACCATCATAAGGAGTACCCAAGGTCGGGTTACTCTGACAATTTAACAGTTTAAATTTAAAAATAAGGAGAGGCAAATTTACTTCGCCACATTATGTATTTGTGATTTTGCAATTGTAACAGGACAGAATGTGATGTGAGTGTTTTAAGGACAAATTGGTTATTGTATATATAATTTTGCGTTTGTTACAGGTCAGAATTTGAGTGTTTTCAAGACAAATTGTATAATGTATTTGTGATTTTACGTTTGTATGAAGGTCAGAATTAGAGTATTTTCAAGACAAACTGTTTAATGTATTTGTAACAGGTCAGAGTTTGAGTATTTTCAAGACAAACTGTTTAAAGTATTTGTAACAGGTCAGAATTTGAGTATTTTCAAGACAAACTGTTTAATGTAT